>OY720636.1:154167050-155367050 GCA_963169105.1 Ceriagrion tenellum
CAGAGACTTCTCTGATCAACGGTAATACCAATGTAGTTGCGCATTTTGTAAACCAAATCCTGTAGAATCCGAATACACCATTCACAACTTCGTCACCGAAAGTCGAACAAATGACTTTTGGCCAGCTTTTTTCGATTTGGGACCACTGTGCGGCGTAATTGGCATGTATGTATTGAGTTTTAGAGAGGAAATTGGATTCATTTATGGAATGTATAATCTTTATTAAAATTTTCAACAGCAAAAACTTCGCCTGCAATTGTAAGCAGAGTACATACTCAATTACCCACGAACGACCGAGAGGTATTTTCGTCGTTTTAAGGAATTATTTATATTCGAGCGCTTGAGCAAACGTGAACACTTGCTTTGAATGAAATTTATTTTGATTCCGATGAGCCACGATCCCATATCAATTCTACCATCGATTGTTGCCACAACTCGCGTTCAAGCGTTTGCTCAGCTGTATCTGAGCTTATTACCCCCTTATTATCAGCCTATTTCACGCTTGAAAATGTCAGACCTTAGAGACTCGACCGTTTCAGGCTTCACTTGGTGGATGTTAATAGTATCCATATTTAGAGAATAAACTTTGGTACTTTTCCGCCGAATTGTGTAGTACCTACAATGCGTTTCACTGACTTGCGGCATCATACGGTACAAAAATTCAGTCCAAACTGAATTTTGGACTGGACTGAATTTGGAATTTGGGTTTGGAACGAATTGTTGAACCTGATGATGCCGCAAGTCGTAGCATGCTTCCCAATTAACGAATTCACTTTTTAACATTCATTCGGGTTTTTAAAAGAATGAATTAACCCTTTATACAAGCATTCATTAACCTTGGAAACTTCAGGTTTAGTCGGACTTTAGAAATTGTGTAGATCGATTGTAGCATATAAAAAATAATTGTTTTTTCACACTCGATTATCCTAACTGACGAGATAACGGTACAATATTGTCATTCACACACCATAAGTGTAAACACAGAAGTAAGCTTCTTTGATCACTATGAAATTACATTTTCAGTCACTGTCATATGCAAAAAAATAAACCAATATCTTATGCCCATGGATTTTATTATCCTCTATCAAGGTGCAAAATATTGCAGAAAACAAAATCATGCCGAATATTTCTAGCGGGGTGGGCTGTTAGTAAGAATGATAATTATGAAGAATAAGTATATAGTCTACATTGTGAGTGTTAGAGCTTAAATTCTGAAGTATTGCCATTTTATGCCTGGAATTTCGTCGGCATGTTCGCCTTTTATGTCCAATTGCCGCATCATCGTTGGCTGGAGAGGCTGGAGAGAGAGAGCTGGAGAGAATAATAATATTCTAGCATATCGCCACGTCGCTCGGCTGTCATCTGGTTCACCGACATTCCTTCTCTTTACGCAGTGCCAGCAGTTTAAATGTCGCTCTCTTTGTATTCCCTTGGAGGTAGAAAGCTGAACATGAATCTCGATGGCTGCTTGTCCGTCTGTCTTCGTGCTTCTCAATTAATTAGCCATCGGTAAACCTTAGCAAAGCTCCGGGTGGTGGTGGCCGGGGTGGTTCGCTTTTCTGAATGACGCACAGGTTTCAAATACTTGCTGCACCGGAAATAAAAGGCTCGCCGCGCCTCGTAAAGTTTGGAAGCACCCGTCGAATACTTTCGTGGGGGTGAAAGAAGTCAAATACCTCTTCTTTCCTGTGGGTTAAGCGACTGGCGTCCGAAACTTTTTCTTTGGCAGAAAAGGTATAGACCCGCAACATAAGGGGAAAGTAAGCTCTTACTAAAGGCATACTATGTCCCAAATCATATAATGCGGCCTTCATACATTCCGATTTTGAATGGATTAGTATTAGCGGAGCTTCAACACGGGGAAACGTTTTTGGGATCCTCAAGTGTCCTCCAAGATTACTAGTTACTTTAACTCTGGCTGAAGTCAGCCGGCCACACACCCCATGCACGATGGGAACTAATAGCCTTTGATTGGAATGGTCTGGGCTGATGAGGTGAAATCCGAGAACTACTGCTTTCTGTTCGTATTCCAGTGAAAAGAGTATGCTTTTTCCTTCCCTTATAGTTCTATTAAACGTTCGCAGACAATATCACCACGCATTGTAAAAGTAACTTAGTTCATAGTAACGCATACGGACGCAAATAAATACACCGAAAGGATACGATTCTTCATCTGAAATTTGCCTTGAAATAAGATAGCTCGGTAGTTGTAAATGGAAGACAAACCCGAATCACGATCATGGTTTTTCAAAATTATTGTTCAATTACGCACGTGATCATAAAACGTGATCTTCGTCAAGGAAGATGAGGTGCTTCATGGCAATTGAAAGCGCTCCCTGGACTTTGAGCATTGCCCTTTCAATGTAGCTTCCCATAAGGATGACGATAAAGACCACGAGCATGAAAGAACCGTGATCATACCCTTGGACGAGACATTTTTGAGATTTGAATTCGAATCTTGGTCAAGTATAATGATTTTTATATGGCAACTTTCATTTCTTTAGTATTTATTAAATTTCATATCCTGAGCCAGTCATTGCAGCTATATATTACATGCATTCATATCGCCAATATGAGAAAATTCATAATGAAACTAATTTACGTTCATTGGAATTCGAACACGGACCACTCGGCGAGACAAATACGTATGACAGATGCAACGTTAACCGTTACGTATTAGTATATATCATTTATGGAATTTTACTGCTAACTGAAGTCTTTTAAAAGACATTTTTTAAATTTTATATGTGCGGAAAATTTATACCTAATACGTATTACGCAGTCCGACATCAGAGAGTTTTTTATCCATAAGTTCACCTAACTTGGGTTATTTTTTTCTAAATGTTTGCTCGTATATTCTACATTTACTAGATAAGGCTTTACAGTGAACAGCTCGTCAGCAAGCTTCCCATGATTTGATGAAAGAAATGTCGGAAAATATGCCTAGATTATACTGCGTCGATGCCAGCACATTTATACTTTTACATTCTCACAGTTTTCATGATCCCACTCAGACCACCTAGAGACTCGTTTACATTGAGCCATGAACGATTCGTGAGTAAACATCAGTTTTGAGATCGGAACGTCATCAATCCACAAAGTGAAAATCATCAAAAATAACATCTCGTAGACTATACTTATTTTAATTGTCTTTTTTGTATCAACATTTGGTGCGAATAAATCTCGATTTATATTATTTAGGTGACAGAGACAAAGGATACGTAATTCTAAAAGGTTCTCAGAGAGTCTGGCGCAATAAATATCCCTTGGTGGTATCAGATGACGATTTCAGCATATATTCCGAGTTAGTTGGCATATTGAATAATTTTTTCAATTAGTCTTTCTGTAAAAATGATTTTTTCCATGTAAGAAACATGCTGAAATAAACACATCGATACACCACGACTGAATGCGCGAATGAGATAAGAAGAAAGCTCGAAAAAGAGGCGATTAATGTGTAAGTTCTAGGGGTCCGGAGAATGTGAGTTCCATTGTGGATTTCAAACATTTACGGTAGACGATGACTGCCTCAGTATTGCCAGTCTTACGAAGTATGCGCTGCTCCTAGATGTTCCCAAGAATGGCGCGCGAAAAATTTAGTGTTAATTTCCGGCACGATATCCACTTGCATGTTTTAGTTCCTTGTAGTGCTATTTATCTGTCACATTGATAATACTGACCAATATTTGTATCTTGAGTAGTGTACTGCGATTGGGAACAGCCATGTAATTAGAGACCAATACCATTAACGCCACTATCTTGTAAAATTATTGAGCATATAATAGTTACATCAACAATGGGACACCTCGACAGCCAGGATTTATTGATAACAAACCAGCATGGGTTCAGAAAGGGACGGTCTTGCGAAACTCAATTAGGTCTTTTTGTTCATGATATTTTAGTTTCCGGAGAAGGTAACGTACAGGTAGACGCAGCGTTTCTTGACTTTAGAAAAGCGTTTCACAAGGTTCCCCACTGTAAGTTACTCTTGCAGTTAGCATCATACGGGATAGACAGTAATATAGTAGGCTGGATAGGAGACTTCTTACATGAACGCGTTCAAAGGGTGGTATTAGATGGTCTCAGCTCAGGCGAGGTAAAAGTTACATCGGGTGTTCCACAGGGAAGCGTGATAGGTCCAATTTTATTTCTTCTATACCTACGTAAATGACTTGAATACAGTAGTAAAAAATAGCAAGCTCCGTCTTTTTGCCGATGATGCAGTAGTGTATAAGGAAATTATAAATGAAGAGGACAGTCAGTCTTTAGCTGAGGATTTAGATGCGATTGATGGTTGGTGTGATAGATGGCAGCTAGAATTAAATTTGAAGAAATGCGCGATTATGAACTTTTGAAAAAAGAATGGCTTTCGCCGGAATAATTATAGCATCAAAGAAAAGAAAATATCTAAAGTAGAATCTATTAAATTCTTAGGCGTCACCATCACTGAAGACATGTAATGGGGGAAATACATCAGGGAAATAACTAGTGTAGCAAACCGTAGATTAGGATTCGTAAAAAGAGTTCTAGGCAAATGCGATGAGAGAGTACGAGAAAGAAGCAATTTTACACTTGTCAGGCCTCATTTAGAATATGCCGCTAGTATATGGGATCCGTACGAGGAAGGTTTGATAAAAGAATTAGAGCGTGTGCAAAGGAGATCCGCTAGATTTGTTAAAGGCCGTTATGATAATTGTACAAATGTTACGA
Source organism: Ceriagrion tenellum (assembly GCA_963169105.1). NCBI lineage: Eukaryota > Metazoa > Arthropoda > Insecta > Odonata > Coenagrionidae > Ceriagrion > Ceriagrion tenellum. The sequence continues at coordinate 154,171,761 of OY720636.1, forward strand.
GTTTAATAGAAGAACTAGGATGGGAATTACTATCAGATCGCAGGTTAAAATATAGGTTAAACCTTTTAAATAAATTCGAAACCGTTTGTTCACAGAGGACGTTAGATATATATTAAGAACCCCTGCGTATTATGCTAGGTTTGATCAGATTAACAAGATTTAGAGAGATAGATTGTCGTACCGATAGATTTAAAATGCCATTTTTCCCGCGTACTATAAGAGAGAACAATAGGCAGCGTAGCAAAGGGATAGGTAGGTGAAATGTAGTAAGAGTAGTCTGTAGTGCATGATGCATGTAATAACAACCAACAATCCCTTCCTTATTATGTAGATACTAACCATCTAGCTGCATATGACCCTGATCTCTAGCATGTCTCCCTTAAATATCCTACTTGCATGGCAATAGTGCATGTTTGGTGATCTTCACACCCTGCCACACACCCTCGCGGTGGCTCGCAGGGTATTACGTAGATGTAGATGGTAGCATGTTCTTCTACGCATCACTCCTAGTAACTAGTGTGACTGCGTACTGTTGTCTCCTGACTGCTTTTGGCATGTCTGGCATCCGGGGGAACGTGCGCGGTTCTCATTTAAACTAGAATGAGTGCTCCAAGCTTGGTGTGGAATCTCCCCGTGCCACACACCCTAGTGGTGGCTTGCACGGTATTCCGTAGATGTAGATTTTTAGCCAGTAAATCAAGAATAGTATCTCCTCTGTTAGGTGCCCTAGCAATCTGAAGTAGTGCGTTTCATGAGAATGTGTATAGCAGGGACTCACATAAGTCTTTATATCCCCATCCGGGTAATAAACTGTAGGTGTTTCAATCCATAGAGAGAACATTGAAACCTCCACTTCTAATTATATTTCTTTCGGGATTCCTGGATGTGATGCTATTTATCTGCATTTCTAGTTCCAACTTTGAATGGAGGTCAGTATAGTGTGGCCTGCAGTGCGAGCACACAAATATTGTGTTGGAGTTAGGGCATTAAATTGAAAACTATACAGATATTAGGCTGGTCTCTGGAACAAATTCTGCTTGGCTGACGATTTTATTTTTTACAGACGCAAGTACTCCGCCGCAGGATCGGTTAATTCTACCTTTTCAATAAATGGTGAACAATTTTGGGAACACTTTACTATCTGAAGTATCGTTCGTCAACCCACTTTACATTGACCAACATTAACTTCTGTCTGTGTCTCAGCAATGGCAGAAAACGGAGTATTCAACGTTTTACCATTACATCCTCATTAAATTATTAATATTTATTACACAACTCCTATGTAAAACATGGAAACTACCTTTTAAAAGTTATGTCCTTTTTTATGTACGCATGAAAACACATGTGCATCTACTTATTACCCTACAAGCCACCATAAGGGTGTTTGGCAGGAGGTGACTTATCACCTATATGAACTGCAGTGAGGAAATAACTTCCTCCAACAAGTACCTCATTTCCAGTGTACTACAAATGCTAGAGATACTACTACAATAACACATTTTGTTAATATGAGAACGTGACATAAGAGTCATGCAGGGGACATGTTATGGAGGTTGATTCCTTCTTTCGGGTTTTCCGCCGCGTTGGTTCATGTTGGGGACGAACCCCAACATGAACCCGCGAAAGAAGGAATCAACCTCCATCAAAGCCCCGCGGAAGCCTTCAACAAAGGGGACATGTTATCACTACTCGGCAGATTTAGAAACATGAATTAGGTGACAAGCATGGATGTTGGCTTTTGAGGTCATAGTTATTTGCTCTTGACGTACGCACTGAAGACACTGAAACTGTTACTTCTCGACCTCCAGTTAAATGCGTCAAGTACTCGCTTGATATGCGTGGCAAAACTCGTACTACGTTTATGTCTATCGCTCAATGCCGATAACAAACAAGGAAGACACATATTTAGTGTTCTAGGTGCGAAAGTGGATAATGTTTCCTGCACAGCTTCGATGGAAAACAGAAGGTAGTTATACAAGACATATCCGTTTGCCATTGATAGACGCCCAACAGACACATGAAGCGTCTCATTTATATGGTTCAATTCACATAAAAAACCAAGATGTGAACTATTATATGTTATATGCACGCACATTTGTTAGTATTTATTGCACAATTCCTATGGAATATATGGAAGGTACCTGTTAGAAGTCGCAGTCACTTGTTCTTGATGTACGCGCAAAAACACGGTCAATGTCTTACATATGTCTCTGCATGCCGATAAAAAACAAGGAAGTGTGAATATTTATTTGACTACTACAGTGAAAGACGTGGAAGTTAACTTTTAGAAGTTACAGTCGTTTGCTATTGATGAACGCGAAATAGTTGCGTGAAACGTCTTATATCTGTCTCTGAATTCCGATTACAAACTAGGAAGAAATCTATAAAATGTTACATAACTATGAAACCGATAGTTTCTTGAAAAAATCCGATTTAGTAAAACTAGTAAAAGTTATAGCCTTTTGTTATTTCCCTAAAAACATGTCGAAAATGTTCTGCGAAATTGCCTCCATTATGGATACCAATAGCCTTGAGCTAATGGTTGTTGTAAGTGTATTCTCTTTCAATTTCCCTATATCAATACGAAAATGCCCTTCCATATTGAGTAGAATATTGCATAAGTTTCAATTTTCTCCCTGAAGGAGTAATCTTAACCCATTCAGTATTTGAAGTGAAGAAGTGCATGATTGTTTTGGTAAGGATATGAAACTTATTTCATTGAACAGGGATTGACGTAATTGTCTCTTAAAAGAGTGCATTTTTAACTGCAGCTTAAGTTGATAGAACATCGAAACTTGGACTAGAAATATTATAGGAGTTGGGAATATTTGGTGGATTTTCACAAAAAAACTCGTTAACTTATTTTTGCAAGAATCCCATCAGCAAGTAAAACGTAGTGTTTTCAAGGTTTATCGATGTAGTGAACCACAATTATGACCAAGAATAAAAGACTTAAAATGACTGAGTGTACCATAGAAATTTCAATAATCCGTCATTAAACTTCCTGTTCTAAAGTAGTCGTTTTATACTATACAAAAGATAAAATAATACCGGTTCATGATTTTACAAGCATTTTCTGGAGGAGATAAAAGTGTCAAGCCGATTTAAGCCAAGCTAATTCAATGATATGCTGAGTCATTTTTATCTCAAATACTTACAACTCCCACATCCAAAAAAAGTTTAGGACTGGCTAACTGAAATTAGTAAACAGAATGCCGAAACTCCATTAAAATTATTAAATATGCTAATGTGGAGTATAAACCCCACCTCAGGATACGTAAAGCTGTAGATGGAACTACGATATTATAAATCGCATCACCGAAACGAGCCGATTATCATCGTAACGCGTCTTGGTGACGGATAAGGTCGTATTATCCCCCTTGCATCGAAATGAATGTCACGTATGGATTTGCACCGAGCGTTCAAGAGAAGAGTCAGCGTGGTCAGCATCGCAGTGCCATCTGGGTCGCTGATGACGGCTCGACCGATGTGTGAAAATCTGTCTACGAGTGTCTAGCATGTAAAGTGGTTTTTGTCAGCGAGGGACGTAGTTCGTAATGTGGACTGTGTCTTATCGATCCGCATATTTAGCATTCGATTGTAAAACTTTCCAGAAGTAATTGTTTGTTGCCGGAAGATTCTGTGGTTACCGTGTCCCTAAAAGTATACTCAAGCAGAAAATAACAATAAAAATCAAGGCGATAACGAAAAACCATGATGAGGTTGGTCGTTTTAGCATTTCATCACGTGAGTAAATACGGTTAATTACAGTCTACCATATAGACAATAACGAAACAGAAAGGGCGTCTGAGAAAAATCAAAGTGTCCGACGAATCCAACACTTAGCAGAAAGGAAGAGAGCCCATTTGCGAAAAGGAGAGATTCCTGTTTTAATGGATTGGAAATAGGGGGGTGAGGGTTCACACTATTCCTGGACATACTTATGTGCGAAAGCCAAGCTGATTTTCGACGATCTAAGGTCTCAGGGAACTTCGACAAGTTCTGTCCGCTACGAAGACTTCAAAGCGAGCAAAGGTTGATTCGATCGTTTCGGAGGAAGTGCGAGCATTGAATGTATAATAAGGGACGGCACTGCTGATGGTGCAGATAGAGAAGCCGAAGAAAAATATTTTAGGCATTAAATTAATTCATATAAAACGAAGGTTGCTGCTCACCGCAGGTGTGTAATGTAGATGAGACGAACCTATTATGGATGAAAATGCCCGAGAGGGCTTATATCACAAAGGAAGAGAATTTCTTGCCTGGTCATAAGCCCATTAAAGATATGTTAACGCTTTTGTTGAGAGCTAATGCTTCAGGTGACTTTAAACTGCGGCCCATGTTCGTCTATCACACAGAAAGTCCTAGAATCTTCAAGAAATATGAAGTTGACCAGTCTAACCTGAGTGTCTTTTGGCGTTGCAATAGGAAATCTTGGGCAACACGCCCAATATTTAACGAGTGGGTGTTAACGGAGTTCTGCCCCTCACTCAACATTTACCTCGAGAGAATCCAATTGCCACATAAAGCGACAACGGTGTTGTACAATGCCCCAGGCCACGATCGAATGCCGCCGCATCCCTCCAGGCGGAATTCGGCTTCTTTAAAGTGCAATTCCTCCCTCCCAATAATGCTTCTTTGCTCCAACCAATGGATCAGAAAGTTATTATAAATTTAAAAAAATGTATTTAGAAAAATTGTTTGCCAAGTACTTCGATGAGGCCAGCAGTCACGATTGCATCTCACAGAAATATTGCCGAAAACCTAAGTATTATAGATAGTATTCGGTTAATCGTGGAGTCTCGGAATGAATATTCCACCAGATCCCTCAATTCTGCTTGGAAAAACATTTAGCCGAAAGTTATACACGATTAATCAGGGTTTGATGAGGAGCACGCAATGGACGAAGAATCCGTCCACATGGACGACCTGGAGAGTGAGCTGGTAATATCAGAGCTCCAAGAATCGAAGAAAATAGCCGAAGGAAAAAACTGCTAGCGGCACGATAACGACGATGGAAATACCGTGATTTTTGATGACATTAAAGAATTACTCGTTGCCTGGGGCACGGTTGAAAGGATTGCATAGAAATATCCTGGCATAGAAAGGACTGAACTTTGATCGTGCAGCTACATAGATGAAGTGTTTAGACACTGCAAAACACTTCATCCAGAAACAGATAAATATACGACCTTGCATCAATTATTTAAGTAAATATTGTAGTTATTTCATATTTATTGGCTAATTTATTGTCATTGAAACAGAGGTCATAATTACTGTCCGCTGAAAGTTCAACTTATCCTCGGCAATGCTTCCATTAAAATAGTTTTGTCCTCGGTGTTCTTAATGCGTATTACAAGTTATCCTACTTGGTAAACGGATGCTTTCATGAAGGCTGTTGGTCCCTAAGATAAACAACAAGCCCCAAAAAACTCTTCCAGTCCTGATGAGTCAGTCCAGCTGTTCCGAGGAAAGTGTTTTGAGTGAGTTTTCACCTCCGCTTTTCAGTTTATTGTAATTTGCTATTTTATCTGTGAGGGACGTCCTTGACGGGACGAAGATATCAGGGCTGCCGTATTAGCGTACGGAGAAGTAAGATCGTCAGAAGCATAACACTCGCTGGATATGACGACGACGGGCTGACTAGACACGTCCGCTGTTCCGAGAAGCGCTGTGAGTTACAAAACTCCCCTTTGATGCCATCGAGATTCATTTTCGGCTTTCTACCACCACGGGAATACAAAGAGAGCGACATTTAAACAGCTGGCACTGCGTAAGTAGAAAGAATGTCTGTGAACCAGAGGACAGCCGAGCGATGTGGCGATATGCTAGAATATTATTATTCACGGATAGGTTACTGACAATTCCTTCACCTGTCGTCTATGTTATCAAAGCTATTCATCTCTCATAATTAGCCTATTTCCAACATAACTTATAATTTATAACATAATTTCTATAAGTTCACAACGCCACTTTATACATTTAAGCTCGTTTGTTTGCGTACCGTGCAGATGATTGCGACGTAGAGATGATGGCTCGAGGACAAAATAAAGACGCCTGTTTACCGATGCCGAGATTTCGCAAAGGTATGACTAAATCATAGCCCACCTTCTCTAATCATAGGTGGAAAATGCGATGGTATATAAAAACGCTGAGATGGTATCGCTTTTAGACGGTGAATACGGGAGTGAAGTGGTGTACTCCAGTCCAAAAAAAACTTACCACCTCGGAGCCGAAAAATTTCCAAGTCCCGAGTTGACGTTGATGTGACAACACGGTCGAACCACGCCCCCTTCGCGGCAAGGCAATAAACAAATGGAACGGGAAGACCTTCCTCCCCACAGTTGGAAAGGGAGGATGAGGGAGAATATGCTCTTAGGGAAAATTTTGACCGGCGAGAGGAAATTCTCGATGGTAGGAGGAGAGCCCAGGCTTCTGTTCGCATGTGTCAGCGAGAATGGGATAGCCCGTTTCGGTCGCTCCAAGAGACCAAGATCTCTCGTTGACGACGACTACTAGAAGATGTGGAAAGGCCAATCTTCGTATTCGTCATGTGTAATGGAGGTTCACGAAGTTCACTTACGTGTTTATTTAAACTGGCATGCTACACAGTTACACGCGTAAATGGAATGTGAATATGATATAAACTACTCGCATTGAATTTATTCTCAAAGAGAAAAATCGATTTCCTGGACTAAGATTCGATTTTTGTGTAAAAAATACATTTTTGATCGCAGCCGGTATCATATATGTTTCCTCCGCCGCGTTTCGAACATTAGGACTATGCGTCTTTGAATTTCAACGTGATATTTTTCCCACAAATAGCATTATAGCTCCCTCTTAGAAACATTAATTACTTCAAAGTTGGATTAAAATAACTCTGTACCCAATAATTCTACTGTTAGAATGCTTTCGAACCAAATTCCATCCACTCATCTGTGGAATTCTGGATTCACTCAATTTTTGTTTCCCGTTAGGAATTACGTGGGATTAAATACGCTGCTTGCCGGACAGAGACATCTTTTCGCCACACAGTGTTAACACTTGGTCGAACTTCGTCTCATCGGCGTATGTTACACTATAACCTTCTACTTCATAATTTAAAAAAACCTTTGGTCGAGAGGAAGAAACTCGATCAAAATTATTTCCGAGGGCAGCTTTCAAATATCCAACTCCGTAACTTACCAGTCGTTGGGTTGGGTATGTTGTTTACATCGCATATGGCAAAACGGAGCATTGGCCACTGGAGTTGACATCGCACGTTTTCTGCCATGGTTATTCTCGGAATATGTGATTAAGGCAGGGTAAATGCATTCGTAAATTTTCCTTGCTCCCAAATTCACTGATTCTTTAAATTTAATTCATATTACAGAACTCTACAACACCACCGGAAGAACTTCATTATTCTATGGACATCCTCCCTAAATTTAATGACGCTGGTATCATCTAGATGATTATGAGTAAAAATGAAATAGCTTCCCACGTTATTATAATTGGCGGTCAGCATTGAATATCGGTACCATTCCTTTCGTAATCTTTATAAAAAGGGTATGACAAAGGAAACCAACTACTTCGGCTTCTTATCGAAACAGAGCATTCATATTCAAAGTAATAATAAGCGGGAAATATTTCCAAATGGATATGGTTGGCTAGACAAACCTCAATAATTACTGGTTTATTGACACAAGTCATTCATTCAATCGTCATTACTTTCCGATAACATGTAATTTCTTGTTGTTTAACTTTGTTTGTATGTGTTGAATGTAAATTTGAAATGTAAAATTGTAAATGATGTTACGACGTCTCCATTTTATTTCTGACGAAAATCTTTGAAATCGACCAAACACGTAGCCTTTACTCTAAATCCTTTCAGTTGAAAATAACTCAATGTCACTTATTTGACTATGAAGTGCCGTAAATACTATCTTGAGTTCACTCAATTAGTGAGTTCAGCCTCCACTCCATTATCCAAAATCAATTGTGTTGAGGCAGCACCCTGTCGACCCCATGTATACATTTCTGGGAGAGCAATAAACATTCCGCTCAAAAGAAAACCCTTCCCACAACCCTGGATTGTGAAAAGGCTCCACTCTTCTTAAAGTGACCTAAACAGGGCTGCGGTTTCTTTCTCAGCTGGGAATGGGCATGTCGGAGGGCGTTGGTGTTTCTCGGGTTATGCTAAGAACCGCATAAATTTCATCCTAACCCAACCTACGGACGGGTAACCACCTATAAATTGTGGTTCAAATATAGACCCTTCTGTTTGGAAACTTTGATTTGTTTAAAGATGGCGGAAATTATAATGACGTCACTACATGCTTCTTATCCGAAAGAATAACGAGAAGTTCTACTCAATGAAGTAAATACGTGCATGAAAATCAGCAGTTGGACTAAGAATCACCATAAATTTTGATTTAGTAACCGAAACCAATGATTATGGCTACCCTTAACACCAAAGGCGCAGCCTGGGAGACGGAGGATTCGTAGATCAAATAAACATGACTGCTGCTGCAAAAGCTCCTTTTGACGTTGTCAACCGCTGGATTGTACCCTACTCTCCGACTCTGATTACGATGCTTAGCGCACATATGAACGTTGAATAGGGCAATCAATTAAGTCATTGACTGCAAATATATGTATGTACACAAGGGAAGGGATCAAGCTTTTAATTCGCCCAGAAGACGGCTCAAGAGAACCGGAGGGACGAGATGACCATCAATCGACCTGGGTGCTATTTAAGCAGTAATGAGTCTGCGTTTAATTAAGTAATTATGATTAGTGAGTCTATTAAGTAGTAATGAGTAATGAGTCTGCGTCTATTTTTGGGTTTCCCGTGCATGAAAGAGGACCAACAGTCAGACACCTCTACGTGCACCTGGAAAAAGGCCAACGTGTCTACTACAACGAACACAACGCACAAAATAAGTTACGAACTCCTCAAATGTCCTCGCTAATAGTAATATTCAGGCTTTGTGCTTTTATCATAAAACTAGTTCAACGTTTTTCACACCCGTTGAATTTCAACGGGTACCTTCTGCAAGTATTTAATAAAAATGTATAGATTGAATTAATAATTCAAATTCAATAAAAAAAATTTCACTTTAACCTCACTATAATATGAGTGGAGTGAGAGGTTAATCAGGGTGGCTAGAAATCTCGTTAAGGCGATGGTTTAGATTGTCGGATGAGATCCAAGTCTTCCGCTAGGTGGGATGTTATGCTATACCTAGTCACCAATCCACCCCTCACTTCCCAGCCGGCGCAAGGGTTAGGTATCTACTTCGGTAGCAAATAGGGGTAGGTTAACGGTATGTGCCCCTCTCCCTTTTTCATCCTTAACATATCCCAAACTCATGACACCACATGACGTCTTTCGAATCATAAAATATTGCTGAAAAAACGTGTTTAGTCGGTTATTGTTCACATAATAACGATGATCAAAATTTTCTAGCGTTACCTTTGGATTGACACTTTATTGTAATGTTATTGGAGCAGCAGTATTAGTGGCTTAATTATTTGCGCTTGTCCGATCTAAGCGAGAGTGACTTCAGTAGTCCTCCGACCATGATGAGTTTAAAGACGGAGAGAAGACGAACGGATTGCGGATGCACATTGTCTGATTTCCCGCGGGTGAACTTATCTTTTCATCACTTACGGAGCAATTGAATCACACTGTGTTCTATTTTCTGGCTTTACTCGCGCGATTTAAGGTACGATAAGCCTTAATGCTTATGAATGATGAAATGCTGATCGTATGTAAAATTTCCCACGAAGACAATTAGCTACGTATGTACTATTGTAACGACAAGTCATAATATTCCCAAATTGATTTCGAAAATTAATCTTATTGGTATGGCGAACTTGGAATTTTGATATTAATTCATGTATATTAATGCAACGTACAATGGATAAAAGTAATGATATTGTGTTGAAAATGAATTTGTGTGTATCATTGTTGAACGTCATAGCCGCCGTAGTTTTTGCGAGAAGACTAATCCTTCCAGTTGTGTATATTCATGTCTCCAGTTTTGCCTCTTAAGAGCTCCAACATTATTTACGTAATTTTTTTAAAAATATATCTTCACTATCCCGAATACAGCACAGTGTACCAATTTACGTCGGGTGGATAACAGTAACAACGTACGAGACACTAACACCCATGTCCTGGGCAGATAACATTCTACCCATTCGGGACTCGAACACGCGACCCTCGGGCTAGCATGCGAGGACTTAAACCCGCCGCCACCGGGGCCGACGTTTATGATGTTTCCACGTTAAATCGACCCTCTACAAGTATGCATGAATTTCCCGTTCTAAGTGAACAAGGTTGAAGTTTACCTGAGTCGCCATTAATGACTAAACCGTGTGATCTGCCTTTTTACTCTCATCTGAGTACTTACGAAGTATTTCCAAGACTACAGCGATGGAAAGGGACGAATTTCGCATGTTGATTTTTTCAGAAACTTAGAAACCGCTCAAAGGAAACATGGGAACCACTAGTCTTCCCGGCATTGTTTAACTCGCCACCAGAATGATCTATTAAGCAGCCGCTTTCATTCTTTTAAATGGACCTTTCGTCATTAAAGTAATTTCTGGAAAAATACCATTCCTTGTATTTGGTTTATTCTTCGATATCCTTTCCTAGGGTTTTCCGTATTTTTTTATTTGAGTATGCATTTTCGGTGGCCGAGCGAAAGCGCCAATTATACTGTTTCTGAATGTTCTCCGTTTTCGGTTTAGGTGTTGAATTGGCAATGAGTAAGGTGAGATTCTGATCTAGAATGGAAGTTGGGACGTGGAAACTCTTGGGCGTCGTGGTATTATGTGGCTGATAGAAGATAAAGAATGTGCCCTCTTAGTGACTGGTTAAATTAAAAGTAGCAATTAGCTACGTAATTAGCTACGTACGCTAATTAAATTATCGAAAGTCATCTGGCAATATTTCCTACGCCATGATATCGTTAGCTGTCATATCATTCTACACGAGATTGACTTAATTGAGTCATCTTGCTCGCCTCAATTATTCTTTGTCTGTTATTGGTGATTTTGAATAAAATATCGGCGGTGTAGATGCTCCGCTGGTCTATTGTTTTTTTCATTATCGCTAGAGTACTTCGAGAAATACTTAACCCATCTAAACTATTCTAATCTTATCTTTATCGTAGGTGTAAGGTTTCTTGACCGTCATAATATGGTTGTCCGCAACCCTCCTCTAGGAAGTAATGTGGGGCACCGACCTTCTGGGTCGCTGTAAATAGCCATAAGTTACTAGTGTGAGGTTAATTATTCGTGTTTAAAAGCTTCTTTGGAGTGATTTCTCTGTGCAAAGGGATGGTTTGGTTGACTTTTATTATAAAATATCGATTGACGGAGCAATATGTTTATTGTGTACTCCGGGAAAATTGTTCAGTAAAACAAATATCTATATATCCTAGAAAGCTAATAGTGACAGAACTGTAGGTTTTTTATGCGGGGTGAGAATTGTAGTGAAAGAAGTGAACAGCCGTTCTCACTTCAGCCATCGACAGGGAATAATTAGCACTTCCAAAATGAAGAGCATAGTGCATTTTTGAATTTAGCGTAGTAATAAAAGGAAGAGACGGGAAGTGTGAATGAAAATTGGTTGAGGAAGTTTTTGAGAGAATGTGGAGTGAACGAGCAGTTACAAATGTCATGCATACGGCCTAAAACGATAGCATAACTAGTGTGGGTCTAACATTATTAGTTTCATATTTAACTTGGCGGAAAGAAGAGATGCATTATATCTCCAATGCTTTTCAAAATTATTAAGGATAAATGTCAGAGAGATGCGTTTTGGGATAATATTGTTGTCATAGAAATAGAGATGAGATAACATCGGATAGATATATAAATGTGCGAGTTTTGTTGAGCACACGTGAGCAGTGTTGCTCTCTGACATTTTTATGGAGTTACATGATATTTCTTCGTAACTTTTTCCGAAACAAAGAAAATGGATAAGCGGAATAATGCGTGAAACATTAAAGTAGTTGATAATGATAAGAATAATGGTTAGAATGATTATATAATATAAATAAATGAGGAAATAATTGAACAAGCAGACGTTTTTGTTTTGGCCGATTGTTTGGGGAATATGGAAGGATCGATAATGATTATAAAAAAGGTGGGAATATCGGTAGGAAAGTCCTAGGGAAAATTTGTGCCGCATACGTAAGAATGGGTGTTTGTCTAGGAAAGCAAAAACCGAAATTTAAAGAAGTGTTCTAACGGCAATATTATACAGCAGCTAAACATGACCGGTAGATAGCAGATTGACAGATTGATAGGGCTAGAACTATTTGGTTCATGAATGAAACAGGGATGGATGCTCCAGTAATGGGTGTTTATGAAGGATGTGTGCTACGTTTTCCCGGCCGAGTTATGAGAAAGAATTTGATGATAACTCTCCACACTGCTTGTGTGTTACAAGCCAATAAATTATACTTTTAGGTCTGTGCTGCCCAACAGCAAGTCGAGGATCGAAAAAAAGAACTTATTAGACTATTACTAGTTGTTCACTCATATTCATCATACATACTCGTAAGCACAGCCTTAACTGACTGTACTATAATGTAGTATTTTTTTAACACAAAACTATGGATTCCTTGTTCGTGTCGTAGTTTACCACCCGATAAGTTTTCTCGATGTCAACCCTAATGATTAAAGATGGGAATGAATTACCACTTTTTACCCTTCCTGTTATTATCCGTCTTCCTTCTCCCAAACATATTATCGATCTGAATGATTCAAGTATTTTGCGTAAATTAAAGGTTCGTATAACTCGTCTAAGTTCGTTTTGTTACTGATATGATGTTTCTTTATGTCTAAGATTCACGGGAAATTATCCAATATAACTCAATCGGAAAGTTAAAGAGGTTTTTGTTTCTGAATAGGTATTCGAAATTAGAATAGCTACATCTAGAATAATTTATTCGGTGTTGAGATGGTAGGCGGCTCGCAGGGTAGTATGATGATGTATTTTGAGTAAATTGAATGTGCGTATAACTCCTCTTACTTTATTCAATTACTTCTATGATTCGTCTTTACATCCAAGATCCACGGAGAAATATATAACCCATGCTGACAGTTAACGAAGTGTTGTTTCTGAATAATTATTCGAAAGTATAATAGCTTAATGTAGAATAAGTTACTCAGCCCTGAGGTGTGGATTACAGAGAAAATGTTCCATATTACCGTAGGAACAACACCTTTTGATAGCGTGTCATTATTGGAATCCCGGAACCAAATGATTTGGGAACGAGGATGGTGAAGACGAAGATCTCATCTGGAACACCCTCATTAAGAGGAACGATTTTTTAGTAATTTTGGAGAAGTCCCTTTCTTAAAACGCTCAATCAATGTGTGATATACTTGAATATCGATAAATTCTTATTAATACCATTTTTAATAGTAATTGGAAAATATTTGAACTATTAAGCATCATGCTGGCACTCGGTAAATCACGTGTGCATCTGATATGAAATTAATACTAGCTCTGACAGTTTTTTCCGTATCGTAGAGTTTTCCAAAATGAAGATTTACTGTATTAATCAATATTGTTATAAAAACCATAGATTGTGGTGGGAGGGTGATGCAATCAGTTTCAAGTATATCAAAAAGATAGCACACAGAATTACCGAAGCAATAACGACATTCAATCTAAATGAGACATAAATTTGGTAATAGTAAATTTCCGTCGCGTAAAGAACAAACGTGCCGAAGTTGAGCATATATTTGAAAACGCAGACAGTAAAGTGGAACAGAGAGCTGGCTTGCAGAGAATATTAACGATAGCGAAGTTCTTCCGACAGGAGGGAACCCCCTGTTGCGAGGGACACAACCTTGAAAGGCAGTCGGGCTGGGAGGGCAGGGATCGTATTGCTAGGGAGTTCGAACGTCCGGCGGATTTTCCCCCAGTTGGAGAAGAGGGCAAGGAGAGACGGAGCGGACCAACGAGTCACCTCCTGGTGTATACCAGGGGGATTCGTACCCAATTCTACGGCGGCGGTAAAAGCAGCGGTGAAGGGCACGGGCTGCTCTAGACTGCGGGTGGTGGCACATGTAGGCACCAATGATGCTTCCGAGCGCGGAGCCAATGAGATTTTAGATTCCTTTAGGGATCTAAACTCGGAGGTGGAACGCGTTCGGAGGGGCACTGGTGTCGATATGCGGCTATCCATCTGCAGCATTGTTCCACGGACCGACTGCGGTTCTCGAGTTTGGGACAGGATTGCCTGGATCAACAAGAGGCTGTGGGAATTCTGTGTGATCATTGGGGCAGAATTCGTTGATCTTCGGCCGGTGCTTAGATCGTGCCGGGCTCCCCTCAACTCGTCTGGGGTGCATTACTCCAAAGAGGCGTCTGAACGGGTGGCTCGTAGGATTTATGAGCACTGCAGGTATTTTTTAGACTAGAGGGTAGGTCATCTAGTGGGATTCGTAAAAAATTAATCAAACGTAGCCTCCGAGGAAATCAACTTTGCGAAAACCTCCACATCAAAGTAAACTTAGGCGCGGTTATGCCGGAAAATAGTGGAAATATTTCCAAATCGCGTAATCCGGAGAAAGATATTATATCAGGTGTAATTAGGACTTCCAGTGTAAATCGTCAACCAAATACACGAAAGCTTGAAAAAGGACCAACCGACTCTCTCCTTACGAAATACGACTTTAACTTTGTCGTAGTTAATTGCCGTAGCGTAAAAAACAAGCGCGCAGAAATCGAGCATATATTTCAGGACGCAGATGTAGTCTTAGGAACAGAGAGCTGGCTTGTGGAGGATATAAGCGACAGCGAAGTTTTCCCGCCAGGATATAAAATCTACAGACGCGATCGACGCGATAGAACAGGTGGCGGAGTTTTTCTAGCGGTTAAATCACATTTACACAGCACCGCTCACGAAATAACCGACAATGTAATAGAAAGCGTATGGTGTACAATTAAACAACAAAACAATAGGAGAATACATGTTTGCTCTTTTTATAGACCTCCAAACTCCGAAGTAGATACTATTTACCAATTAGAAAATCAAATATCCGCATTCACTTTGAGAGATATTAAAAGTGTAATAATTATTGGGGGAGATTTTAATCTCCCATGTATAAATTGGGATTCTTACACGGTAAAACCGAATTCGAGGAATAGAAAAATCAGTGAGATCTTACTCGACGTACTCTCAAATCACTCGCTATCCCAAGTAGTCGACAAGCCTACGAGAGGTAATAAAATATTAGACCTTTTAACAGTAAGCCATCCTAAGTTGATAAAACATATCAATGTTCTCGACGGTATAAGTGATCACAGAGCAATTCTTGCAACCTTAAAGACAGAAGTGGAGTCAGCCGAAAAACCAAAACGCAATATTTATTTATTTGATAAATGTAACTTCATTAAATTTGGCGATATGCTTAATGATTCATACACGGACTACGTAGCTAAAACAGAGGATAAAAGCACCGATGTGTCATGGAAATACTTTTTAGAAATGTTACGCCAAGGAATCAACAAACACATTCCGCAAAAACTGAAAAGTGATAGCAAAGAACCTCGTTGGTACAATAACGATGTTAGGAGAGACCTTAGGAAACAGAGAAAACTGTACAACATGTTCAAAAAAACCATTACGTTTGATGAAAAATCGAAGGAACTAGAAGCAAAAGAGAGTTACCTTGCGCAACGCTCAAAAACCAAGAAAACATTGCGTGCTGCACTGCGAAATTTCAAGAAAAAAATACTTGGAAAATTACTCGAAGAAAATCCAAAATCTTTTTGGTCATATGCGAGAGAACTTCAGGGAAAATCTTCTACCGTAGATTCGTTATTTGATAAAGATGGTAAACTTGTCACAGAAAATATTGATAAAGCTAATGTGTTAAACTCCCACTTTGAAAGTGTTTACACTACAGACGACACTGCGTGTAATTTAGACATTCCATACATTGAGGTACCGATGAAAGAAATAACAAATTCAGCGCGATGGGATAACTAAACAGCTACAATCGATAAAAAGTAATAAATCTCCGGGTCCGGAGGGAATACCGGCGCGCGTCCTCAAGGAGTTAGCACCACAGATCGCACCGTTCTTAGAGATAATATTCAATAAGTCATTATCTGAAGGAAAGATACCAATGGACTGGAAAACTGCAAACGTTACACCGATATTTAAAAAGGGAAACAGACATGACCCAGGAAACTATCGACCAATATCATTAACATCGATTACAGGCAAGATTCTCGAACAGATCGTTGTTAGCAATATCATGACTTTTCTGGACAGTCGAAACCTCCTGCATAATTGTCAGCATGGGTTCCGGAAAGGTAGATCATGCGAAACACAGCTCGCGCTCTTTCTTCACGACGTTCTCAAATCTGGTGAATCGAAAAAACAAGTTGACGCACTATTTCTAGACTTGAAGAAAGCTTTCGACACGGTACCTCACAGAAAACTATTATACAAATTACAGTCATGCGGGTTAAACGAACAAGTAGCAAACTGGATACGTGACTTTCTGAGTGATCGTAAGCAAAAAGTAGTTCTTGACGGAATTAGCTCTGATATAGTTAAAGTGACATCAGGTGTCCCGCAAGGAAGCGTTATTGGCCCACTTTTGTTCATTATATATATATAAACGACCTTTGCTCCCGAATTAGCTGTAAAATACGTTTATTTGCCGACGACGCTGTCATATACCGCGAAATTAGTGATCAATCTGACTTTGAAATTCTGTCATCGGACTTAAACAACGTTCATGCGTGGAGCAAAGAGTGGGGACTAGAACTTAATCTGAGCAAATGCTCGGCGGTGCATTTCTTGCGTAGGTCGTCCAACTATCCCCATGTATATGTTGTGGATGGCGTTAGCATAAATGCGACAGATGAAGTGAAATACCTGGGAGTTACGATAACTTCGAACCTATCGTGGGGGACACACAAGAAATATTTGTGGCAGAGCCCTGAAGAAGTTAGGATTTGTCAAGCGTGTTGTAGGAAGATTATCGGATGATAAAGTGAAAGAGAGGTGCTATTTTGCACTCGTCCGGCCACACCTTGAATATGCAGCGAGCATATGGGATCCGGCGGCGAAAGACCTAGTCCATGAACTTGATAAAATACAAAGGAAAGCTGCGCGATTCGTGAAAAACTGCTACGGCCGTACAGAAAGCGTTACACAGATTTTGAAAGATTTAGGGTGGGAGCCGCTAGAGACTCGGAGGCTACGCGCTAGGCTTAGATTGCTTGAGCAATTGAGAATGAATATCTTTCAGAGCGACACGGAGAACATCATATTAGAACCACATTATATTTCCAGGTCCGACAGAATCGATAAATTAAGGGAGATATTTTGCCGAACGGATAGGTATGGGAATTCGTTTTTCCCCCGAACAATTAAGGACTTTAATACATGCTAGGCGGAACTTTGATTTTTTTTGTTGACGGCTGGTGTCCTAACACCCCCCGCCACACGCCTTTTGAGGCGGCTTGCGGGGTAGTATGTAGATGTAGATGATATACAATCCATAGACGTGATCGACCAGATAGAACTGGCGGTGGAGTATTCACAGCAATGAAATCTTATTTGAATAGAACCACACACGTATTAGACGATATTGGAAGAGAGAGCGTTTGGTGTATTAATAAGCAACAAATCAAAAGAAATATGCATATATGCTCATTTTACAGGCCACCAGATTCCAAAATCGACGTTTTGTACAAATTAGAAACTCAAGTAACATCATTTACCTCGAAAGATAACAAGGCTTGATGATTATCGGTGGGGATTTAAACCTATCGGCTATAACTTGGAATACCAATATGGTTGAACCAGTTCAAGGAAGCGTGATATAAGCGAGGCCTTACTAAATACACTTTCACACCACTCTCTTACTCAAATAGTAAACGAACCTGAGAGATGTAATAAAATATTAGACCTTTTACCTGTTAGTCACACTACAATGGTTAAACAAGTCGATATCCTCGAATGCATAAGTGATCATACAGTAATTTTTACGACTTTGAAAACAACAGTAGATTCACTGTAAAATCTAAACGTAAAGTCTACTTATTTGAAAAATGCGACTAGGTATAATTTGGAGGGACGTTAGAAGCTTCATTCACGAAATTCGTTTCCATAATGAAAAACGAGAGCACCGAAGTATCATGGAGATATTTTTTGGAAATACTACATAATGGAATCGATGAATATATTCCATACAAATCCAAACGGGAGAGTAAAGAACCTCTCTGGTTTAACCACGAAGTAAGGCGGGAGATCAGGATACAAAGGCAATTACACAAT
Source organism: Ceriagrion tenellum (assembly GCA_963169105.1). Lineage (NCBI taxonomy): Eukaryota > Metazoa > Arthropoda > Insecta > Odonata > Coenagrionidae > Ceriagrion > Ceriagrion tenellum. The sequence goes on from OY720636.1 coordinate 154,190,075, forward strand.
CTATATAACAATTCTATTAAGTAACAAAACAACGGAGCTTGCGGTGAGAGAAATATACGTTGTTCAACATTCAAAAACGAAGAAAATAATTCTTGCTGTTTCGCGAAACTTTCTAGCTTCAGGGAATGATGGAAACTGGCGTATATCCTTTATTTCCACCACGAAAAACCAAATTCAATAGTTTCAGCCTTAAGTTTGTAAAACTTTTCCATGTTCAGGAGTTAACAAACTTTGTAAGTTTTACTCAGAATATTTATAGTACGACCGGTTTCGTTAAATAGTTGACATCATCAGGTCCTGAATATGTAGCAATAACAATATATTCCTTTGATGAGAATTAAATATATTCTTGGACTTGGTTATAGTTTAAAATAGAAAGTCAGCTATGGATAATACAAAGGTTCTGCACAAACACTGCACGTGGTCTGTAGTTTATGATTAGAGAATACATTATAGCTAACTTATTAAAAGCATACCAAGTTAAGAGTAATTAATTGACCAATGGAAATTTCTTAATTTTATTCCCGAGTATGCTAAATGTGTATTTTAGGAGAAGGTCAATGACTGTGCTAATCTTTCAGCAGCATAAAAAATCGTTAATTTTATCTTTTCTGCCATTGCATCTACCACTAATATGGTGTATCCATCCTTTGAACGCGAGCAATGAGAAAATATTTCTTCGCTGTTGCACTCATGTAATAACTTCTTGAATGCAGTAATTTATGCAGAGGGAGTATTAAGATAATTATAGGCCGACCCTTAAAGGAAACTAATAAAAATACTAGTCAGTATTACCTTTCAAACAAATAGACTGGACTGGTATTACTCCGCGTTATAATTTAGTTAATAATAATACCGGCTAAGAAGTTAAAGAGAATCGATAATCTTTTTTCATTTACATTTCGAGCATGCATTTATGATTTTGGTGTCAGAAAGATTTAGATCACGAAAGCAACACGCTATTAAAATCAATGGAATAGAAAATGTGAAACAGCCATTAGCAAAACTAGACTGAAGAGGCTAGAAATTACGAGGTTTCACGTCAGACTCTGATTAGCATAATACGTAATATCACTCAAGTTTGGGGTTCTCTCAGAGGCGAATATTTTACTCCCTTGCTACGTCAGTTGAACTTTGAAAATCAGTGAAAATAACCTGAAAAACTTTGTACCATAAATATCTTATCATCGCGCGCAGTCAGTGGCCAAAATTTCGACTGAGGGGCAGAGTAATCCACTGAAAAAGAGCATCATAAGTGATACAACAGGACCGGGAAAAGTTCAAGAATTCATTAATCCCCTCAGATTGGTAACGTGCACAAAATATACCGACAGAGACACAAATACACAAAAAATACCGAGTGACAGAGCAATCCACCAAAATATTTCTCAGTTATTCAATCGTAGGTTTCCGGGGTTTGTAAATAATGACTAGTATTTTTTTTGGTGCTGCACTGCTGATAACAAATTCTTCTGCTTTCTCAGCGGGACTTAAAGGATCAATGTGGAGTGCGAAAGTGTTGTCAGCGGAAGCAAGCAACATGGTGAACACCCGAATAGTTAAAGTACCTTCGTTTCTCAAAACTTTTGTTTCGTTAAACTTTTTGTCCATCTGCACCTAAAATGAAATGTAGTCACATACTTAAGTTATGGCATACGATTACTAACATCATCCTGACCCTCAACAATAGAGCTTGATAAAACAAGATACTCCCATAGCATAGCATAGTACGCATAGCGATCACTGGTTAGCATAATTACATACCTGAAATTTATATGATATGCCATCCATTATTTGTTGACTTTCAATCACTCCGGACTACAGTGCCACTCAACCTTGAGGGGGAAACCAGGGGATTATGCAGTCTAACGTCTCGCAAAAGAAGCCCAGGAGCACTGAAGTTTGCCGGAACCCTTAGGATTTTGAACATCATTCATAACTGTTGGGCGCACTCAGAACATTACACGAACACACCCTAAATAAAAAGACACGTAGTTCCGCACACACACACACACTAATAGGCGTTGTTGATGGCGAGAAACTGCGTAAACCTTTTCTTTGAATAAAAGGGACACGCCGTATTTCTGTAAGCGAATCGAGGCTCCGCACGGATATTTTGCTACATCGATATGCTTAATGTAATCCTTCCCCATGCAAAAACTAAATCTGAGTACGTAATGTTGAAACATCTGAAACTCGAAAGCAACACACTCACTACACATAGCCAATGCCTCATCACTAACACACGTCTATCTTCTCATCACCAGGGCATCTCACTAATGAACTCTTATCGAGCGACGAACTTCTCGCGAAGCTTGAATGAGCTAATGCGCTTGAGTATGATCGGGTTGTCCTGCGTCACTCTCCTGGGCTGATCGCACCACCATCTCCTGGCACACTCAAGTCATATTGGCCACGGCCTCGGCTCCGTATTATTTTGGAAGGTTTGACGAAGTTTCTACACTGCGAGAGGACGAGAGATGGTAACGGTCTGGCCGAAATTTGAAAATAAAGAGGGAAAGGTATCCCGATACCGATGTCCCATTGAAAAATGAGCAGGATGAAAAGAACGCGAACGTGATATTTCTAAATCTCCTTCACCCGACCATTTGTCACCTATGAAAGGATGGTGTTGGTTTCTGAAAGGATATCCGTCGCCAGTCATTCTCCGTATTTTATGTTCTGCTTTTCTCACCAAATTCTCCCCGGCGTCCACTACCTACCCGCTTGCGTATCACCTTTTTGAGTGGTCGCGATTCGCTTATCGATAGGTCAATTAGAACATTCATACCTGCGTGTAGAGCCTCTCGACTCCTTTTTATGTACAGTGGCGGAAAAAATTAACGCAAAACTCATCGGCGTCTGTATGCGGCGTACACGGGAACTAATTGAAATCGTTTTTCCTTCGACAACTTGACAACAATGAGACAGCATATGGAAACCGGGAATATTCAAACTCTCTATGAATGGATATCGATTTTATGCGTCATGTAAATAGCCATACTAATAAGGTTTACGTTCGCGAGATCGTCTAGGAGTTATAAACGTGATGAGCTTGCTTCGACCCGCACTCAGTCGAGGTTCCGAAGTCGTAGTTGATTATGTAGAGATGCTTACCATATTTTTTTAGAGCTTTGGACTGTTTAAAAAGATTTTCTTGATTGAAACTTAAGAAACAATACGATGAAAGCATTATTTGTTGGGACATAAAAATTTTTTATTCTCCAGATCAAATTCACTTACAATAAAACGTATTTCCGCGTGCTGGGAATAGCTGTGGATGAACATCGTTTTTATAGACCTCAAACCACTTCCGAGAAATATGATGCATTACAATTAACATTTTGGCGTAATTTCCTGTGAATTTCAAGTTAAAGTATGGGAAATATGGTAGACTTGAATGGTTTCCATGTGGAGAAAATTATTCTTTAAAAGTATTTACAATACCTTAAAACCCTACGTAAGTTTCCGCCCTCGTGCACACAGGTCGTCTCAAACATTTGAATTTCTAAATTTCTCCAAACGTAATATTATTTAATTTCTGAAAACTACTTTTAAAAATCCAGAACATTTTATTTGGGCCAGTTTTTAAAGGAAACATTAGAATTCCCTTTTTTCGTTTTGTAGTAAGAACCACTGGACGCCGATTCCTCTTCATCGATGAAGTAGCCTAGAGGGAGAGCGTTTGTCTGCGGCCAGGAATGCCTGGGGTTCAAATCCTGGCGTGGCCTCTTTTAGTGCCTTAAAAATTATCTTCGCGATGTGACTTTATTGCAGCCAAAACTTCGCAGGAATCCGCAGAAGACCCAGGGAATGGACATTGACCTCAACCATGAGTGTGTGAGTTTTACACATATTCAGGCTTTGTAAAAGAATCAGAGCGGTCTCCTTGGTCGTCGAATGAGATGTTTACTTCCTATCCTCGGGTACTCGGCCCCACTTGATTTCTACGTCCTGTCTGTCGTATGATGCTCAAATCCATTCATTCGCCAATTCACCACTCAATGAAAAGCTATTCATGAAGGATGGAATAGACCGGATCTCTGATTGTGTCAGTTACTCGATTTAGTGAACTTACCTGATGCTACATTCACCTTTAAATCACTTTGAAATAATTTAGTAAAGAGGGCAGTTATTTTTATTAGGAATTAGAGTTTGGTTCTATCTGCCGAACTTGTAAATACCGATTACTTATCTGAGTGAGAGACCAAACAAGGGTTGAATTATATTCAAAATATCTTCAAAACGGTATTTGAAGCTTTTCCAGCATTGTTTTCCAGGTTTGCTATGAGCAATACATTAACCGTGTAGTTCAAATGTTCAACTTATAAGATGGAGAATAATACTTAAAGGATAAGGTAAATTATTGAATCACTTAAATATCTTTTGACATATTCGCAGTGATAAATGTTTGGATAAAATTACGCAGTTAAATTTTATGAGGAGCATTTTATACCCATGCGTAAGTAATACTCAGACAAAAATGCATCGCGTATCCTCCCCTGTGAAAGTGATAAAATACTAAAAATCATCTTTTTCATGTAGCGACTAAGCAGTGATTAGATATTTTCCCTATGGTCAGTTGCATACTCATAAATCCGCAGAGTAGTCAATGGAGTGCAAATTAGGAATGTGCACCATCAAAGATTATACGATTGCTACGTTCCTAAAGAATCTATTCCTCTTCAAATGTGTCGTAATATTATTGCTTCAATGGAAGTTAAAGTTGTGAGTGGCCCCACATGAAGATATTAACAGACTTTTTACAGGGTCATAAATTTCATCTCTTAGTGGTAATGTATTTTAACGGATGTTGAAGACGAGAAGATGAGAAGAAGGGACACTATAATGCTTTATTTAGAACGAGTGGAAAAGGTTGAAATGTATGCGTAATTCTCGCAATTTGAGTTATGTGTGCACATGATCACAGCAATTGATCATCGAAAAATATGCTGGTATTTACATAAAGAATGTGGATGTTTATTAGCCTTATAATCAATCCATCCCCCTCCATTCTCGATTTCCTGACCAAGTCTCTGTGACATGGAGTTGTCCACATTTTGGTATCCTCTTACTGGCTTCATTTCTCATTCTTCCTCCACGATTTTCCTCGTTGCATCTTAATTTGGGGTTGTTTCGTTTGAGGGGGTCGAAAAACGTTTGTTTCTCGCATTTTTCTCATAATGAACGCTGCGCTCTGTGCAGCCCATCTATGTTACATGATTTGTTTTGAACCATCTCCTAGAATTTTGACATTTGTGAACTCGTAAGTATTCCTAGTTGCGGGCGAAAAATGAGTGTTGATATACATTTGATTAAGCATAGTTCTTATTATAACGGACATGAATTTAATGCTTTTCGTTTGATAGTACTGAGAAATAGGTTTTTTACTTTTAAACACCAAACAAAAGTTCAGTGGGTGAAAGTCGAAGGCGCAACACCTCTTCGGGTAATTTTTCGACAGATTTTTTTGCCTTTTACAAACATACCATTCGATTCCTCCGCCTGGGAGAAAAATGAGGCATACTTAAAGGCTAATAAGATCTTTTTTTCCTCCAAGAATTTTGGGAGAGGCCGCTAAAACTTTGAACAGTATCTCGGCTTGCACTGTCCGCTCTGCTTGTTCGTCTATCGACGCTCGTCTCAATGAAGTAGTCATCAGTAAACCTTGGACAAGTTCCGGGTGGTGATGGTCGGGGTGGTTTGTTGTTTGTTTGCCGTACGCACAGGTTTCAAATACTTGCTACACCAGAAAGAAAAGGTTCGTTGCGCTTCGAAAAAATCGGAAGCCCCCGTCGAATACTTTTAAGGGCGTAAGAGGAGTCAAATACCACTTCTTTCCTGTGAGTTAAACGCCTGACGTCCGAAACATTATCTATGGCAGAAAAGGTATCGCCCGCAACACAAGGGGAAAGTAAGCTCTCATTAAAGGCATACTATTTCCCAAATCAATATAATACGTCCTTCATACATTCCGATTTTGAATGGGTTAGTATTGGTGGAGCTTTGTATCGACACGGGGAAATACTCAAGAGTTCTCCAAGATTGCTCGTTGCTTTAACTCAGACTAAAGGTGGCTGGCCTCCAAACCCATGCATGATGGGAACTAATGGCATTTGATTGGAATGGTCTGGGCTGATGAGGTGAAATCTGAGAACTCCATCTTTCTGTTTGTATTCCCGGGAGAGTAGTATGCTTTTTCCTAACCTTTAGTTATTTAAAACGTTCGTAGACAATACCACCACTCATTTTAAAAGTAACTTAGTCCACAGCAACGCATACGGACGCAAATAAATTTACCGAAAGGATACGAAACATCATCATAAATCCGCCTTGACATAAGAAAGCTCAGTAAATGGTACTGGGCTGCAAACCTGAATCGCAATCATGGTTCTCCATGATAACATTGTTCGAGTACGCTCATGATTGAAAACGTGATCTTCATCAAGAAAGATCGGGTGCTACATAGCAGTGGAGTGCGCTCCCAGGACCTTGTGCATTGCCCTACCAATGCGGCTTACCTTTTGGATGACAATAATGACCATAAGAAGAAAAGAACCGTGATCCCACCCCTGGTCGAGACACTTTTGAGTTTTTCATTCAATTTCTGGGCAAGTAAAATAAGTTTTATTCGGCAAATTTTATCTCTTTTGTATTTAAAAAAATTCATAATATCAGGCAGTCATTGTCGCCAATATCAGGAAATTTATATAAAAACTCATTTGCGTTCATTAAAAATCGAACACGGACCACTCTTAGCCAAAAGCCAACTCTTAGTTAGCCAAATACATCTGACAGCTACGACATTAACGTTACCTATTTATTTAATTCATTAATGATATTCTACTCCAAACTGAAGTCTTTTAAAAGGCTTTTTGTTACTTTCATATGTGCGGCGAATTTATAGCTAAGCATATAAGATATTATGCAATCATCCATATGTTATCCATAACTACACCTAATTTGGGTAAACTTTTCTGAATGTTTATTCGTATATCCTGCATTTACTAGATAAAGCGTAACAGTGGACAGCTCATCACCAAGCTTTCTGTGATAAGATGAAAGTAATATCGGGAAAATATGCCTAGATTATTCGGTATCGATGCATGCACATTTATTTTTATTTCGTGAAATTATATACATTAACGTATGTTTCCATAGTTTAATCCCATTCTGACGAAGTAAAGACGGATTTACATTGGGTCAAGAACGATTCATTCATAAATATCCGTTTTGAATTTAATAAATATCCGTTAAAGGAACTTCGTCAATCTACAAATTTGAAAATCGTGAAAAATTACATCACGTAGACTATACTTATTTCAATTAAATCTTTTTTGTATCGACATTTGGTGCAGATAAATCTCAATTTATATCATTTCGGTGAAACAGGCGCAGTACGCGTCATTCAAAAAGATCCTCGGAAAGTCGACCTTAATAAATATCCCTTGGTGGTAGAAGATGTAGATTTTAGAATATAGTATACTGAATTGGGTGGGATAGTGAATATTTTTTATAATCAGTCTTTCTGTATAAATATCATCATTCGACGGAAGAACCATGCTGAAACAAACACAGCGATGCACCGCGACTGAATGTGCGAACAATATGAGAAGAAAGCTAAAAAATGAGGCGATTGATGAATAAGTTCTAGGCTCCGACAAATGTGAGTTCCATTGCGGATTTCAAATAATTGCGGTAGACGATGTTTTCCTTAGTGTTTGCCAGTCTTTCGAGTATGTACTGCTCCTAGAAGTTCCCAAAAATGCCGCATTCTGGCGCGCGAAAAATTTTGCGTTAATTTCTTCCGCCACTGTACTTTCCTCTTTATTTGGTCCATGAACTTATTCCTGGGTCTTCCTCTGGAGACTTTTCCCTATATTTTACCTTCGATTATGTTCTTCCCAATTATTACCACCTTCAAGTGTAAGTTAATCAATTGTTGGTGAGAGGTTGCATCATTGTCTTACACGTGGTCTGTACATTGGTGTCCTACGTAAACATTTCAAACCTGATACTAGGGGACTCATTGTTGAGGTGATGAATTAAAAATGGACTTTGCGAGGTAAGGAGCAGGGATGTATTGGAAGCTCAGAGAAGGGGTGGGGATTGCATGTAGGAGACATGAAGTGAGGGATTATGTCAATCGTATCGTGGAGCAGAGAGATGGATTCAGGGAGCCATGTATACTCCAAAATGTATCCCCGTGAAACGAGGGTTTTTGGATCATAGGTAGGGTCACGTATATTCATTGGCAGGGTATTGAGAGAATGAAGAAAGGGTAGTGAGGCCCAGTGTCAGCAACATCCTGATATAACCCAGTCGGCACGAGGCGGCACATGCCCCTAAATGAACGGATACTATCCCTGCAGTTTAGGGGTAAGTCATCCGGTGGACGGATGGGATATCTCTAAGCAAGGGATGAGATGGGGATACAATCGGAAGGACGAACAGATATTAGGCAAATGTTTCTCCGCAAAGATAGGGATAATTGCTAGGATAAATTTTGAGCTATTGTGTGATAATTATCCCTTAACCCCAGTCTCTGATAGGCTATGGCCAGTCAATAAGGGCCCATATATCATTAATAAACGATTACAGCATCACTAACGGCATTATGACGAACCAGGTGAGATGGAGTGACGAGCGGTGTCATCTAATAGCGGTATTTGGAACTTAATTTACACGACACTAGAATAGACACATATTTATATACTTAGCTAATTGCTACTTTTAATTTAACCAGTCACTAAGAGGGCACATTCTTTATCTTCTATCAGCCACATAATACCACGACGCCCAAGAGTTTCCACGTCCAAAATTTTATGAGGAGCATTTTATACCCATGCGTAAGTAATACTCAGACAAAAATGCATCGCGTATCTTCCCCTGTGAAAGTGATAAAATACTAAAAATCATCTTTTTCATGTAGCGACTAAGCAGTGATTAGATATTTTCCCTATGGTCAGTTGTATACTCATAAATCTGCAGAGTAGTCAATGGAGTGCAAATTAGGCATGTGCACCATCAAAGATTATACGATTGCTACGTTCCTAAAGAATCTATTCCTCTTCAAATGTGTCGTAATATTATTGCTTCAATGGAAGTTAAAGTTGTGAGTGGCCCCACATGAAGATATTAACAGACTTTTTACAGGGTCATAAATTTCATCTCTTAGTGGTAATGTATTTTAACGGATGCTGAAGAGGGACACTATAATGCCTTATTTAGAACGAGTGGAAAAGTTTGAAATGTATGCGTAATTCTCGCAATTTGAGTTATGTGTGCACATGATCACAGCAATTGATCATCGAGAAATATGCTGGTATTTACATAAAGAATGTGGATGTTTATTAGCCTTATAATCAATCCATCCCCCTCCATTCTCGATTTCCTGACCAAGTCTCTGTGACATGGAGTTGTCCACATTTTGGTATCATCTTACTGGGTTCATTTCCCATTCTTCCTCCACGATTTTCCTCATCGCATCTATATTGGGGTTGTTTCGTTTGAGGGGGTCGAAAAACGTTTGTTTCTCGCATTTTTCTCATAATGAACGCTGCGCTCTGTGCAGCCCATCTATGTTACATGATTTGTTTTGAACCATCTCCTAGAATTTTGACATTTGTGAACTCGTAAGTATTCCTAGTATACATTTTTTATTGATAAAAATTCATACGTCCAAGTTACCAGTGATCTTGTTTTACTGCATTCTGGTTGGTATTCCATCGGTTACCCGCGACGCAAGAGGGACATTTAAGAGGACATTCAAGGGGAAGGGGGAGGAACCAGCTGTCCGCGACTGACTGACTGCAGCCAGTGCCCACTCGTGGCATGTTGCGTGCGCGTGGGGGGGCACACGGCAGTAGCTAAGAGCTGAAAAGATATTTTATTCGTGGTCGCTCATCAAAATGGAGTGAATTTTCGCTCTGTATTGCCTCTAATGTAGCGCGTTACCCCCTTAGAAATGACGTTTTTGTCCACCGATCGGGAAAATTGAATGTCATTGCACATGTGCCTCGTGAGCGACCTCTATGAGATGTTAACTAATAAAGTGGCATTTATTTTGGATATTCTTTCTTCACCCCAGAGCACCATTTGAGAGGTTGGAATTGGGAGATCGATGAAGAATAAAAAATAAGCCATAAGTATCCTTTTGTAGAGGGTCAGAAAAGAATTGATGGTCGAAGGGAATTATTAAATATTTTTAATCATTATGCTGTTCTGCTAGGATGACATGACATGCTATAAACATATGGGTGGCGGGTTTGTATTCAATCAGGAGGTTTGACCGTCGCTTTTAACAAAGGGATTTGATGAGGTTGATTGGAGAGTAAGAAAGACATGGTGCATGATGCATGTAATAACAACCAATAATCCCTTTATTATTATGTAGATACTAACCATCTAGCTGCATGTGACCCTGATCTCTAGCATGTCTCCCTTAAATATCCTACTTGCATGGCAATAGTGCATGTTTGGTGATCTTCACCCCCTGCCACACACCCTCGCGGTGGCTCGCAGGGTATTACGTAGATGTAGATGGTAGCATATTATTCTACGCATCACTCCTAGTAACTGATGTGACAGCGTACTGTTGTCTCCTGACTGCTTTTGGGATGTCTGGCTGTGAGCAGAGAAGAAGACTGGGTACTGACAGACGCGACGGCACAAGTTTTCGGGTTGGCGTGTGAGCTTTCTAGGTTTCATGGGTTGCAAAATAATAAAATTGAATAATATGAGACGGCTGTCTGAACGTACCCTTTCACTTTCGATTGGGATCAAAATGAGATGACAGCAATTCTTCCCATTGGAATGTACAGGAGGCCCGATTGGTTCTGTTCAAACCGAACGACAAATTTCAAAAATTTTCTAAATCAACACGCATCCGGGGTGTATTTCTCATTGTCTCAAGTATCTTTCCAAAACTCTATCGCTGAGATGGAAAACTAGAAATGTCATCTAGGTATAGAGCTATAAAGCGTTCTGAACAGAATGTAAGAGAATAAACGTAATGAGCCGAATTCGGGAGATGGAAATTTTGGATCCTTATCGGTTTTCACATTTTTATGCATTATAACACCAAAAACCGAATCTTCAAGGCACCTTATTTGCACAAATTTCCATGCATCCTATATTCGTATATTCTGTCACTGCTACAACAATTGACGCGTGTCTACATTCAAACAATAAATAGGTCAATGGATGATATGGATCGCTTGCGCGCTGGGAGTTGCCCAAGCGGAGACGACGGTATGCCGTTGATGCATACCGATAGTATTCGAATCCGCGGAATCAAGGTCCTTATACCCAGGTCATGACACGATCTCATAATGCACTCTGATTACTTCATTTTGGATCGGGCTCGATGCTCCGTAGCACTGTTACTCTTCGTTGAGTAGCCCAAATTGTTTAGCCTTGGTCAATGTTACAAATACATTTTTAAACATGATACTGAATTTGATTTAAAGCTTAACGGCGTATTGTGATTTTATAGGCTACTGTGGTTTTCCCCCACTGCCGTGATTGAGAAGTTGACCCGGTGGAAAACCTGAGTAGCCTTCAAAATCACAATACGTCGTAAAGCTTTAGAGGTTTTTTTACATCTGCGAAAAATACCGTGAACGAAATTTTTCCGGGGAATTACGTTTAAACTACTTCATGACTACTCCATCTTTACTCACAAAGCACTCCACCCTTATGGCCCGCTGTGCAATCTGAATGGCATTACATCCTAAAGTATAAATTTTTATCCACTTGGATGAACTTATGGTCAGTGCCTTACAACTCCAAATGTATCTCAGTGCCTCGATGGTAGACGGTTACTTTGGCTTTTTATTTTCAGGGCGTCAGGTGGTTTTAGAAAATCACTACCAAACTCCAACGGGCACTAAGGATGATATAAATAAGGAATACAATCAAAGTATAGAACAAACAATATCTTTATAAATCGTCATAATTTCTTGTCAGCACAAAACATGTCCAATATGGACAAGCACGACAATTCAACTATCCCGCATATAAATAAACAAACCGTTACCAAGAAAATCAAACCGATAAAATCCAGCCAAGGCCCTACAATTTTATTTAATTAATTAAAACTTAATACAAAATGTAACATTAATCGTTACAGACTCCCCATCGATGCTACGGTAAATAATCACTGAAGTATCTTTCCATTAATGAATCTTCAATTCGTGTTATCGTTTAATAATTAGACATTATGATTTTAGACACGTCATCGGTATGACGTAACCTACGAGTAGGTATGTGTATGACAAACAGAATGAAAGTCACATACCTAAGTTATTTCTCTTACCTGGGTAAATAACATGTAATTTGACATTATTTAACACCCCAGTGATTTGTCAGTCGAAAAGTCAGTGGTTTCTCTTCGGGCTTTTCTGAGAGTCGTTCAAAGCTTTCCTGCAATGTCTAAAGTTACACTCTTAAGTCTGTTTTAACATCCAGCTTACATTGAGTGCAAGCCAATGGATTGAGACCCTGTATTTTACAAACCGATCCGACAGGCAATTTCATGATTCCCTCCTCTTGCGTTCGCCGTATTTAGGCGCTAACTAGCGGGAGACTGTTGTTAACCTGTCTCGGATGGTGAATTTTCCACAATCCATCGTTTCGCAATTCCAATAAAACAAGTAAAACCCGAGGTAAGTTAGGAATGGATAGATATAATCAAAGAGAAAGGTGGTTGATACACACAGAAATGATCCGATTAATTCGACAAACAGTCTGTTTTCAGTGTGGTATCCCCTGCCGAACACCCTCAAGGTGTCTTGTAGGGTAGGATTTGATTGATCAAGATGGATGAAATGGCCTTCGAGCCTGAGATAGAAAACACTGCTCTCTTCCGAGTTATGGTATACCTATCGTTATCGAGGGTTTGAACTTGTATCCGACTTATTCCCAAACCTTACTTTCTCGAGTGCCGTAGAAATATTTATAGCTTTTTTCGAAGTGAACTGGTCGTGATATAAAGTCGAAAAAGTAATGATCATCCTGAGAAGTAAATGTCTGTCTCCGAGCTGCAGCCTCGCAGTGTGGGCTTTCTCGGAAAGTATTTATGCCTTGCACAGACGAAAGACGAGGAGGAGGCGTGAGTATGATTCGAGTGGTGAATGGTTGAGTTATGCTAGATCCTTCACGGCGGCAAGTGGGAGTGAAGGAATTCTATCAAGTCTCTGCGGTGATACATTTGATTCTGATGCGTGATTAGCGAAGTTAGAATGTTTCGAGGAAGAGGAGGATTCGAACAAAAGGGAAAATGGGTGGCGTCGGTGTTCGAAGAGAAGGTAATGAGGGGTATGTTGAGGTGGCTATATTGGGCTCGCGAAGAATTCGTCAGTGTTGAATGGCAGGCGAGGGGAATAAAAGCAGGAGGATGAGGAACATGGGAATGAATATTAGCATGACGTATCTACATCCACATACTGCACCGCGTGTCGCCACATGGGCGTTTGGCAGGGGGTGTTAGGTCACCAGCCGTGTAAAGTAGTTTTGGGATGCGAAATGGTGACGTGTGTATATCTAAAGTATAATTGTCCGAAGTAGACTACGCGAAATACATTTCATCAATATCTTGATCTTTCGTCGAAGTGGTGACCGTCAGTTGGATGTATCTATATCGTCTCTTGAGGCAAAAAATTCTTCCCTCACGTAAAATCCTTTCCTTATCAAAAAAATATCCTTCTCTCGCCATCTAATGTATTGGTAAAAACCGACCCCATAAGTGCTGCGGGTTTTTTAGCGCAGAACGCAGGCCAGTTAGGAAAGTCTAACGATATGCGGTCATCAAAAATTCATATTTCCGTTTGCAGTCGAGATCAAGTGACAATTCATTCACTAAAAATAAATTTATAGATTTATACAAATATAATCGTCAGCATATATGGACCCTGTATCTTATTTTACGAAAGTAAGTAGTGGACTGCTTCCAACCTTACATAATGTGAACTTCTGGCCCAAAGATACTTAATATAATTTTACAGCGTCGAAACCAGGCTAAAAACATGAAAAGGTTTACCCATATGGGATATAAGATATAAAAAACTTTACATACCAGATTTAGGCCAGTGTTAACAACAGATTGCCGACAAAAGAGTGAAGAAAATAGCCACGGAAAACTTCCACTAAAAGGAGTGCGGCTGATATCACGACGCGGTAAAAATATTTGGTAAAATCATACATTCGTAAATCCTTATGGTTTCGATATGAAGTTATGACTTTCAGCCAAAAATATATTTATAGTTTCCACCACATTTTATACGCAGCACATATGGACTCACTTAGTAAGATAGGAATGTTAGGAGGCGATCGGTATGTACCTTGCCAACTTCCAGATTTTTCATCCAAAATATATTTTAACAAATATAACAACGTTTAAACTGAGTTGAAAGAATATTAAACTTCACCGGTATAAAAACACGTATAATAAATGTTTCATGATTTCAAGTTTCAACTTAATACTAAGAACAGTGTAGATTAGGAATGAAAAGTTGGAAGAGCCGCGTAACTAGCCGAAATTCAAGGCTCTACTTTTTGATGTTCAATGAAATAAAAGTGAGAAGATTGGATGTTTCACGTGCATGTGAAACTGAGCGCAAGGAGCGGGATTGTGATACTGTAGATGGCGGTGGTCTGGCAGTGTGGTGAGGAGTTGGCAATAATGAACGCGGGCGGCAGTCAAGGTGTAGGACTCATTCTCAGTGAGAGAGAGCTTTACTAAGTTACTTACGAAAGTTACTAGTTAGGAAGTACGAGTTAGTATCCCCTAGATTGATCTGGGTTCTAAGTTTGTAATGATGAAAATAGGCAGTAGGAGAGTTGTGATTGCGGATTTCTATGCACCATTGGACGGAGAGATTTACAGTTTACGTTTGTTTATTTGGATGAAGGCATAAGACAAGGCAAATAAAAAGAATCTGTGGAAGGTTTTGAGGGACTATGGAGCGAATGGGGAGCTATTGAATGTTAAGATGGCGGTGTATGATAATATTAAGGAAAGAGTGAGAGTTAACGGGGTTCTGAGTGATTGGTTTGCAATAAAACAGGGCGTAAAGCTAGGTTGCGTAATGTCACCGCGACAGGTTAATGTCTTAATGGATAAATGTGTTAGAGATGCATGTAGAGAAAGCGACGGTATTTTGATTTGAAACGTAAACGTTCTAGTCGAAGTATATGCGAATGACGCTGTTATGATCTCAGAGACCCATCAGGGATTGCGAAAGTTCGTAGATAAGGTTTGTGACTTAACAGAGAGATTAGAATTGAAGTTAGATGCGTGCAAGACTAAAGTAGTAGTTGGTGATAAGGAGAATGGGGAGAATAATTGTATGATGAGGGCGAATGTTGAAGTTATCGAACAAGTGGATGATTTATTGCACTTGGGTAAGATGTTACCGAAAGGCGGACGAATAGATGAGGAGATAAAGAGAGGTGCTAATTGTGGAAGGAAAGAGTTAGGTCGCAAGTGGAGCATATCAAGGAATGAGTGGCTGTTAAAGGAGGCGAAAATCGCCGTGTACAAAGGGGTACTTCTCCCAACATTGGTGCATGGTAGTGAAATGTCAGAATAGAGAGGGCAGTTAACTATACGCCGTGGGTATGAGTTATCTGAGGAGTGTTGGTGGCAAGAGTGGGTTGGATAGATTGATGAATGAGTGGGTAATAAATGAATGTGGCTCAGATGCTCCAGTAGTGGACATATGTGAAAGAAGTGTCCTTCGTTAGTAAGGCCATGTTGAGACAATGGATGAGAGTCGAATAACGAAACAGATATACCTATGTCAGAGTGGAGTGAAATGAAATGAATGGTGTGAGAGGTAGAGGTAAGCCGAGGAAGTTGTGGTTGAACGTGGGTCAGGAAATTCTTAGGAGGTGGAGTCTTAAACTTACTTATCTTACTTACTTCTTTTTCCCCAGGACATTATGCCTATTTATACGGTTTTCCTTATTTGAACCTTTGACAAATGTATTTCCTGTAACCTTAAATAAATTGATGCGTAAACCGTTATGCTCGATATTAAGGAAAATGATATAGTGCGGGATTTGATGACTTATTTGGAATATGCATTTGTGTGAATGATCGGCAGTGTTCAACAACTTAGCATGTATTTCCTTTCCGGCTATTCCCTTTTTCGGTGCGTGAGGAACCTGATTTTGAGTATACACTGACTCCATTGCGCGCACGTCAAAAACAGGAATTATCTATGGAAAAATCCTGAGGCCTATTTTTGGGATCCCGATTAGCAGGTAAAAAGATAGCAAATATTTTGGCCGAACAATCAATCAAATTATAATATAATCTTAATTATAATGATAGAATGAAGGGAAAAGTGGTTCGAAAAAAGTGGTTTAAGACGCAAAATTAAGATTTAGCCTTCTGTTGCAACGAACGAGAGTGCTGAGTTAAAAACCCAATCTTATGCAAATATATTCGCAAGTAAACGCAAGACAATATTATTTTTTGGGTGAAATATGAAAAAAAGAACTTTCCATGACTTTATTTACGCGCAAGCTTATTCACTAAAGGGCGAATTACATAATACATTTTCTTGTTTCAACGATTTAATTACGATATGTAGAAAAAATGAATGGAATTAGAGCAGGTGCTATTTCCCGCTTAGATTGTTCGGATATAATCATACAATTTTCCGTTTTATGCGGTGCAATTTTCCTCATGAAAACGCGCATGCATTCGTTTACACAGTAAAATATAAAAATATTCCGAGGGGGTACCGATATATACCATAGTTTCTGCAGACAGCTGACTGTAATAATAAGATTTGAAATTTACTCAATATACAGTCACTCCAATGGGTATTTAATTGTGGAATCGCTGTCAGCTTGACAATCTTCGTCCACTCACCTCTGTTCCTAAACTGACCTCCGGCATGTATAATTCTCCCCAATTTATGTAAAATTACTGGCAATAAAAAAAACTTGAATATATCAATTTATTAACGACTAGAGAAATGATTACTTTACTTCACAGATAGGGTTTAAACGTCACAGCCTATCCGTGGCGGTAAAATAATTCCATATCGCGAAAAACTGTACCTATTGTTAACCAGTCATTTCTTGACTGCTACTAAGAACTCTACAGATTTTATATTATCGCAGGAATCGTATTCACCGCGATCGTTTATGTTTCATACAAAATACTCAGGAGAGCTGAGGTGGCCGTTTTTCGGGAGGATTAAAACTTGTCCACCTTTGGTAGACTACCTGGTACGCATGATCCAGGTGGTCTACGAATTATTTCATCCAGCTGATAAAATACACAGTCTCAATCTTCCTCCTTATGTTACAGGTAGTCAAATTTTACCTATCACACGCGAAATTTATCCTATCACACCCTTCTTTCCACCGCTCCAGCATACTTAATTCACTCCCATCTCATCGTCATTCTTTACATCGCGTTCCTTTGAAATAGGTCATGCTCGAGGACATCGACGAAAAACTTTTACAATTTGAGATTCTTGCTATATTCATATCATCTTGAGATAATACTATTTCTATAACTCCAAAGGATACGGTATTTTGTCCTAAAGAGAACGATTCGACAACAATAGGAGGTGAGCCCTTGGTAACGTTTATTCTTAGCAACCGCATTCATTTCCGATCTTTCGATTAAAAAGGAACATGGGAAATACTTTGAGAAAATGCGTTCAAGGAGGTGATGATAATACGGATATGTATGGTGCTGGAGATACAGAACCGATGCCTAACGACAGTAACAACGTTGTCGGTGAGTCTTGAAGGATAGCTATGCCACTTTAACCCTGATTTACCTCCATGGTTGTTGGGATCGGTGTAATGTTAAATGGTTTCCTTTTTTTTTAGCTTATGGTAGATGACTTTCAAGCTAGGAAAGTACTTAAAAATCATATTCATCATTAATGTTGGTGTTCTACGCTGGGGTAGCGTAACCTCTTCGTTTTAAGGGGGTTTTTTCTTTTCCAGCAGGACACTGACTCATTGGTTCATCGATTAGAACCAATTTGGATTCGAAACATATCCAAAGGTATATACGTAGGGAAAGGAGTCTCCGTAACCAGCAAAACTGAGGCGCCCGGCAGGGGAGGGTAACTGAGAACCTCCTTCTTACTACCGGGTGGTGCTTGGTTTTGTCCCAATAGGTCGCCTCGCCCGGAGAACCTGGAAAGAGGTGTAGGCCTCATTGCACTTCCAGGGGATACCGAGCGGGTCCCCTCGTTAGGAACTAGAGGGTAGGCTAGGGCGGAAACCTACCTTTCCCGGCTGTGCCCGACCTGCTGGTCAGGCGGATCGTACGGATAGGAAGGTCCTCCTCACTCAGATTTTCCCACGTATTCCCCCCTTAGGACACGGAGACTCCACGGCTGCGAAGCCTGTATCTCAAGTAAATGGGACGAAAGCAGAAAACGATGGTCGATATGTACTGCTCCTGAAATATCACTACCTACTATTGATTACTAAATTTACTAAAGATACAGTCCCTCATTTTGAATTTCGCCAAGGAGTCGCTGTCAGTGTGGCCGGTTTCTTCCACTGTCCTTTGATCTATTTCAGTCTACTAGCCTCTACACTACTGCCCATTTCATCAAATTTTACCGATTTCTGGAATCAATAAATAAAAAAATGGATAACAAAATTTATTTTGAGTGACAACTTTTCTCCACAGATAATCGTTCTTAAGTCCACGCCTATCTATGAGGGTATAATATCGCCATATCGTGTAAACTGTGATTCCATTCATCCAGTCATTTCTTATGTTCCTTTGTTGCAACGAAGAATTATCCGAGTGTAAATTGTGGCAGTAGTTGTCATCATCATAATCGCTTACTTATATACAATATGTAATACACATGGGAGATGAGGTGGGCAATGTCATGATGATGATTAATTTTTGTATAACTTTCATAGACTACCTGGTACGCAAGTACCAGATAGTCTACCAATTGTTTCATCTAGCTGATCCAAAGCGCTAAATACCTCTTCCTCTTTCTGTTAGGGGTAGTTCAAATATGCCCAATAATCCTATCACACTCATCTTTCCACCTGTCCAGCCAACTTAATCCTCGCATCACTACATCATTCTTTACTTATTTTTCTTTCAAATACTTGTTAGCCCATGATAGAGAAACTCTCTGTGACTACACCTGAAACGTTTTTCAGTAAGACTTTCTTTTTACTCTCGTCTTTTTACCCCCCTTTAACTTTCCTCTATAAATGTACATACACACACATATAAATGTTTATACAGAAAGGAAGAGAGATGAGCCTTTTGTCATAGGTTAATGCATTTTTTCTTCAGACATGTGGTAAAAATAAGTGTATTCAATTGTAGAAGATTTGTAAAAGTCACAACAAGGAACAATGTCTGCTACCATATCTTCATTCTAATTTGTTTGAGTAATTTTTTCTTAGGCAAGACAAGCATCACCACAGATCATCATTAATTTGAGAGGTGTAGGATTACCTCTAATCCCAACATCATACACATCCATCCATGTGAAAGACCAAAATGCCAGTTCTGGCTGAATATTCCTTCCTCTGTTGTTTGCCTTAGGCCTAAATTATTCTCCTTTAAGGTTAAGTGTAAATAAAACAGTGAAGAATGAATTTTGGAGGCTGTCTTGTTCATCACTACATGCTTGGAGCTTACATTGGGAAAATCCTGATCATTGGTGCCATTGGTGCCATATTATTCCCTATGCTCCATGCAAGTGTCTTTTATCATGAGGAATTGGGCCGGTGGAACTCTTGTCTGCCTTGGTACCCGAGTCAGTGGGGACACAGTACCATTTTCTCAGCCAAATGAGTTGTGGTAATCTCAAGTCTCAACTATATGTCAGCCCCACTCGTAACATGCATGAGGCCAACCATTTATTTGTACAGTGCATTTAATGGAGTAAAAAGTGTTGCATGCCTCAGGAAAATGACTAATGAGTGCAGCCCGCGTGCTCCATTGTTTGTATACAAATATCAAATGGAACTTAAGCATTATAGTTTAGAAAGTTCTAGCATTGTGGATATTACAAAGTTTATATTATATAATACATAGTTGTGGGGTTCTGTTTAAAATTTGTATGCACACTGCACATGGTGTACATACATTAGATTTTTTTCCATGACATGCAATGAAATTATAATTTTTGTTAACCCCATGTGATGAATTATACAGTTGAACATGGAAACATGCAATGATTTTTGTTTCATTACTGACTAAAGCAACTGGGACTATGGATTTGAGGCTCCCAATGGAACCTGGCTCCTGCTCTCTTTGCTTATATTTTCCTCAACAGCAGAGTCAGCTGGTAATGGGGTTTGCTCTTTTATGCAAAATTAAAATACTCAATGTATATGGCATGCAATTTTTTCATAAGGGCTCTACTGAATTGACTGCAGGATACATTTTATGTAGGACCAAGCATGCGTAGCGTCTTGTAGATGACAATTAGTCTTGGTATTCCAACCAGCAAAGGTGACCTTCACCTAAAAGATTCCCATTAGAACTCCAGAAACCTTGTCACCTCCAGGACCCAACGCATATGTTGAAAACCAAAAAATTATGGAGAGATGAAATTGTTACAGTGTTTGTTCATATACATGCAGAAATCTGTAGTAGGTTATTGAGTTGTTTGTGGTCAAATGGTTTGAAATGGATTTATGATACAGACATTATGACCATGGAAGAAAGTTTTTAATAAATTTTGATTTCACATTGCAGCCAGACCACATGAATTTATGGCCGGACCAGAGGTATCAGTTACTTCATCCACTTCATCCGTCGGGAAGCTCCCTAATAAGTCACGGCTACGGAGTCTAAGGAAACCATCAAAAGAGGCACCTCACTATAGAGCTAAATACACTGAGGATGGTGAGTACTTTTTTTTCCTTAGAAATTATCTCATCTGAATATTTGACTGTTTATGTAAATACAATTCTTTTTGGAGTGGGAAATCTGTGTTTAGCAATCAAAGTAACAACATGCATTGAAATTTGCTCTTGATTATAATATTTGGGGTTCTTTGTTATATTTTTTCTGCCAAATTAATTAAAATTTATATTGTGAACTTAACATCACGAGAAAATGAAAAGAAGGTACTGCAATTTCCATATAAAAATTTATTTTACGGGAAAGGATTAGGGAAGTGGAGAAGGGGTGGGCCTCCCTTTCTTTGCAAGGTGCGTAACTCTGGGGATAAAGTCACTCTGGTGGTTATGCGTCACCATATGTTTTGT
Organism: Ceriagrion tenellum; assembly: GCA_963169105.1. NCBI lineage: Eukaryota > Metazoa > Arthropoda > Insecta > Odonata > Coenagrionidae > Ceriagrion > Ceriagrion tenellum. The sequence continues at coordinate 154,211,321 of OY720636.1, forward strand.
GAAGGGTGAGGCATTTTTCCTAATTCAGAAGCTGTCTTCATGTTCGCTAACCCTGATATTGAACAGTAAATTCATCCGTCTGAGAGATATATTATTACATTCTACGCAGCAACCTTCATGAAGTCTGCTATTTTTCTTGAGTCTTTATTCTGTCATTTTTAGTCCAAGTATGTTTCTCAGAGTGTTTCTATGGTAGAAAGCAGCACTGACTTCTCCGTTCGGAAGATATTGTAATTTCATGAGAGAGATTTACCAAGGAAGGATATCCTCCTCCTCTTTGGACAAGATTCTACCTCTCGTGTCCCACTTTTAATCACCTTCTGAGCCAATGCTGTCTGTTTCCATCTGTGCAGTGTGTCAGTTAGAACTTCCAAGTATCCGTTGCGGACAGGTATTTGGTTGATTGCGACGAGCTCCTTCGTTTGGTTCACATTAGACAAGCGAATGGTGCACAGTCTGTGCATCAAGGAGTGGAAGGCTTACATTTTAATTGAATGTGGAGTAGTTAGTGCACGTGTAATGGATATTCACAAGTTCTAATTAATACACTGCACTGATAGAAACTGACAGCATTGATAGAAACATACAGCAGTATTAAGGTGTTCCAATGAACCAATATTCATATCCCATTGGCCATCCTCATTTCTGGCATGGCATTTGGAATTTTTGGGGGATGGATTTGTATGGAATGGTTCATAAGATTTTCTTATATATTTTTGATATCTCGAAGACATTAAAGATAATGTTTTAGCCCAAAACTGTTTATGGTTATGCTTCGAAAAAGTAACCTTCCTTCAAAAGCTTTGGGTGTTCAACCAAATAACTTACTCTTAATGCAGGTTTTTTCTTCTAGCATGTGTTTTTAACATAGGTGTATATTTATGCCTTTAGAATCCCTGAAACATCCTTTTGCTACAGTTAAGCTTTAAGGTGAAGCGATATGTACCCAAGGTTTAACAAATTATAGAAAGGATATCATCAATCACTCACAATTTTATGGAAAAACTTCAGTTGAGGCATGCAATAAAAAATAAGTGATCCTTTGCCTAAGGTTGATTAAGGAAATCATGCACTTTTCATTATTACGCTAGTAGTATTTTCTTGCATGGCACTCCACTCTTAATTTGTAGTAGAGTGTTCATTTGCGACTTCAGATTATGTGAACTCTGTTTGCAAAAAGTATTAATTTTTGCCATTGTTTAATTTTTTCAGAGTTCCAGCAAGTCATAAAAAACATTAATGGGGTAAATGAGGAGTACATTAGCCGAATGGAAGGGAATCATGTACTTGAGTTGAATAGCTTGCGAGGGGAATATGCAGAAAAGCTTCGCATATACACAAAGTATGTAGTAGAGCTGGAACAAAAGGTGCTTCAACTGCAAGAGGATTGGATAAAATGCCAGACGTTACTTGGCATGGAGGTTAGTGACATTGAAGAAATGCCTTTCCTTATACTCAAATCTAAATTTTTTCTATTAAAAAGGCCTAAGTGATATACATACTCAATCCAATTTTAAAGATAATATTTGGCGAAACTTAGTGGAGATTAACAAGATTGAGCATTTATTATGAAACAATTTCTATATTCCACACTTTATAGCCATGCTAGATTTCAATGCCTATGGCATCATTGTCATGGCACCCTGACCAATAAATGTAGATATCGTTTATGTTGGCAATAAAAGGAATCATACAATGAGTTTGATGAATAAGGCTATACCTAATCATTCTATATACTTTGATAGTGGAATTAGAATATCATTTTCTTTATGTTAACCCAAATTTTTGAATTTTTTTTTTTATACTCAACTCGGTCTTAAGCTAAACTTTGTCTGGATGGTAAAAAAATATTTCCCCTTTATCTTAACAGAGTACCTACATTCTTCAATCATTTCTCTTTTGAATACCTAGCATTTTGGGTCAAAGCTGGGACTTAAAATGGGAGAAAAATCATTTTTTTTACATGAAAATTACAAAAAAGTTAAAACCATTTTCCTTTAATTGCAACCAAAATCTGAATTCCTCGATATTGAACGGAATACTCTAGCAGGTGAAGCTGCCACAGTTTCTTTCTCCCCTGTAGATTAAAGTGGTCGAGAGGATACATTAGCTTAAATATATCAGCACTCCGCATTGTATCATAGTATCTGGTTTGCAGGCCACATCTTCATTATTATTATTTCTAAACTTTACCCACTAACCATATTCTGAGACGAGAAATAGGCTAGAAAGTTCAATATCAGTTAATTTCTTGGCCAAAAAAGGAAGTCATCAAATTTTTATGGTTGGTTTTTTTCACAGAAATGCCCTCCTTTAATTATTTGTAGTATAGGTACCATCATGAAGTAGGGTAATTTCTATATGGGGCTACCAATAAATGGAGCTTGTTAATTTGTATTTAACTGACATCTTGTGAGCCTATCGTATTAATGATCTTTATTAATTGGCGCAGGAAAAAGAGGAAGTGGTTAAACTTGAAGTAGACAAGACAGAGTCAAGGTTCTTGTCTTTGCCGCCTATATCAGCAGCATCAGCCGTCAAAATAGACTCTCTGACGGCAATGACCTTGAACATGGCAGCACCATTTTTGACCAGTCAACTGTCAACTCAACAATCTCCGGAGACACTGCCAGCTCCTGAATCATTGCTCAACACCTGCAAAGACACCTGCGAAGGCAACAAGACAACTGCGTCTCCCATGGAGACCACATCTGCTTCACTGCCAATTCCTCCCGCACCACCGATGAGCGAAGTGGATGGACCACAGCCACCTCCTCCTCCAGACCCAACAATTACATTAACCCTCATGACAGGCTCATGTGGACTAATAATATTAGATTCCTAATCAATCAATTTAAAAAGGCCTCAATATCAAACGAAATTTTATTAATTAGTTATTGATTTTTTCCCCTCATTGGACATTCTGATTTTCTTGAATGAAAATTAAATAAAATGAATTTGAAAAGCAGTAGCTATTCTGTATGTTACATTGATTTTGTATTCTCCGTCGGCTTCTGTAATTAGGGAGCAAACGTTAAGGGTGAGCTGAGGGTGATTCATGAAAAGACTCAATTTTCTAACATCTAATGCCAACACTGCCGCCTTCTACGAAGCACAGTAACGAAAGAACTTGGTTTTGAATTGGGAGCTGGTAGGAAAACCATGTGACGAGGCTAAACTCCTGTGGCGACATTTGAACAATCGCTCCAAGAGAAATTTCTTCATTATTACTTACTTCCGCCGGTATTCACCTTGCTCTGTCAGTTCGAGCCATTACCACCGGCTGGTGACGAATCTAGGTTCACTTGGAGACTTAAGACTTGAAATTCAGGCATTTAAAGGGGTCAACTGGGGATAAAGGAAAGAGAAAAACAAACAGATTAGAGAAAACTCTTCTTCCCAAAGCCATTTCTCGCGCTATTTACTTCGTTATTTACTCGGAGAATTTAACCAAAAGGGAGGACAGCTTCCTTGGCGATTTCTGATCCATGAATTAACTTCACTTTCACTTAACTTCAATGATACACTGCAGACTCACCTCACACTTCTCCTCTGTGATAGTGATGTCCTCGGGGTAGGCTGAATATTTGACTTCTAATGCGGACTTGTAGCCTGGGTATGTGGAAAGGCCATGTATTTTAGATGTGATTCGAAGAAGAAAGAAGTTGTTTTTGGTAAAATGGCCAGAAACAATAATGGAAAGAGCTTCCTCTGGAGATAGTTCACTTTGCTTGGCCTCCTTTGTTCTCCATTCAGATAACACGCACCGCGCTCTTGAGAGAGTGTTTGTCGTCACCACTTTAATTATTTTTGCGACAGACTCATCTCCTTTGCTTCGATAGCTCATCGAGGTGGCGATCGCTTACTCATCTGGTGATGTGCTAGCCCTAAAATCCTCTCTTTTCCTTCTCTTTGCCCTCTCACGGGATTCCTCAAACAGTTATTTCGGTCGGCCAATTTCAGCTAACTCAGTCGAACCTTCGAACAGTAATGATTTTAATTAACACATTGAAGCAAGAGATACTGATATCACTGCAACTCATTACAATTCACACAGTAGATACTCACCGGATATCTTGGGAACATATTTATATAAGACCGGAAAATTTCAACTTCAGTTGGAGCCAACTTCCGAACTTTCTTCGGAAATAACGTGAGCTTTGCTCCCACTTACGAAGATAATTTGAGAAAAGATACTTTTGCATAAAACTTGCTAAAATATTTTTGGCAATGACGTCCTCAATAAAATTAAATTTGTTGCTTTACTAGTCCAGTATTCATTGTTTCTTTGATGATGTAGATTTTTTTCCATTTTCAATAAATTTCTTATGCATCTCAAGATGCGAGACATTTCTAAGATCCATTAAACCCTATGAAATCTTTTTTAAGTTAAAAATTAGTAAAATCTTACAAGACTACACTGATTGCACCACTGTTAGCCAAAAATCCACGGAAGAGTATTGAAACTGGAAACTAAAAAACTACGGGTTCTCCTCCTCTAAAATTGCCTTCTCTTTTTTCGAACGTAAAGAAGATACAACAGCTTCCATACTTAAAAACAAACAATCGTCTCCCTCTGGCAAAGCACTGCGCAGAACTGAATTCTAGCGAGAAATATTCGGACAAGCGATGCTTAAAAGTAACTTGCGCAGAGTATGCCGCAGGGTGAGGACCGTGATCGACTTTTTCCTAGAAACCTCACGCACGTGCAGGGGGACAATGCTCACCCCATTCACCCCCTGTGGCCTTTCGCAAAGAGAGCGGCGGTTGGGTTTTTTCCGTAGGGGAATAATAAAAATGTGGCATAGCTCAGTCTTTTTCGGTAGCTGTTTACTCTGAAAGCGGTACGGAGCCGACAGCGGTTTTAATAATAATAATAATAATAATCGAGCGATTTGAAGACTGTAGTCCTCTCTTACAATTGACTCATTAGACGAACACGAACATCACGCCACCAGGGCCTAGAGTTAAAGTTAAAAAAGAAATACTAAACATAGTTAACCAAATTATAAATCAACCAAAACTAGATTTCCATGCAACGAAAAGATTTACATTTATATGTAATAACGTTCATTGAATAAATATACCGTCTAAAATTTGTTCTCCATGATGGTGAACTTCTCCGAAATCGACTGATATCACGCGACTGGCATTTTCAACCTGAATGCTCCATGGTTGACGGGTCCCAGAGACTTCTCTGATCAACGGTAATACCAATGTAGTTGCGCATTTTGTAAACCAAATCCTGTAGAATCCGAATACACCATTCACAACTTCCTCACCGAAAGTCGAATAAATGACTTTTGGCCAGCTTTTTTCGATTTGGGACCACTGTGCGGCGTCATTGGTATGTATGTATTGAGTTTTAGAGAGGAAATTGGTTTCATTTATGGAATGTATAATGTTTATTAAAATTTTCAAATGCGAAAACTTCGCTTGCAATTGTAAGCAGAGTACTCAATTACCCATGAACGACCGAGAGGTATTGTCGTCGTCTTAAGGAATTATTTATATTCGAGCGCTTGAGCGTACGTGAACACCTACTTTGAATGAAATTTATTTTGATTCCGATGAGCCACGATCCCATATCAATTCTACCATCGATTGTTGCCACAACTCGCGTTCAAGCGTTTGCTCAGCTGTATCTTAGCATATTAAATCCTTATTATCAGCCTATTTCACGCTTGAAAATGTCAGACCTTAGAGACTCGACCGTTTCAGGCTTCACTTGGTGGATGTTAATAGTATCCATATTTAGAGAATAAACTTTGGTACTTTTCCGCCGAATTGTGTAGTACCTACAATGCGTTTCACTGACTTGCGGCATCATACGGTACAAAAATTCAGTCCAAACTGAATTATGTACTGGACTGAATATGGAATTTGGGTTTGGAACGAATTGTTGAACCTGATGATGCCGCAAGTCGTAGCATGCTTCCCAATTAACGAATTCACTTTTTAACATTCATTCGGGTTTTTAAAAGAATGAATTAACCCTTTATACAAGCATTCATTAACCTTGAAAATTTCAGGTTTAGTCGGACTTTAGAAATTGTGTAGATCGATTGTAGCATATAAAAAATAATTGTTTATTCACACTCGATTATCCTAACTGACGTGATACTGGTACAATGTTTTCATTCACACACCATAAGTGTAAACACAGAAGTAAGCTTCTTTGATCACTATGAAATTACATTTTCAGTCACTGTCATATGCCAAAAAATAAACCAATATCTTATGCCCATGGATTTTATTATCCTCTATCAAGGCTTCAGTATTAATTATTTGACATTTTCAGACTAAGGCCGTTTTCGAACTTGGCAAACGCCTAGTTAACTTGATATCAAGTTAACTTGATCCCAAGACCGACCGGGTAGAATCTTGACTTGACACTTTCGTAGCCCTTTTACGGTGGAAGAGACACCATGCGGCCTTCATTTCGTAAAACATACGAAATACGCGCTATCCGTGTCCATAACTATTGTGGGTGATTGAAGTGGATTACTTCTTTAAAATGCTTCCCAACCTTATACGGCAAAGTAACAGATAATATTATTTTTAAAATCTTATTGCTTATGAATAAAATAATTCTCATATACCATAATATGGTGATTAACTAATGTCTTTCGATTACTTGGGGCTGCGAAAATGGACGACATATCGCTCACTGTATTTTCCCACAATCAACGTCTTTGTGCAAAAAAAGGCATAATATTTTTTGCCTGTGTGAAAAAACACGTAACAATATATTAATGCATTACACTCCGAACTAACTACCTATGATCTCTGACTGTTGACTGATAAATACGCGCTTTGTAACTAACATAATTAAGCTGAAAACAAATTACATTTACTCTGAAGGTTTATTGTCCCACTTCTTTGATGAATGCTGTGAAAACCTCTCCAATGTTAACGTTATAAACAACTATTATGTTCGTTAGCTAACAATAATGCTGCCAATGAAATTATGGCTACCTTAGAGTACTTTCCATCGGACCATAATTCTTTCATATTATTTCTTTCATCATTATTTCATTTCTTTTCCTTCCACAGTAAGGAAGATAGATTTTGTAGGTTCAATGAAGTAAACAAGGACTGTACATTTACAATGTATGGAATTATTCACACAACTATTAGGTCTTACTACAACACACATAAACAACTATCTTTTATAAGTATATTCACATTTGAAAAGCCTTTAAATATAACGAATTCATCAATTTTTCCGCAAAAAAATAATGAATATCACACAATTATACGTAGTAATGAAAAAATAGTATCCATTTCAAAGTTTCTTCACTTCTATCTTCCGTACAAGCCCATGTTATCACACACCGAGTTCCAACTTAAAACCTAGCAAGCATAGCAAGTCTCCTTTTTCGTTGACTTGGTATCTTTCCTCGATAGCAAGTGAACAAGCGCTTGGTGATGACTTATCCATGACGTCATAGCTTTCGATGCGTACTAGGTTTCAAGGCAAGATGCTAGATTTGTCAAGTTCGAAAACGGCCTTGGTATCTTTCCTCGATAGCTAGTGAACAAGCGCTTGGTGATGACTTGTCCATGACGTCATAGCTTTCGATGCGTACTAGGTTTCAAGGCAAGATGCTAAATTTGCCAAGTTCGAAACGGCCTAAGCTATACCGTCGAAGAATGAACTCATAGTTTAGAATTTATTATATACCTATGTTATTTCTTCCATTTTTGTTGTTGCTAAACTTCTTTTTAATCTCCTTGTTCTGCCGGGAGAACCTACACCCGTCAGTGCCTATCTCAACAGAAGATTGGGTACTGACAGACGCGACGGCACAAGTTTTCGGGTTGGCGTGTGAGCTTTCTAGGTTTCATGGGTCGCAAAATAATAAAATTGAATAATATGAGACGGCTGTCTGAACGTACCCTTCACTTTCGATTGGGATCAAAATGATGTGACAGCAATTCTTCCCATTGGAATGTACAGGAGGCCCGCTTGGTTCTGTTCAAACCGAACGACAAATTTCAAAAATTCTCTAAATCAACACGCATCCGGTGTGTATTTCTCATGGTCTCACGTATCTTTCCAAAACTCTATCGCTGAGCTGGAAAACTAGAAATGTCATCTAGGTATAGAGCTAGAAAGCGTTCTGAACAGAATGTAAGAGAATAAACGTAATGAGCCGAATTCGGGAGATGGAAATTTTGGATCCTTATCGGTTTTCATGTTTTTATACATTATAACACCAAAATCCGAATCTTCAAGGCACCTTATTTGCACAAATTTCCATGCATCCTATATTCGTAAATTCTGTCACTGCTACAACAATTGACGCGTGTCTACATTTAAACAATAAATAGGTCAATGGATGATATGGATCGCTTGCGCGCTGGGAGTTGCCCAAGCGGAGACGACGGTATGACGTTCATGCATACCGATAATATTCGAATCCGCGGAATCAAGGTCCTTATACCCAGGTCATGACACGATCTCATAATGCACTCTGATTACTTCATTTTGGATCGGGCTCGATGCTCCGTAGCACTGTTACTCTTCATTGAGTAGCCCAAATTGTTTAGCCTTGATCAATGTTACAAATACTCTTTTAAACATGATACTGAATTTGATTTAAAGCTTAACCCTTTAAGGTCCAAGGGACATATATGTCCCATATTTTTGAAATTCTCTCAAATTCAATTGAGAAGGTCTATTATTGTAAGGATTGGGTGTATTAAAGAATAGGCTTTTGTCTTCTAGTTTAAAATTATTTTTGCGATATCCTTTAGATATTGTAGTTCCCACATTGTTAAGAACTTTCACTTGAAATGCTGTTTACGAATCGGAAATTTGATATTTTATAACAAATCAATGAGGAGGTCAATTAAAACAGGACTTTCGGTTTATCATTTATGTGTACCTAGCCTGTAGAGTTAGTGCCAAAAACTCCACAATTGTGCTTTAGTTTTGACAAAATTAGTGTTTTCATGCCATGGGACACATATGTCCCTATGGACCATAAGGGAGCGCGACTTGGTATTATTTCACGTAAACTGATTCGAAGTAACTGAATGGCTAACGATATTAGCACCACCTGAACGGTAACTGAGGTTGAACGCAAAGCTCCACATGGAGATGGGTTTTATTTTTGCCTTGTGACTGTCCTGGAAATGGAAGGTTGGAAATTGCTTGCTGTGTCCCAAATCAGTGGTATTGTTTTCAAGTACTCCAACTGTTGCTTGTATATAGTATTATAACCTGCTCTCCGCATCATGTTCGCTGGCAGAAGGGAAAATGCCTATCATGTTGTATTTCCGTTTGTTATTTCGTGGTGTAGATAGGATATCCATGAATAAGAGCCTAGACGCTGCCCCTATGGAAAATTTATATATGCTATACTGACTTGGCGGCGCTGACCCCAACTACTACTCCGTGGTGCAGACCTTCTGCACCACTCCAACGGGGGGAGAGAGACCCTCGAGGTTGTGGCTGTGGTCGCCATTTAGAAGGCACACAATGGATCACATGCTTCTTCCTCACTTTTGAAGTGCTATGACGTAGTTCGGCAAGAATACATACGACCAAACGACGCAATAGGTCTGGTATACGGAGGGAGAAATAGAGGGAGGGCAAAAAAGGTATAAAGTAAAGAAGGGGCTCGGGGTTTCTCTGAAGAAAAGGCACACCATACTACTTTGGTGGTGCCAACCACCCCTTCCTTATGTGGTAAGATCTCTCCTCCCACTCCGGTGGGGTGGTCAGGGTCCTCCCTTTTTAGTCATGCCCCTGTTGTGCTTTGATGCAGTTCTGTGCAGAGAATACCTCCATACGACGCAACTGCCTCTGCTGGTTGAGTGATTCTCTTCGTTTTGCTGTGGCCTGATGCTAATACGCTTGTCAACTGCTTCATTGCAGTTGTTAGCCAACTGAAAAGAATGCCGATAAAAGAACGCTTATTCGCTGTATCTGACAATGCTATTGAGCAGATTCTACTAGCTGATGAGAGCGATGATGAAGACAATCTTCCACTTGATGAAGAAGATTTAGGCTTCCTTGGTGAAGATACTGATAACGTGGGTGTTGAAATTATCATCGAACGCCCAGTTCCAGAATTATCATTTGCCGGCCCTTCTTCTTCGCCGCAACCATCGTCATCGGTGAAATCATCAAAATCCATGCCGACAAAATTTGGCAAACCAACTACTGTCCCTTCATCTTTAGAATCATCCAATGACCCACCTGAAGCAAAACGAAGGAAACGTCATCCAAATATAACCCAGAGCAAAGACATTACATTCACTTGGAAGCCCCGGAAATCACATTTCCAAATAGAAACGATTGATTATGAGTGTGGAGCGGTGAACCTAGATGTAGACTTGACTTTAGAACTTAGTGCTTATGATGTATTTAGAAAAGCCTGCGGTTTTGATGAACTGGTCGCTCTTATCGCTCAACAAAGTGAACTCTATATGAAACAAATGGGGACATCTTTCCAAACTACTACCGAAGAGATTAGCGCGTTTTTGGGGATGAATTTAGTGATGGGTTATCATGTGGTTCCGAGTTTTAGGGACTATTGGTCCTCTGATTCTGACATACAAGTGCCGTACATTGCCAATATAATGCCTCGAAGGCGTTTTGAAATCATTAGGAATGCTTTGCATTTTGCAAATAATGAAGAAATGCTTCCCAGAAGTCACCCTGATTATGATCGAGCTTTCAAAGTTCGGTTTCTGATTAAACATTTCAATTAATGCTTCCAGAATGCGCGGAAGCCATCTAAACAGCAGTCTATGAATGAGCATATGATACGCTTCAAAGGTCACAACATCATGAAGCAGTATATTAAAAGTAAACCTATAAGGTGGGGTTTCAAGATGTGGTGCAGATGTGATTCAAAATCTGGCTATTTGTATCAATTTGACTTGTAACAGGTAAAAAAACTGACCCAGAGTATGGTCTTGGAGAGGGAGTTGTTACGTTTTTGAGTAAATCACTTGAGTACTTGTGCTGCGAAATATACATTGACAAGTTTTTCAACTCGCCCTTGCTTCAGCTGAGATTACAAGAAAAAATATATACCTATGTGGCACGGCTCGCAGTGACAGAAAACATATGCCAAAGAATCTCAAGCAAGATAAAGACTTAAAACGTGGAGAAAGCCACATGCTATCAGCAAATGGTGTAACTTGCGTGAAATGGATGGACAACAGATCTGTAATAATGCTGTCAAATTTCATTAATTCCAATAAGTCGAACACTGTGTCCAGGAGGCAACAAAAAATGGTAGAAAAGATCCAAATTCCTTGTCCAGAGATAATAATAGCTTATAACAAGTTCATGGGTGGGGTCGATCTAATGGACCAAAAAAAAATCACATATGAAATTGACAGAAAGGCAAAGATTAAGTTCTACTTGCGAATATTTTTCGACCTGTTGGATATTGCTGTGAATAACGCTCACTGTATATACACGCAGCTAAAAGAAGGCATGAATCCTGAGTATAATGCTATTTCGCCTCTTCAATACAGGCAAATGGTAGCAAGGTTCCTTATTGGAAACTATTCCAATAGGAAGAGAGGTGTTCCAGCTGCTCCTGTCCGTAGTAGTAGGAACAGCATGCCAGCACCACAGCCTGAGCACAAGTTGCTGAAAATGCCTAGACGGAAGAGGTGTGCTGAATGTGCAAAAAATAAAATTGAAAACCGAACAGCCAATATGTGTGGAATATGCCAGGTTTATTTGTGTTACACAACAGTACAAAATTGCTTTATGAGCTATCACTGTGTGTAGGACAGCCACACGAAAATAATTGCATTTTGCAAGTTGCATTTTTTGACATGGTTATTTATTAATAACTTTATTTATGCATAAAATAATTGTCTTAATCATAGTAACAATATACAGTAAAATGTTATTATATGTTGGTGGATGCTCTGCAAAACTTGATTTTTTTCTATTTTATCTGTTAATTTATTATTTTTCCTAATTTATGCACATGCTAAACGTTGCCATAAGCATGGAATTTTAAGAATTTGCATAAGAAATGTCTTAAATACCACATGACGATATTTATTGGCCTAAATTATAGAAATAAATCATTCCATAATCGATATGTTTGATTCTTTTAATTTTGAACGAATTTTACCCTTACCGTCCATAGGGACACAATTGTCCCAGGCTGTATCTCATAAAAAATTAGAGACATCACTTTAAAATAAATATTTTTGGAATCTACGCATCAATATTAGCCTACAAATGTGTTTTTTATTTCAATTTTATGACTGCAATCGTTATGGACCTTAAAGGGTTAACGGCGTATTGTGATTTTTAAGGCTACTGTGGTTTTCCCCCACTGCCGTGATTGAGAAGTTGACCCGGTGGAAAACCGGAGTAGCCTTCAAAATCACAATACGTCGTAAAGCTTTAGAGCTTTTTTTACATCTGCGAAAAATACCGTGAACGAAATTTTTCCGGGGAATTACGTTTTAACTACTTCATGACTACTCCATCTTTACTCACAAAGCACTCCAACCTTATGGCCCGCTGTGCAATCTGAATGGCATTACATCCTAAAGTATAAATTTTTATCCACTTGGATGAACTTATGGTCAGTGCCTTACAACTCCAAATGTATCTCAGTGCCTCGATGGTAGACGGTTACTTTGGCTTTTTATTTTCAGGGCGTCAGGTGGTTTTAGAAAATCACTACCAAACTCCAACGGGCACTAAGGATGATATAAATAAGGAATACAATCAAAGTATAGAACAAACAATATCTTTATAAATCGTCATAATTTCTTGTCAGCACAAAACATGTCCAATCTGGACCAGCACGACAATTCAACTATCCCGCATATAAATAAACAAACCGTTACCAAGAAAATCAAACCGATAAAATCCAGCCAAGGCCCTATAATTTTATTTAATTAATTAAAAGTTCATACAAAATGTAACATTAATAGTTACAGACTCCCCATCGATGATATGGTAAATAATAACTGAAGTATCTTTCCATAAATGAATCTTCAATTCGTGTTATCGTTTAATAATTAGGCATTATGATTTTAGACACGTCATCGGTATGACGTAACCTACGAGTAGGTATATGTATGACAAACAGAATGTAAGTCACATACCTAAGTTATCCCTCTTACTTGGTACATAACACGTAATTTGACATTATTTAACACCCCAGTCCGGTGGTTCCCCAGGAAGCAACTCCGTCCCCCGAAAGGTGTAGCTCAAATTGATGGGGGCGATAAGAATCTGAAGTATGGCCGGAGAGAGACTGACTAGACTGCAGAGTGTACATAAGACGTTTGCTTCCTTCCGTTTCCTTCAGATAAATTCATACACCGCGTTAGGTCGTTCAAGAAGTGAAAATAGTTCAATCGTAACATAGTTGTCTACGCTGCTCACATTGCGTCATAGCGTAAGGACGAAAAGTCAGTGGTTTCTCTTCGGGCTTTTCTGAGAGTCGTTCAAAGCTTTCCTGCAATGTCTAAAGTTACACTCTTAAGTCTGTTTTAACATCCAGCTTACCTTGAGTGCAAGCCAATGGATTGAGACCCTGTATTTTACAAACCGAACCGACAGGCAATTTCATGATTCCCTCCTCTTGCGTTCGCCGTATTTAGGCGCTAACTAGCGGGAGACTGTTGTTAACCTGTCTCGGATGGTGAATTTTCCACAATCCATCGTTTCGCAATTCCAATAAAACAAGTAAAACCCGAGGTAAGTTAGGAATGGATAGATATAATCAAAGAGAAAGGTGGTTGATACACACAGAAATGATCCGATTAATTCGACAAACAGTCTGTTTTCAGTGTGGTATCCCCTGCCGAACACCCTCAAGGTGTCTTGTAGGGTAGGATTTGATTGATCAAGATGGATGAAATGGCCTTCGAGCCTGAGATAGAAAACACTGCTCTCTTCCGAGTTATGGTATACCTATCGTTATCGAGGGTTTGAACTCGTATCCGACTTATTCCCAAACCTTACTTTCTCGAGTGCCGTAGAAATATTTATAGCTTTTTTCGAAGTGAACTGGTCGTGATATAAAGTCGAAAAAGTAATGATCATCCTGAGAAGTAAATGTCTGTCTCCGAGCTGCAGCCTCGCAGTGTGGGCTTTCTCGGAAAGTATTTTTGCCTTGCACAGACGAAAGACGAGGAGGAGGCGTGAGTATGATTCGAGTGGTGAATGGTTGAGTTATGCTAGATCCTTCACGGCGGCAAGTGGGAGGGAAGGAATTCTATCAAGTCTCTGCGGTGATACATTTGATTCTGATGCGTGATTAGCGAAGTTAGAATGTTTCGAGGAAGAGGAGGATTCGAACAAAAGGGAAAATGGGTGGCGTCGGTGTTCGAAGAGAAGGTAATGAGGGGTATGTTGAGGTGGCTATATTGGGCTCGCGAAGAATTCGTCAGTGTTGAATGGCAGGCGAGGGGAATAAAAGCAGGAGGATGAGGAACATGGGAATGAATATTAGCATGACGTATCTACATCCACATACTGCACCGCGTGTCGCCACATGGGCGTTTGGCAGGGGGTGTTAGGTCACCAGCCGTGTAAAGTAGTTTTGGGATGCGAAATGGTGACGTGTGTATATCTAAAGTATAATTGTCCGAAGTAGACTACGCGAAATACATTTCATCAATATCTTGATCTTTCGTCGAAGTGGTGACCGTCAGTTGGATGTATCTATATCGTCTCTTGAGGCAAAAAATTCTTCCCTCACGTAAAATCCTTTCCTTATCAAAAAAATATCCTTCTCTCGCCATCTAATGTATTGGTAAAAACCGACCCCATAAGTGCTGCGGGTTTTTTAGCGCAGAACGCAGGCCAGTTAGGAAAGTCTAACGATATGCGGTCATCAAAAATTCATATTTCCGTTTGCAGTCGAGATCAAGTGACAATTCATTCACTAAAAATAAATTTATAGATTTATACAAATATAATCGTCAGCATATATGGACCCTGTATCTTATTTTACGAAAGTAAGTAGTGGACTGCTTCCAACCTTACATAATGTGAACTTCTGGCCCAAAGATACTTAATATAATTTTACAGCGTCGAAACCAGGCTAAAAACATGAAAAGGTTTACCCATATGGGATATAAGATATAAAAAACTTTACATACCAGATTTAGGCCAGTGTTAACAACAGATTGCCGACAAAAGAGTGAAGAAAATAGCCACGGAAAACTTCCACTAAAAGGAGTGCGGCTGATATCACGACGCGGTAAAAATATTTGGTAAAATCATACATTCGTAAATCCTTATGGTTTCGATATGAAGTTATGACTTTCAGCCAAAAATATATTTATAGTTTCGACCACATTTTATACGCAGCACATATGGACTCACTTAGTAAGATAGGAATGTTAGGAGGCGATCGGTATGTACCTTGCCAACTTCAAGATTTTTCATCCAAAACATATTTTAACAAACATTACAACGTTAAACCTGAGTTGAAAGAATATTAAACTTCACCGGTATAAAAACACGTATAATAAATGTTTCATGATTTCAAGTTTCAACTTAATACTAAGAACAGTGTAGATTAGGAATGAAAAGTTGGAAGAGCCGCGTAACTAGCCGAAATTCAAGGCTCTACTTTTTGATGTTCAATGAAATAAAAGTGAGAAGATTGGATGTTTCACGTGCATGTGAAACTGAGCGCAAGGAGCGGGATTGTGATACTGTAGATGGCGGTGGTCTGGCAGTGTGGTGAGGAGTTGGCAATAATGTACGCGGGCGGCAGTCAAGGTGTAGGACTCATTCTCAGTGAGAGAGAGCTTTACTAAGTTACTTACGAAAGTTACTAGTTAGGAAGTACGAGTTAGTATCCCCTAGATTGATCTGGGTTCTAAGTTTGTAATGATGAAAATAGGCAGTAGGAGAGTTGTGATTGCGGATTTCTATGCACCATTGGACGGAGAGATTTACAGTTTACGTTTGTTTATTTGGAGAAGGCATAAGACAAGGCAAATAAAAAGAATCTGTGGAAGGTTTTGAGGGACTATGGAACGAATGGGGAGTTATTGAATGTTAAGATGGCGGTGTATGATAATATTAAGGAAAGAGTGAGAGTTAACGGGGTTCCGAGTGATTGGTTTGCAATAAAACAGGGCGTAAAGCTAGGTTGCGTAATGTCACCGCGACAGGTTAATGTCTTTATGGATAAATGTGTTAGAGATGCATGTAGAGAAAGCGACGGTATTTTGATTTGAAATGTAAACGTTCTAGTCGAAGTATAAGCGAATGACGCTGTTATGATCTCAGAGACCCATCAGGGATTGCGAAAGTTCGTAGATAAGGTTTGTGACTTAACAGAGAGATTAGAATTGAAGTTAGATGCGTGCAAGACTAAAGTAGTAGTTGGTGATAAGGAGAATGGGGAGAATAACTGTATGATGAGGGCGAATGGTGAAGTTATTGATAAAGTGGATGATTTATTGTACTTGGGTAAGATGTTACCGAAAGGCGGACGAATAGATGAGGAGATAAAGAGAGGTGCTAATTGTGGAAGGAAAGAGTTAGGTCGTATGTGGAGCATATCAAGGAATGAGTGGCTGTTAAAGGAGGCGAAAATCGCCGTGTACAAAGGGGTACTTCTCCCAACATTGCTGCATGGTAGTGAAATGTCAGAATAGAGATAGCAGTTAACTATTCGCCGTGGGTATGAGTTATCTGAGGAGTGTTGGTGGCAAGAGTGGGTTGGATAGAAAGATGAATGAGTGGGTAATATATGAATGTGGCTCAGATGCTCCAGTAGTGGACATATGTGAAAGAAGTGTCCTTCGTTAGTAAGGCCATGTTGAGACAATGGATGAGAGTCGAATAACGAAACAGATATACCTATGTCAGAGTGGAGTGAAATGAAATGAATGGTGTGAGAGGTAGAGGTAAGCCGAGGAAGTTGTGGTTGAACGTGGGTCAGGAAATTCTTAGGAGGTGGAGTGTTAAGCTTACTTATCTTACTTACTTCTTTTTCCCCAGGACATTATGCCTATTTATACGGTTTTCCTTATTTGAACCTTTGACAAATGTATTTCCTGTAACCTTAAATAAATTGATGCGTAAACCGTTATGCTCGATATTAAGGAAAATGATATAGTGCGGGATTTGATGACTTATTTGGAATATGCATTTGTGTGAATGATCGGCAGTGTTCAACAACTTAGCATGTATTTCCTTTCCGGCTATTCCCTTTTTCGGTGCGTGAGGAACCTGATTTTGAGTATACACTGACTCCATTGCGCGCACGTCAAAAACAGGAATTATCTATGGAAAAATCCTGAGGCCTATTTTTGGGATCCCGATTAGCAGGTAAAAAGATAGCAAATATTTTGGCCGAACAATCAATTAAATTATAATAAAATCTTAATTATAATGATTGATTAAAGGGAAAAGTGGTTCGAATAAAAGTGGTTTAAGACGCAAAATTAAGATTTAGCTTTCTGTTGCAACGAACGAGAGTGCTGAGTTAAAAACCCAATCTTATGCAAATATATTCGCAAGTAAACGCAAGACAATACTATTTTTTGGGTGAAATATGAAAAAAAGAACTTTCCATGACTTTATTTACGCACAAGCTTATTCACTAAAGGGCGAATTACATAATACATTTTCTTGTTTCAACGATTTAATTACGGAATGTAGAAAAAATGAATGGAATTTGAGCAGGTGCTATTTCCCGCTTAGATTGTTCGGATATAATCATACAATTTTCCGTTTTATGCGGTGCAATTTTCCTCATGAAAACGCGCATGCATTCGTTTACACAGTAAAATATAAAAATATTCCGAGGGGGTACCGATATATACCATAGTTTCTGCAGACAGCTGACTGTAATAATAAGATTGGAAATTTACTCAATATACAGTCCCTCCAATGGGAATTTAATTGTGGAATCGCTGTCAGCTTGACAATCTTCGTCCACTCACCTCTGTTCCAAAACTGTCCTCCGGCATGTATAATTCTCCCTAATTTATTTAAAATTACTGGATATAAAAAAAACTTGAATATATCAATTAATAAACGACTAGAGAAATGATTACTTCACTTCACAGATAGTCGTTATAACGTCACAGCCTATCCGTGGCGGTAAAATCATTCCTAATCGCTAAAAACTGTACCTATTGTTAACCAGTCATTTCTTGACTGATATTAAGAACTCTACAGATTTTAAATTATCGCAGGAATCGTATTCACCGCGATCGTTTATGTTTCATACACAATACTCAGGAGAGCTGAGGTGGCCGTTTTTCGGGGGGATTAAAACTTGTGCACCTTTGGTGGACTACCTGGTACGCATGATCCAGGTGGTCTACGAATTATTTCATCCAGCTGATAAAATACACAGTCTCAATCTTCCTCCTTATGTTACAGGTAGTCAAATTTTACCTATCACACGCGAAATTTATCCTATCACACCCTTCTTTCCACCGCTCCAGCATACTTAATTCACTCCCATCTCATCGTCATTCTTTACATCGCGTTCCTTTGAAATAGGTCATGCTCGAGGACTCGAGGACATCGACGAAAAACTTTTACAATTTGAGATTCTTGCTATATTCATATCATCTCTAGATAATACTATTTCTATAACTCCAAAGGATACGGTATTTTGTCCTAAAGAGAACGATTCGACAACAATAGGAGGTGAGCCCTTGGTAACGTTTATTCTTAGCAACCGCATTCATTTCCGATCTTTCGATTAAAAAGGAACATGGGAAATACTTTGAGAAAATGCGTTCAAGGAGGTGATGATAATACGGATATGTATGGTGCTGGAGATACAGAACCGATGCCTAACGACAGTAACAACGTTGTCGGTGAGTCTTGAAGGATAGCTATGCCACTTTAACCCTGATTTACCTCCATGGTTGTTGGGATCGGTGTAATGTTAAATGGTTTCCTTTTTTTTAGCTTATGGTAGATGACTTTCAAGCTAGGAAAGTACTTAAAAATCATATTCATCATTAATGTTGGTGTTCTACGCTGGGGTAGCGTAACCTCTTCGTTTTAAGGGGGTTTTTTTCTTTTCCAGCAGGACACAGACTCATTGGTTCATCGATTAGAACCAATTGGGATTCGAAACATATCCAAAGGTATTTACGTAGGGAAAGGAGTCTCCGTAACCAGCAAAACTGAGGCGCCCGGCAGGGGAGGGTAACTGAGAACCTCCTTCTTACTACCGGGTGGTGCTTGGTTTTGTCCCAATAGGTCGCCTCGCCCGGAGATCCTGGAAAGAGGTGAAAGCCTCATTGCACTTCCAGGGGATACCGAGCGGGTCCCCTCGTTAGGGATTACGGGGCATGTGGCCAACCATTTATTTGTACAGTGCATTTAATGGAGTAAAAAGTGTTGCATGCCTCAGGAAAATGACTAATGAGTGCAGCCCGCGTGCTCCATTGTTTGTATACAAATATCAAATGGAACTTAAGCATTATAGTTTAGAAAGTTCTAGCATTGTGGATATTACAAAGTTTATATTATATAATACATAGTTGTGGGGTTCTGTTTAAAATTTGTATGCACACTGCACATGGTGTACATACATTAGATTTTTTTCCATGACATGCAATGAAAATATAATTTTTGTTAACCCCATGTGCTGAATTATACAGTTGAACGTGGAAACATGCAATGATTGGGGGGTTTCATTACTGACTACTGCAACTGGGACTATGGATTTGAGGCTCCCAATGGAACCTGGCTCCTGCTCTCTTTGCTTATATTTTCCTCAACAGCAGAGTCAGCTGGTAATGGGGTTTGCTCTTTTATGCAAAATTAAAATACTCAATGTATATGGCATGCAATTTTCTCATTAGGGCTCTACTGAATTGACTGCAGGATACATTTTATGTAGGACCAAACATGCGTAGCGTCTTGTAGATGACAATTAGTCTTGGTATTCCAACCAGCAAAGGTGACCTTCACCTAAAAGATTCCCATTGGAACTCCAGCAATATTGTCACCTCCAGGACCCAACGCATATGTTGAAAACCCAAAAATAATGGAGAGATGAAATTGTCACAGTGTTTTTACATATACATGCAAAAATCTGTAGTAGGTTATTGAGTTGTTTGTGGTCAAATGGTTTGAAATGGATTTATGATACAGACATTTTGACCATGGAAGAAAGTTTTTAATAAATTTTGATTTCATATTGCAGCCAGACCTAATGAATTTATGGCTGGATCAGAGGTATCAGTTACTTCATCCACTTCATCCGTCGGGAAGCTCCCTAATAAGTCACGGCTATGGAGTCTAAGGAAACCATCAAAAGAGGCCCCTCACCATAGAGCTAAATACACTGAGGATGGTGAGTACTTTTTTTTCCTTAGAACTTATCTCATCTGAATATTTGACTGTTTATGTAAATACAATTCTTTTTGGAGTGGGAAATCTGTGTTTAGCAATCAAAGTAACAACATGCATTGAAATTGGCTCTTGATTATAATATTTGGGTTTCTTTGTTATATATCTTCTGCCATATCAATTAAAATGTATTTTGTGAACTTAACATCACGAGTAAATGAAAAGAAGGTACTGCAATTTCCATATAAAAATTTATTTTACGGGAAAGGATTAGGGAAGTGGAGAAGGGGTGGGCCTCCCTTTCTTTGCAAGGTGCGTAACTCTGGGGATAAAGTCACTCTGGTGATTATGCGTCACCATATGTTTTGTGAAGGATGAGGCATTTTTCCTAATTCAGAAGCTGTCTTCATGTTCGCTAACCCTGATATTGAAAAGTAAATTCATCCGTCTGAGAGATATATTATTACATTCATCGCAGCAACCTTCATGAAGTCTGCTTTTTTAGTCCAAGTATGTTTCTCAGAGTGTTTCTATGGTAGAAAGCAGCACTGACTTCTCCTTTCGGAAGATATTGTAATTTCATGAGAGAGATTTACCAAGGAAGGATATCCTCCTCCTCTTTGGACAAGATTCTACCTCTCGTGTCCCACTTTTAATCACCTTCTGAGCCAATGCTGTCTGTTTCCATCTGTGCAGTGTATCAGTTAGAACTTCCAAGTATCCGTTGCGGACAGGTATTTGGTTGATTGCGACGAGCTCCTTCGTTTGGTTCACATTAGACAAGCGAATGGTGCACAGTCTGTGTATCAAGGAGTGGAAGGCTTACATTTTAATTGAATGTGGAGTAGTTAGTGCACGTGTAATGGATATTCACAAGTTCTAATTAATACACTGCACTGATAGAAACTGACAGCATTGATAGAAACATACAGCAGTATTAAGGTGTTCCAATGAACCAATATTCATACCCCATTGGCCATCCTCATTTCTGGCATGGCATTTGGAATTTATAGGAGATGGATTTGTATGGAACGGTTCATAAGATTTTCTTATATATTTTTGATATCTCGAAGACATTAAAGATAATGTTTTAGCCCAAAACTGTTTATGGTTATGCTTCAAAAAAGTAACCTTCCTTTAAAAGCTTTGGGTGTTCAACCAAATAACTTAATCTTAATGCAGGTTTTTTCTTCTAGCATGTGTTTTTAACATAGGTTTATATTTATGCCTTTAGAATCCCTGAAACATCTTTTTGCTACAGTTAAGCTTTAAGGTGAAGCGAAATGTACCCAAGGTTTAACAAATTATAGAAAGGATGTCATCAATCACTCACATTTTTATGGAAAAACTTCAGTTGAGGCATGCAATAAAAAATAAGTGATCCTTTGCCTAAGGTTGATTAAGGAAATCATGCACTTTTCATTATTACGCTAGTAGTATTTTCTTGCATGGCACTCCACTCTTAATTTGTAGTAGAGTGTTCATTTGCGACTTCAGATTATGTGAACTCTGTTTGCAAAAAGTATTAATTTTTGCCATTGTTTAATTTTTTCAGAGTTCCAGCAAGTCATAAAAAACATTAATGGGGTAAATGAGGAGTACATTAGCCGAATGGAAGGGAATCATGTACTTGAGTTGAATAGCTTGCGAGGGGAATATGCAGAAAAGCTTCGCATATACACAAAGTATGTAGTAGAGCTGGAACAAAAGGTGCTTCAACTGCAAGAGGATTGGATAAAATGCCAGACGTTACTTGGCATGGAGGTTAGTGACATTGAAGAAATGCCTGTCCTTATACTCAAATCTAAATTTTTTCTATTAAAAAGGCCTAAGTGATATACATACTCAATCTAATTTTAAAGATAATATTTGGCGAAACTTAGTGGAGAATAACAAGATTGAGCATTTATTATGAAACAATTTCTATATTCCACACTTTATAGCCATGCTAGATTTCAATGCCTATGGCATCATTGTCATGGCACCCTGACCAATAAATGTAGATATCGTTTTGATTGGCAATAAAAGGAATCATACAATGAGTTTGATGAATAAGGCTATACCTAATCATTCTATAAACTTTGATAGTGGAATTAGAATATCATTTTCTTTATGTTAACCTAAATTTTTGAATTTTTTTTTTTTATACTCAACTCGGTCTTAAGCTAAACTTTGTCTGGACGGTAAAAAAATATTTCCCCTTTATCTTAACGGAAAACCTACATTCTTCAATCATTTCTCTTTTGATTACCTAGCATTTTGTGTCAAAGCTGGGACTTAAAATGGGAGAAAAATCATTTTTTTTACATGAAAATTACAAAAAAGTTAAAACCATATTCCTTTAATTGCAACCAAAATCTGAATTCCTCGATATTGTACGGAATACTCTAGCAGGTGAAGCTGCCACAGTTTCTTTCTCCCCTGTAGATTTTTGTTGGCTTTAAAGTGGTCGAAAGGATACATTAGCTTAAATAAATCAGCACTCCGCATTGTATCATAGTATCTGGTTTGCAGGCCACATCTTCATTATTATTATTTCTAAACTTTACCCACTAACCATATTCTGAGATGAGAAATAGGCTAGAAAGTTCAATATCAGTTAATTTCTTGGCCAAAAAAGGTAGTCATCAAATTTTTATGGTTGGTTTTTTTCACAGAAATGCCCTCCTTTAATTATTTGTAGTATAGGTACCATCATGAAGTAGGGTAATTTCTATATGGGGCTACCAATAAATGGAGCTCGTTAATTTGTATTTAACTAACATCTTGTGAGCCTTTTGTATTAATGATCTTTATTAATTGGCGCAGGAAAAAGAGGAAGTGGTTAAACTTGAAGTAGACAAGACAGAGTCAAGGTTCTTGTCTTTGCCGCCTATATCAGCAGCATCAGCCGTCAAAATAGACTCTCTGACGGCAATGACCTTGAACATGGCAGCACCATTTTTGACCAGTCAACTGTCAACTCAACAATCTCCGGAGACACTGCCAGCTCCTGAATCATTGCTCAACACCTGCAAAGACACCTGCGAAGGCAACAAGACAACTGCGTCTCCCATGGAGACCACATCTGCTTCACTGCCAATTCCTCCCGCTCCACCGATGAGCGAAGTGGATGGACCACAGCCACCTCCTCCTCCAGACCCACCAATTACATTAACCCTCATGACAGGCTCATGTGGACTAATAATATTAGATTCCTAATCAATCAATTTAAAAAGGCCTCAATATCAAACGAAATTTTATTAATTAGTTATTGATTTTTTCCCCTCATTGGACATTCTGATTTTCTTGAATGAAAATTAAATAAAATGAATTTGAAAAGCAGTAGCTATTCTGTATGTTACATTGATTTTGTATTCTCCGTCGGCTTCTGTAATTAGGGAGCAAACGTTAAGGGTGAGCTGAGGGTGATTCATGAAAAGACTCAATTTTCTAACATCTAATGCCAACACTGCCGCCTTCTACGAAGCACAGTAACGAAAGAACTTGGTTTTGAATTGGGAGTTGGTAGGAAAACCATGTGACGAGGCTAAACTCCTGTGGCGACATTTGAACAATCACTCCAAGAGAAATTTCTTCATTATTACTTACTTCCGCCGGTATTCACCTTGCTCTGTCAGTTCGAGCCATTACCACCGGCTGGTGACGAATCTAGGTTCACTTGGAGACTTAAGACTTCAAATTCAGGCATTGAAAGGGGTCAACAGGGGATAAAGGACACAGAAAAACAAACAGATTAAAGAAAACTCTTCTCCCCAAAGCCATTTCTCGCGCTATTTACTTCGTCTCATACGATGTACGGATGTCACTTTTTCATGTATGATAATGGCAATGTATGATGAAAGTAAGGTAGGTGTGAGAATTAATGGGGTTCAGAGTGATTGGTTTGCAATGAAACAGGGCGTGAAGCGAGAATGCATAATTTCACAATGGCTGTTTAATGCATTAATGGATAAATGTGTTAGAGATGCATTTAATGAAAGTACGGTGTTGTAATTGGAACAGTAAACGTGCGAGTTATAGTAAATGCAGATGATAAGACTAAATGAAAAGTGAAATTTAAGGAGAATAACTGTATGATGATGGCGAATGTTGAATTAATTAAACCAGTAGATTATTTTGTGTAATTAGGTAAGATGTTGTGAACCAGTGTGTCAGTACACCGGATATATCTCTTAGTGGTGGGTTGCGGGATATAGTATAATGGTTCTCAAGGTAGTCCTTTCAGAAGGGATCCTAGCTAGAGCAGAATAGAGAGGACGAGCCTAGGGTACTACTATGTTTTGGTTGCTCTTGTGGCATACTGGCGAGAATGAGCCAAAACTGACCGGTAGAGCGCTGTAACCGTTAGCAGGGAAAGCTGCACGTGGTGAGGGTACTGCGAAGGCTAGTAACCTTACATACTCTATTACAACTTACTGCTAAATGTCAAAATGTTGCCTCGGACGGCCGAAGCCACGATGGGTGGCGGAGGCTGAATAAGTTTGGCCCATTAAGATACGGACTGGAAAGGAACTGAACCCTCGGAATTTGAGAAGAGTGAATGGAAAGGAGCATGTGTTGCTGATCAAAATGTAATTGAGACGAATGAATGTTTTAGGTGTATGTGAAACTAAGTGTAAGGGGCAGGATGCTGTTCCCAAAGATGGTGGTAGTCTGGCATTATGGTCAGGATTTGAACATAATGTACACAGAGTCAAGGTTAAGGACTCATTCTCAATGAGAGAGCTAAGTTGCTAGTAAGGAAGTACGAGTTAGTATCCCCTAGATAGCTCTGGGTTTGCATGATAATTGGTATGAGGAGAGTTGTGATTGTGGCGTGCTGTGCACCAGTGGATGGAGAGAGTGACCGCGTGAAAGATGAGTATTGGGAAAAACTGGGAGAGGTTTTGAATGAATTGGATCCTGGTGAGAGAATAATATAAGTAGGTGACATGAATGGGTGGGTTGGTGTGAGGGGAGATGCATCTGAGAGAGTGGTTGAGCCTTTTGGTGACACCCGAGCGAATGATAATGGTGAGTGTGTGCTTAGAAAAAGGATTGTTGTGTCGAATACATTGTTTAGACATAAGAGAATACATATATATGTATTTGCCAAGTATGCATATGTATACTTGGCAAAGGAGTGTTTGTAAAAGCATGATTGATTTTATTGTGTATAATGAGAGATTGAGATAGTTAGTTTGGGACACGCGAGTGATGAATGTGGAACAGACCACTATTTGGTACTCTCCAAAGTGAATCTGGGCAGACAGTGTGTACGAAGGAAGAATGTTGCGCGTAAGCAGTTGAGAGTGAAAGTGGAAGGGTTGCTAGACGTTGCTCTATCGTCGAAGCATATAGAATGGGAGGAGCATACCAGAAACGAAAATGTGAATGATGCGTGGGAGTGTTTAAAAGGAGTGACTGTGGAATGTGCTGAATATGTATGTGGAAAAGGAGTGGTAGGAAGAACGAAAGGTGATGGTTGGTGGAATGAAGAAGTGAAAATTGCAGTCAGAGAAAAGAAAGATGCATACAAGGATATGATTGCTGCCAAATCTGAGGACGATCGTACTAAGGCATGTGAGATTTACGGAAAGAAAAAGAATGAATGCAAAATCGTTGTGAAAGAGAGCAAAGAATGAATGCGTGCGGATGAAGCTCACAAAATGCAGAGTGATTTTGAAGGTAATAAAAAGCTGTTTTGGATTTGGGTAAAAAGGGCTAAGATTGGTGACGGCATGGGAATGAAAGCCGTAAAGAACAAAATTGGAGAGATGATGTGGGACGAGAGCAATATCAGGGACATGGGATATTAGGAGTTTGAAAAACAGGAGGGCGTGTATGAAACAGTGTGTGGGGTAGATGAGGCAAAAGAGGTTTGCAAGGATAGGTCAGTATGGAGGAAATTATGGAAGCAGAGTTAGGTGTACAATTATGTATGAAATGAGTTAAACATTTTGACTGGGCCTGAATCTGAATGTGATGTTTTCATGCATCCATCTAGTTATTACTATTAATTACTTTTGGAAAATCATTAAACATATAATTTTAAAGGTACCAAAACATTTTTTAGGTTCGCTGATGCTTGACTCTATTTATATCTTGGATATATCTTATCTCTATATATATATTTTGGAAGATAGTATGGTTCATCTCTGATTATTTTTACTCTTCTTCAATAACTGTTTAAATCATTTACCGAAACTATTTCAAATTAGGTACATGGAGTATTTTTTTAAAATTTCTTTTGACCTGCAAATGGATATGAAAGTATTTGTAACCGTATCACTCCTATCAAAATTATCAATAGAGGTATTATTTTTATAGCTATACAAACGTAAAATGGCGAAATACATTGTCGCACAATCCTTATTTTACTTGGGGTCAACATCAAAGTTATTGCTCCGATTGCAATAAGCTCATTTGGGGCTGGGAAATTTAAGGAAAATCACAGAATACAGAAATTGAACCAAAAATTTAATCATACATATATATACATACATTTATCTGGGTTAGAGAATTTTCAAAGTAAACAAAATTCTTTACAATTGCAGGTAATTGCACTAGTTTTCTTTTCTGAACTCCTGAAATCGTTGATATCTTTAGATCTAATGTAAGAAGTAGTCTTCGAAATAGATCTTCGTTTGTACTGATCCTGGAGAATTTTTTTGTGTGGTGTCCCCGATATCTTCTGATATCCTTATTCCTAGCCTCCATCGCCTCTTCGGAGAATTTAACCAAAAGGGAGGACAGCTTCCTTGGCGATTGCTGATCCATGAATTAACTTCACTCTCACTTAACTTCAAAGATACACAGCAGACTCACCTCACACTTCTCCTCTGTGATAGTGATGTCCTCGGGGTAGGCTGAATATTTGACTTCTAATGCGGACTTGTAGCTAGGGTATGTGGAAAGGCCATGTATTTTAGATGTGATTCGAAGAAGAAAGAAGTGGTTTTTGGTAAAATGGCCAGAAACAATAATGGAAAGAGCTTCCTCTGGAGATAGTTCACTTTGCTTGGCCTCCTTTGTTCTCCATTCAGATAACACGCACCGCGCTCTTGAGAGAGTGTTTGTCGTCACCACTTTAATTATTTTTGCGACAGACTCATCTCCTTTGCTTCGATAGCTCATCGAGGTGGCGAACGCTTACTCATCTGGTGATGTGCTAGCCCTAAAATCCTCTCTTTTCCTTCTCTTTGCCCTCTCACGGGATTCCTCAAACAGTTATTTCGGTCGGCCAATTTCAGCTAACTCAGTCGAACCTTCGAACAGTAATGATTTTAATTAACACATTGAAGCAAGAGATACTGATATCACTGCAACTCTTTAGAATTCACACAGTAGATACTCACCGGATATCTTGGGAACATATTTATATAAGACCGCAAAATTTCAACTTCAGCTGGAGCCAACTTCCGAACTTTCTTCGGAAAAAACGTGAGCTTTGCTCCCACTTACGAAGATAATTTGAGAAAAGATACTTTTGCATAAAACTTGCTAAAATATTTTTGGCAATGACGTCCTCATTAAAATTAAATTTGTTGCTTTACTAGTCCAGTATGCATTGTTTCTTTGATGATGTAGATTTTTTTTCCATTTTCAATAAATTTCTTCTGCATCTCAAGATGCGAGACATTTCTAAGATCCATTCAACCCTATGAAATCTTTTTTAAGTTAAAAATTAGTAAAATCTTACAAGACTACACTGATTGCAGCACTGTTAGCCAAAAATCCACGGAAGTGTATTGAAACTGGAAACTAAAAAACTACGGGTTCTCCTCCTCTAAAATTGCCTTTTTTTTCGAACGTAAAGAAGATACAAAAGCTTCCATACTTAAACACACACTCACGTCTTCCTCTGGCAAGGCACTGCGCAGAACTGAATTCTAGCGAGAAATATTCGGACAAGCGATGCTTAAAAGTAACTTGCGCAGAGTATGCCGCAGGGTGAGGACCGTGATCGACTTTTTCCTAGAAACTTCACACACGTGCAGGGGGACAATGCTCACCCCATTCACCCCCTGTGGCCTTTCGCAAAGAGAGCGGCGGTTGGGTTTTTTCCGTAGGGGAATAATAAAAATGTGGCATAGCTCAGTCTTTTTCGGTAGCTGTTTACTCTGCAAGCGGTACGGAGCCGACAGCGGTTTTAATAATAATAATAATAATAATCGAGCGATTTGAAGACTGTAGTCCTCTCTTACAATTGACTCATTAGACGAACACGAACATCACGCCACCAGGGCCTAGAGTTAAAGTTAAAAAAATATAAACTATACATAGTTAACCAAATTATAAATCAAGCAAAACTAGATTTCCATGCAACGAAAAGATTTACATTCATATGTAATAACGTTCATTGAATAAATATACCGTCTAAAATTTGTTCTCCTTGATGGTGAACTTCTCCGAAATCGACTGATATCACGCGACTGGCATTTTCAACCTGAATGCTCCATGGTTGACGGGTCCCAGAGACTTCTCTGATCAACGGTAATACCAATGTAGTTGCGCATTTTGTAAACCAAAACCTGTAGAATCCGAATACACCATTCACAACTTCCTCACCGAAAGTCGAACAAATGACTTTTGGCCAGCTTTTTTCGATTTGGGACCACTGTGCGGCGTGATTGGTATGTATGTATTGAGTTTTAAGAGAGGAAATTGGTTTCATTTATGGAATGTATAATATTAATTAAAATTTTCAAATGCGAAAACTTCGCTTGCAATTGTAAGCAGAGTACTCAAATACCCACGAACGACCGAGAGCTATTGTCGTCGTTTTAAGGAATTATTTATATTCGAGCGCTTGAGCAAACGTGAACACTTGCTTTGAATGAAATTTATTTTGATTCCGATGAGCCACGATCCCATATCAATTCTACCATCGATTGTTGCCACAACTCGCCTTCAAGCGTTTGCTCAGCTGTATCTGAGCTTATTACCCCCTTATTATCAGCCTATTTCACGCTTGAAAATGTCAGACCTTAGAGACTCGACCGTTTCAGGCTTCACTTGGTGGATGTTAATAGTATCCATATTTAGAGAATAAACTTTGGTACTTTTCCGCCGAATTGTGTAGTACCTACAATGCGTTTCACTGACTTGCGGCATCATACGGTACAAAAATTCAGTCCAAACTGAATTTTGGACTGGACTGAATTTGGAATTTGGGTTTGGAACGAATTGTTGAACCTGATGATGCCGCAAGTCGTAGCATGCTTCCCAATTAACGAATTCACTTTTTAACATTCATTCGGGTTTTTAAAAGAATGAATTAACCCTTTATACAAGCATTCATTAACCTTGAAAATTTCAGGTTTAGTCGGACTTTAGAAATTGTGTAGATCGATTGTAGCATATAAAAAATAATTGTTTTTTTACACTCGATTATCCTAACTGACGAGATACTGGTACAATATTGTCATTCACACACCATAAGTGTAAACACAAAAGTAAGCTTCTTTGATCACTATGAAATTACATTTTCTTTATTACACAACCTTATACGGCAAAGTAACAGAGAATATTATTTTTTAAATCTTATTGCTTATGAATAAAATAATTCTCATATACCATAATATGGTGATTAACTAATGTCTTTCGATTACTTGGGGCTGCGAAAATGGACGACATATCGCTCACTGTATTTTACCACAATCAACGTCTTTGTGCAAAAAAAGGCATCATAATATTTTTTGCCTGTATGAAAAAACACGTAATAATATATTAACGCATTACACTCCGAACTAACTACCTATGATCTCTGACTGTTGACTGATAAATACGCGCTTTGTAACTAACATAATTAAGCTGAAAACAAATTACATTTACTCTGAAGGTTTATTGTCCCACTTCTTTGATGAATGCTGTGAAAACCTCTCCAAAGTTAACGTTATAAACAATTATTATGTTCGTTAGCTAACAATAATGCTGCCAATGAAATTATGGCTACCTTAGAGTACTTTCCATCGGACCATAATTCTTTCATATAATTTCTTTCATCATTATTTCATTTCTTTTCCTTCCACAGTAAGGAAGATAGATTTTGTAGGTTCAATGAAGTAAACAAGGACTGTACATTTACAATGTATGGAATTATTCACACAACTATTAGTTCTTACTACAACACACATAAACAACTATCTTTTATAAGTATATTCACATTTGAAAAGCCTTTAAATATAACGAATTCATCAATTTTTCCGCAAAAAAATAATAAATATCACACAATTATACGTAGTAATGAAAAAATAGTATCCATTTCAAAGTTTCTTCACTTCTATCTTCCGTACAAGCCCATGTTATCGCACACCGAGTTCCAACTTAAAACCTAGCAAGCATAGCAAGTCTCCTTTTTCGTTGACTTGGTATCTTTCCTCGATAGCAAGTGAACAAGCGCTTGGTGATGACTTATCCATGACGTCATAGCTTTCGATGCGTACTAGGTTTCAAGGCAAGATGCTAGATTTGTCAAGTTCGAAAACGGCCTTGGTATCTTTCCTCGATAGCTAGTGAACAAGCGCTTGGTGATGACTTGTCCATGACGTCATAGCTTTCGATGCGTACTAGGTTTCAAGGCAAGATGCTAAATTTGCCAAGTTCGAAACGGCCTAAGCTATACCGTCGAAAAATGAACTCATAGTTTAGAATTTATTATATACCTATGTTATTTCTTCCATTTTTGTTGTTGCTAAACTTCTTTTTAATCTCCTTGTTCTGCCGGGAGAACCTACACCCGTCAGTGCCTATCTCAACAGAAGATTGGGTACTGACAGACGCGACGGCACAAGTTTTCGGGTTGGCGTGTGAGCTTTCTAGGTTTCATGGGTCGCAAAATAATAAAATTGAATAATATGAGACGGCTGTCTGAACGTACCCTTTCACTTTCGATTGGGATCAAAATGATGTGACAGCAATTCTTCCCATTGGAATGTACAGGAGGCCCGCTTGGTTCTGTTCAAACCGAACGACAAATTTAAAAAATTCTCTAAATCAACACGCATCCGGGGTGTATTTCTCATGGTCTCACGTATCTTTCCAAAACTCTATCGCTGAGCTGGAAAACTAGAAATGTCATCTAGGTATAGAGCTAGAAAGCGTTCTGAACAGAATGTAAGAGAATAAACGTAATGAGCCGAATTCGGGAGATGGAAATTTTGGATCCTTATCGGTTTTCACATTTTTATGCATTATAACACCAAAAACCGAATCTTCAAGGCACCTTATTTGCACAAATTTCCATGCATCCTATATTCGTAAATTCTGTCACTGCTACAACAATTGACGCGTGTCTACATTCAAACAATAAATAGGTCAATGGATGATATGGATCGCTTGCGCGCTGGGAGTTGCCCAAGCGGAGACGACGGTATGACGTTCATGCATACCGATAATATTCGAATCCGCGGAATCAAGGTCCTTATACCCAGGTCATGACACGATCTCATAATGCACTCTGATTACTTCATTTTGGATCGGGCTCGATGCTCCGTAGCACTGTTACTCTTCATTGAGTAGCCCAAATTGTTTAGCATTGATCAATGTTACAAATACTCTTTTAAACATGATACTGAATTTGATTTAAAGCTTAACGGCGTATTGTGATTTTTAAGGCTACTGTGGTTTTCCCCCACTGCCGTGATTGAGAAGTTGACCCGGTGAAAAACCGGAGTAGCCTTCAAAATCACAATACGAGCTTTAGAGCTTTTTTTACATCTGCGAAAAATACCGTGAACGAAATTTTTCCGGGGAATTACGTTTTAACTACTTCATGACTACTCCATCTTTACTCACAAAGCACTCCACCCTTATGGCCCGCTGTGCAATCTGAATGGCATTACATCCTAAAGTATAAATTTTTATCCACTTGGATGAACTTATGGTCAGTGCCTTACAACTCCAAATGTATCTCAGTGCCTCGATGGTAGACGGTTACTTTGGCTTTTTATTTTCAGGGCGACAGGTGGTTTTAGAAAATCACTACCAAACTCCAACGGGCACTAAGGATGATATAAATAAGGAATACAATCAAAGTATAGAACAAACAATATCTTTATAAATCGTCATAATTTCTTGTCAGCACAAAACATGTCCAATCTGGACCAGCACGACAATTCAACTATCCCGCATATAAATAAACAAACCGCTACCAAGAAAATCAAACCGATCAAATCCAGCCAAGGCCCTACAATTTTATTTAATTAATTAAAAGTTCATAGAAAATGTAACATTAATAGTTACAGACTCCCCATATATGCTATCGTAAATAATAACTGAAGTATCTTTCCATCAATGAATCTTCAATTCGTGTTATCGTTTAATAATTAGGCATTATGATTTCAGACACGTCATCGGTATGACGTAACCTACGAGTAGGTATATGTATGACAAACAGAATGAAAATCACATACCTAAGTTATCCCTCTTACCTGGGTAAATAACATGTAATTTGACATTATTTAATAACCCAGTCCGGTGGTTCCCCAGGAAGCAACTCCGTCCCCCGAAAGGTGTAGCTAAATTGATGGGGGCGATAAGAATCTGAAGTGTGGCCGGAGAGAGACTGACTAGACTGCAGAGTGTACATAAGACGTTTGCTTCCTTTCGTTTCCTTCAGATAAATTCGTACACCGCGTTAGGTCGTTCAAGATGTGAAAATAGTTCAATCGTAACATAGTTGTCTACGCTGCTCACATTGCGTCATAGCGTAAGGACAAAAAGTCAGTGTTTTCTCTTCAGGCTTTTCTGAGAGTCGTTCAAAGCTTTCCTAAAGTTACACTCTTAAGTCTGTTTTAACATCCAGCTTACATTGAGTCCAAGACAATGGATTGAGACCCTGTATTTTACAAACCGACCCGACAGGCAATTTCATGATTCCCTCCTCTTGCGTTCGCCGTATTTAGGCGCTAACTAGCGGGAGACTCTTGTTAACCTATCTCGGATGGTGAATTTTCCACAATCCATCGTTACGCAATTCCAATAAAACAAGTTAAACCCGAGGGAAGTTAGCAATGGATAGATATAATCAAGGAGAAAGGTGGTTGTTACACACAGAAATGATCCGATTAATTCGACAAACAGTCTGTTTTCAGTGTGGTATCCCCTGCCGAACA
This sequence comes from Ceriagrion tenellum, assembly GCA_963169105.1. NCBI lineage: Eukaryota > Metazoa > Arthropoda > Insecta > Odonata > Coenagrionidae > Ceriagrion > Ceriagrion tenellum. The sequence goes on from OY720636.1 coordinate 154,244,729, forward strand.
CCCTCAAGGTTGTCTTGTAGGGTAGGATTTGATTGATCAAGATGGTTGAAATGGCCTTCGAGCCAGAGATAGAAAACACTGCTCTCTTCCGAGTTATGGTATACCTATCGTTATCGAGGGTTTGAACTCGTATCCGACTTATTCCCAAACCTTACCTTCTCGAGTGCCGTAGAAATATTTATAGCTTTTTTCTAAGTGAACTGGTCATGATATAAAGTCGAAAAAGTAATGATCATCCTGTGAAGTAAATGTCTGTCTCCGAGCTGCAGCCTCGCAGTGTGGGCTTTCTCGGGAAGTATTTTTGCCTTGCACAGACGAAAGACGAGGAGGAGGCGTGAGTATGATTCGAGTGGTGAATGGTTGAGTTATGCTAGATCCTTCACGGCGGCAAGTGGGAGGGAAGGAATTCTATTCAAGATTTATACAAATATAATCGTCAGCATATATGGACCCTGTATCTTATTTTACGAAGGTAAGTAGTGGACTGCTTCCAACCTTACATAATGTGAACTTCTGGCCCAAAGATACTTAATTTAATTTAACAGCGTCGAAACCAGGCTAAAAACATGAAAAGGTTTACCCATATGGGATGTAAGATATAAAAAACTTTACATACCAGATTTAGGCCAGTGTTTACAACAGATTGCCGACAAAAGAGTGAAGAAAATAGCCACGGAAAACTTCCACTAAAAGGAGTGCGGCTGATATCACGACGCGGGAAAAATATTTGGTAAAATCATACATTCGTAAATCCTTTTGGTTTCGATATGAAGTTATGACTTTCAGCCAAAAATATATTTATAGTTTCGACCACATTTTATACGCAGCACATATGGACTCACTTAGTAAGATAGGAATGTTAGGAGGCGATCGGTATGTACCTTGCCAACTTCAAGATTTTTCATCCAAAACATATTTTAACAAACATTACAACGTTAAACCTGAGTTGAAAGAATATTAAACTTCACCGGTATAAAAACACGTATAATAAATGTTTCATGATTTCAAGTTTCAACTTAATACTAAGAACAGTGTAGATTAGGAATGAAAAGTTGGAAGAGCCGCGTAACTAGCCGAAATTCAAGGCTCTACTTTTTGATGTTCAATGAAATAAAAGTGAGAAGATTGGATGTTTCACGTGCATGTGAAACTGAGCGCAAGGAGCGGGATTGTGATACTGTAGATGGCGGTGGTCTGGCAGTGTGGTGAGGAGTTGGCAATAATGAACGCGGGCGGCAGTCAAGGTGTAGGACTCATTCTCAGTGAGAGAGAGCTTTACTAAGTTACTTACGAAAGTTACTAGTTAGGAAGTACGAGTTAGTATCCCCTAGATTGATCTGGGTTCTAAGTTTGTAATGATGAAAATAGGCAGTAGGAGAGTTGTGATTGCGGATTTCTATGCACCATTGGACGGAGAGATTTACAGTTTACGTTTGTTTATTTGGATGAAGGCATAAGACAAGGCAAATAAAAAGAATCTGTGGAAGGTTTTGAGGGACTATGGAGCGAATGGGGAGCTATTGAATGTTAAGATGGCGGTGTATGATAATATTAAGGAAAGAGTGAGAGTTAACGGGGTTCTGAGTGATTGGTTTGCAATAAAACAGAGCGTAAAGCTAGGTTGCGTAATGTCACCGCGACAGGTTAATGTCTTTATGGATAAATGTGTTAGAGATGCATGTAGAGAAAGCGACGGTATTTTGATTTGAAACGTAAACGTTCGAGTCGTAGTATATGCGAATGACGCTGTTATGATCTCAGAGACCCATCAGGGATTGCGAAAGTTCGTAGATAAGGTTTGTGACTTAACAGAGAAATTAGAATTGAAGTTAGATGCGTGCAAGACTAAAGTAGTAGTTGGTGATAAGGAGAATGGGGAGAATAACTGTATGATGAGGGCGAATGGTGAAGTTATTGAACAAGTGGATGATTTATTGTACTTGGGTAAGATGTTACCGAAAGGCGGACGGATAGATGAGGAGATAAAGAGAGGTGCTAATTGTGGAAGGAAAGAGTTAGGTCGCAAGTGGAGCATATCAAGGAATGAGTGGCTGTTAAAGGAGGCGAAAATCGCCGTGCACAAAGGGGTACTTCTCCCAACATTGCTGCATGGTAGTGAAATGTCAGAATAGAGATGGCAGTTAACTATTCGCCGTGGGTATGAGTTATCTGAGGAGTGTTGGTGGCAAGAGTGGGTTGGATAGATTGATGAATGAGTGGGTAATAAATGAATGTGGCTCAGATGCTCCAGTAGTGGACATATGTGAAAGAAGTGTCCTTCGTTAGTAAGGCCATGTTGAGACAATGGATTAGAGTCGAATAACGAAACAGATATACCTATGTCAGAGTGGAGTGAAATGAAATGAATGGTGTGAGAGGTAGAGGTAAGCCGAGGAAGTTGTGGTTGAACGTGGGTCAGGAAATTCTTAGGAGGTGGAGTGTTAAGCTTACTTATCTTACTTACTTCTTTTTCCCCAGGACATTATGCCTATTTATACGGTTTTCCTTATTTGAACCTTTGACAAATGTATTTCCTGTAACCTTAAATAAATTGATGCGTAAACCGTTATGCTCGATATTAAGGAAAATGATATAGTGCGGGATTTGATGACTTATTTGGAATATGCATTTGTGTGAATGATCGGCAGTGTTCAACAACTTAGCATGTATTTCCTTTCCGGCTATTCCCTTTTTCGGTGCGTGAGGAACCTGATTTTGAGTATACACTGACTCCATTGCGCGCACGTCAAAAACAGGTATTATCTATGGAAAAATCCTGAGGCCTATTTTTGGGATCCCGATTAGCAGGTAAAAAGATAGCAAATATTTTGGCCGAACAATCAATCAAATTATAATATAATCTTAATTATAATGATAGAATGAAGGGAAAAGTGGTTCGAAAAAAGTGGTTTAAGACGCAAAATTAAGATTTAGCTTTCTGTCGCAACGAACGAGAGTGCTGAGTTAAAAACCCAATCTTATGCAAATATATTCGCAAGTAAACGCAAGACAATACTATTTTTTGGGTGAAATATGAAAAAAAGAACTTTCCATGACTTTATTTACGCACAAGCTTATTCACTAAAGGGCGAATTACATAATACATTTTCTTGTTTCAACGATTTAATTACGGAATGTAGAAAAAATGAATGGAATTTGAGCAGGTGCTATTTCCCGCTTAGATTGTTCGGATATAATCATAATCATACAATTTTCCGTTTTATGCGGTGCAATTTTCCTCATGAAAACGCGCATTCATTCGTTTACACAGTAAAATATAAAAATATTCCGAGGGGGTACCGATATATACCATTGTTTCTGCAGACAGCTGACTGTAATAATAAGATTGGAAATTTACTCAATATACAGTCACTCCAATGGGTATTTAATTGTGGAATCGCTGTCAGCTTGACAATCTTCGTCCACTCACCTCTGTTCCTAAACTGACCTCCAGCATGTATAATTCTCCCCAATTTATGTCAAATTACTGGCAATAAAAAAAACTTGAATATATCAATTTATTAACGACTAGAGAAATGATTACTTTACTTCACAGATAGGGTTTAAACGTCACAGCCTATCCGTGGCGGTAAAATATTTCCTAATCGCTAAAAACTGTACCTATTGTTAACCAGTCATTTCTTGACTGATATTAAGAACTCTACAGATTTTAAATTATCGCAGGAATCGTATTCACCGCGATCGTTTATGTTTCATACACAATACTCAGGAGAGCTGAGGTGGCCGTTTTTCGGGGGGATTAAAACTTGTGCACCTTTGGTGGACTACCTGGTACGCATGATCCAGGTGGTCTACGAATTATTTCATCCAGCTGATAAAATACACAGTCTCAATCTTCCTCCTTATGTTACAGGTAGTCAAATTTTACCTATCACACGCGAAATTTATCCTATCACACCCTTCTTTCCACCGCTCCAGCATACTTAATTCACTCCCATCTCATCGTCATTCTTTACATCGCGTTCCTTTCAAATAGTTCATGCTCGAGGACATCGACGAAAAACTTTTACAATTTCAGATTCTTGCTATATTCATATCATCTTGAGATAATACTATAACTCCAAAGGATACGGTATTTTGTCCTAAAGAGAACGATTCGACAACAATAGGAGGTGAGCCCTTGGTAACGTTTATTCTTAGCAACCGCATTCATTTCCGATCTTTCGATTAAAAAGGAACATGGGAAATACTTTGAGAAAATGCGTTCAAGGAGGTGATGATAATACGGATATGTATGGTGCTGGAGATACAGAACCGATGCCTAACGACAGTAACAACGTTGTCGGTGAGTCTTGAAGGATAGCTATGCCACTTTAACCCTGATTTACCTCCATGGTTGTTGGGATCGGTGTAATGTTAAATGGTTTCCTTTCTTTTTAGCTTATGGTAGATGACTTTCAAGCTAGGAAAGTACTTAAAAATCATATTCATCATTAATGTTGGTGTTCTACGCTGGGGTAGCGTAACCTCTTCGTTTTAAGGGGGGTTTTTTCTTTTCCAGCAGGACACTGACTCATTGGTTCATCGATTAGAACCAATTTGGATTCGAAACATACCCAAAGGTATTTACACGTAGGGAAAGGAGTCTCCGTAACCAGCAAAACTGAGGCGCCCGGCAGGGGAGGGTAACTGAGAACCTCCTTCTTACTACCGGGTGGTGCTTGGTTTTGTCCCAATAGGTCGCCTCGCCCGGAGAACCTGGAAAGAGGTGTAGGCCTCATTGCACTTCCAGGGGATACCGAGCGGGTCCCCTCGTTAGGAACTAGAGGGTAGGCTAGGGCGGAAACCTACCTTTCCCGGCTGTGCCCGACCTGCTGGTCAGGCGGATCGTACGGATAGGAAGGTCCTCCTCACTCAGATTTTTCCCACGTATTCCCCCCTTAGGACACGGAGACTCCACGGCTGCGAAGCCTGTATCTCAAGTAAATGGGACGAAAGCAGAAAACGATGGTCGATATGTACTGCTCCTGAAATATCACTACCTACTATTGATTACTAAATTTACTAAAGATACAGTCCCTCATTTTGAATTTCGCCAAGGAGTCGCTGTCAGTGTGGCCGTTTTCTTCCACTGTCCTTTGATCTATTTCAGTCTACTAGCCTCTACACTACTGCCCATTTCATCAAATTTTACCGATTTCTGGAATCAATAAATAAAAAAATGGATTACAAAATTTATTTTGACTGACAACTTCTCCCCACAGATAATCGTTCTTAAGTCCACGCCTATCTATGAGGGTATAATATCGCCAAATCGTGTAAACTGTGATTCCATTTATCCAGTCATTTCTTATGTTCCTTTGTTGCAACGAAGAATTATCCGAGTTTAAATTGTGGCAGTAGTTGTCACCATCATAATCGCTTACTTATATACAATATGTAATACACATGGGAGATGAGGCGGGCAATGTCATGATGATGATTTATTTTTTGTATAACTTTCAAAACCTACCTGGTACGCAAGTACCAGTTGGTCTACCAATTGTTTCATCTAGCTGATCCAAAGCGCTAAATACCTCTTCCTCTTTCTGTTAGGGGTAGTCCAAATATGCCCAATAATCCTATCACACTCATCTTTCCACCTGTCCAGCCAACTTAATCCTCGCATTACTACATCATTCTTTACTTATTTTTCTTTCAAAATTTAGCCCATGTTAGCCCATGATAGAGAAACTCTCTGTGACTACACCTGAAACGTTTTTAGTAAGACTTTCTTCTTACTCTCGTCTTTTTACCCCCCTGTAACTTTCCTCTATAAATGTACATACACACACATATAAATGTTTATACAGAAAGGAAGAGAGATGAGCCTTTTGTCATCGGTTAATGCATTTTTTCTTCAGTCATGTGGTAAAAATAAGTGTATTCAATTGTAGAAGATTTGTAAAAGTCACAACAAGGAACAATGTCTGCAACCATATCTTCATTCTAATGTGTTTGAGTAATTATTTCTTAGGCAAGACAAGCATCACCACAGATCATCATTAATTTGAGAGGTGTAGGATTACCTCTAATCTCAACATCATACACATCCATCCATGTGAAAGACCAAAGTGCCAGTTCTGGCTGAATATTCCTTGCTCTGTTGTTTGCCTTAGGCCTAAATTATTCTCCTTTAAGGTTAAGTGTAAATAAAACAGTGGAGAATGAATTTTGGAGGCTGTCTTGTTCATCACTACATGCTTGGAGCTTACATTGGGAAAATCCTGATCATTGGTGCCATTGGTGCCATATTATTCCCTATGCTCCATGCAAGTGTCTTTTATCATGAGGAATTGGGCCGGTGGAACTCTTGTCTGCCTTGGTACCCGAGTCAGTGGGGACACAGTACCATTTTCTCAGCCAAATGAGTTGTGGTAATCTCAAGTCTCAACTATATGTCAGCCCCACTCGTAACATGCATGAGGCCAACCATTTATTTGTACAGTGCATTTAATGGAGTAAAAAGTGTTGCATGCCTCAGGAAAATGACTAATGAGTGCAGCCCGCGTGCTCCATTGTTTGTATACAAATATCAAATGGAACTTAAGCATTATAGTTTAGAAAGTTCTAGCATTGTGGATATTACAAAGTTTATATTATATAATACATAGTTGTGGGGTTCTGTTTAAAATTTGTATGCACACTGCACATGGTGTACATACATTAGATTTTTTTCCATGACATGCAATGAAAATATAATTTTTGTTAACCCCATGTGATGAATTATACAGTTGAACGTGGAAACATGCAATGATTGGGGGGTTTCATTACTGACTACTGCAACTGGGACTATGGATTTGAGGCTCCCAATGGAACCTGGCTCCTGCTCTCTTTGCTTATATTTTCCTCAACAGCAGAGTCAGCTGGTAATGGGGTTTGCTCTTTTATGCAAAATTAAAATACTCAATGTATATGGCATGCAATTTTCTCATTAGGGCTCTACTGAATTGACTGCAGGATACATTTTATGTAGGACCAAGCATGCGTAGCGTCTTGTAGATGACAATTAGTCATGGTATTCCAACCAGCAAAGGTGACCTTCACCTAAAAGATTCCCATTAGAACTCCAGAAACCTTGTCACCTCCAGGACCCAACGCATATGTTGAAAACCCAAAAATAATGGAGAGATGAAATTGTCACAGTGTTTGTTCATATACATGCAAAAATCTGTAGTAGGTTATTGAGTTGTTTGTGGTCAAATGGTTTGAAATGGATTTATGATACAGACATTTTGACCATGGAAGAAAGTTTTTAATAAATTTTGATTTCATATTGCAGCCAGACCTAATGAATTTATGGCCGGATCAGAGGTATCAGTTACTTCAACCACTTCATCCGTCGGGAAGCTCCCTAATAAGTCACGGCTACGGAGTCTAAGGAAACCATCAAAAGAGGCCCCTCACCATAGAGCTAAATACACTGAGGATGGTGAGTACTTTTTTTTCCTTAGAACTTATCTCATCTGAATATTTGACTGTTTATGTAAATACAATTCTTTTTGGAGTCGGAAATCTGTGTTCAGCGATCAAAGTAACAACATGCATTGAAATTGGCTCTTGATTATAATATTTGGGTTTCTTTGTTATATATCTTCTGCCGTATCAATTAAAATGTATTTTGTGAACTTAACATCACGAGAAAATGAAAAGAAGGTACTGCAATTTCCATATAAAAATTTATTTTACGGGAAAGGAATAGGGAAGTGGAGAAGGGGTGGGCCTCCCTTTCTTTGCAAGGTGCGTAACTCTGGGGATAAAGTCACTCTGGTGGTTATGCGTCACCATATGTTTTGTGAAGGGTGAGGCATTTTTCCTAATTCAGAAGCTGTCTTCATGTTCGCTAACCCTGATATTGAACAGTAAATTCATCCATCTGAGAGATATATTATTACATTCATCGCAGCAACCTTCATGAATTCTGCTTTTTTCTTGAATCTTTATTCTGTCTTTTTTAGTCCAAGTATGTTTCTCAGAGTGTTTCTATGGTAGAAAGCAGCACTGACTTCTCCTTTCTGTAGATATTGTAATTTCATGAGAGAGATTTACCAAGGAAGGATATCCTCCTCCTCTTTGGACAAGATTCTACCTCTTGTGTCCCACTTTTAATCACCTTCTGAGTCAATGCTGTCTGTTTCCATCTGTGCAGTGTATCAGTTAGAACTTCCAAGTATCTGTTGCGGACAGGTATTTGGTTGATTGCGACGAGCTCCTTCGTTTGGTTCACATTAGACAAGCGATTGGTGCACAGTCTGTGTATCAAGGAGTGGAAGGCTTACATTTTAATTGAATGTGGAGTAGTTAGTGCACGTGTAATGGATATTCACAAGTTCTAATTAATACACTGCACTGATAGAAACTGACAGCATTGATAGAAACATACAGCAGTATTAAGGTGTTCCAATGAACCCATATTCATATCCCATTGGCCATCCTCATTTCTGGCATGGCATTTGGAATTTATAGGAGATGGATTTGTATGGAATGGTTCATAAGATTTTCTTATATATTTTTGATATCTCGAAAACATTAAAGATAATGTTTTAGCCCAAAACTGTTTATGGTTATGCTTCAAAAAAGTAACCTTCCTTCAAAAGCTTTGGGTGTTCAACCAAATAACTTACTCTTAATGCAGGTTTTTTCTTCTAGCATGTGTTTTTAACATAGGTGTATATTTATGCCTTTAGAATTTCTGAAACATCTTTTTGCTACAGTTAAGCTTTAAGGTGAAGCGATATGTACCCAAGGTTTAACAAATTATAGAAAGGATGTCATCAATCACTCACAATTTTATGGAAAAACTTCAGTTGAGGCATGCAATAAAAAATAAGTGATCCTTTGCCTAAGGTTGATTAAGGAAATCATGCACTTTTCATTATTACGCTAGTAGTATTTTCTTGCATGGCACTCCACTCTTAATTTGTAGTAGAGTGTTCATTTGCGACTTCAGATTATGTGAACTCTGTTTGCAAAAAGTATTAATTTTTGCCATTGTTTAATTTTTTCAGAGTTCCAGCAAGTCATAAAAAACATTAATGGGGTAAATGAGGAGTACATTAGCCGAATGGAAGGGAATCATGTACTTGAGTTGAATAGCTTGCGAGGGGAATATGCAGAAAAGCTTCGCATATACACAAAGTATGTAGTAGAGCTGGAACAAAAGGTGCTTCAACTGCAAGAGGATTGGATAAAATGCCAGACGTTACTTGGCATGGAGGTTAGTGACATTGAAGAAATGCCTGTCCTTATACTCAAATCTAAATTTTTTCTATTAAAAAGGCCTAAGTGATATACATACTCAATCTAATTTTAAAGATAATATTTGGCGAAACTTAGTGGAGATTAACAAGATTGAGCATTTATTATGAAACAATTTCTATATTCCACACTTTATAGCCATGCTAGATTTCAATGCCTATGGCATCATTGTCATGGCACCCTGACCAATAAATGTAGATATCGTTTATGTTGGCAATAAAAGGAATCATACAATGAGTTTGATGAATAAGGCTATACCTAATCATTCTATATACTTTGATAGTGGAATTAGAATATCATTTTCTTTATGTTAACCCAAATTTTTGAATTTTTTTTTTTATACTCAACTCGGTCTTAAGCTAAACTTTGTCTGGATGGTAAAAAAATATTTCCCCTTTATCTTAACAGAGTACCTACATTCTTCAATCATTTCTCTTTTGATTACCTAGCATTTTGGGTCAAAGCTGGGACTTAAAATGGGAGAAAAATCATTTTTTTTACATGAAAATTACAAAAAAGTTAAAACCATTTTCCTTTAACTGCAACCAAAATCTGAATTCCTCGATATTGTACGGAATACTCTAGCAGGTGAAGCTGCCACAGTTTCTTTCTCCCCTGTAGATTTTTCCTGGCTTTAAAGTGGTCGAGAGGATACATTAGCTTAAATATATCAGCACTCCGCATTGTATCATAGTATCTGGTTTTCAGGCCACATCTTCATTATTATTATTTCTAAACTTTACCCACTAACCATATTCTGAGACGAGAAATAGGCTAGAAAGTTCAATATCAGTTAATTTCTTGGCCAAAAAAGGAAGTCATCAAATTTTTATGGTTGGTTTTTTTCACAGAAATGCCCTCCTTTAATTATTTGTAGTATAGGTACCATCATGAAGTAGGGTAATTTCTATATGGGGCTACCAATAAATGGAGCTTGTTAATTTGTATTTAACTGACATCTTGTGAGCCTATCGTATTAATGATCTTTATTAATTGGCGCAGGAAAAAGAGGAAGTGGTTAAACTTGAAGTAGACAAGACAGAGTCAAGGTTCTTGTCTTTGCCGCCTATATCAGCAGCATCAGCCGTCAAAATAGACTCTCTGACGGCAATGACCTTGAACATGGCAGCACCATTTTTGACCAGTCAACTGTCAACTCAACAATCTCCGGAGACACTGCCAGCTCCTGAATCATTGCTCAACACCTGCAAAGACACCTGCGAAGGCAACAAGACAACTGCGTCTCCCATGGAGACCACATCTGCTTCACTGCCAATTCCTCCCGCTCCACCGATGAGCGAAGTGGATGGACCACAGCCACCTCCTCCTCCAGACCCACCAATTACATTAACCCTCATGACAGGCTCATGTGGACTAATAATATTAGATTCCTAATCAATCAATTTAAAAAGGCCTCAATATCAAACGAAATTTTATTAATTAGTTATTGATTTTTTCCCCTCATTGGACATTCTGATTTTCTTGAATGAAAATTAAATAAAATGAATTTGAAAAGCAGTAGCTATTCTGTATGTTACATTGATTTTGTATTCTCCGTCGGCTTCTGTAATTAGGGAGCAAACGTTAAGGGTGAGCTGAGGGTGATTCATGAAAAGACTCAATTTTCTAACATCTAATGCCAACACTGCCGCCTTCTACGAAGCACAGTAACGAAAGAACTTGGTTTTGAATTGGGAGTTGGTAGGAAAACCATGTGACGAGGCTAAACTCCTGTGGCGACATTTGAACAATCACTCCAAGAGAAATTTCTTCATTATTACTTACTTCCGCCGGTATTCACCTTGCTCTGTCAGTTCGAGCCATTACCACCGGCTGGTGACGAATCTAGGTTCACTTGGAGACTTAAGACTTCAAATTCAGGCATTGAAAGGGGTCAACAGGGGATAAAGGACACAGAAAAACAAACAGATTAAAGAAAACTCTTCTCCCCAAAGCCATTTCTCGCGCTATTTACTTCGTCTCATACGATGTACGGATGTCACTTTTTCATGTATGATAATGGCAATGTATGATGAAAGTAAGGTAGGTGTGAGAATTAATGGGGTTCAGAGTGATTGGTTTGCAATGAAACAGGGCGTGAAGCGAGAATGCATAATTTCACAATGGCTGTTTAATGCATTAATGGATAAATGTGTTAGAGATGCATTTAATGAAAGTACGGTGTTGTAATTGGAACAGTAAACGTGCGAGTTATAGTAAATGCAGATGATAAGACTAAATGAAAAGTGAAATTTAAGGAGAATAACTGTATGATGATGGCGAATGTTGAATTAATTAAACCAGTAGATTATTTTGTGTAATTAGGTAAGATGTTGTGAACCAGTGTGTCAGTACACCGGATATATCTCTTAGTGGTGGGTTGCGGGATATAGTATAATGGTTCTCAAGGTAGTCCTTTCATAAGGGATCCTAGCTAGAGCAGAATAGAGAGGACGAGCCTAGGGTACTACTATGTTTTGGTTGCTCTTGTGGCATAGTGGCGAGAAAGAGCCAAACCTGACCGGTAGAGCGCTGTAACCGTTAGCAGGGAAAGCTGCACGTGGTGAGGGTACTGCGAAGGCTAGTAACCTTACATACTCTATTAAAACTTACTGCTAAACGTCAACATGTTGCCTCGGACGGCCGAAGCCACGATGGGTGGCGGAGGCTGAATAAGTTTGGCCCATTAAGATACGGACTGGAAAGGAACTGAACCCTCGGAATTTGAGAAGAGTGTATGGAAAGGAGCATGTGTTGCTGATCAAAATGTATTTGAGACGGATGAATGTTTTAGGTGTATGTGAAACTAAGTGTAAGGGGCAGGATGCTGTTCCCAAAGATGGTGGTAGTCTGGCATTATGGTCAGGATTTGAACATAATGTACACTGAGTCAAGGTTAAGGACTCATTCTCAATGAGAGAGCTGAGTTGCTAGTAAGGAATTACGAGTTAGTATCCCCTAGATAGCTCTGGGTTTGCATGATAGTAGGTATGAGGAGAGTTGTGATTGTGGCGTGCTATGCACGAGTGGATTGAGAGAGTGACTGAGTGAGAGATGAGTATTGGGAAACACTGGGAGAGGTTTTGAATGAATTTGATCCTGGTGAGAGAATAATATAAGTAGGTGACATGAATGGGTGGGTTGGTGTGAGGGGAGATGCATCTGAGAGAGTGGTTGAGCCTTTTGGTGACACCCGAGCGAATGATAATGGTGAGTGTGTGCTTAGAAAAAGGATTGTTGTGTCGAATACATGGTTTAGACATAAGAGAATACATATGTATACTTGGCAAAGGAGTGTTTGTAAAAGCATGATTGATTTTATTGGGTATAATGAGAGATTGAGATAGTTAGTTTGGGACACGCGAGTGAGGAGGGGTGCTGAATGTGGAACAGACCACTATTTGGTACTCTCCAAAGTGAATCTGGGCAGACAGTGTGTACGAAGGAAGAATGTTGCGCGTAAGCAGTTGAGAGTGAAAGTGGAAGGGTTGCTAGACGTTGCTCTATCGTCGAAGCATATAGAATGGGAGGAGCATACCAGAAACGAAAATGTGAATGATGCGTGGGAGTGTTTAAAAGGAGTGACTGTGGAATGTGCTGAATGTGTATGTGGAAAAGGAGTGGTAGGAAGAACGAAAGGTGATGGTTGGTGGAATGAAGAAGTGAAAATTGCAGTCAGAGAAAAGAAAGAGGCATACAAGGATATGATTGCTGCCAAATCTGAGGACGATAGTAATAAGGCATGTGAGATTTACGGAAAGAAAAAGAATGAATGCAAAATCGTTGTGAAAGAGAGCAAAGAATGAATGCGTGCGGATGAAGCTAACAAAATGCAGAGTGATTTTGAAGGTAATAAAAAGCTGTTTTGGAAGTGGGTAAAAAGGGCTAAGATTGGTGACGGCATGGGAATGAAAGCCGTAAAGAACAAAATTGGAGAGATGATGTGGGACGAGAGCAATGTCAGGGACATGGGATATTAGGAGTTTGAAAAACAGGAGGGCGTGTATGAAACAGTGTGTGGGGTAGATGAGGCAAAAGAGGTTTGCAAGGATAGGTCAGTATGGAGGAAATTATTGAAGCAGAGTTAGGTGTACAATTATGTATGAAATGAGTGAAACATTTTGACTGGGCCTGAATCTGAATGTGATGTTTTCATGCATCCATCTAGTTATTACTATTAATTACTTTTGGAAAATCATTAAACATATAATTTTAAAGGTACCAAAACATTTTTTAGGTTCGCTAATGCTTGACTCTATTTATATCTTGGATATATCTTATCTCTATATATATATTTTGGAAGATAGTATGGTTTATCTCTGATTATTTTTACTCTTCTTCAATAACTGTTTAAATCATTTAACGAAACTATTTCAAATTAGGTACATGGAGTATTTTTTTTAAATTTCTTTTAACCTGCAAATGGATATGAAAGTATTTGTAACCGTATCACTCCTATCAAAATTATCAATAGAGGTATTATTTTTGTAGCTATACATACGTTAAATGGCGCCATACATTGTCGCACAATCCTAATTTTACTTGGGGTTAACATCAAAGTTATTGCTCCGATTGCAATAAGCTCATTTGGGGCTGGGAAATTTAAGGAAAATCACAGAATACAGAAATTGAACCAAAAATTTAATCATACATATATTTATACATACAATTAACTGGGTTAGAGAATTTTCAAAGTAAACAAAATTCTTTACAATTGCAGGTAATTGCACTATTTTTCTTTTCTGAACTCCTGAAATCGTTGATATCTTTAGATCTAATGTAAGAAGTAGTCTTCGAAATAGATCTTCGTTTGTACTGATCCTGGAGAATTTTTTTGTGTGGTGTTCCCGATATCTTCTGATATCCTTATTCCTAGCCTCCATCGCCTCTTCGGAGAATTTAACCAAAAGGGAGGACAGCTTCCTTGGCGATTGCTGATCCGTGAATTTACGTCACTTTCACTTAACTTCAATGATACACTGCAGACTCACCTCACACTTCTCCTCTGTGATAGTGATGTCCTCGGGGTAGGCTGAATATTTGATTTCTAATGCGGACTTGTAGCTAGGGTATGTGGAAAGGCCACGTATTTTAGATGTGATTCGAAGAAGAAAGAAGTGGTTTTTGGTAAAATGGCCAGAAACAATAATGGAAAGAGCTTCCTCTGGAGATAGTTCACTTTGCTTGGCCTCCTTTGTTCTCCATTCAGATAACACGCACCGCGCTCTTGAGAGAGTGTTTGTCGTCACCACTTTAATTATTTTTGCGACAGACTCATCTCCTTTGCTTCGATAGCTCATCGAGGTGGCGAACGCTTACTCATCTGGTGATGTGCTAGCCCTAAAATCCTCTCTTTTCCTTCTCTTTGCCCTCTCACGGGATTCCTCAAACAGTTATTTCGGTCGGCCAATTTCAGCTAACTCAGTCGAACCTTAAAAACAGTAATGATTTTAATTAACACATTGAAGCAAGAGATACTGATATCACTGCAACTCTTTACAATTCACACAGTAGATACTCACCGGATATCTTGGGAACATATTTATATAAGACCGCAAAATTTCAACTTCAGTTGGAGCCAACTTCCGAACTTTCTTCGGAAATAACGTGAGCTTTGCTCCCACTTACGAAGATAATTTGAGAAAAGATACTTTTGCATAAAACTTGCTAAAAAATTTTTGGCATTGACGTCCTCATTAAAATTAAATTTGTTGCTTTACTAGTCCAGTATGCATTGTTTCTTTGATGATGTAGATTTTTTTCCGCTCTCAATAAATTTCTTATGCATCTCAAGATGCGAGACATTTCTAAGATCCATTAAACCCTATGAAATCTTTTTTAAGATAAAAATTAGTAAAATCTTACAAGACTACGCTGATTGCAGCACTGTTAGCCAAAAATCCACGGAAGTGTATTGAAACTGGAAACTAATAAACTACGGGTTCCCCTCTTCGAAAATTGCCTTCTCTTTTTTCAAACGTAAAGAAGATACAACAGCTTCCATACTTAAAAACAAACAATCGTCTTCCTCTGGCAAAGCACTGCGCAGAACTGAATTCTAGCGAGAAATATTCGGACAAGCGATGCTTAAAAGTAACTTTCGCAGAGTATGCCGCAGGGTGAGGACCGTGATCGACTTTTTCCTAGAAGCCTCACACACGTGCAGGGGGACAATGCTCACCCCATTCACCCCCTGTGGCCTTTCGCAAAGAGAGCGGCGGTTGGGTTTTTTCCGTAGGGGAACAATAAAAATGTGGCATAGCTCAGTCTTTTTCGGTAGCTGTTTACTCTGCAAGCGGTACGGAGCCGACAGCGGTTTTAATAATAATAATAATAATAATCGAGCGATTTGAAGACTGTAGTCCTCTCTTACAATTGACTCATTAGACGAACACGAACATCACGCCACCAGGGCCTAGAGTTAAAGTTAAAAAAATATAAACTATACATAGTTAACCAAATTTTAAATCAAGCAAAACTAGATTTCCATGCAACGAAAAGATTTACATTCATATGTAATAACGTTCATTGAATAAATATACCGTCTAAAATTTGTTCTCCTTGATGGTGAACTTCTCCGAAATCGACTGATATCACGCGACTGGCATTTTCAACCTGAATGCTCCATGGTTGACGGGTCCCAGAGACTTCTCTGATCAACGGTAATACCAATGTAGTTGCGCATTTTGTAAACCAAATCCTGTAGAATCCGAATACACCATTCACAACTTCGTCACCGAAAGTCGAACAAATGACTTTTGGCCAGCTTTTTTCGATTTGGGACCACTGTGCGGCGTGATTGGTATGTATGTATTGAGTTTTAAGAGAGGAAATTGGTTTCATTTATGGAATGTATAATATTAATTAAAATTTTCAAATGCGAAAACTTCGCTTGCAATTGTAAGCAGAGTACTCAATTACCCACGAACGACCGAGAGGTATTGTCGTCGTTTTAAGGAATTATTTATATTCGAGCGCTTGAGCAAACGTGAACACTTGCTTTGAATGAAATTTATTTTGATTCCGATGAGCCACGATCCCATATCAATTCTACCATCAATTGTTGCCACAACTCGCCTTCAAGCGTTTGCTCAGCTGTATCTGAGCTTATTACCCCCTTATTATCAGCCTATTTCACGCTTGAAAATGTCAGACCTTAGAGACTCGACCGTTTCAGGCTTCACTTGGTGGATGTTAATAGTATCCATATTTAGAGAATAAACTTTGGTACTTTTCCGCCGAATTGTGTAGTACCTACAATGCGTTTCACTGACTTGCGGCATCATACGGTACAAAAATTCAGTCCAAACTGAATTATGTACTGGACTGAATATGGAATTTGGGTTTGGAACGAATTGTTGAACCTGATGATGCCGCAAGTCGTAGCATGCTTCCCAATTAACGAATTCACTTTTTAACATTCATTCGGGTTTTTAAAAGAATGAATTAACCCTTTATACAAGCATTCATTAACCTTGAAAATTTCAGGTTTAGTCGGACTTTAGAAATTGTGTAGATCGATTGTAGCATATAAAAAATAATTGTTTTTTTACACTCGATTATCCTAACTGACGAGATACTGGTACAATATTGTCATTCACACACCATAAGTGTAAACACAAAAGTAAGCTTCTTTGATCACTATGAAATTACATTTTCTTTATTACACAACCTTATACGGCAAAGTAACAGAGAATATTATTTTTTAAATCTTATTGCTTATGAATAAAATAATTCTCATATACCATAATATGGTGATTAACTAATGTCTTTCGATTACTTGGGGCTGCGAAAATGGACGACATATCGCTCACTGTATTTTACCACAATCAACGTCTTTGTGCAAAAAAAGGCATCATAATATTTTTTGCCTGTATGAAAAAACACGTAATAATATATTAACGCATTACACTCCGAACTAACTACCTATGATCTCTGACTGTTGACTGATAAATACGCGCTTTGTAACTAACATAATTAAGCTGAAAACAAATTACATTTACTCTGAAGGTTTATTGTCCCACTTCTTTGATGAATGCTGTGAAAACCTCTCCAAAGTTAACGTTATAAACAATTATTATGTTCGTTAGCTAACAATAATGCTGCCAATGAAATTATGGCTACCATAGAGTACTTTCCATCGGACCATAATTCTTTCATATAATTTCTTTCATCATTATTTCATTTCTTTTCCTTCCACAGTAAGGAAGATAGATTTTGTAGGTTCAATGAAGTAAACAAGGACTGTACATTTACAATGTATGGAATTATTCACACAACTATTAGTTCTTACTAAAACACACATAAACAACTATCTTTTATAAGTATATTCACATTTGAAAAGCCTTTAAATATAACGAATTCATCAATTTTTCCGCAAAAAAATAATAAATATCACACAATTATACGTAGTAATGAAAAAATAGTATCCATTTCAAAGTTTCTTCACTTCTATCTTCCGTACAAGCCCATGTTATCACACACCGAGTTCCAACTTAAAACCTAGCAAGCATAGCAAGTCTCCTTTTTCGTTGACTTGGTATCTTTCCTCGATAGCAAGTGAACAAGCGCTTGGTGATGACTTATCCATGACGTCATAGCTTTCGATGCGTACTAGGTTTCAAGGCAAGATGCTAGATTTGTCAAGTTCGAAAACGGCCTTGGTATCTTTCCTCGATAGCTAGTGAACAAGCGCTTGGTGATGACTTGTCCATGACGTCATAGCTTTCGATGCGTACTAGGTTTCAAGGCAAGATGCTAAATTTGCCAAGTTCGAAACGGCCTAAGCTATACCGTCGAAGAATGAACTCATAGTTTAGAATTTATTATATACCTATGTTATTTCTTCCATTTTTGTTGTTGCTAAACTTCTTTTTAATCTCCTTGTTCTGCCGGGAGAACCTACACCCGTCAGTGCCTATCTCAACAGAAGATTGGATACTGACAGACGCGACGGCACAAGTTTTCGGGTTGGCGTGTGAGCTTTCTAGGTTTCATGGGTCGCAAAATAATAAAATTGAATAATATGAGACGGCTGTCTGAACGTACCCTTCACTTTCGATTGGGATCAAAATGATGTGACAGCAATTCTTCCCATTGGAATGTACAGGAGGCCCGCTTGGTTCTGTTCAAACCGAACGACAAATTTAAAAAATTCTCTAAATCAACACGCATCCGGGGTGTATTTCTCATGGTCTCACGTATCTTTCCAAAACTCTATCGCTGAGCTGGAAAACTAGAAATGTCATCTAGGTATAGAGCTAGAAAGCGTTCTGAACAGAATGTAAGAGAATAAACGTAATGAGCCGAATTCGGGAGATGGAAATTTTGGATCCTTATCGGTTTTCACATTTTTATGCATTATAACACCAAAAACCGAATCTTCAAGGCACCTTATTTGCACAAATTTCCATGCATCCTATATTCGTAAATTCTGTCACTGCTACAACAATTGACGCGTGTCTACATTCAAACAATAAATAGGTCAATGGATGATATGGATCGCTTTCGCGCTGGGAGTTGCCCAAGCGGAGACGACGGTATGACGTTCATGCATACCGATAATATTCGAATCCGCGGAATCAAGGTCCTTATACCCAGGTCATGACACGATCTCATAATGCACTCTGATTACTTCATTTTGGATCGGGCTCGATGCTCCGTAGCACTGTTACTCTTCATTGAGTAGCCCAAATTGTTTAGCCTTGATCAATGTTACAAATACTCTTTTAAACATGATACTGAATTTGATTTAAAGCTTAACGGCGTATTGTGATTTTTAAGGCTACTGTGGTTTTCCCCCACTGCCGTGATTGAGAAGTTGACCCGGTGAAAAACCGGAGTAGCCTTCAAAATCACAATACGAGCTTTAGAGCTTTTTTTACATCTGCGAAAAATACCGTGAACGAAATTTTTCCGGGGAATTACGTTTTAACTACTTCATGACTACTCCATCTTTACTCACAAAGCACTCCACCCTTATGGCCCGCTGTGCAATCTGAATGGCATTACATCCTAAAGTATAAATTTTTATCCACTTGGATGAACTTATGGTCAGTGCCTTACAACTCCAAATGTATCTCAGTGCCTCGATGGTAGACGGTTACTTTGGCTTTTTATTTTCAGGGCGACAGGTGGTTTTAGAAAATCACTACCAAACTCCAACGGGCACTAAGGATGATATAAATAAGGAATACAATCAAAGTATAGAACAAACAATATCTTTATAAATCGTCATAATTTCTTGTCAGCACAAAACATGTCCAATATGGACAAGCACGACAATTCAACTATCCCGCATATAAATAAACAAACCGTTACCAAGAAAATCAAACCGATCAAATCCAGCCAAGGCCCTACAATTTTATTTAATTAATTAAAACTTAATACAAAATGTAACATTAATCGTTACAGACTCCCCATCGATGCTACGGTAAATAATAACTGAAGTATCTTTCCATCAATGAATCTTCAATTCGTGTTATCGTTTAATAATTAGGCATTATGATTTCAGACACGTCATCGGTATGACGTAACCTACGAGTAGGTATATGTATGACAAACAGAATGAAAATCACATACCTAAGTTATCCCTCTTACCTGGGTAAATAACATGTAATTTGACATTATTTAATAACCCAGTCCGGTGGTTCCCCAGGAAGCAACTCCGTCCCCCGAAAGGTGTAGCTCAAATTGATGGGGGCGATAAGAATCTGAAGTGTGGCCGGAGAGAGACTGACTAGACTGCAGAGTGTACATAAGACGTTTGCTTCCTTTCGTTTCCTTCAGATAAATTCGTACACCGCGTTAGGTCGTTCAAGATGTGAAAATAGTTCAATCGTAACATAGTTGTCTACGCTGCTCACATTGCGTCATAGCGTAAGGACGAAAAGTCAGTGGTTTCTCTTCAGGCTTTTCTGAGAGTCGTTCAAAGCTTTCCTAAAGTTACACTCTTAAGTCTGTTTTAACATCCAGCTTACATTGAGTCCAAGACAATGGATTGAGACCCTGTATTTTACAAACCGACCCGACAGGCAATTTCATGATTCCCTCCTCTTGCGTTCGCCGTATTTAGGCGCTAACTAGCGGGAGACTCTTGTTAACCTATCTCGGATGGTGAATTTTCCACAATCCATCGTTACGCAATTCCAATAAAACAAGTTAAACCCGAGGGAAGTTAGCAATGGATAGATATAATCAAGGAGAAAGGTGGTTGTTACACACAGAAATGATCCGATTAATTCGACAAACAGTCTGTTTTCAGTGTGGTATCCCCTGCCGAACACCCTCAAGGTTGTCTTGTAGGGTAGGATTTGATTGATCAAGATGGTTGAAATGGCCTTCGAGCCAGAGATAGAAAACACTGCTCTCTTCCGAGTTATGGTATACCTATCGTTATCGAGGGTTTGAACTCGTATCCGACTTATTCCCAAACCTTACTTTCTCGAGCGCCGTAGAAATATTTATAGCTTTTTTCTAAGTGAACTGGTCGTGATATAAAGTCGAAAAAGTAATGATCATCCTGTGAAGTAAATGTCTGTCTCCGAGCTGCAGCCTCGCAGTGTGGGCTTTCTCGGGAAGTATTTTTGCCTTGCACAGACGAAAGACGAGGAGGAGGCGTGAGTATGATTCGAGTGGTGAATGGTTGAGTTATGCTAGATCCTTCACGGCGGCAAGTGGGAGGGAAGGAATTCTATTCAAGATTTATACAAATATAATCGTCAGCATATATGGACCCTGTATCTTATTTTACGAAAGTAAGTAGTGGACTGCTTCCAACCTTACATAATGTGAACTTTTGGCCCAAAGATACTTCATTTAATTTAACAGCGTCGAAACCAGGCTAAAAACATGAAAAGGTTTACCCATATGGGATGTAAGATATAAAAAACTTTACATACCAGATTTAGGCCAGTGTTTACAACAGATTGCCGACAAAAGAGTGAAGAAAATAGCCACGGAAAACTTCCACTAAAAGGAGTGCGGCTGATATCACGACGCGGGAAAAATATTTGGTAAAATCATACATTCGTAAATCCTTTTGGTTTCGATATGAAGTTATGACTTTCAGCCAAAAATATATTTATAGTTTCGACCACATTTTATACGCAGCACATATGGACTCACTTAGTAAGATAGGAATGTTAGGAGGCGATCGGTATGTACCTTGCCAACTTCAAGATTTTTCATCCAAAACATATTTTAACAAACATTACAACGTTAAACCTGAGTTGAAAGAATATTAAACTTCACCGGTATAAAAACACGTATAATAAATGTTTCATGATTTCAAGTTTCAACTTAATACTAAGAACAGTGTAGATTAGGAATGAAAAGTTGGAAGAGCCGCGTAACTAGCCGAAATTCAAGGCTCTACTTTTTGATGTTCAATGAAATAAAAGTGAGAAGATTGGATGTTTCACGTGCATGTGAAACTGAGCGCAAGGAGCGGGATTGTGATACTGTAGATGGCGGTGGTCTGGCAGTGTGGTGAGGAGTTGGCAATAATGTACGCGGGCGGCAGTCAAGGTGTAGGACTCATTCTCAGTGAGAGAGAGCTTTACTAAGTTACTAACGAAAGTTACTAGTTAGGAAGTACGAGTTAGTATCCCCAAGATTGATCTGGGTTCTAAGTTTGTAATGATGAAAATAGGCAGTAGGAGAGTTGTGATTGCGGATTTCCATGCACCATTGGACGGAGAGATTTACAGTTTACGTTTGTTTATTTGGAGAAGGCATAAGACAAGGCAAATAAAAAAAATCTGTGGAAGGTTTTGAGGGACTATGGAGCGAATGGGGAGCTATTGAATGTTAAGATGGCGGTGTATGATAATATTAAGGAAAGAGTGAGAGTTAACGGGGTTCTGAGTGATTGATTTGCAATAAAACAGGGCGTAAAGCTAGGTTGCGTAATGTCACCGCGACAGGTTAATGTCTTTATGGATAAATGTGTTAGAGATGCATGTAGAGAAAGCGACGGTATTTTGATTTGAAACGTAAACGTTCGAGTCGTAGTATATGCGAATGACGCTGTTATGATCTCAGAGACCCATCAGGGATTGCGAAAGTTCGTAGATAAGGTTTGTGACTTAACAGAGAGATTAGAATTGAAGTTAGATGCGTGCAAGACTAAAGTAGTAGTTGGTGATAAGGAGAATGGGGAGAATAACTGTATGATGAGGGCGAATGGTGAAGTTATTGAACAAGTGGATGATTTATTGTACTTGGGTAAGATGTTACCGAAAGGCGGACGGATAGATGAGGAGATAAAGAGAGGTGCTAATTGTGGAAGGAAAGAGTTAGGTCGCAAGTGGAGCATATCAAGGAATGAGTGGCTGTTAAAGGAGGCGAAAATCGCCGTGTACAAAGGGGTACTTCTCCCAGGATTGCTGCATGGTAGTGAAATGTCAGAATAGAGAGGGCAGTTAACTATACGCCGTGGGTATGAGTTATCTGAGGAGTGTTGGTGGCAAGAGTGGGTTGGATAGATTGATGAATGAGTGGGTAATAAATGAATGTGGCTCAGATGCTCCAGTAGTGGACATATGTGAAAGAAGTGTCCTTCGTTAGTAAGGCCATGTTGAGACAATGGATGAGAGTCGAATAACGAAACAGATATACCTATGTCAGAGTGGAGTGAAATGAAATGAATGGTGTGAGAGGTAGAGGTAAGCCGAGGAAGTTGTGGTTGAACGTGGGTCAGGAAATTCTTAGGAGGTGGAGTCTTAAACTTACTTATCTTACTTACTTCTTTTTCCCCAGGACATTATGCCTATTTATACGGTTTTCCTTATTTGAACCTTTGACAAATGTATTTCCTGTAACCTTAAATAAATTGATGCGTAAACCGTTATGCTCGATATTAAGGAAAATGATATAGTGCGGGATTTGATGACTTATTTGGAATATGCATTTGTGTGAATGATCGGCAGTGTTCAACAACTTAGCATGTATTTCCTTTCCGGCTATTCCCTTTTTCGGTGCGTGAGGATCCTGATTTTGAGTATACACTGACTCCATTGCGCGCACGTATAAAACAGGAATTATCTATGGAAAAATCCTGAGGCCTATTTTTGGGATCCCGATTAGCAGGTAAGAAGATAGCAAATATTTTGGCCGAACAATCAATTAAATTATAATAAAATCTTAATTATAATGATTGATTAAAGGGAAAAGTGGTTCGAATAAAAGTGCTTTAAGACGCAAAATTAAGATTTAGCCTTCTGTCGCAACGAACGAGAGTGCTGAGTTAAAAACCCAATCTTATGCAAATATATTCGCAAGTAAACGCAAGACAATACTATTTTTTGGGTGAAATATGAAAAAAAGAACTTTCCATGACTTTATTTACGCACAAGCTTATTCACTAAAGGGCGAATTACATAATACATTTTCTTGTTTCAAAGATTTAATTACGGAATGTAGAAAAAATGAATGGAATTTGAGCAGGTGCTATTTCCCGCTTAGATTGTTCGGATACAATCATACAATTTTCCGTTTTATGCGGTGCAATTTTCCTCATGAAAACGCGCATGCATTCGTTTACAACAGTGAAATATAAAAATATTCCGATGGGGTACCGATATATACCATAGTTTCTGCAGACAGCTGACTGTAATAATAAGATTGGAAATTTACTCAATATACAGTCCCTCCAATGGGTATTTAATTGTGGAATCGCTGTCAGCTTGACAATCTTCGTCCACTCACCTCTGTTCCAAAACTGTCCTCCGGCATATATAATTCTCCCTAATTTATTTAAAATTACTGGATATAAAAAAAACTTGAATATATCAATTAATAAACGACTAGAGAAAAGATTACTTCACTTCACAGTTAGTCGTTATAACGTCACAGCCTATCCGTGGCGGTAAAATATTTCCTAATCGCTAAAAACTGTACCTATTGTTAACCAGTCATTTCTTGACTGATATTAAGAACTCTACAGATTTTAAATTATCGCAGGAATCGTATTCACCGCGATCGTTTATGTTTCATACACAATACTCAGGAGAGCTGAGGTGGCCGTTTTTCGGGGGGATTAAAACTTGTGCACCTTTGGTAGACTACCTGGTACGCATGATCCAGGTGGTCTACGAATTATTTCATCCAGCTGATAAAATACACAGTCTCAATCTTCCTCCTTATGTTACAGGTAGTCAAATTTTACCTATCACACGCGAAATTTATCCTATCACACCCTTCTTTCCACCGCTCCAGCATACTTAATTCACTCCCATCTCATCGTCATTCTTTACATCGCGTTCCTTTGAAATAGGTCATGCTCGAGGACATCGACGAAAAACTTTTACAATTTCAGATTCTTGCTATATTCATATCATCTTGAGATAATACTATAACTCCAAAGGATACGGTATTTTGTCCTAAAGAGAACGATTCGACAACAATAGGAGGTGAGCCCTTGGTAACGTTTATTCTTAGCAACCGCATTCATTTCCGATCTTTCGATTAAAAAGGAACATGGGAAATACTTTGAGAAAATGCGTTCAAGGAGGTGATGATAATACGGATATGTATGGTGCTGGAGATACAGAACCGATGCCTAACGACAGTAACAACGTTGTCGGTGAGTCTTGAAGGATAGCTATGCCACTTTAACCCTGATTTACCTCCATGGTTGTTGGGATCGGTGTAATGTTAAATGGTTTCCTTTTTTTTAGCTTATGGTAGATGACTTTCAAGCTAGGAAAGTACTTAAAAATCATATTCATCATTAATGTTGGTGTTCTACGCTGGGGTAGCGTAACCTCTTCGTTTTAAGGGGAGTTTTTTCTCTTCCAGCAGGACACTGACTCATTGGTTCATCGATTAGAACCAATTTGGATTCGAAACATATCCAAAGGTATTTACGTAGGAAAAGGAGTCTCCGTAACCAGCAAAACTGAGGCGCCCGGCAGGGGAGGGTAACTGAGAACCTCCTTCTTACTACCGGGTGGTGCTTGGTTTTGTCCCAATAGGTCGCCTCGCCCGGAGAACCTGGAAAGAGGTGTAGGCCTCATTGCACTTCCAGGGGATACCGAGCGGGTCCCCTCGTTAGGAACTAGAGGGTAGGCTAGGGCGGAAACCTACCTTTCCCGGCTGTGCCCGACCTGCTGGTCAGGCGGATCGTACGGATAGGAAGGTCCTCCTCACTCAGATTTTTCCCACGTATTCCCCCCTTAGGACACGGAGACTCCACGGCTGCGAAGCCTGTATCTCAAGTAAATGGGACGAAAGCAGAAAACGATGGTCGATATGTACTGCTCCTGAAATATCACTACCTACTATTGATTACTAAATTTACTAAAGATACAGTCCCTCATTTTGAATTTCGCCAAGGAGTCGCTGTCAGTGTGGCCGTTTTCTTCCACTGTCCTTTGATCTATTTCAGTCTACTAGCGTCTACACTACTGCCCATTTCATCAAATTTTACCGATTTCTGGAATCAATAAATAAAAAAATGGATTACAAAATTTATTTTGACTGACAACTTCTCCCCACAGATAATCGTTCTTAAGTCCACGCCTATCTATGAGGGTATAATATCGCCAAATCGTGTAAACTGTGATTCCATTTATCCAGTCATTTCTTATGTTCCTTTGTTGCAACGAATAATTATCCGAGTTTAAATTGTGGCAGTAATTGCAACCATCATAATCGCTTACTTATATACAATATGTATATACACGCAAGTACCAGATAGTCTACCAATTGTTTCATCTAGCTGATCCAAAGCGCTAAATACCTCTTCCTCTTTCTGTTAGGGGTAGTCCAAATATGCCCAATAATCCTATCACACTCATCTTTCCACCTGTCCAGCCAACTTAATCCTCGCATTACTACATCATTCTTTACTTATTTTTCTTTCAAATACTTGTTAGCCCATGATAGAGAAACTCTCTGTGACTACACCTGAAACGTTTTTCAGTAAGACTTTCTTCTTACTCTCGTCTTTTTACCCCCCTGTAACTTTCCTCTATAAATGTACATACACACACATATAAATGTTTATACAGAAAGGAAGAGAGATGAGCCTTTTGTCATCGGTTAATGCATTTTTTCTTCAGACATGTGGTAAAAATAAATGTATTCAGTTGTAGAAGATTTGTAAAAGTCACAACAAGGAACAATGTCTGCAACCATATCTTCATTCTAATGTGTTTGAGTAATTATTTCTTAGGCAAGACAAGCATCACCACCGATCATCATTAATTTGAGAGGTGTAGGATTACCTCTAATCTCAACATCATACACATCCATCCATGTGAAACACCAAAATGCCAGTTCTGGCTGAATATTCCTTGCTCTGTTGTTTGCCTTAGGCCTAAATTATTCTCCTTTAAGGTTAAGTGTAAATAAAACAGTGAAGAATGAATTTTGGAGGCTGTCTTGTTCATCACTACATGCTTGGAGCTTACATTGGGAAAATCCCGATCATTGGTGCCAGATATTATTCCCTATGCTCCATGCAAGTGTCTTTTATCATGAGGAATTGGGCCGGTGGAACTCTTGTCTGCCTTGGTACCCGAGTCAGTGGGGACACAGTACCAGTTTCTCAGCCAAATGAGTTGTGGTAATCTCAAGTCTCAACTATATGTCAGCCCCACTCGTAACATGCATGAGGCCAATCATTTATTTGTACAGTGCATTTAATGGAGTAAAAAGTGTTGCATGCCTCAGGAAAATGACTAATGAGTGCAGCCCGCGTGCTCCATTGTTTGTATACAAATATCAAATGGAACTTAAGCATTATAGTTTAGAAAGTTCTAGCATTGTGGATATTACAAAGTTTATATTATATAATACATAGTTGTGGGGTTCTGTTTAAAATTTGTATGCACACTGCACATGGTGTACATACATTAGATTTTTTTCCATGACATGCAATGAAAATATAATTTTTGTTAACCCCATGTGCTGAATTATACAGTTGAACGTGGAAACATGCAATGATTTTTGTTTCATTACTGACTACTGCAACTGGGACTATGGATTTGAGGCTCCCAATGGAACCTGGCTCCTGCTCCATTTGCTTATATTTTCCTCAACAGCAGAGTCAGCTGGTAATGGGGTTTGCTCTTTTATGCAAAATTAAAATACTCAATGTATATGGCATGCAATTTTCTCATTAGGGCTCTACTGAATTGACTACAGGATACATTTTATGTAGGACCAAACATGCGTAGCGTCTTGTAGATGACAATTAGTCATGGTATTCCAACCAGCAAAGGTGACCTTCACCTAAAAGATTCCCATTAGAACTCCAGAAACCTTGTCACCTCCAGGACCCAACGCATATGTTGAAAACCCAAAAATAATGGAGAGATGAAATTGTCACAGTGTTTGTTCATATACATGCAAAAATCTGTAGTAGGTTATTGAGTTGTTTGTGGTCAAATGGTTTGAAATGGATTTATGATACAGACATATTGACCATGGAAGAAAGTTTTTAATAAATTTTGATTTCATATTGCAGCCAGACCTAATGAATTTATGGTCAGATCAGAGGTATCAGTTACTTCATCCACTTCATCCGTCGGGAAGCTCCCTAATAAGTCACGGCAACGGAGTCTAAGGAAACCATCAAAAGAGGCCCCTCACCATAGAGCTAAATACACTGAGGATGGTGAGTACTTTTTTTTCCTTAGAAATTATCTCATCTGAATATTTGACTGTTTATGTAAATACAATTCTTTTTGGAGTGGGAAATCTGTGTTTAGCAATCAAAGTAACAACATGCATTGAAATTGGCTCTTGATAATATATATTTGGGTTTCTTTGTTATATATGTTATATAATATTTGGGTTTCTTTGTTATATATCTTCTGCCGTATCAATTAAAATGTATTTTGTGAACTTAACATCACGAGTAAATGAAAAGAAGGTACTGCAATTTCCATATAAAAATTTATTTTACGGGAAAGGATTAGGGAAGTAGAGAAGGGGTGGGCCTCCCTTTCTTTGCAAGGTGCGTAACTCTGGGGATAAAGTCACTCTGGTGGTTATGCGTCACCATATGTTTTGTGAAGGGTGAGGCATTTTTCCTAATTCAGAAGCTGTCTTCATGTTCGCTAACCCTGATATTGAAAAGTAAATTCATCCATCTGAGAGATATATTATTACATTCATCGCAGCAACCTTCATGAAGTCTGCTTTTTTAGTCCAAGTATGTTTCTCAGAGTGTTTCTATGGTAGAAAGCAGCACTGACTTCTCCTTTCTGTAGATATTGTAATTTCATGAGAGAGATTTACCAAGGAAGGATATCCTCCTCCTCTTTGGACAAGATTCTACCTCTCGTGTCCCCCTTTTAATCACCTTCTGAGTCAATGCTGTCTGTTTCCATCTGTGCAGTGTATCAGTTAGAACTTCCAAGTATCCGTTGCGGACAGGTATTTGGTTGATTGCGACGAGCTCCTTCGTTTGGTTCACATTAGATGCGAATTACAAGCGAATGGTGCACAGTCTGTGTATCAAGGAGTGGAAGGCTTACATTTTAATTGAATGTGGAGTAGTTAGTGCACGTGTAATGGATATTCACAAGTTCTAATTAATACACTGCACTGATAGAAACTGACAGCATTGATAGAAACATACAGCAGTATTAAGGTGTTCCAATGAACCAATATTCATACCCCATTGGCCATCCTCATTTCTGGCATGGCATTTGGAATTTATAGGAGATGGATTTGTATGGAATGGTTCATAAGATTTTCTTATATATTTTTGATATCTCGAAGACATTAAAGATAATGTTTTAGCCCAAAACTGTTTATGGTTATGCTTCGAAAAAGTAACCTTCCTTCAAAAGCTTTGGGTGTTCAACCAAATAACTTACTCTTAATGCAGGTTTTTTCTTCTAGCATGTGTTTTTAACATCGGTGTATATTTATGCCTTTAGAATCCCTGAAACATCTTTTTGCTACAGTTAAGCTTTAAGGTGAAGCGATATGTACCCAAGGTTTAACAAATTATAGAAAGGATGTCATCAATCACTCACTATTTTATGGAAAACTTCAGTTGAGGCATGCAATAAAAAATAAGTGATCCTTTGCCTAAGGTTGATTAAGGAAATCATGCACTTTTCATTATTACGCTAGTAGTATTTTCTTAAATGGCACTCCACTCTTAATTTGTAGTAGAGTGTTCATTTGCGACTTCAGATTATGTGAACTCTGTTTCCAAAAAGTATTAATTTTTGCCATTGTTTAATTTTTTCAGAGTTCCAGCAAGTCATAAAAAACATTAATGGGGTAAATGAGGAGTACATTAGCCGAATGGAAGGGAATCATGTACTTGAGTTGAATAGCTTGCGAGGGGAATATGCAGAAAAGCTTCGCATATACACAAAGTATGTAGTAGAGCTGGAACAAAAGGTGCTTCAACTGCAAGAGGATTGGATAAAATGCCAGACGTTACTTGGCATGGAGGTTAGTGACATTGAAGAAATGCCTGTCCTTATACTCAAATCTAAATTTTTTCTATTAAAAAGGCCTAAGTGATATACATACTCAATCCAATTTTAAAGATAATATTTGGCGAAACTTAGTGGAGATTAACAAGATTGAGCATTTATTATGAAACAATTTCTATATTCCACACTTTATAGCCATGCTAGATTTCAATGCCTATGGCATCATTGTCATGGCACCCTGACCAATAAATGTAGATATCGTTTATGTTGGCAATAAAAGGAATCATACAATGAGTTTGATGAATAAGGCTATACCTAATCATTCTATATACTTTGATAGTGGAATTAGAATATCATTTTCTTTATGTTAACCCAAATTTTTGAATTTTTTTTTTATACTCAACTCGGTCTTAAGCTAAACTTTGTCTGGATGGTAAAAAAATATTTCCCCTTTATCTTAACAGAGTACCTACATTCTTCAATCATTTCTCTTTTGATTACCTAGCATTTTGGGTCAAAGCTGGGACTTAAAATGGGAGAAAAATCATTTTTTTTACATGAAAATTACAAAAAAGTTAAAACCATTTTCCTTTAACTGCAACCAAAATCTGAATTCCTCGATATTGTACGGAATACTCTAGCAGGTGAAGCTGCCACAGTTTCTTTCTCCCCTGTAGATTTTTCCTGGCTTTAAAGTGGTCGAAAGGATACATTAGCTTAAATAAATCAGCACTCCGCATTGTATCATAGTATCTGGTTTGCAGGCCACATCTTCATTATTATTATTTCTAAACTTTACCCACTAACCATATTCTGAGACGAGAAATAGGCTAGAAAGTTCAATATCAGTTAATTTCTTGGCCAAAAAAGGAAGTCATCAAATTTTTATGGTTGGTTTTTTTCACAGAAATGCCCTCCTTTAATTATTTGTAGTATAGGTACCATCATGAAGTAGGGTAATTTCTATATGGGGCTACCAATAAATGGAGCTTGTTAATTTGTATTTAACTGACATCTTGTGAGCCTATCGTATTAATGATCTTTATTAATTGGCGCAGGAAAAAGAGGAAGTGGTTAAACTTGAAGTAGACAAGACAGAGTCAAGGTTCTTGTCTTTGCCGCCTATATCAGCAGCATCAGCCGTCAAAATAGACTCTCTGACGGCAATGACCTTGAACATGGCAGCACCATTTTTGACCAGTCAACTGTCAACTCAACAATCTCCGGAGACACTGCCAGCTCCTGAATCATTGCTCAACACCTGCAAAGACACCTGCGAAGGCAACAAGACAACTGCGTCTCCCATGGAGACCACATCTGCTTCACTGCCAATTCCTCCCGCTCCACCGATGAGCGAAGTGGATGGACCACAGCCACCTCCTCCTCCAGACCCACCAATTACATTAACCCTCATGACAGGCTCATGTGGACTAATAATATTAGATTCCTAATCAATCAATTTAAAAAGGCCTCAATATCAAACGAAATTTTATTAATTAGTTATTGATTTTTTCCCCTCATTGGACATTCTGATTTTCTTGAATGAAAATTAAATAAAATGAATTTGAAAAGCAGTAGCTATTCTGTATGTTACATTGATATTGTATTCTCCGTCGGCTTCTGTAATTAGGGAGCAAACGTTAAGGGTGAGCTGAGGGTGATTCATGAAAAGACTCAATTTTCTAACATCTAATGCCAACACTGCCGCCTTCTACGAAGCACAGTAACGAAAGAACTTGGTTTTGAATTGGGAGCTGGTAGGAAAATCATGTGACGAGGCTAAACTCCTGTGGCGACATTTGAACAATCACTCCAAGAGAAATTTCTTCATTATTACTTACTTCCGCCGGTATTCACCTTGCTCTGTCAGTTCGAGCCATTACCACCGGCTGGTGACGAATCTAGGTTCACTTGGAGACTTAAGACTTCAAATTCAGGCATTGAAAGGGGTCAACAGGGGATAAAGGACACAGAAAAACAAACAGATTAAAGAAAACTCTTCTCCCCAAAGCCATTTCTCGCGCTATTTACTTCGTCTCATACGATGTACGGATGTCACTTTTTCATGTATGATAATGGCAATGTATGATGAAAGTAAGGTAGGTGTGAGAATTAATGGGGTTCAGAGTGATTGGTTTGCAATGAAACAGGGCGTGAAGCGAGAATGCATAATATCACAATGGCTGTTTAATGCATTAATGGATAAATGTGTTAGAGATGCATTTAATGAAAGTACGGTGTTGTAATTGGAACAGTAAACGTGCGAGTTATAGTAAATGCAGATGATAAGACTAAATGAAAAGTGAAATTTAAGGAGAATAACTGTATGATGATGGCGAATGTTGAATTAATTAAACCAGTAGATTATTTTGTGTAATTAGGTAAGATGTTGTGAACCAGTGTGTCAGTACACCGGATATATCTCTTAGTGGTGGGTTGCGGGATATAGTATAATGGTACTCAAGGTAGTCCTTTCAGAAGGGATCCTAGCTAGAGCAGAATAGAGAGGACGAGCCTGGGATACCACTATGTTTTGGTTGCTCTTGTGGCATAGTGGCGAGAATGAGCCAAAACTGACCGGTAGAGCGCTGTAACCGTTAGCAGGGAAAGCTGCACGTGGTGAGGGTACTGCGAAGGCTAGTAACCTTACATACTCTATTACAACTTACTGCTAAACGTCAAAATGTTGCCTCGGACGGCCGAAGCCACGATGGGTGGCGGAGGCTGAATAAGTTTGGCCCATTAAGATACGGACTGGAAAGGAACTGAACCCTCGGAATTTGAGAAGAGTGTATGGAAAGGAGCATGTGTTGCTGATCAAAATGTATTTGAGACGGATGAATGTTTTAGGTGTATGTGAAACTAAGTGTAAGGGGCAGGATGCTGTTCCCAAAGATGGTGGTAGTCTGGCATTATGGTCAGGATTTGAACATAATGTACACAGAGTCAAGGTTAAGGACTCATTCTCAATGAGAGAGCTGAGTTGCTAGTAAGGAATTACGAGTTAGTATCCCCTAGATAGCTCTGGGTTTGCATGATAGTAGGTATGAGGAGAGTTGTGATTGTGGCGTGCTATGCACCAGTGGATGGAGAGAGTGACTGCGTGAGAGATGAGTATTGGGAAACACTGGGAGAGGTTTTGAATGAATTGGATCCTGGTGAGAGAATAATATAAGTAGGTGACATGAATGGGTGGGTTGGTGTGAGGGGAGATGCATCTGAGAGAGTGGTTGAGCCTTTTGGTGACACCCGAGCGAATGATAATGATGAGTGTGTGCTTAGATAAAGGATTGTTGTGTCGAATACATGGTTTAGACATAAGAGAATACATATGTATACTTGGCAAAGGAGTGTTTGTATAAGCATGATTGATTTTATTGGGTATAATGAGAGATTGAGATAGTTAGTTTGGGACACGCGAGTGAGGAGGGGTGCTGAATGTGGAACAGACCACTATTTGGTACTCTCCAAAGTGAATCTGGGCAGACAGTGTGTACGAAGGAAGAATGTTGCGCGTAAGCAGTTGAGAGTGAAAGTGGAAGGGTTGCTAGACGTTGCTCTATCGTTGAAGCATATAGAATGGGAGGAGCATACCAGAAACGAAAATGTGAATGATGCGTGGGAGTTTTTAAAAGGAGTGACTGTGGAATGTGCTGAATGTGTATGTGGAAAAGGAGTGGTAGGAAGAACGAAAGGTGATGGTTGGTGGAATGAAGAAGTGAAAATTGCAGTCAGAGAAAAGAAAGAGGCATACAAGGATATGATTGCTGTCAAATCTGAGGACGATCGTACTAAGGCATGTGAGATTTACGGAAAGAAAAAGAATGAATGCAAAATCGTTGTGAAAGAGAGCAAAGAATGAATGCGTGCGGATGAAGCTAACAAAATGCAGAGTGATTTTGAAGGTAATAAAAAGCTGTTTTGGAAGTGGGTAAAAAGGGCTAAGATTGGTGACGGCATGGGAATGAAAGCCGTAAAGAACAAAATTGGAGAGATGATGTGGGACGAGAGCAATGTCAGGGACATGGGATATTAGGAGTTTGAAAAACAGGAGGGCGTGTATGAAACAGTGTGTGGGGTAGATGAGGCAAAAGAGGTTTGCAAGGATAGGTCAGTATGGAGGAAATTATTGAAGCAGAGTTAGGTGTACAATTATGTATGAAATGAGTGAATCATTTTGACTGGGCCTGAATCTGAATGTGATGTTTTCATGCATCCATCTAGTTATTACTATTAATTACTTTTGGAAAATCATTAAACATATAATTTTAAAGGTACCAAAACATTTTTTAGGTTCGCTAATGCTTGACTCTATTTATATCTTGGATATATCTTATCTCTATATATATATTTTGGAAGATAGTATGGTTTATCTCTGATTATTTTTACTCTTCTTCAATAACTGTTTAAATCATTTAACGAAACTATTTCAAATTAGGTACATGGAGTATTTTTTTTAAAATTTCTTTTAACCTGCAAATGGATATGAAAGTATTTGTAACCGTATCACTCCTATCAAAATTATCAATAGAGGTATTATTTTTGTAGCTATACATACGTTAAATGGCGCAATACATTGTCGCACAATCCTAATTTTACTTGGGGTTAACATCAAAGTTATTGCTCCGATTGCAATAAGCTCATTTGGGGCTGGGAAATTTAAGGAAAATCACAGAATACAGAAATTGAACCAAAAATTTAATCATACATATATTTATACATACATTTAACTGGGTTAGAGAATTTTCAAAGTAAACAAAATTCTTTACAATTGCAGGTAATTGCACTATTTTTCTTTTCTGAACTCCTGAAATCGTTGATATCTTTAGATCTAATGTAAGAAGTAGTCTTCGAAATAGATCTTCGTTTGTACTGATCCTGGAGAATTTTTTTGTGTGGTGTTCCCGATATCTTCTGATATCCTTATTCCTAGCCTCCATCGCCTCTTCGGAGAATTTAACCAAAAGGGAGGACAGCTTCCTTGGCGATTGCTGATCCGTGAATTTACGTCACTTTCACTTAACTTCAATGATACACTGCAGACTCACCTCACACTTCTCCTCTGTGATAGTGATGTCCTCGGGTTAGGCTGAATATTTGACTTCTAATGCGGACTTGTAGCTAGGGTATGTGGAAAGGCCACGTATTTTAGATGTGATTCGAAGAAGAAAGAAGTGGTTTTTGGTAAAATGGCCAGAAACAATAATGGAAAGAGCTTCCTCTGGAGATAGTTCACTTTGCTTGGCCTCCTTTGTTCTCCATTCAGATAACACGCACCGCGCTCTTGAGAGAGTGTTTGTCGTCACCACTTTAATTATTTTTGCGACAGACTCATCTCCTTTGCTTCGATAGCTCATCGAGGTGGCGAACGCTTACTCATCTGGTGATGTGCTAGCCCTAAAATCCTCTCTTTTCCTTCTCTTTGCCTTCTCACGGGATTCCTCAAACAGTTATTTCGGTCGGCCAATTTCAGCTAACTCAGTCGAACCTTCGAACAGTAATGATTTTAATTAACACATTGAAGCAAGAGATACTGATATCACTGCAACTCATTACAATTCACACAGTAGATACTCACCGGATATCTTGGGAACATATTTATATAAGACCGGAAAATTTCAACTTCAGTTGGAGCCAACTTCCGAACTTTCTTCGCAAATAACGTGAGCTTTGCTCCCACTTACGAAGATAATTTGAGAAAAGATACTTTTGCATAAAACTTGCTAAAATATTTTTGGCATTGACGTCCTCATTAAAATTAAATTTGTTGCTTTACTAGTCCAGTATGCATTGTTTCTTTGATGATGTAGATTTTTTTCTATTTTCAATAAATTTCTTCCGCATCTCAAGATGCGAGACATTTCTAAGATCCATTAAACCCTATGAAATCTTTTTTAAGTTAAAAATTAGTAAAATCTTACAAGACTACACTGATTGCACCACTGTTAGCCAAAAATCCACGGATGTGTATTGAAGCTGGAAACTAAAAAGCAACGGGTTCTCCTCTTCAAAAATCGCCTTTTCTTTTTACGAACGTAAAGAAGATACAACAGCTTCCATACTTAAAAACAAACAATCGTCTTCCTCTGGCAAAGCACTGCGCAGAACTGAATTCTAGCGAGAAATATTCGGACAAGCGATGCTTAAAAGTAACTTGCGCAGAGTATGCCGCAGGGTGAGGACAGTGATCGACTTTTTCCTAGAAACTTCACACACGTGCAGGGGGACAATGCTCACCCCATTCACTCCCTGTGGCCTTTCGCAAAGAGAGCGGCGGTTGGGTTTTCTCCGTAGGGGAACAATAAAAATGTGGCATAGCTCAGTCTTTTTCGGTAGCTGTTTACTCTGCAAGCGGTACGGAGCCGACAGCGGTTTTAATAATAATAATAATAATAATCGAGCGGTTTGAAGACTGTAGTCCTCTCTTACAATTGACTCATTAGACGAACACGAACATCACGCCACCAGGGCCTAGAGTTAAAGTTAAAAAAAGAAATACTAAACATAGTTAACCAAATTATAAATCAAGCAAAACTAGATTTCCATGCAACGAAAAGATTTACATTTATATGTAATAACGTTCATTGAATAAATATACCGTCTAAAATTTGTTTTCCTTGATGGTGAACTTCTCCGAAATCGACTGATATCACGCGACTGGCATTTTCAACCTGAATGCTCCATGGTTGACGGGTCCCAGAGACTTCTCTGATCAACGGTAATACCAATGTAGTTGCGCATTTTGTAAACCAAAACCTGTAGAATCCGAATACACCATTCACAACTTCCTCACCGAAAGTCGAACAAATGACTTTTGGCCAGCTTTTTTCGATTTGGGACCACTGTGCGGCGTGATTGGTATGTATGTATTGAGTTTTAAGAGAGGAAATTGGTTTCATTTATGGAATGTATAATGTTTATTAAAATTTTCAAATGCGAAAACTTCGCTTGCAATTGTAAGCAGAGTACTCAATTACCCACGAACGACCGAGAGGTATTGTCGTCGTTTTAAGGAATTATTTATATTCGAGCGCTTGAGCAAACGTGAACACTTGCTTTGAATGAAATTTATTTTGATTCCGATGAGCCACGATCCCATATCAATTCTACCATCGATTGTTGCCACAACTCGCCTTCAAGCGTTTGCTCAGCTGTATCTGAGCTTATTACCCCCTTATTATCAGCCTATTTCACGCTTGAAAATGTCAGACCTTAGAGACTCGACCGTTTCAGGCTTCACTTGGTGGATGTTAATAGTATCCATATTTAGAGAATACACTTTCGTACTTTTCCGCCGAATTGTGTAGTGCCTACAATGCGTTTCACTGACTTGCGGCATCATACGGTACAAAAATTCAGTCCAAACTGAATTTTGGACTGGACTGAATTTGGAATTTGGGTTTGGAACGAATTGTTGAACCTGATGATGCCGCAAGTCGTAGCATGCTTCCCAATTAACGAATTCACTTTTTAACATTCATTCGGGTTTTTAAAAGAATGAATTAACCCTTTATACAAGCATTCATTAACCTTGGAAACTTCAGGTTCAGTCGGACTTTAGAAATTGTGTAGATCGATTGTAGCATATAAAAAATAATTGTTTTTTCACACTCGATTATCCTAACTGACGAGATAACGGTACAATATTGTCATTCACACACCATAAGTGTAAACACAGAAGTAAGCTTCTTTGATCACTATGAAATTACATTTTCAGTCACTGTCATATGCCAAAAATAAACCAATATCTTATGCCCATGGATTTTATTATCCTTTATCAAGGTGTAAAATATTGCAGAAAACGAAATCATGCCGAATATTTCCAGCGGGGTGGGCTGTTAGTACGAATGATAAGTTATGAAGAATAAGTATAAAGTCTACATTGTGAGTGTTAGAGCTTAAATTCTGATGTATTGCGATTTTATGCCTGGAATTTTGTCGGCATGTTCGCCTTTTATGTCCAATTGCCGCATCATCGTTGGCTGGAGAGGCAGTGAATAATAATATTCTAGCATATCGCCACGTCGCTCGGCTGTCATCTGGTTCACCGACATTCCTTCTCCTTACGCAGTGCCAGCAGTTTAAATGTCGCTCTCTTTGTATTCCCGTGGAGGTAGAAAGCTGAACATGAATATCGATGGCTGATTGTCGCTGCTTGTCCGTCTGTCTTCGTTCTTCTCAATTAATTAGCCATCGGTAAACCTTAGCAAAGCTCCGGGTGGTGGTGGCCCAGGTGGTTTGCTTTTCTGAATGACACACAGGTTTCAAATACTTGCTGCACCGGAAATAAAAGGCTCGCCGCGCCTCGTAAAGTTTGGAAGCACCCGTCGAATACTTTCGTGGGGGTGAAAGAAGTCAAATACCTCTTCTTTCCTGTGGGTTAAACGACTGGCGTCCGAAACATTTTCTTTGGCAGAAAAGGTATAGACCCGCAACATAAGGGGAAAGTAAGCTCTTACTAAAGGCATACTATGTCCCAAATCATATAATGCGGCCTTCATACATTCCGATTTTGAATGGATTAGTATTAGCGGAGCTTCAACACGGGGAAACGTTTTTGGGATCCTCAAGTGTCCTCCAAGATTACCAGTTACTTTAACTCTGGCTGAAGTCAGCCGGCCACACAACCCATGCACGATGGGAACTAATAGCCTTTGATTGGAATGGTCTGGGCTGATGAGGTGAAATCCGAGAACTACTGCTTTCTGTTCGTATTCCAGTGAAAAGAGTATGCTTTTTCCTTCCCTTATAGTTCTATTAAACGTTCGCAGACAATATCACCACGCATTGTAAAAGTAACTTAGTTCATAGTAACGCATACGGACGCAAATAAATACACCGAAAGGATACGATTCTTCATCTGAAATTTGCCTTGAAATAAGATAGCTCGGTAGTTGTAAATGGAAGACAAACCCGAATCACGATCATGGTTTTTCAAAATTATTGTTCAATTACGCACGTGATCCTAAAACGTGATCTTCGTCAAGGAAGATGAGGTGCTTCATGGCAATTGAAAGCGCTCTCTGGACTTTGAGCATTGCCCTTCCAATGTAGCTTCCCATAAGGATGACGATAAAGACCACGAGCATGAAAGAACCGTGATCACACCCCTGGCCGAGACATTTTTGAGATTTGAATTCGAATCTTGGTCAAGTATAATGATTTTTATATGGCAACTTTCATTTCTTTAGTATTTATAAAATTTCATATCCTGAGCCAGTCATTGCAGCTATATATTACATGCATTCATATCGCCAATATGAGAAAATTCATATTAAAACTCATTTACGTTCATTGGAATTCGAACACGGACCACTCGGCGAGACAAATACGTATGACAGATGCAACGTTAACCGTTACGTATTAGTATATATCATTTATGGAATTTTACTGCTAACTGAAGTCTTTTAAAAGACATTTTTTAAATTTTATATGTGCGGAAAATTTATAGCTAATACGTATTACGCAGTCCGACATCAGAGAGTTTTTTTATCCATAAGTACACCTAACTTGGGTTATTTTTTTCTAAATGTTTGCTCGTATATTCTACATTTACTAGATAAGGCTTTACAGTGAACAGCTCGTCAGCAAGCTTCCCGTGATTTGATGAAAGAAATGTCGGAAAATAGGCCTAGATTATACTGCGTCGATGCCAGCACATTTATACTTTTACATTCTCACAGTTTTCATGATCCCACTCAGACCACCTAGAGACTCGTTTACATTGAGCCATGAACGATTCGTGAGTAAATATCAGTTTTGAGATCGGAACGTCATCAATCCACAAATTGAAAATCACCAAAAATAACATCTCGTAGACTATACTTATTTTAATTGTCTTTTTTGTATCAACATTTGGTGCGAATAAATCTCGATTTATATTATTTCGGTGACAGAGACACAGGATACGTAATTCTAAAAGGATCTCAGAGAGTCAGGCGCAATAAATATCCCTTGGTGGTAGCAGATGACGATTTCAGCATATATTCCGAGTTGGTTGGCATATTGAATATTTTTTTCAATCAGTCTTTCTGTAAAAATGATTTTTTCCATGTAAGAAACATGCTGAAATAAACACATCGATACACCACGACTGAATGCGCGAATGAGATAAGAAGAAAGCTCGAAAAAGAGGCGATTAATGTGTAAGTTCTAGGGGTCCGGAGGATGTGAGTTCCATTGTGGATTTCAAACATTTACGGTAGACGATGACTGCCTCAGTATTGCCAGTCTTACGAAGTATGTGCTGCTCCTAGATGTTCCCAAGAATGGCGCGCGAAAAATTTAGTGTTAATTTCCGGCACGATATCCACTTGCATGTTTTAGTTCCTTGTAGTACTATTTATTTATCACATTGATAATACTGACCAATATTTGTATCTTGAGTAGTGTACTGCGATTGGGAACAGCCATGTAATTATAGACCAATACCATTAACGCCACTATCTTGTAAAATTATTGAGCATATAATAGTTACATCAACAATGGGACACCTCGACAGCCAGGATTTATTGATAACAAACCAGCATGGGTTCAGAAAGGGACGGCCTTGCGAAACTCAATTAGGTCTTTTTGTTCATGATATTTTAGTTTCCGGAGAAGGTAACGTACACGTAGACGCAGCGTTCCTTGACTTTAGAAAAGCGCTTGACAAGGTTCCCCACTGCAAGTTACTCGCGAAGTTAGCATCATACGGGATAGACAGTAATATAGTAGGCTGGATAGGAGACTTCTTACATGAACGTGTTCAAAGGGTGGTATTAGATGGTGTCAGCTCAGGCGAAGTAAAAGTTACATCGGGTGTTCCCCAGGGAAGCGTGATAGGTCCAATTTTATTTCTTCTATACCTACGTAAATGACTTGAATACAGTAGTAAAAAATAGCAAGCTCCGTCTTTTTGCCGATGATGTAGTAGTGTATAAGGAAATTATAAATGAAGAGGACAGTCAGTCTTTAGCTGAGGATTTAGATGCGATTGATGGTTGGTGTGATAGATGGCAGCTAGAATTAAATTTGAAGAAATGCGCGATTATGAACTTTAGAAAAAAGAATGGCTTTCGCCGGAATAATTATAGCATCAAAGAAAAGAAAAAATCTAACGTAGAATCTATTAAATTCTTAGGCGTCACCATCACTGAAGACATGTAATGGGGGAAATACATCAGGGAAATAACTAGTGTAGCAAACCGTAGATTAGGATTCGTAAAAAGAGTTCTAGGCAAATGCGATGAGAGAGTACGAGAAAGAAGCAATTTTACACTTGTCAGGCCTCATTTAGAATAGGCCGCTAGTATATGGGATCCGTACGAGGAAGGTTTGATAAAAGAATTAGAGCGTGTGCAAAGGAGATCCG
The DNA here is from genome assembly GCA_963169105.1 of Ceriagrion tenellum. Lineage (NCBI taxonomy): Eukaryota > Metazoa > Arthropoda > Insecta > Odonata > Coenagrionidae > Ceriagrion > Ceriagrion tenellum. Next base: position 154,285,751 of record OY720636.1, read on the forward strand.
CTAGATTTTTTAAAGGCCGTTATGATAATTGTACAAGTGTTACGAGTTTAATAGAAGAACTAGGATGGGAATTACTATCAGATCGCAGGTTAAAATATAGGTAAAACCTTTTAAGTAAATTCGAAACCGATTTGTTCACAGATGACGTTAGATATATATTAAGAACCCCTGCGTATTATGCAAGGTTTGATCAGATTAACAGGATTAGAGATATAGATTGTCGTACCGATAGATTTAAAATGTCATTTTTCCCGCGTACTATAAGAGAGAACAATAGGCAGCGTAGCAAGTGGATAGGTAGGTGAAATGTAGTAAGAGTAGTCTGTAGTGCATGATGCATGTAATAACAACCAATAATCCCTTCCTTATTATGTAGATACTAACCATCTAGCTGCATATGACCCTGATCTCTAGCATGTCTCCCTTAAATATCCTACTTGCATGGCAATAGTGCATGTTTGGTGATCTTCACCCCCGGCCACACACCCCCGCGGTGGCTCGCAGGGTATTACGTAGATGTAGATGGTAGCATGTTCTTCTACGCATCACTCCTAGTAACTAGTGTGACTGCGTACTGTTGTCTCCTGACTGCTTTTGGCATGTCTGGCATCCGGGGGAACGTGCGCGGTTCTCATTTAAACTAGGATGAGTGCTCCAAGCCTGGTGTGGAATCTCCCCGTGCCACACACCCTAGTGGTGGCTTGCACGGTATTCCGTAGATGTGGATTTGTAGCCAGTAAATCAAGAATAGTATCTCCTCTGTTAGGTGCCCTAGCAATCTGAAGTAGTGCGTTTCATGAGAAAGTGTACAGCAGGGACTCACATATGTCTTTATATCCCCATCCGGGTAATAAACTGTAGGTGTTTCAATCCATAGAGAGAACATTGAAACCTCCACTTCTAATTATATTTCTTTCGGGATTCCTGGATGTGATGCTATTTATCTGCATTTCTAGTTCCAACTTTGAATGGAGGTCAGTATAGTGTGGCCTGCAGTGCGAGCACACAAATATTGTGTTGGAGTTAGGGCATTAAATTGAAAACTATACAGATATTAGGCTGGTCTCTGGAACAAATTCTGCTTGGCTGACGATTTTATTTTTTACAGACGCAAGTACTCCGCCGCAGGATCGGTTAATTCTACCTTTTCAATAAATGGTGAACGATTTTGGGAACACTTTACTATCTGAAGTATCGTTCGTCAACCCACTTTACATTGACCAACACGTACATTAACTTCTGTCTGTCTCTCAGCAATGGCAGAAAACGGAGTATTCAACGTTTTACCATTACATCCTCATTAAATTATTAATATTTATTACACAACTCCTATGTAAAACATGGAAACTACCTTTTAAAAGTTATGTCCTTTTTTATGTACGCATGAAAACACATGTACGTCTACTATCCTACTATACTACCCTACAAGCCACCATAAGGGTGTTTGGCAGGAGGTGACTTATCACCTATATGAACTGCAGTGAGGAAATAACTTCCTCCAACAAGTACCTCATTTCCAGTGTACTACAAATGCTAGAGATACTACTACAATAACACATTTTGTTAATATGAGAACGTGACATAAGAGTCATGCAGGGGACATGTTATGGAGGTTGATTCCTTCTTTCAAGTTTTCCGCCGCGTTGGTTCATGTTGGGGACGAACCCCAACATGAACCCGCGAAAGAAGGAATCAACCTCCATCAAAGCCCCGCGGAAGCCTTCAACAAAGGGGACATGTTATCACTACTCGGCAGATTTAGAAACATGAATTAGGTGACAAGCATGGATGTTGGCTTTTGAGGTCATAGTTATTTGCTCTTGACGTACGCACTGAAGACACTGAAACTGTTACTTCTCGACCTCCAGTTAAATGCGTCAAGTACTCGCTTGATATGCGTGGCAAAACTCGTACTACGTTTATGTCTATCGCTCAATGCCGATAGCAAACAAGGAAGACACATATTTAGTGTTCTACGTGCGAAAGTGGATAATGTTTCCTGCACAGCTTCGATGGAAAACAGAAGGTAGTTATACAAGACATATCCGTTTGCCATTGATGGACGCCCAACAGACACATGAAGCGTCTCATTTATATGGTTCAATTCACATAAAAAACCAAGATGTGAACTATTATATGTTATATGCACGCACATTTGTTAGTATTTATTGCACAATTCCTATGGAATATATGGAAGGTACCTGTTAGAAGTCGCAGTCACTTGTTCTTGATGTACGCGCAAAAACACGGTCAATGTCTTACATATGTCTCTGCATGCCGATAAAAAACAAGGAAGTGTGAATATTTATTTGACTACTACAGTGAAAGACGTGGAAGTTAACTTTTAGAAGTTACAGTCGTTTGCTATTGATGAACGCGAAATAGTTGCGTGAAACGTCTTATATCTGTCTCTGAATTCCGATTACAAACTAGGAAGAAATCTATAAAATGTTACATAACTATGAAACCGATAGTTTCTTGAAAAAATCCGATTTAGTAAAACTAGTAAAAGTTATAGCCTTTTGTTATTTCCCTAAAAACATGTCGAAAATGTTCTGCGAAATTGCCTCCATTATGGATACCAATAGCCTTGAGCTAATGGTTGTTGTAAGTGTATTCTCTTTCAATTTCCCTATATCAATACGAAAATGCCCTTCCATATTGAGTAGAATATTGCATAAGTTTCAATTTTCTCCATGAAGGAGTAATCTTAACCCATTCAGTATTTGAAGTGAAGAAGTGCATGATTGTTTTGGTAAGGATATGAAACTTATTTCATTGAACAGGGATTGACGTAATTGTCTCTTAAAAGAGTGCATTTTTAACTGCAGCTTAAGTTGATAGAACATCGAAACTTGGACTAGAAATATTATAGGGGTTGGGAATATTTGGTGGATTTTCACAAAAAAACTCGTTAACTTATTTTTGCAAGTATCCCATCAGCAAGTAAAACGTAGTGTTTTCAAGGTTTATCGATGTAGTGAACCACAATTTTGACCAAGAATAAAAGACTTAAAATGACTGAGTTTACCATCGAAATTTCAATAATCCGTCATTAAACTTCCTGTTCTAAAGTAGTCGTTTTATACTATACAAAAGATAAAATAATACCGGTTCATGATTTTACAAGCATTTTCTGGAGGAGATAAAAGTGTCAAGCCGATTTAAGCCAAGCTAATTCAATGATATGCTGAGTCATTTTTATCTCAAATACTTACAACTCCCACATCCAAAAAAAGTTTAGGACTGGCTAACTGAAATTAGTAAACAGAATGCCGAAACTCCATTAAAATTATTAAATATGCTAATGTGGAGTATAAACCCCACCTCAGGATACGTAAAGCTGTAGATGGAACTACGATATTATAAATCGCATCACCGAAACGAGCCGAATATCATCGTAACGCGTCTTGGTGACGAATAAGGTCGTATTATCCCCCTTGCATCGAAATGAATGTCACGTATGGATTTGCACCGAGCGTTCAAGAGAAGAGTCAGCGTGGTCAGCATCGCAGTGCCATCTGGGTCGCTGATGACGGCTCGACCGATGTGTGAAAATCTGTCTTCGAGTGTCTAGCATGTAAAGTGGTTTTTGTCAGCGAGGGACGTAGTTCGTAATGTGGACTGTGTCTTATCGATCCGCATATTTAGCATTCGATTGTAAAACTTTCCAGAAGTAGTTGTTTGTTGCAGGAAGATTCTGTGGTTACCTTGTCCCTAAAAGTATACTCAAGCAGAAAATAACAATAAAAATCAAGGCGATAACGAAAAACCATGATGAGGTTGGTCGTTTTAGCACTTCATCACGTGAGTAAATACGGTTAATTACAGTCTACCATATAGACAATAACGAAACAGAAAGGGCGTCTGAGAAAAATAAAAGTGTCCGACGAATCCAACACTTAGCAGAAAGGAAGAGAGCCCATTTGCGAAAAGGAGAGATTCCTGTTTTAATGGATTGGAAATTGGGGGGTGAGGGTTCACACTATTCCTGGACATACTTATGTGCGAAAGCCAAGCTGATTTTCGACGATCTAAGGTCTCAGGGAACTTCGACAAGTTCTGTCCGCTACGAAGACTTCAAAGCGAGCAAAGGTTGATTCGATCGTTTCGGAGGAAGTGCGAGCATTGAATGTATAATAAGGGACGGCACTGCTGATGGTGCAGATAGAGAAGCCGAAGAAAAATATTTTAGGCATTAAATTAATTCATATAAAACGAAGGTTGCTGCTCACCGCAGGTGTGTAATGTAGATGAGACGAACCTATTATGGATGAAAATGCCCGAGAGGGCTTATATCACAAAGGAAGAGAATTTCTTGCCTGGTCATAAGCCCATTAAAGATATGTTAACGCTTTTGTTGAGAGCTAATGCTTCAGGTGACTTTAAACTGCGGCCCATGTTCGTCTATCACACAGAAAGTCCTAGAATCTTCAAGAAATATGAAGTAGACCAGTCTAACCTGAGTGTCTTTTGGCGTTGCAATAGGAAATCTTGGGCAACACGCCCAATATTTAACGAGTGGGTGTTAACGGAGTTCTGCCCCTCACTCAACATTTACCTCGAGAGAATCCAATTGCCACATAAAGCGACAACGGTGTTGTACAATGCCCCAGGCCACGATCGAATGCCGCCGCATCCCTCCAGGCGGAATTCGGCTTCTTTAAAGTGCAATTCCTCCCTCCCAATAATGCTTCTTTGCTCCAACCAATGGATCAGAAAGTTATTATAAATTTAAAAAAATGTATTTAGAAAAATTGTTTGCCAAGTACTTCGATGAGGCCAGCAGTCACGATTGCATCTCACAGAAATATTTCCGAAAACCTAAGTATTATAGATAGTATTCGGTTAATCGTGGAGTCTCGGAATGAATATTCCACCAGATCCCTCAATTCTGCTTGGAAAAACATTTAGCCGAAAGTTATACACGATTAATCAGGGTTTGATGAGGAGCACGCAATGGACGAAGAATCCGTCCACATGGACGACCTGGAGAGTGAGCTGGTAATATCAGAGCTCCAAGAATCGAAGAAAATAGCCGAAGGAAAAAACTGCTAGCGGCACAATAACGACGATGGAAATACCGTGATTTTTGATGACATTAAAGAATTACTCGTTGCCTGGGGCACGGTTGAAAGGATTGCATAGAAATATCCTGGCATAGAAAGGACTGAACTTTGATCGTGCAGCTACATAGATGAAGTGTTTAGACACTGCAAAACACTTCATCCAGAAACAGATAAATATACGACCTTGCATCAATTATTTAAGTAAATATTGTAGTTATTTCATATTTATTGGCTAATTTATTGTCATTGAAACAGAGGTCATAATTACTGTCCGCTGAAAGTTCAACTTATCCTCGGCAATGATTCCATTAAAATAGTTTTGTCCTCGGTGTTCTTAATGCGTATTACAAGTTATCCTACTTGGTAAACGGATGCTTTCATGAAGACTGTTGGTCCCTAAGATAAACAACAAGCCCCAAAAAACTCTTCCAGTCCTGATGAGTCAGTCCAGCTGTTCCGAGGAAAGTGTTTTGAGTAAGTTTTCACCTCCGCTTTTCAGTTTATTGTAATTTGCTATTTTATCTCTGAGGGACGTCCTTGACGGGACGAAGATATCAGGGCTGCCGTATTAGCGTACGGAGAAGTAAGATCGTCAGAAGCATAACACTCGCTGGATATGACGACGACGGGCTGACTAGACACGTCCGCTGTTCCGAGAAGCGCTGTGAGTTACAAAACTCCCCTTTGATGCCATCGAGATTCATTTTCGGCTTTCTACCACCACGGGAATACAAAGAGAGCGACATTTAAACAGCTGGCACTGCGTAAGTAGAAAGAATGTCTGTGAACCAGAGGACAGCCGAGCGACGTGGCGATATGCTAGAATATTATTATTCACGGATAGGTTACTGACAATTCCTTCACCTGTCGTCTATGTTATCAAAGCTATTCATCTCTCATAATTAGCCTATTTCCAACATAACTTATAACTTGTACATAATTTCTATAAGTTCACAACGCCACTTTATACATTTAAGCTCGTTTGTTTGCGTACCGTGCAGATGATTGCGACGTAGAGATGATGGCTCGAGGACAAAATAAAGACGCCTGTTTACCGATGCCGAGATTTCGCAAAGGTATGACTAAATCATAGCCCACCTTCTCTAATCATAGGTGGAAAATGCGATGGTATATAAAAACGCTGAGATGGTATCGCTTTTAGACGGTGAATACGGGAGTGAAGTGGTATACTCCAGTCCAAAAAAAACTTACCACCTCGGAGCCGAAAAATTTCCAAGTCCCGAGTTGACGTTGATGTGACAACACGGTCGAACCACGCCCCCTTCGCGGCAAGGCAATAAACAAATGGAACGGGAAGACCTTCCTCCCCACAGTTGGAAAGGGAGGATGAGGGAGAATATGCTCTTAGGGAAAATTTTGACCGGCGAAAGGAAATTCTCGATGGTAGGAGGAGAGCCCAGGCTTCTGTTCGCTAAATGTGTCAGCGAGAATGGGATAGCCCGTTTCGGTCGCTCCAAGAGACCAAGATCTCTCGTTGACGACGACTACTAGAAGATGTGGAAAGGCCAATCTTCGTATTCGTCATGTGTAATGGAGGTTCACGAAGTTCACTTACGTGTTTATTTAAACTGGCATGCTACACAGTTACACGCGTAAATGGAATGTGAATATGATATAAACTACTCGCATTGAATTTATTCTCAAAGAGAAAAATCGATTTCCTGGACTAAGATTCGATTTTTGTGTAAAAAATACATTTTTGATCGCAGCCGGTATCATATATGTTTCCTCCGCCGCGTTTCGAACATTAGGACTATGCGTCTTTGAATTTCAACGTGATATTTTTCCCACAAATAGCATTATAGCTCCCTCTTAGAAACATTAATTACTTCAAAGTTGGATTAAAATAACTCTGTACCCAATAATTCTACTGTTAGAATGCTTTCGAACCAAATTCCATCCACTCATCTGTGGAATTCTGGATTCACTCAATTTTTGTTTCCCGTTAGAAATTAGGTGGGATTAAATACGCTGCTTGCCGGACAGAGACATCTTTTCGCCACACAGTGTTAACACTTGGTCCAACTTCGTCTCATCGGCGTATGTTACACTATAACCTTCTACTTCATAATTTAAAAAAACCTTTGGTCGAGAGGAAGAAACTCGATCAAAATTATTTCCGAGGGCAGCTTTCAAATATCCAACTCCGTAACTTACCAGTCGTTGGGTTGGGTATGTTGTTTACATCGCATATGGCAAAACGGAGCATTGGCCACTGGAGTTGACATCGCACGCTTTCTGCCATTGTTATTCTCGGAATATGTGATTAAGGCAGGGTAAATGCATTCGTAAATTTTCCTTGCTCCCAAATTCACTGATTCTTTAAATTTAAATCATATTACAGAACTCTACAACACCACCGGAAGAACTTCATTATTCTATGGACATCCTCCCTAAATTTAATGACGCTGGTATCATCTAGATGATTATGAGTAAAAATGAAATAGCTTCCCACGTTAGTATAATTGGCGGTCAGCATTGAATATCGGTACCATTCCTTTCGTAATCTTTATAAAAAGAGTATGGCAAAGGAAACCAACTACTTCGGCTTCTTATCGAAACAGAGCATTCATATTCAAAGTAATAATAAGCGGGAAATATTTCCAAATGGATATGGTTGGCTAGACAAACCTCAATAATTACTGGTTTATTGACACAAGTCATTCATTCAATCGTCATTACTTTCCGATAATATGTAATTTCTTGTTGTTTAACTTTGTTTGTATGTGTTGAATGTAAATTTGAAATGTAAAATTGTAAATGATGTTACGACGTCTCCATTTTATTTCTGACGAAAATCTTTGAAATCGACCAAACACGTAGCCTTTACTCTAAATCCTTTCAGTTGAAAATAACTCAATGTCACTTATTTGACTATGAAGTGCCGTAAATATTATCTTGAGTTCACTCAATTAGTGAGTTCAGCCTCCACTCCATTATCCAAAATCAATTGTGTTGAGGCAGCACCCTGTCGACCCCATGTATACATTTCTGGGAGAGCAATAAACATTCCGCTCAAAAGAAAACCCTTCCCACAACCCTGGATTGTGAAAAGGCTCCACTCTTCTTAAAGTGACCTAAACAGGGCTGCGGTTTCTTTCTCAGCTGGGAATGGGCATGTCGGAGGGCATGGGCATGCCGGTGGTGTTTCTCGGGTTATGCTAAGAACCGCATAAATTTCATCCTAACCCAACCTACGGACGGGTAACCACCTATAAATTCTGGTTCAAATATAGACCCTTCTGTTTGGAAACTTTGATTTGTTTAAAGATGGCGGAAATTATAATGACGTCACTACATGCTTCTTATCCGAAAGAATAACGAGAAGTTCTACTCAATGAAGTAAATCCGTGCATGAAAATCAGCAGTTGGACAAAGAATCACCATAAATTTTGATTTAGTAACCGAAACCAATGATTATGGCTACCCTTAACACCAAAGGCGCAGCCTGGGAGACGGAGGATTCGTAGATCAAATAAACATGGCTGCTGCTGCAAAAGCTCCTTTTGACGTTGTCAACCGCTGGATTGTACCCTACTCTCCGACTCTGATTACGATGCTTAGCGCACATATGAACGTTGAATAGGGCAATCAATTAAGTCATTGACTGCAAATATATGTATGTACACAAGGGAAGCGATGTAGCTTTTAATTCGCCCAGAAGACGGCTCAAGTGAACCGGAGGGACGAGATGACCATCAATCGACCTGGGTGCTATTTAAGCAGTAATGAGTCTGCGTTTAATTAAGTAGTTATGAGTAGTGAGTCTATTAAGTAGTAATGAGTAATGAGTCTGCGTCTATTTTTGGGTTTCCCGTGCATGAAAGAGGACCGACAGTCAGACACCTCTACGTGCACCTGGAAAAAGGCCAGCGTGTCTTCTACAACGAACACAACGTACAAAATAAGTTACCAACTCCTCAAATGTCCTCGCTAATAGTAATATTCAGGCTTTGTGCTTTTATCATAAAACTAGTCAACGTTTTTCAAAAGAAGTTCTACTCAATGAAGTAAATCCGTGCATGAAAATCAGCCGTGCGTAGTAGATGAGCGGAACTTGAATTTCAACGGGTACCTTCTGCAAGTATTTAATAAAAATGTATAGATTGAATTAATAATTCAAATTCAATACATAAATTTTCACTTTATCCTCACTATAATATGAGTGGAGTGAGAGGTAGTCAGGGTGGATAGAAATCTCGTTAAGGCGATGGTTTAGATTGTCGGATGAGATCCAAGTCTTCCGCTAGGTGGGATGTTATGCTATACCTAGTCACCAATCCACCCCTCACTTCCCAGCCGGCGCAAGGGTTAGGTATCTACTTCGGTAGCAAATAGGGGTAGGTAAACGGTATGTGCCCCTCTCCCTTTTTCATCCTTAACATATCTTAAACTCATGACACCACATGACGTCTTTCGAATCATAAAATATTGCTGAAAAAACGTGTTTAGTCGGTTATTGTTCACATAATAACGATGATCAAAATTTCCTAGCGTTACCTTTGGATTGACACTTTATTGTAATGTTATTGGAGCAGCAGTATTAGTGGCTTAATTATTTGCGCTTGTCCGATCTAAGCGAGAGTGACTTCAGTAGTCCTCCGACCATGATGAGTTTAAAGACGGAGAGAAGACGAACGGATTGCGGATGCACATTGTCTGATTTCCCGCGGGTGAACTTATCTTTTCTGCACTTAAGGAGCAATTGAATCACACTGTGTTCTATTTTCTGGCTTTACTCGCGCGATTTAAGGTACGATTACCCTTAATGCTTATGAATGATGAAATGCTGATCGTATGTGAAATTTCCCACGAAGACAATTAGCTACGTATGTACTATTGTAACGACAAGTCATAATATTCCCAAATTGATTTCGAAAATTATTCTTATTGGTATGGCGAACTTGGAATTTTGATATTAATTCATGTATATTAATGCAACGTACAATGGATAAAAGTAATGATATTGTGTTGAAAATGAATTTGTGTGTATCATTGTTGAACGTCATAGCCGCCGTAGTTTTTGCGAGAAGACTAATCCTTCCAGTTGTGTATATTCATGTCTCCAGTTTTGCCTCTTAAGAGCTCCAACATTATTTACGTAATTTTTTTTTAAATTTATCTTCACTATCCCGAATACAGCACATTATGCCAGTTTACTACGGGTGGATAACAGTAACAACGTACGAGACACTAACACCCATGTCCTGGGCAGATAACATTCTACCCATTCGGGACTCGAACACGCGACCCTCGGGCTAGCATGCGAGGACTTAAACCCGCCGCCACCGGGGCCGACGTTTATGATGTTTCCACGTTAAATCGACCCTCTACAAGTATGCATGAATTTCCCGTTCTAAGTGAACAAGGTTGAAGTTTACCTGAGTCGCCATTAATGACTAAACCGTGTGATCTGCCTTTTTACTCTCATCTGAGTACTTACGAAGTATTTCCAAGACTACAGCGATGGAAAGGGACGAATTTCGCATGTTGATTTTTTCAGAAACTTAGAAACCGCTCAAAGGAAACATGGGAACCACTAGTCTTCCCGGCATTGTTTAACTCGCCACCAGAATGATCTATTAAGCAGCCGCTTTCATTCTTTGAAATGGACCTTTCGTCATTAAAGTAATTTCTGGAAAAATACCATTTCTTGTATTTGGTTTATTCTTCGATATCCTCTCCTAGGGTTTTCCGTGTTGTTTTATTTGAGTATGCATTTTCGGTGGCCGAGCGAAAGCGCCAATTATACTGTTTCTGAATGTTCTCCGTTTTCGGTTTAGGTGTTGAATTGGCAATGAGTAAGGTGAGATTCTGATCTAGAATGGAAGTTGGGACGTGGAAACTCTTGGGCGTCGTGGTATTATGTGGCTGATAGAAGAGGAAGAATGTGCCCTCTTAGTGACTAGTTAAATTAAAAGTAGCAATTAGCTACGTATATAAATATGCGTCTATTCTAGTGTCATATAACTTAAGTTCCAAGTACCGCTATTAGATGACACCGCTCGTCACTCCATCTCACCTGGTTCGACATAATGCCGTTAGTGATGCTGTAATCGTGTATTAATGATATATGGGCCCTTATTGATAGCCATAGCCTATCGGAGGCTGGGGTTAAGGGATAATTATCACACAATAGCTCAAAATTTATCCTAGCAATTATCCCTTTCTCCGCGGAGAAACATTTGCCTAATATCTGTTCGTCCTTCCGATTGTATCCCCATCTCATCCCTTGCTTAGAGATATCCCATCCGTCCATCGGATGACTTACCCCTAAACTGCAGGGATAGTATCCGTTCATTTAGGGGCTTGTGCCGCCTCGTGCCGACTGGGTTATATCAGGATGTTGCTGACACTGGGCCTCACTACCCTTTCTTCATTCTCTCAATACCCTGCCAATGAATATACGTGACCCTACCTATGATCCAAAAACCCTCGTTTCACGGGGATACATTTTGGAGTATACATGGCTCCCTGAATCCATCTCTCTGCTCCACGATACGATTGACATAATCCCTCACTTCATGTCTCCTACATGCAATCCCCACCCCTTCTCTGAGCTTCCAATGCATCCCTGCTGCTTACCTCGCAAAGTCCATTTTTAATTCATCACCTCAACAATCAGTCCCCTAGTATCAGGTTTGAAATGTTTACGTAGGACACCAATGTACAGACCACGTGAAAGACAATTATGTGACCTCTCACCAACAAATGATTAACTTGCACTTGAAGGAGGTAATAATTGGGGAGAACATAATCGAAGGTAAAACATAGGGAAAAGTCTCCAGAGGAAGACCCAGGAATAAGTTCATGGACCAAATAAAGAGGAAAGTACATAAAAAGGAGTCGAGAGGCTCTACACGCAGGTATGAATGTTCTAATTGACCTATCGACAAGCGAATCACGACCACTCAAAAAGGTGATACGCAAGCGGGTAGGTAGTGGACGCCGGGGAGAATTTGGTGAGAAAAGCAGAACATAAAATACGGAGAATGACTGGCGACGGATATCCTTTCAAAAACCAACACCATCCTTTCATAGGTGACAAATGGTCGGGTGAAGGAGATTTAGAAATATCACGTTCGCGTTGTTTTCATCCTGCTCATTTTTCAATGGGACATCGGTATCGGGATACCTTTCCCTCTTTATTTTCAAATTTCGGCCAAACCGTTACCATCTCTCGTCCCCTCGCAGTGTAGAAACTTCGTCAAACCTTCCAAAATAATACGGAGCCGAGGCCGTGGCCAATATGACTTGAGTGTGCCAGGAGATGGTGGTGCGATCGGCCCAGGAGAGTGACGCAGGACAACCCGATCATACTCAAGCGCATTAGTTCATTCAAGCTTCGCGAGAAGTTCGTCGCTCGATAAGAGTTCATTAGTGAGATGCCCTGGTGATGAGAAGATAGACGTGTGTTAGTAATGAGGCATTGGCTATGTGTAGTGAGTGTGTTGCTTTCGAGTTTCAGATGTTTCAACTTTACGTGCTCAGATTTAGTTTTTGCATGGGGAAGGATTACATTAAGCATATCGATGTAGCAAAATATCCGTGCGGAGCCTCAATTCGCTTACAGAAATACGGCGTGTCCCTTTTATTCAAAGAAAAGGTTTACGCAGTTTCTCGCCATCAACAATGCCTATTAGTGTGTGTGTGTGTGCGGAACTACGTGTCTTTTTATTTAAGTGTAATAATCGTCTCGTTATAATATGAGTTCATAATTGTCCAGTAAATATGATTCATAAGAGTATATTTCAAACGTTGAAAAAAAACTGAGGGGGTCTAACATTATTAGTTTCATATTTAACTTGGCGGAAAGAAGAGATGCATTATATCTCCAATGCTTTTCAAAATTATTAAGGATAATTGTCAGAGAGATGAGTTTTGGGATAATATTGTTGTCATAGAAATAGAGATGAGATAACATCGGATAGATATATAAATGTGCGAGTTTTGTTGAGCACACGTGAGCAGTGTTGCTCTCTGACATTTTTATGGAGTTACATGATATTTCTTCGTAACTTTTTCCGAAACACAGAAAATGGATAAGCGCAATAATGCGCGAAACATTAAAGTAGTTGATAATGATAAGAATAATGGTTAGAATGATTATATAATATAAATAAATGAGGAAATAATTGAACAAGCAGACGTTTTTGTTTTGGCCGATTGTTTGGGGAATATGGAAGGATCGATAATGATAATAAAAAAGGTGGGAATATCGGAGGGAAAGTCCTAGGGAAAATTTGTGCCGCATACGTAAAAATGGGTGTTTGCCCAGGAAAGCGAAAACCGAAATTTAAAGAAATGTTCTAACGGCAATATTATACAGCAGCTAAACATGACCGGTAAATAGCAGATTGAAAGATTGATAGGGCTAGAACTATTTGGTTCATGAATGAAACAGGGATGGATGCTCCAGTAATGAGTGTTTATGAAGGATGTGTGCTACGTTTTCCCGGCCGAGTTATGAGAAAGAATTTGATGATAACTCTCCCCACTGCTTGTGTGTTACAGGCCAAAAAATTATACTTTTAGATCTGTGCTGCCCAACAGCAAGTCGAGGATCGAAAAAAAGAACTTATTAGACTATTACTAGTTGTTCACTCATATTCATCATACATACACGTAAGCACAGCCTTAACTGACTGTACTATAATGTAGTATTTTTTTAACACAAAACTATGGATTCCTTGTTCGTGTCGTAGTTTACCACCCGATAAGTTTTCTCGATGTCAACCCTAATGATTAAAGATGGGAATGTATTACCACTTTTTACCCTTCCTGTTATTATCAGTCTTCCTCCTCCCACACATATTATCGATCTGAATGATTCAAGTATTTTGCGTAAATTAAAGGTTCGTATAACTCGTCTAACTTCGTTTTGTTACTGATATGATGTTTCTTTATGTCTAAGATTCACGGGAAATTATCCAATATAACTCAATCGGAAAGTTAAAGAGGTTTTTGTTTCTGAATAGGTATTCGAAAGTAGAATAGCTACATCTAGAATAATTTATTCGGTGTTGAGATGGTAGGCGGCTCGAAGGGTAGTATGATGATGTATTTGCGTAAATTGAATGTGCGTATAACTCCTCTTACTTTATTCAATTACTTCTATGATTCGTCTTTACATCCAAGATCCACGGAGAAATATATAACCCATGCTGACAGTTAACGAAGTGTTGTTTCTGAATAATTATTCGAAAGTATAATAGCTTATGTAGAATAAGTTACTCACCCCTGAGGTGTGGAGTACAGAGAAAATGTTCCATATTACAGTAGGAACAACACCTTTTGATAGCGTGTCATTTTTGGAATTCCGAAACCAAATGATTTGTGAACGAGGATGGTGAAGACGAAGATCTCATCTGGAACACCCTTATTAAGAGGAACGATTTTTTAGTAATTTTGGAGAAGTCCCTTTCTTATAACGCTCAATCAATGTGTGATACACTTGAATATTGATAAATTCTTATTAATACTATTTTTAATAGTAATTGGAAAATATTTTAACTATTAAGCATCATGCTGTCACTCGGTAAATCACGTGTGCATCTGATATGAAATTAATACTAGCCCTGACAGTTTTTTCCGTATCGTAGAGTTTTCCAAAATGAAGATTTACTGTATTAATCAATATTGTTATAAAAACCATAGATTTTGGTGGGACGGTGATGCAATCAGTTTCAAGTATATCAAAAAGATAGCACACAGAATTACCGAAGCAATAACGACATTCAATCTAAATGAGACATAAATTTGGTAATAGTAAATTTCCGTAGCGTAAAGAACAAACGTGCCGAAGTTGAGCATATATTTGAAAACGCAGACAGTAAAGTGGAACAGAGAGCTGGCTTGCAGAGAATATTAACGATAGCGAAGTTCTTCCGACAGGAGGGAACCCCCTGTTGCGAGGGACACAACCTTGAAAGGCAGTCGGGCTGGGAGGGCAGGGATCGTATTGCTAGGGAGTTCGAACGTCCGGCGGATTTTCCCCCAGTTGGAGAAGAGGGCAAGGAGAGACGGAGCGGACCAACGGGTCACCTCCTGGTGTATACCAGGGGGATTCGTACCCAATTCTACGGCGGCGGTAAAAGCAGCGGTGAAGGGCTCGGGCTCTCTAGACTGCGGGTGGTGGCACATGTAGGCACCAATGATGCTTCCGAGCGCGGAGCCAATGAGATTTTAGATTCCTTTAGGGATCTAAACTCTGAGGTGGAACGCGTTCGTAGGGGCACTGGTGTCGATATGCGGCTATCCATCTGCAGCATTGTTCCACGGACCGACTGCGGTTCTCGAGTTTGGGACAGGATTGCCTGGATCAACAAGAGTCTGTGGGAATTCTGTGTGATCATTGGGGCAGAATTCGTTGATCTTCGGCCGGTGCTTAGATCGTGCCGGGCTCCCCTCAACTCGTCTGGGGTGCATTACTCCAAAGAGGCGTCTGAACGGGTGGCTCGTAGGATTTATGAGCACTGCAGGTATTTTTTAGACTAGAGGGTAGGTCATCTAGTGGGATTCGTAAAAGATTAATCAAACGTAGCCTCCGAGGAAATCAACTTTGCGAAAACCTCCACATCAAAGTAAACTTAGGCGCGGTTATGCCGGAAAATAGCGGAAATATTTCCAAATCGCGTAATCCGGAGAAAGATATTATATCAGGTGTAATTAGGACTTCCAGTGTAAATCGTCAACCAAATACACGAAAGCTTGAAAAAGGACCAACCGACTCTCTCCTTACGAAATACGACTTTAACTTTGTCGTAGTTAATTCTCGTAGCGTAAAAAACAAGCGCGCAGAAATCGAGCATATATTTCAGGACGCAGATGTAGTCTTAGGAACAGAGAGCTGGCTTGTGGAGGATATAAGCGACAGCGAAGTTTTCCCGCCAGGATATAAAATCGACAGACGCGATCGACGCGATAGAACAGGTGGCGGAGTTTTTCTAGCGGTTAAATCACATTTACACAGCACCGCTCACGAAATAACCGACAATGTAATAGAAAGCGTATGGTGTACAATTAAACAACAAAACAATAGGAGAATACATGTTTGCTCTTTTTATAGACCTCCAAACTCCGAAGTAGATACTATTTACCAATTAGAAAATCAAATATCCGCATTCACTTTGAGAGATAGTAAAAGTGTAATAATTATTGGGGGAGATTTTAATCTCCCATGTATAAATTGGGATTCTTACACGGTAAAACCGAATTCGAGGAATAGAAAAATCAGTGAGATCTTACTCAACGTACTCTCAAATCACTCGCTATCCCAAGTAGTCGACAAGCCTACGAGAGGTAATAAAATATTAGACCTTTTAGCAGTAAGCCATCCTAAGTTGATAAAACATATCAATGTTCTCGACGGTATAAGTGATCACAGAGCAATTCTTGCAACCTTAAAGACAGAAGTGGAGTCAGCCGAAAAACCAAAACGCAATATTTATTTATTTGATAAATGTAACTTCATTAAATTTGGCGATATGCTTAATGATTCATACACGGACTACGTAGCTAAAACAGAGGATAAAAGCACCGATGTGTCATGGAAATACTTTTTAGAAATCTTACGCCAAGGAATCAACAAACACATTCCGCAAAAACTGAAAAGTGATAGCAAAGAACCTCGTTGGTACAATAACGATGTTAGGAGAGACCTTAGGAAACAGAGAAAACTGTACAACATGTTCAAAAAAACCATTACGTTTGATGAAAAATCGAAGGAACTAGAAGCAAAAGAGAGTTACCTTGCGCAACGCTCAAAAACCAAGAAAACATTGCGTGCTGCACTGCGAAATTTCAAGAAAAAAATACTTGGAAAATTACTCGAAGAAAATCCAAAATCTTTTTGGTCATATGCGAGAGAACTTCAGGGAAAATCTTCTACCGTAGATTCGTTATTTGATAAAGATGGTAAACTTGTCACAGAAAATATTGATAAAGCTAATGTGTTAAACTCCCACTTTGAAAGTGTTTACACTACAGACGACACTGCGTGTAATTTAGACATTCCATACATTGAGGAACCGATGAAAGAAATAACAAATTCAGCGCGATGGGATAACTAAACAGCTACAATCGATAAAAAGTAATAAATCTCCGGGTCCGGAGGGAATACCGGCGCGCGTCCTCAAGGAGTTAGCACCACAGATCGCACCGTTCTTAGAGATAATATTCAATAAGTCATTATCTGAAGGAAAGATACCAATGGACTGGAAAACTGCAAACGTTACACCGATATTTAAAAAGGGAAACGGACATGACCCAGGAAACTATCGACCAATATCATTAACATCGATTACAGGCAAGATTCTCGAACAGATCGTTGTTAGCAATATCATGACTTTTCTGGACAGTCGAAACCTCCTGCATAATTGTCAGCATGGGTTCCGGAAAGGTAGATCATGCGAAACACAGCTCGCGCTCTTTCTTCACGACGTTCTCAAATCTGGTGAATCGAAAAAACAAGTTGACGCACTATTTCTAGACTTGAAGAAAGCTTTCGACACGGTACCTCACAGAAAACTATTATACAAATTACAGTCATGCGGGTTAAACGAACAAGTAGCAAACTGGATACGTGACTTTCTGAGTGATCGTAAGCAAAAAGTAGTTCTTGACGGAATTAGCTCTGATATAGTTAAAGTGACATCAGGTGTCCCGCAAGGAAGCGTTATTGGCCCACTTTTGTTCATTATATATATATAAACGACCTTTGCTCCCGAATTAGCTGTAAAATACGTTTATTTGCCGACGACGCTGTCATATACCGCGAAATTAGTGATCAATCTGACTTTGAAATTCTGTCATCGGACTTAAACAACGTTCATGCGTGGAGCAAAGAGTGGGGACTAGAACTTAATCTGAGCAAATGCTCGGCGGTGCATTTCTTGCGTAGGTCGTCCAACTATCCCCATGTATATGTTGTGGATGGCGTTAGCATAAATGCGACAGATGAAGTGAAATACCTGGGAGTTACGATAACTTCGAACCTATCGTGGGGGACACACAAGAAATATTTGTGGCAGAGCCCTGAAGAAGTGAGGATTTGTTGTGGGAAGATTATCGGATGATAAAGTGAAAGAGAGGTGCTATTTTGCACTCGTCCGGCCACACCTTGAATATGTAGCGAGCATATGGGATCCGGCGGCGAAAGACCTAGTCCATGAACTTGATAAAATACAAAGGAAAGCTGCGCGATTCGTGAAAAACTGCTACGGCCGTACAGAAAGCGTTACACAGATTTTGAAAGATTTAGGGTGGGAGCCGCTAGAGACTCGGAGGCTACGCGCTAGGCTTAGATTGCTTGAGCAATTGAGAATGAATATCTTTCAGAGCGACACGGAGAACATCATATTAGAACCACATTATATTTCCAGGTCCGACAGAATCGATAAATTAAGGGAGATATTTTGCCGAACGGATAGGTATGGGAATTCGTTTTTCCCCCGAACAATTAAGGACTTTAATACATGCTAGGCGGAACTTTGATTTTTTTTGTTGACGGCTGGTGTCCTAACACCCCCCGCCACACGCCTTTTGAGGCGGCTTGCGGGGTAGTATGTAGATGTAGATGTAGATGATATACAATCCATAGACGTGATCGACCAGATAGGACTGGCGGCGGAGTATTCACAGCAATGAAATCTTATTTGAATAGAACCACACACGTATTAGACGATATTGGAAGAGAGAGCGTTTGGTGTACCAATAAGCAACAAATCAAAAGAAATATGCATATATGCTAATTTTACAGGCCACCAGATTCCAAAATCGACGTTTTGTACAAATTAGAAACTCAAGTAACATCATTTACCTCGAAAGATAACAAGGCTTGATGATTATCGGTGGGGATTTAAAGCTATCGGCTATAACTTGGAATACCAATATGGTTGAACCAGTTCAAGGAAGCGTGATATAAGCGAGGCCTTACTAAATACACTTTCACACCACTCTCTTACTCAAATAGTAAACGAACCTGAGAGATGTAATAAAATATTAGACCTTTTACCTGTTAGTCACACTACAATGGTTAAACAAGTCGATATCCTCGAATGCATAAGTTATCATACAGTAATTTTTACGAATTTGAAAACAACAGTAGATTCACTGTACAATCTAAACGTAAAGTCTACTTATTTGAAAAATGCGATTAGTTATAATTCGGAGGGACGTTAGAAGCTTCATTCACGAAATTCGTTTCCACAATGAAAAACGAGAGCACCGAAGTATCATGGAGATATTTTTTGGAAATACTACATAATGGAATCGATGAATATATTCCATACAAATCCAAACGGGAGAGTAAAGAACCTCTCTGGTTTAACCACGAAGTAAGGCGGGAGATCAGGATACAAAGGCAATTACACAATCTATATAACAATTCTATTAAGTAACAAAACAACGGAGCTTGCGGCGAGAGAAATATACGTTGTTCAACATTCAAAAACGAAGAAAATAATTCTTGCTGTTTCGCGAAACTTTCTAGCTTCAGGGAATCATGGAAACTGGCGTATATCCTTTATTTCCACCACGAAAAACCAAATTCAATAGTTTCAGCCTTAAGTTTGTAAAACTTTTCCATGTTCAGGAGTTAACAAACTTTGTAAGTTTTACTCAGAATATTTATAGTACGACCGGTTTCGTTAAATAGTTGACATCATCAGGTCCTGAATATGTAGCAATAACAATATATTCCTTTGATGAGAATTAAATATATTCTTGGACTTGGTTATAGTTTAAAATAGAAAGTCAGCTATGGATAATACAAAGGTTCTGCACAAACACTGCACGTGGTCTGTAGTTTATGATTAGAGAATACATTATAGCTAACTTATTAAAAGCATACCAAGTTAAGAGTAATTAATTGACCAATGGAAATTTCTTAATTTTAATCCTGAGTATGCTAAATGTGTATTTTAGGAGAAGGTCAATGACTGTGCTAATCTTTCAACAGCATAAAAAATCGTTAATTTTATCTTTTCTGCCATTGCATCTACCACTAATATGGTGTATCCATCCTTTGAACGCGAGCAATGAGAAAATATTTCTTCGCTGTTGCACTCATGTAATAACTTCTTGAATGCAGTAATTTATGCAGAGGGAGTATTAAGATAATTATAGGCCGACCCTTAAAGGAAACTAATAAAAATACTAGTCAGTATTACCTTTCAAACAAATAGACTGGACTGGTATTACTCCGCGTTATAATTTAGTTAATAATAATACCGGCTAAGAAGTTAAAGAGAATCGATAATCTTTCTTCATTTACATTTCGAGCATGCATTTATGATTTTGGTGTCAGAAAGATTTAGATCACGAAAGCAACACGCTATTAAAATCAATGGAATAGAAAATGTGAAACAGCCATTAGGAAATCTAGACTGAAGAGGCTAGAAATTACGAGGTTTCACGTCAGACGCTGATTAGCATAATACTTAATATCACTCAAGTTTGGGGTTCTCTCTGAGGCGAATATTTTACTCCCTTGCTACGTCAGTTGAACTTTGAAAATCAGTGAAAATAACCTGAAAACCTTTGTACTATAAATATCTTATCATCGCGCGCAGTCAGTGGCCAAAATTTCGACTGAGGGGCAGAGTAATCCACTGAAAAAGAGCATCATAAGTGATACAACAGGACCGGGAAAATTACAAGAATTCATTAATCCCCTCAGATTGATAACGTGCACAAAATATACCGACAGAGACACAAATACACAAAAAATACCGAGTGACAGAGCAATCCACCAAAATATTTCTCAGTTATTCAATCGTAGATTTCCGCGGTTTGTAAATAATGACTAGTATTTTTTTTGGTGCTGCACTGCTGATAACAAATTCTTCTGCTTTCTCAGCGGGACTTAAAGGATCAATGTGGAGTGCGAAAGTGTTGTCAGCGGAAGCAAGCAACATGGTGAACACCCGAATAGTTAAAGTACCTTCGTTTCTCAAAACTTTTGTTTCGTTAAACTTTTTGTCCATCTGCTCCTAAAATGAAATGTAGTCACATACTTAAGTTATGGCTTACGATTACTAACATCATCCTGACCCTCAACAATAGAGCTTGATAAAACAAGATACTCCCTGTAGGCATAGCGATCACTGGTTAGCATAATTACATACCTGAAATTTATATGATATGCCATCCATTATTTGTTGACTTTCAATCACTCCGGACTACAGTGCCACTCAACCTTGAGGGGGAAACCAGGGGATTATGCAGTCTAACGTCTCGCAAAAGAAGCCCAGGAGCACTGAAGTTTGCCGGAACCCTTAGGACTTTGAACATCATTCGTAACTGTTGGGCGCACTCAGAACATTACACGAACACACTTAAATAAAAAGACACGTAGTTCCGCACACACACACACACACTAATAGGCATTGTTGATGGCGAGAAACTGCGTAAACCTTTTCTTTGAATAAAAGGGACACGCCGTATTTCTGTAAGCGAATCGAGGCTCCGCACGGATATTTTGCTACATCGATATGCTTAATGTAATCCTTCCCCATGCAAAAACTAAATCTGAGTACGTAATGTTGAAACATCTGAAACTCGAAAGCAACACACTCACTACACATAGCCAATGCCTCATCACTAACACACGTCTATCTTCTCATCACCAGGGCATCTCACTAATGAACTCTTATCGAGCGACGAACTTCTCGCGAAGCTTGAATGAGCTAATGCGCTTGAGTATGATCGGGTTGTCCTGCGTCACTCTCCTGGGCTGATCGCACCACCATCTCCTGGCACACTCAAGTCATATTGGCCACGGCCTCGGCTCCGTATTATTTTGGAAGGTTTGACGAAGTTTCTACACTGCGAGGGGACGAGAGATGGTAACGGTCTGGCCGAAATTTGAAAATAAAGAGGGAAAGGTATCCCGATACCGATGTCCCATTGAAAAATGAGCAGGATGAAAACAACGCGAACGTGATATTTCTAAATCTCCTTCACCCGACCATTTGTCACCTATGAAAGGATGGTGTTGGTTTCTGAAAGGATATCCGTCGCCAGTCATTCTCCGTATTTTATGTTCTGCTTTTCTCACCAAATTCTCCCCGGCGTCCACTACCTACCCGCTTGCGTATCACCTTTTTGAGTTGTCGCGATTCGCTTATCGATAGGTCAATTAGAACATTCATACCTGCGTGTAGAGCCTCTCGACTCCTTTTTATGTACAGTGGCGGAAAAAATTAACGCAAAACTCATCGGCGTCTGTATGCGGCGTACACGGGAACTAATTGAAATCGTTTTTCCTTCGACAACTTGACAACAATGAGACAGCATATGGAAACCGGGAATATTCAAACTCTCTATGAATGGATATCGATTTTATGCGTCATGTAAATAGCCATACTAATAAGGTTTACGTTCGCGAGATCGTCTAGGAGTTATAAACGTGATGAGCTTGCTTCGACCCGCACTCAGTCGAGGTTCCGAAGCCGTAGTTGATTATGTAGAGATGCTTACCATATTTTTTTAGAGCTTTGGACCGTTTAAAAAGATTTTCTTGATTGAAACTTAAGAAACAATACGATGAAAGCATTATTTGTTGGGACATAAAAATTTTTTATTCTCCAGATCAAATTCACTTACAATAAAACGTATTTCCGCGTGCTGGGAATAGCTGTGGATGAACATCGTTTTTATAGACCTCAAACCACTTCCGAGAAATATGATGCATTACAATTAACATTTTGGCGTAATTTCCTGTGAATTTCAAGTTAAAGTATGGGAAATATGGTAGACTTGAATGGTTTCCATGTGGAGAAAATTATTCTTTAAAAGTATTTCCAATACCTTAAAACCCTACGTAAGTTTCCGCCCTCGTGCACACAGGTCGTCTCAAACATTTGAATTTCTAAATTTCTCCAAACGTAATATTATTTAATTTCTGAAAACTACTTTTAAAAATCCAGAACATTTTATTTGGGCCAGTTTTTAAAGGAAACATTAGAATTCCCTTTTTTCGTTTTGTAGTAAGAACCACTGGACGCCGATTCCTCTTCATCGATGAAGTAGCCTAGAGGGAGAGCGTTTGTCTGCGGCCAGGAATGCCTGGGGTTCAAATCCTGGCGTGGCCTCTTTTAGTGCCTTAAAAATTATCTTCGCGATGTGACTTTATTGCAGCCAAAACTTCGCAGGAATCCGCAGAAGACCCAGGGAATGGACATTGACCTCAACCATGAGTGTGTGAGTTTTACACATATTCAGGCTTTGTAAAAGAATCAGAGCGGTCTCCTTGGTCGTCGAATGAGATGTTTACTTCCTATCCTCGGGTACTCGGCCCCACTTGATTTCTACGTCCTGTCTGTCGTATGATGCTCAAATCCATTCATTCGCCAATTCACCACTCAATGAAAAGCTATTCATGAAGGATGGAATAGACCGGATCTCTGATTGTGTCAGTTACTCGATTTAGTGAACTTACCTGATGCTACATTCACCTTTAAATCACTTTGAAATAATTTAGTAAAGAGGGCAGTTATTTTTATTAGGAATTAGAGTTTGGTTCTATCTGCCGAACTTGTAAATACCGATTACTTATCTGAGTGAGAGACCAAACAAGGGTTGAATTATATTCAAAATATCTTCAAAACGGTATTTGAAGCTTTTCCAGCATTGTTTTCCAGGTTTGCTATGAGCAATACATTAACCGTGTAGTTCAAATGTTCAACTTATAAGATGGAGAATAATACTTAAAGGATAAGGTAAATTATTGAATCACTTAAATATCTTTTGACATATTCGCAGTGATAAATGTTTGGATAAAATTACGCAGTTAAATTTTATGAGGAGCATTTTATACCCATGCGTAAGTAATACTCAGACAAAAATGCATCGCGTATCCTCCCCTGTGAAAGTGATAAAATACTAAAAATCATCTTTTTCATGTAGCGACTAAGCAGTGATTAGATATTTTCCCTATGGTCAGTTGCATACTCATAAATCCGCAGAGTAGTCAATGGAGTGCAAATTAGGAATGTGCACCATCAAAGATTATACGATTGCTACGTTCCTAAAGAATCTATTCCTCTTCAAATGTGTCGTAATATTATTGCTTCAATGGAAGTTAAAGTTGTGAGTGGCCCCACATGAAGATATTAACAGACTTTTTACAGGGTCATAAATTTCATCTCTTAGTGGTAATGTATTTTAACGGATGTTGAAGACGAGAAGATGAGAAGAAGGGACACTATAATGCTTTATTTAGAACGAGTGGAAAAGGTTGAAATGTATGCGTAATTCTCGCAATTTGAGTTATGTGTGCACATGATCACAGCAATTGATCATCGAGAAATATGCTGGTATTTACATAAAGAATGTGGATGTTTATTAGCCTTATAATCAATCCATCCCCCTCCATTCTCGATTTCCTGACCAAGTCTCTGTGACATGGAGTTGTCCACATTTTGGTATCCTCTTACTGGCTTCATTTCCCATTCTTCCTCCACGATTTTCCTCGTTGCATCTTAATTTGGGGTTGTTTCGTTTGAGGGGGTCGAAAAACGTTTGTTTCTCGCATTTTTCTCATAATGAACGCTGCGCTCTGTGCAGCCCATCTATGTTACATGATTTGTTTTGAACCATCTCCTAGAATTTTGACATTTGTGAACTCGTAAGTATTCCTAGTTGCGGGCGAAAAATGAGTGTTGATATACATTTGATTAAGCATAGTTCTTATTATAACGGACATGAATTTAATGCTTTTCGTTTGATAGTACTGAGAAATAGGTTTTTTACTTTTAAATACCAAACAAAAGTTCAGTGGGTGAAAGTCGAAGGCGCAACACCTCTTCGGGTAATTTTTCGACAGATTTTTTTGCCTTTTACAAACATACCATTCGATTCCTCCGCCTGGGAGAAAAATGAGGCATACTTAAAGGCTAATAAGATCTTTTTTTCCTCCAAGAATTTTGGGAGAGGCCGCTAAAACTTTGAACAGTATCTCGGCTTGCACTGTCCGCTCTGCTTGTTCGTCTATCGACGCTCGTCTCAATGAAGTAGTCATCAGTAAACCTTGGACAAGTTCCGGGTGGTGATGGTCGGGGTGGTTTGTTGTTTGTTTGCTGTACGCACAGGTTTCAAATACTTGCTACACCAGAAAGAAAAGGTTCGTTGCGCTTCGAAAAAATCGGAAGCCCCCGTCGAATACTTTTAAGGGCGTAAGAGGAGTCAAATACCACTTCTTTCCTGTGAGTTAAACGCCTGACGTCCGAAACATTATCTATGGCAGAAAAGGTATCGCCCGCAACACAAGGGGAAAGTAAGCTCTCATTAAAGGCATACTATTTCTCAAATCAATATAATACGTCCTTCATACATTCCGATTTTGATTGGATTAGTATTGGTGGAGCTTTGTATCGACACGGGGAAATACTCAAGAGTTCTCCAAGATTGCTCGTTGCTTTAACTCAGACTAAAGGTGGCTGGCCTCCAAACCCATGCATGATGGGAACTAATGGCATTTGATTGGAATGGTCTGGGCTGATGAGGTGAAATCTGAGAACTCCATCTTTCTGTTTGTATTCCCGGGAGAGTAGTATGCTTTTTCCTAACCTTTAGTTATTTAAAACGTTCGTAGACAATACCACCACTCATTTTAAAAGTAACTTAGTCCACAGCAACGCATACGGACGCAAATAAATTCACCGAAAGGATACGAAACATCATCATAAATCCGCCTTGACATAAGAAAGCTCAGTAAATGGTACTGGGCTGCAAACCTGAATCGCAATCATGGTTCTCCATGATAACATTGTTCGAGTACGCTCATGATTGAAAACGTGATCTTCATCAAGAAAGATCGGGTGCTACATAGCAGTGGAGTGCGCTCCCAGGACCTTGTGCATTGCCCTACCAATGCGGCTTACCTTTTGGATGACAATAATGACCATAAGAAGAAAAGAACCGTGATCCCACCCCTGGTCGAGACACTTTTGAGTTTTTCATTCAATTTCTGGGCAAGTAAAATAAGTTTTATTCGGCAAATTTTATCTCTTTTGTATTTAAAAAAATTCATAATATCAGGCAGTCATTGTCGCCAATATGAGGAAATTTATATAAAAACTCATTTGCGTTCATTAAAAATCGAACACGGACCACTCTTAGCCAAAAGCCAACTCTTAGTTAGCCAAATACATCTGACAGCTACGACATTAACGTTACCTATTTATTTAATTCATTAATGATATTCTACTCCAAACTGAAGTCTTTTAAAAGGCTTTTTGTTACTTTCATATGTGCGGCGAATTTATAGCTAAGCATATAAGATATTATGCAATCATCCATATGTTATCCATAACTACACCTAATTTGGGTAAACTTTTCTGAATGTTTATTCGTATATCCTGCATTTACTAGATAAAGCGTAACAGTGGACAGCTCATCACCAAGCTTTCTGTGATAAGATGAAAGTAATATCGGGAAAATATGCCTAGATTATTCGGTATCGATGCATGCACATTTATTTTTATTTCGTGAAATTATATACATTAACGTATGTTTCCATAGTTTAATCCCATTCTGACGAAGTAAAGACGGATTTACATTGGGTCAAGAACGATTCATTCATAAATATCCGTTTTGAATTTAATAAATATCCGTTAAAGGAACTTCGTCAATCTACAAATTTGAAAATCGTGAAAAATTACATCACGTAGACTATACTTATTTCAATTAAATCTTTTTTGTATCGACATTTGGTGCAGATAAATCTCAATTTATATCATTTCGGTGAAACAGGCGCAGTACGCGTCATTCAAAAAGATCCTCGGAAAGTCGACCTTAATAAATATCCCTTGGTGGTAGAAGATGTAGATTTTAGAATATAGTATACTGAATTGGGTGGGATAGTGAATATTTTTTATAATCAGTCTTTCTGTATAAATATCATCATTCGACGGAAGAACCATGCTGAAACAAACACAGCGATGCACCGCGACTGAATGTGCGAACAATATGAGAAGAAAGCTAAAAAAAGAGGCGATTGATGAATAAGTTCTAGGCTCCGACAAATGTGAGTTCCATTGCGGATTTCAAATAATTGCGGTAGACGATGTTTTCCTTAGTGTTTGCCAGTCTTTCGAGTATGTACTGCTCCTAGAAGATCCCAAAAATGCCGCATTCTGGCGCGCGAAAAATTTTGCGTTAATTTCTTCCGCCACTGTACTTTCCTCTTTATTTGGTCCATGAACTTATTCCTGGGTCTTCCTCTGGAGACTTTTCCCTATATTTTACCTTCGATTATGTTCTTCCCAATTATTACCACCTTCAAGTGTAAGTTAATCAATTGTTGGTGAGAGGTTGCATCATTGTCTTACACGTGGTCTGTACATTGGTGTCCCACGTAAACATTTCAAACCTGATACTAGGGGACTCATTGTTGAGGTGATGAATTAAAAATGGACTTTGCGAGGTAAGGAGCAGGGATGCATTGGAAGCTCAGAGAAGGGGTGGGGATTGCATGTAGGAGACATGAAGTGAGGGATTATGTCAATCGTATCGTGGAGCAGAGAGATGGATTCAGGGAGCCATGTATACTCCAAAATGTATCCCCGTGAAACGAGGGTTTTTGGATCATAGGTAGGGTCACGTATATTCATTGGCAGGGTATTGAGAGAATGAAGAAAGGGTAGTGAGGCCCAGTGTCAGCAACATCCTGATATAACCCAGTCGGCACGAGGCGGCACATGCCCCTAAATGAACGGATACTATCCCTGCAGTTTAGGGGTAAGTCATCCGGTGGACGGATGGGATATCTCTAAGCAAGGGGTGAGATGGGGATACAATCGGAAGGACGAACAGATATTAGGCATATGTTTCTCCGCAAAGATAGGGATAATTGCTAGGATAAATTTTGAGCTATTGTGTGATAATTATCCCTTAACCCCAGGCTCTGATAGGCTATGGCCAGTCAATAAGGGCCCATATATCATTAATAAACGATTACAGCATCACTAACGGCATTATGTCGAACCAGGTGAGATGGAGTGACGAGCGGTGTCATCTAATAGCGGTACTTGGAACTTAATTTACACGACACTAGAATAGACACATATTTATATACTTAGCTAATTGCTACTTTTAATTTAACCAGTCACTAAGAGGGCACATTCTTTATCTTCTATCAGCCACATAATACCACGACGCCCAAGAGTTTCCACGTCCAAAATTTTATGAGGAGCATTTTATACCCATGCGTAAGTAATACTCAGACAAAAATGCATCGCGTATCTTCCCCTGTGAAAGTGATAAAATACTAAAAATCATCTTTTTCATGTAGCGACTAAGCAGTGATTAGATATTTTCCCTATGGTCAGTTGTATACTCATAAATCTGCAGAGTAGTCAATGGAGTGCAAATTAGGCATGTGCACCATCAAAGATTATACGATTGCTACGTTCCTAAAGAATCTATTCCTCTTCAAATGTGTCGTAATATTATTGCTTCAATGGAAGTTAAAGTTGTGAGTGGCCCCACATGAAGATATTAACAGACTTTTTACAGGGTCATAAATTTCATCTCTTAGTGGTAATGTATTTTAACGGATGCTGAAGAGGGACACTATAATGCCTTATTTAGAACGAGTGGAAAAGTTTGAAATGTATGCGTAATTCTCGCAATTTGAGTTATGTGTGCACATGATCACAGAAATTGATCATCGAGAAATATGCTGGTATTTACATAAAGAATGTGGATGTTTATTAGCCTTATAATCAATCCATCCCCCTCCATTCTCGATTTCCTGACCAAGTCTCTGTGACATGGAGTTGTCCACATTTTGGTATCATCTTACTGGGTTCATTTCCCATTCTTCCTCCACGATTTTCCTCATCGCATCTATATTGGGGTTGTTTCGTTTGAGGGGGTCGAAAAACGTTTGTTTCTCGCATTTTTCTCATAATGAACGCTGCGCTCTGTGCAGCCCGCTCCATCTATGTTACATGATTTGTTTTGAACCATCTCCTAGAATTTTGACATTTGTGAACTCGTAAGTATTCCTAGTATACATTTTTTATTGATAAAATTTCATACGTCCAAGTTACCAGTGATCTTGTTTTACTGCATTCTGGTTGGTATTCCATCGGTTACCCGCGACGCAAGAGGGACATTTAAGAGGACATTCAAGGGGAAGGGGGAGGAACCAGCTGACCGCGACTGACTGACTGCAGCCAGTGCCCACTCGTGGCATGTTGCGTGCGCGTGGGGGGGCACACGGCAGTAGCTAAGAGCTGAAAAGATATTTTATTCGTGGTCGCTCATCAAAATGGAGTGAATTTTCGCTCTGTATTGCCTCTAATGTAGCGCGTTACCCCCTTAGAAATGACGTTTTTGTCCACCGATCGGGAAAATTGAATGTCATTGCACATGTGCCTCGTGAGCGACCTCTATGAGATGTTAACTAATAAAGTGGCATTTATTTTGGATATTCTTTCTTCACCCCAGAGCACCATTTGAGAGGTTGGAATTGGGAGATCGATGAAGAATAAAAAATAAGCCATAAGTATCCTTTTGTAGAGGGTCAGAAAAGAATTGATGGTAGAAGGGAATTATTAAATATTTTTAATCATTATGCTGTTCTGCTAGGATGACATGACATGCTATTAACATATGGGTGGCGGGTTTGTATTCAATCAGGAGGTTTGACCGTCGCTTTTAACAAAGGGATTTGATGAGGTTGATTGGAGAGTAAGAAAGACATGGTGCATGATGCATGTAATAACAACCAATAATCCCTTTATTATTATGTAGATACTAACCATCTAGCTGCATATGACCCTGATCTCTAGCATGTCTCCCTTAAATATCCTACTTGCATGGCAATAGTGCATGTTTGGTGATCTTCACCCCCTGCCACACACCCTCGCGGTGGCTCGCAGGGTATTACGTAGATGTAGATGGTAGCATATTCTTCTACGCATCACTCCTAGTTACTGATGTGACAGCGTACTGTTGTCTCCTGACTGCTTTTGGGATGTCTGGCTGTGAGCAGACAGAAGACTGGGTACTGACAGACGCGACGGCACAAGTTTTCGGGTTGGCGTGTGAGCTTTCTAGGTTTCATGGGTTGCAAAATAATAAAATTGAATAATATGAGACGGCTGTCTGAACGTACCCTTCACTTTCGATTGGGATCAAAATGATGTGACAGCAATTCTTCCCATTGGAATGTACCGGAGGCCCGATTGGTTCTGTTCAAACCGAACGACAAATTTCAAAAATTCTCTAAATCAACACGCATCCGGGGTGTATTTCTCATGGTCTCACGTATCTTTCCAAAACTCTATCGCTGAGCTGGAAAACTAGAAATGTCATCTAGGTATAGAGCTAAAAAGCGTTCTGAACAGAATGTAAGAGAATAAACGTAATGAGCCGAATTCGGGAGATGGAAATTTTGGATCCTTATCGGTTTTCATATTTTTATACATTATAATACCAAAAACCGAACCTTCAAGGCACCTTATTTGCACAAATTTCCAAGCATCCTATATTCGTAAATTCTGTCACTGCTACAACAATTGACGCGTGTCTACATTCAAACAATAAATAGGTCAATGGATGATATGGATCGCTTGCGCGCTGGGAGTTGCCCAAGCGGAGACGACGGTATGCCGTTGATGCATACCGATAGTATTCGAATCCGCGGAATCAAGGTCCTTATACCCAGGACATGACACGATCTCATAATGCACTCTGATTACTTCATTTTGGATCGGGCTCGATGCTCCGTAGCACTGTTACTCTTCGTTGAGTAGCCCAAATTGTTTAGCCTTGGTCAATGTTACAAATACTTTTTTAAACATGATACTGAATTTGATTTAAAGCTTAACGGCGTATTGTGATTTTATAGGCTACTGTGGTTTTCCCCCACTGCCGTGATTGAGAAGTTGACCCGGTGGAAAACCGGAGTAGCCTTCAAAATCACAATACGTCGTAAAGCTTTAGAGGTTTTTTTACATCTGCGAAAAATACCGTGAACGAAATTTTTCCGGGGAATTACGTTTTAACTACTTCATGACTACTCCATCTTTACTCACAAAGCACTCCACCCTTATGGCCCGCTGTGCAATCTGAATGGCATTACATCCTAAAGTATAAATTTTTATCCACTTGGATGAACTTATGGTCAGTGCCTTACAACTCCAAATGTATCTCAGTGCCTCGATGGTAGACGGTTACTTTGGCTTTTTATTTTCAGGGCGTCAGGTGGTTTTAGAAAATCACTACCAAACTCCAACGGGCACTAAGGATGATATAAATAAGGAATACAATCAAAGTATAGAACAAACAATATCTTTATAAATCGTCATAATTTCTTGTCAGCACAAAACATGTCCAATATGGACAAGCACGACAATTCAACTATCCCGCATATAAATAAACAAACCGTTACCAAGAAAATCAAACCGATAAAATCCAGCCAAGGCCCTACAATTTTATTTAATTAATTAAAACTTAATACAAAATGTAACATTAATCGTTACAGACTCCCCATCGATGCTACGGTAAATAATAACTGAAGTATCTTTCCATTAATGAATCTTCAATTCGTGTTATCGTTTAATAATTAGACATTATGATTTTAGACACGTCATCGGTATGACGTAACCTACGAGTAGGTATATGTATGACAAACAGAATGAAAGTCACATACCTAAGTTATTTCACTTACCTGGGTAAATAACATGTAATTTGACATTATTTAACACCCCAGTGATTTGTCAGTCGAAAAGTCAGTGGTTTCTCTTCGGGCTTTTCTGAGAGTCGTTCAAAGCTTTCCTGCAATGTCTAAAGTTACACTCTTAAGTCTGTTTTAACATCCAGCTTACATTGAGTCCAAGACAATGGATCCGATTAATTCGACAAACAGTCTGTTTTCAGTGTGGTATCCCCTGCCGAACACCCTCAAGGTGTCTTGTAGGGTAGGATTTGATTGATCAAGATGGATGAAATGGCCTTCGAGCCTGAGATAGAAAACACTGCTCTCTTCCGAGTTATGGTATACCTATCGTTATCGAGGGTTTGAACTCGTATCCGACGTATTCCCAAACCTTACTTTCTCGAGTGCCGTAGAAATATTTATAGCTTTTTTCGAAGTGAACTGGTCGTGATATAAAGTCGAAAAAGTAATGATCATCCTGAGAAGTAAATGTCTGTCTCCGAGCTGCAGCCTCGCAGTGTGGGCTTTCTCGGAAAGTATTTATGCCTTGCACAGACGAAAGACGAGGAGGAGGCGTGAGTATGATTCGAGTGGTGAATGGTTGAGTTATGCTAGATCCTTCACGGCGGCAAGTGGGAGGGAAGGAATTCTATCAAGTCTCTGCGGTGATACATTTGATTCTGATGGGTGATTAGCGAAGTTAGAATGTTTCGAGGAAGAGGAGGATTCGAACAAAAGGGAAAATGGGTGGCGTCGGTGTTCGAAGAGAAGGTAATGAGGGGTATGTTGAGGTGGCTATATTGGGCTCGCGAAGAATTCGTCAGTGTTGAATGGCAGGCGAGGGGAATAAAAGCAGGAGGATGAGGAACATGGGAATGAATATTAGTATGACGTATCTACATCCACATACTGCACCGCGTGTCGCCACATGGGCGTTTGGCAGGGGGTGTTAGGTCACCAGCCGTGTAAAGTAGTTTTGGGATGCGAAATGGTGACGTGTGTATATCTAAAGTATAATTGTCCGAAGTAGACTACGCGAAATACATTTCATCAATATCTTGATCTTTCGTCGAAGTGGTGACCGTCAGTTGGATGTATCTATATCGTCTCTTGAGGCAAAAAATTCTTCCCTCACGTAAAATCCTTTCCTTATCAAAAAAATATCCTTCTCTCGCCATCTAATGTATTGGTAAAAACCGACCCCATAAGTGCTGCGGGTTTTTTAGCGCAGAACGCAGGCCATTTAGGAAAGTCTAACGATATGCGGTCATCAAAAATTCATATTTCCGTTTGCAGTCGAGATCAAGTGACAATTCATTCACTAAAAATAAATTTATAGATTTATACAAATATAATCGTCAGCATATATGGACCCTGTATCTTATTTTACGAAAGTAAGTAGTGGACTGCTTCCAACCTTACATAATGTGAACTTCTGGCCCAAAGATACTTAATATAATTTTACAGCGTCGAAACCAGGCTAAAAACATGAAAAGGTTTACCCATATGGGATATAAGATATAAAAAACTTTACATGCCAGATTTAGGCCAGTGTTAACAACAGATTTCCGACAGAAGAGTGAAGAAAATAGCCACGGAAAACTTCCACTAAAAGGAGTGCGGCTGATATCACGACGCGGGAAAAATATTTGGTAAAATCATACATTCGTAAATCCTTTTGGTTTCGATATGAAGTTATGACTTTCAGCCAAAAATATATTTATAGTTTCGACCACATTTTATACGCAGCACATATGGACTCACTTAGTAAGATAGGAATGTTAGGAGGCGATCGGTATGTACCTTGCCAACTTCCAGATTTTTCATCCAAAATATATTTTAACAAATATAACAACGTTTAAACTGAGTTGAAAGAATATTAAACTTCACCGGTATAAAAACACGTATAATAAATGTTTCATGATTTCAAGTTTCAACTTAATACTAAGAACAGTGTAGATTAGGAATGAAAAGTTGGAAGAGCCGCGTAACTAGCCGAAATTCAAGGCTCTACTTTTTGATGTTCAATGAAATAAAAGTGAGAAGATTGGATGTTTCACGTGCATGTGAAACTGAGCGCAAGGAGCGGGATTGTGATACTGTAGATGGCGGTGGTCTGGCAGTGTGGTGAGGAGTTGGCAATAATGTACGCGGGCGGCAGTCAAGGTGTAGGACTCATTCTCAGTGAGAGAGAGCTTTACTAAGTTACTTACGAAAGTTACTAGTTAGGAAGTACGAGTTAGTATCCCCTAGATTGATCTGGGTTCTAAGTTTGTAATGATGAAAATAGGCAGTAGGAGAGTTGTGTTTGCGGATTTCTATGCACCATTGGACGGAGAGATTTACAGTTTACGTTTGTTTATTTGGAGAAGGCATAAGACAAGGCAAATAAAAAGAATCTGTGGAAGGTTTTGAGGGACTATGGAGCGAATGGGGAGTTATTGAATGTTAAGATGGCGGTGTATGATAATATTAAGGAAAGAGTGAGAGTTAACGGGGTTCCGAGTGATTGGTTTGCAATAAAACAGGGCGTAAAGCTAGGTTGCGTAATGTCACCGCGACAGGTTAATGTCTTTATGGATAAATGTGTTAGAGATGCATGTAGAGAAAGCGACGGTATTTTGATTTGAAATGTAAACGTTCTAGTCGAAGTATAAGCGAATGACGCTGTTATGATCTCAGAGACCCATCAGGGATTGCGAAAGTTCGTAGATAAGGTTTGTGACTTAACAGAGAAATTAGAATTGAAGTTAGATGCGTGCAAGACTAAAGTAGTAGTTGGTGATAAGGAGAATGGGGAGAATAACTGTATGATGAGGGCGAATGGTGAAGTTATTGATAAAGTGGATGATTTATTGTACTTGGGTAAGATGTTACCGAAAGGCGGACGAATAGATGAGGAGATAAAGAGAGGTGCTAATTGTGGAAGGAAAGAGTTAGGTCGTATGTGGAGCATATCAAGGAATGAGTGGCTGTTAAAGGAGGCGAAAATCGCCGTGCACAAAGGGGTACTTCTCCCAACATTGCTGCATGGTAGTGAAATGTCAGAATAGAGAGGGCAGTTAACTATACGCCGTGGGTATGAGTTATCTGAGGAGTGTTGGTGGCAAGAGTGGGTTGGATAGATTGATGAATGAGTGGGTAATATATGAATGTGGCTCAGATGCTCCAGTAGTGGACATATGTGAAAGAAGTGTCCTTCGTTAGCAAGGCCATGTTGAGACAATGGATGAGAGTCGAATAACGAAACAGATATACCTATGTCAGAGTGGAGTGAAATGAAATGAATGGTGTGAGAGGTAGAGGTAAGCCGAGGAAGTTGTGGTTGAACGTGGTTGAGGAAATTCTTAGGAGGTGGAGTCTTAAACTTACTTCTCTTACTTACTTCTTTTTCCCCAGGACATTATGCCTATTTATACGGTTTTCCTTATTTGAACCTTTGACAAATGTATTTCCTGTAACCTTAAATAAATTGATGCGTAAACCGTTATGCTCGATATTAAGGAAAATGATATAGTGCGGGATTTGATGACTTATTTGGAATATGCATTTGTGTGAATGATCGGCAGTGTTCAACAACTTAGCATGTATTTCCTTTCCGGCTATTCCCTTTTTCGGTGCGTGAGGATCCTGATTTTGAGTATACACTGACTCCATTGCGCGCACGTCAAAAACAGGAATTATCTATGGAAAAATCCTGAGGCCTATTTTTGGGATCCCGATTAGCAGGTAAAAAGATAGCAAATATTTTGGCCGAACAATCAATCAAATTATAATATAATCTTAATTATAATGATTGAATAAATGGAAAAGTGGTTTTAAGAAAAGTGGTTTAAGACGCAAAATTAAGATTTAGCCTTCTGTTGCAACGAACGAGAGTGCTGAGTTAAAAACCCAATCTTATGCAAATATATTCGCAAGTAAATGCAAGACAATACTATTTTTTGAGTGAAATATGAAAAAAAAAAAACTTTCCATGACTTTATTTACGCACAAGCTTATTCACTAAAGGGCGAATTACATAATACATTTTCTTGTTTCAACGATTTAATTACGGAATGTAGAAAAAATGAATGGAATTTGAGCAGGTGCTATTTCCCGCTTAGATTGTTCGGATACAATCATACAATTTTCCGTTTTATGCGGTGCAATTTTCCTCGTAAAAACGTGCATGCATTCGTTTACAACAGTGAAATATAAAAATATTCCGATGGGGTACCGATATATACCATAGTTTCTGCAGACAGCTGACTGTAATAATAAGATTGGAAATTTACTCAATATATAGTCCCTCCAATGGGTATTTAATTGTGGGATCGCTGTCAGCTTGACAATCTTCGTCCACTCACCTCTGTTCCAAAACTGTCCTCCGGCATGTATAATTCTCCCTAATTTATTTAAAATTACTGGATATAAAAAAAACTTGAATATATCAATTAATAAACGACTAGAGAAATTATTACTTCACTTCACAGATAGTCGTTATAACGTCACAGCCTATCCGTGGCGGTAAAATATTTCCATATCGCTAAAAACTGTACCTATTGTTAACCAGTCATTTCTTGACTGATATTAAGAACTCAAGATATTAAGCAGGAATCGTCTTCACCGCGATCGTTTATGTTTCATACACAATACTCAGGAGAGCTGAGGTGGCCGTTTTTCGGGGGGATTAAAACTTGTGCACCTTTGGTAGGCTACCTGGTACGCATGA
The DNA here is from genome assembly GCA_963169105.1 of Ceriagrion tenellum. Lineage (NCBI taxonomy): Eukaryota > Metazoa > Arthropoda > Insecta > Odonata > Coenagrionidae > Ceriagrion > Ceriagrion tenellum. The sequence goes on from OY720636.1 coordinate 154,322,229, forward strand.
TCCAGGTGGTCTACGAATTATTTCATCCAGCTGATAAAATACACAGTCTCAATCTTCCTCCTTATGTTACAGGTAGTCAAATTTTACCTATCACACGCGAAATTTATCCTATCACACCCTTCTTTCCACCGCTCCAGCATACTTAATTCACTCCCATCTCATCGTCATTCTTTACATCGCGTTCCTTTGAAATAGGTCATGCTCGAGGACATCGACGAAAAACTTTTACAATTTCAGATTCTTGCTATATTCATATCATCTTGAGATAATACTATAACTCCAAAGGATACGGTATTTTGTCCTAAAGAGAACGATTCGACAACAATAGGAGGTGAGCCCTTGGTAACGTTTATTCTTAGCAACCGCATTCATTTCCGATCTTTCGATTAAAAAGGAACATGGGAAATACTTTGAGAAAATGCGTTCAAGGAGGTGATGATAATACGGATATGTATGGTGCTGGAGATACAGAACCGATGCCTAACGACAGTAACAACGTTGTCGGTGAGTCTTGAAGGATAGCTATGCCACTTTAACCCTGATTTACCTCCATGGTTGTTGGGATCGGTGTAATGTTAAATGGTTTCCTTTTTTTTAGCTTATGGTAGATGACTTTCAAGCTAGGAAAGTACTTAAAAATCATATTCATCATTAATGTTGGTGTTCTACGCTGGGGTAGCGTAACCTCTTCGTTTTAAGGGGGTTTTTTTCTTTTCCAGCAGGACACTGACTCATTGGTTCATCGATTAGAACCAATTTGGATTCGAAACATATCCAAAGGTATTTACGTAGGGAAAGGAGTCTCCGTAACCAGCAAAACTGAGGCGCCCGGCAGGGGAGGGTAACTGAGAACCTCCTTCTTACTACCGGGTGGTGCTTGGTTTTGTCCCAATAGGTCGCCTCGCCCGGAGAACCTGGAAAGAGGTGTAGGCCTCATTGCACTTCCAGGGGATACCGAGCGGGTCCCCTCGTTAGGAACTAGAGGGTAGGCTAGGGCGGAAACCTACCTTTCCCGGCTGTGCCCGACCTGCTGGTCAGGCGGATCGTACGGATAGGAAGGTCCTCCTCACTCAGATTTTTCCCACGTATTCCCCCCTTAGGACACGGAGACTCCACGGCTGCGAAGCCTGTATCTCAAGTAAATGGGACGAAAGCAGAAAACGATGGTCGATATGTACTGCTCCTGAAATATCACTACCTACTATTGATTACTAAATTTACTAAAGATACAGTCCCTCATTTTGAATTTCGCCAAGGAGTCGCTGTCAGTGTGGCCGTTTTCTTCCACTGTCCTTTGATCTATTTCAGTCTACTAGCGTCTACACTACTGCCCATTTCATCAAATTTTACCGATTTCTGGAATCAATAAATAAAAAAATGGATTACAAAATTTATTTTGACTGACAACTTCTCCCCACAGATAATCGTTCTTAAGTCCACGCCTATCTATGAGGGTATAATATCGCCAAATCGTGTAAACTGTGATTCCATTTATCCAGTCATTTCTTATGTTCCTTTGTTGCAACGAAGAATTATCCGAGTTTAAATTGTGGCAGTAGTTGTCACCATCATAATCGCTTACTTATATACAATATGTATATACACGCAAGTACCAGATAGTCTACCAATTGTTTCATCTAGCTGATCCAAAGCGCTAAATACCTCTTCCTCTTTCTGTTAGGGGTAGTCAAAATATGCCCAATAATCCTATCACACTCATCTTTCCACCTGTCCAGCCAACTTAATCCTCGCATTACTACATCATTCTTTACTTATTTTTCTTTCAAATACTTGTTAGCCCATGAAAGAGAAACTCTCTGTGACTACACCTGAAACGTTTTTCAGTAAGACTTTCTTCTTACTCTCGTCTTTTTACCCCCCTGTAACTTTCCTCTATAAATGTACATACACACACATATAAATGTTTATACAGAAAGGAAGAGAGTTGAGCCTTTTGTCATCGGTTAATGCATTTTTTCTTCAGACATGTGGTAAAAATAAATGTATTCAGTTGTAGAAGATTTGTAAAAGTCACAACAAGGAACAATGTCTGCAACCATATCTTCATTCTAATGTGTTTGAGTAATTATTTCTTAGGCAAGACAAGCATCACCACAGATCATCATCAAATTTGAGAGGTGTAGGATTACCTCTAATCTCAACATCATACACATCCAACCATGTGAAAGACCAAAATGCCAGTTCTGGCTGAATATTCCTTGCTCTGTTGTTTGCCTTTGGCCTAAATTATACTCCTTTAAGTTTAAGTGTAAATAAAACAGTGGAGAATGAATTTTGGAGGCTGTCTTGTTCATCACTACATGCTTGGAGCTTACAATGGGAAAATCCCGATCATTGGTGCCAGATATTATTCCCTATGCTCCGTGTCTTTTATCATGAGGAATTGGGCCGGTGGAACTCTTGTCTGCCTTGGTACCCGAGTCAGTGGGGACACGGTACCATTTTCTCAGCCAAATGAGTTGTGGTAATCTCAAGTCTCAACTATATGTCAGCCCCACTCGTAACATGCATGAGGCCAACCATTTATTTGTACAGTGCATTTAATGGAGTAAAAAGTGTTGCATGCCTCAGGAAAATGACTAATGAGTGCAGCCCGCGTGCTCCATTGTTTGTATACAAATATCAAATGGAACTTAAGCATTATAGTTTAGAAAGTTCTAGCATTGTGGATATTACAAAGTTTATATTATATAATACATAGTTGTGGGGTTCTGTTTAAAATTTGTATGCACACTGCACATGGTGTACATACATTAGATTTTTTTCCATGACATGCAATGAAAATATAATTTTTGTTAACCCCATGTGATGAATTATACAGTTGAAGATGGAAACATGCAATGATTTTTGTTTCATTACTGACTACTGCAACTTGGACTATGGATTTGAGGCTCCCAATGGAACCTGGCTCCTGCTCCATTTGCTTATATTTTCCTCAATAGCAGAGTCAGCTGGTAATGGTGTTTGCTCTTTTATGCAAAATTAAAATACTCAATGAATATGGCATGCAATTTTCTCATTAGGGCTCTACTGAATTGACTGCAGGATACATTTTATGTAGGACCAAGCATGCGTAGCGTCTTGTAGATGACAATTAGTCATGGTATTCCAACCAGCAAAGGTGACCTTCACCTAAAAGATTCCCATTAGAACTCCAGAAACCTTGTCACCTCCAGGACCCAACGCATATGTTGAAAACCCAAAAATAATGGAGAGATGAAATTGTCACAGTGTTTGTTCATATACATGCAAAAATCTGTAGTAGGTTATTGAGTTGTTTGTGGTCAAATGGTTTGAAATGGATTTATGATACAGACATTTTGACCATGGAAGAAAGTTTTTAATAAATTTTGATTTCATATTGCAGCCAGACCTAATGAATTTATGGCCGGATCAGAGGTATCAGTTACTTCATCCACTTCATCCGTCGGGAAGCTCCCTAATAAGTCACGGCTATGGAGTCTAAGGAAACCATCAAAAGAGGCCCCTCACCATAGAGCTAAATACACGGAGGATGGTGAGTACTTTTTTTTCCTTGGAACTTATCTCATCTGAATATTTGACTGTTTATGTAAATACAATTCTTTTTGGAGTGGGATATCTGTGTTTAGCAATCAAAGTAACAAAATGCATTGAAATTGGCTCTTGATTATAATATTTGGGGTTCTTTGTTATATTTTTTCTGCCAAATTAATTAAAATGTATTTTGTGAACTTAACATCACGAGAAAATGAAAAGAAGGTACTGCAATTTCCATATAAAAATTTATTTTACGGGAAAGGATTAGGGAAGTGGAGAAGGGGTGGGCCTCCCTTTCTTTGCAAGGTGCGTAACTCTGGGGATAAAGTCACTCTGGTGATTATGCGTCACCATATGTTTTGTGAAGGGTGAGGCATTTTTCCTAATTCAGAAGCTGTCTTCATGTTCGCTAACCCTGATATTGAAAAGTAAATTCATCCATCTGAGAGATATATTATTACATTCATCGCAGCAACCTTCATGAAGTCTGGTTTTTTCTTGAGTCTTTATTCTGTCTTTTTTAGTCCAAGTATGTTTTCAGAGTGTTTCTATGGTAGAAAGCAGCACTGAGATCTCCTTTCGGAAGATATTGTAATTTCTTGAGAGAGATTTACCAAGGAAGGATATCCTCCTCCTCTTTGGACAAGATTCTACCTCTCGTGTCCCACTTTTAATCACCTTCTGAGTCAATGCTGTCTGTTTCCATCTGTGCAGTGTATCAGTTAGAACTTCCAAGTATCCGTTGCGGACAGGTATTTGGTTGATTGCGACGAGCTCCTTCGTTTGGTTCACATTAGATGCGAATTACAAGCGAATGGTGCACAGTCTGTGTATCAAGGAGTGGAAGGCTTACATTTTAATTGAATGTGGAGTAGTTAGTGCACGTGTAATGGATATTCACAAGTTCTAATTAATACACTGCACTGATAGAAACTGACAGCATTGATAGAAACATACAGCAGTATTAAGGTGTTCCAATGAACCAATATTCATACCCCATTGGCCATCCTCATTTCTGGCATGGCATTTGGAATTTATAGGAGATGGATTTGTATGGAATGGTTCATAAGATTTTCTTATATATTTTTGATATCTCGAAGACATTAAAGATAATGTTTTAGCCCAAAACTGTTTATGGTTATGCTTCGAAAAAGTAACCTTCCTTCAAAAGCTTTGGGTATTCAACCAAATAACTTACTCTTAATGCAGGTTTTTTCTTCTAGCATGTGTTTTTAACATAGGTGTATATAAATGCCTTTAGAATCCCTGAAACATCTTTTTGCTACAGTTAAGCTTTAAGGTGAAGCGATATGTACCCAAGGTTTAACAAATTATAGAAAGGATGTCATCAATCACTCACAATTTTATGGAAAAACTTCAGTTGAGGCATGCAATAAAAAATAAGTGATCCTTTGCCTAAGGTTCATTAAGGAAATCATGCACTTTTCATTATTACGCTAGTAGTATTTTCTTGCATGGCACTCCACTCTTAATTTGTAGTAGAGTGTTCATTTGCGACTTCAGATTATGTGAACTCTGTTTGCAAAAAGGATTAATTTTTGCCATTATTTAATTTTTTCAGAGTTCCAGCAAGTCGTAAAAAACATTAATCGGGATAATGAAGAGTACATTAGCCGAATGGAAGGGAATCATGAACTTGAGTTGAATAGCTTGCGAGGGGAATATGCAGAAAATCTTCGCATATATAGAAAGTATGTGTTACAGCTGGAACAAAAGGTGCTTCAACTGCAAGAGGATTGGATAAAATTCCAGACGTTACTTGGCATGGAGGTTAGTGACATTGAAGAAATGCCTTTCCTTATGCTCAAATCCAAATTTTTTCTATTAAAAAGGCCTAAGTGATATACTCAATCCAATTTTAAAGATAAATTTTGGCATAACTTAGTGGAGATTAACAAGATTGAGCATTTATTATGAAACAATTTCTATATTCCACACTTTATAGCCATGCTAGATTTCAATGCCTATGGCATCATTGTCATGGCACCCTGACCAATAAATGTAGATATCGTTTATGTTGGCAATAAAAGGAATCATACAATGAGTTTGATGAATAAGGCTATACCTAATCATTCTATATACTTTGATAGTGGAATTAGAATATCATTTTCTTTATGTTAACCCAAATTTTTGAATTTTTTTTTTATACTCAACTCGGTCTTAAGCTAAACTTTGTCTGGATGGTAAAAAAATATTTCCCCTTTATCTTAACAGAGTACCTACATTCTTCAATCATTTCTCTTTTGATTACCTAGCATTTTGGGTCAAAGCTGGGACTTAAAATGGGAGAAAAATCATTTTTTTACATGAAAATTACAAAAAAGTTAAAACCATTTTCCTTTAACTGCAACCAAAATCTGAATTCCTCGATATTGTACGGAATACTCTAGCAGGTGAAGCTGCCACAGTTTCTTTCTCCCCTGTAGATTTTTCCTGGCTTTAAAGTGGTCGAAAGGATACATTAGCTTAAATAAATCAGCACTCCGCATTGTATCATAGTATCTGGTTTGCAGGCCACATCTTCATTATTATTATTTCTAAACTTTACCCACTAACCATATTCTGAGACGAGAAATAGGCTAGAAAGTTCAATATCAGTTAATTTCTTGGCCAAAAAAGGAAGTCATCAAATTTTTATGGTTGGTTTTTTTCACAGAAATGCCCTCCTTTAATTATTTGTAGTATAGGTACCATCATGAAGTAGGGTAATTTCTATATGGGGCTACCAATAAATGGAGCTTGTTAATTTGTATTTAACTGACATCTTGTGAGCCTATCGTATTAATGATCTTTATTAATTGGCGCAGGAAAAAGAGGAAGTGGTTAAACTTGAAGTAGACAAGACAGAGTCAAGGTTCTTGTCTTTGCCGCCTATATCAGCAGCATCAGCCGTCAAAATAGACTCTCTGACGGCAATGACCTTGAACATGGCAGCACCATTTTTGACCAGTCAACTGTCAACTCAACAATCTCCGGAGACACTGCCAGCTCCTGAATCATTGCTCAACACCTGCAAAGACACCTGCGAAGGCAACAAGACAACTGCGTCTCCCATGGAGACCACATCTGCTTCACTGCCAATTCCTCCCGCTCCACCGATGAGCGAAGTGGATGGACCACAGCCACCTCCTCCTCCAGACCCACCAATTACATTAACCCTCATGACAGGCTCATGTGGACTAATAATATTAGATTCCTAATCAATCAATTTAAAAAGGCCTCAATATCAAACGAAATTTTATTAATTAGTTATTGATTTTTTCCCCTCATTGGACATTCTGATTTTCTTGAATGAAAATTAAATAAAATGAATTTGAAAACCAGTACCTATTCTGTATGTTACATTGATTTTGTATTCTCCGTCGGCTTCTGTAATTAGGGAGCAAACGTTAAGGGTGAGCTGAGGGTGATTCATGAAAAGATTCAATTTTCTAACATCTAATGCCAACACTGCCGCCTTCTACGAAGCACAGTAACGAAAGAACTTGGTTTTGAATTGGGAGCTGGTAGGAAAACCATGTGACGAGGCTAAACTCCTGTGGCGACATATGAACAATCGCTCCAAGAAAAATTTCTTCATTATTACTTACTTCCGCCGGTATTCACCTTGCTCTGTCAGTTCGAGCCATTACCACCGGCTGGTGACGAATCTAGGTTCACTTGGAGACTTAAGACTTCAAATTCAGGCATTGAAAGGGGTCAACAGGGGATAAAGGACACAGAAAAACAAACAGATTAAAGAAAACTCTTCTCCCCAAAGCCATTTCTCGCGCTATTTACTTCGTCTCATACGATGTACGGATGTCACTTTTTCATGTATGATAATGGCAATGTATGATGAAAGTAAGGTAGGTGTGAGAATTAATGGGGTTCAGAGTGATTGGTTTGCAATGAAACAGGGCGTGAAGCGAGAATGCATAATATCACAATGGCTGTTTAATGCATTAATGGATAAATGTGTTAGAGATGCATTTAATGAAAGTACGGTGTTGTAATTGGAACAGTAAACGTGCGAGTTATAGTAAATGCAGATGATAAGACTAAATGAAAAGTGAAATTTAAGGAGAATAACTGTATGATGATGGCGAATGTTGAATTAATTAAACCAGTAGATTATTTTGTGTAATTAGGTAAGATGTTGTGAACCAGTGTGTCAGTACACCGGATATATCTCTTAGTGGTGGGTTGCGGGATATAGTATAATGGTACTCAAGGTAGTCCTTTCAGAAGGGATCCTAGCTAGAGCAGAATAGAGAGGACGAGCCTGGGATACCACTATGTTTTGGTTGCTCTTGTGGCATAGTGGCGAGAATGAGCCAAAACTGACCGGTAGAGCGCTGTAACCGTTAGCAGGGAAAGCTGCACGTGGTGAGGGTACTGCGAAGGCTAGTAACCTTACATACTCTATTACAACTTACTGCTAAACGTCAAAATGTTGCCTCGGACGGCCGAAGCCACGATGGGTGGCGGAGGCTGAATAAGTTTGGCCCATTAAGATACGGACTGGAAAGGAACTGAACCCTCGGAATTTGAGAAGAGTGTATGGAAAGGAGCATGTGTTGCTGATCAAAATGTATTTGAGACGGATGAATGTTTTAGGTGTATGTGAAACTAAGTGTAAGGGGCAGGATGCTGTTCCCAAAGATGGTGGTAGTCTGGCATTATGGTCAGGATTTGAACATAATGTACACAGAGTCAAGGTTAAGGACTCATTCTCAATGAGAGAGCTGAGTTGCTAGTAAGGAAGTACGAGTTAGTATCCCCTAGATATCTCTGGGTTTGCATGATAGTAGGTATGAGGAGAGTTGTGAATGTGGCGTGCTATGCACCAGTGGATGGAGAGAGTGACCGCGTGAAAGATGAGTATTGGGAAACACTGGGAGAGGTTTTGAATGAATTTGATCCTGGTGAGAGAATAGTATAAGTAGGTGACATGAATGGGTGGGTTGGTGTGAGGGGAGATGCATCTGAGAGAGTGGTTGAGCCTCTTGGTGACACCCGAGCGAATGATAATGGTGAGTGTGTGCTTAGAAAAAGGATTGTTTGTGTCGAATACATGATTTAGACATAAGAGAATACATATGTATACTTGGCAAAGGAGTGTTTGTAAAAGCATGATTGATTTTATTGTGTATAATGAGAGATTGAGATAGTTAGCTTGGGACACGCGAGTGATGAGGGGTGCTGAATGTGGAACAGACCACTATTTGGTACTCTCCAAAGTGAATCTGGGCAGACAGTGTGTACGAAGGAAGAATGTTGCGCGTAAGCAGTTGAGAGTGAAAGTGGAAGGGTTGCTAGACGTTGCTCTATCGTCGAAGCATATAGAATGGGAGGAGCATACCAGAAACGAAAATGTGAATGATGCGTGGGAGTGTTTAAAAGGAGTGACTGTGGAATGTGCTGAATGTGTATGTGGAAAAGGAGTGGTAGGAAGAACGAAAGGTGATGGTTGGTGGAATGAAGAAGTGAAAATTGCAGTCAGAGAAAAGAAAGAGGCATACAAGGATATGATTGCTGCCAAATCTGAGGACGATCGTACTAAGGCATGTGAGATTTACGGAAAGAAAAAGAATGAATGCAAAATCGTTGTGAAAGAGAGCAAAGAATGAATTCGTGCTAAGATTGGTGACTGCATGGGAATGAAAGCCGTAAAGAACAAAATTGGAGAGATGATGTGGGACGAGAGCAATGTCAGGGACATGGGATATTAGGAGTTTGAAAAACAGGAGGGCGTGTATGAAACAGTGTGTGGGGTAGATGAGGCAAAAGAGGTTTGCAAGGATAGGTCAGTATGGAGGAAATTATTGAAGCAGAGTTAGGTGTACAATTATGTATGAAATGAGTGAATCATTTTGACTGGGCCTGAATCTGAATGTGATGTTTTCATGCATCCATCTAGTTATTACTATTAATTACTTTTGGAAAATCATTAAACATATAATTTTAAAGGTATTTTTTAGGTTCGCTAATGCTTGACTCTATTTATATCTTGGATATATCTTATCTCTATATATATATTTTGGAAGATAGTATGGTTTATCTCTGATTATTTTTACTCTTCTTCAATAACTGTTTAAATCATTTAACGAAACTATTTCAAATTAGGTACATGGAGTATTTTTTTAAAATTTCTTTTAACCTGCAAATGGATATGAAAGTATTTGTAACCGTATCACTCCTATCAAAATTATCAATAGAGGTATTATTTTTGTAGCTATACATACGTTAAATGGCGCAATACATTGTCGCACAATCCTAATTTTACTTGGGGTTAACATCAAAGTTATTGCTCCGATTGCAATAAGCTCATTTGGGGCTGGGAAATTTAAGGAAAATCACAGAATACAGAAATTGAACCAAAAATTTAATCATACATATATTTATACATACATTTAACTGGGTTAGAGAATTTTCAAAGTAAACAAAATTCTTTACAATTGCAGGTAATTGCACTATTTTTCTTTTCTGAACTCCTGAAATCGTTGATATCTTTAGATCTAATGTAAGAAGTAGTCTTCGAAATAGATCTTCGTTTGTACTGATCCTGGAGAATTTTTTTGTGTGGTGTTCCCGATATCTTCTGATATCCTTATTCCTAGCCTCCATCGCCTCTTCGGAGAATTTAACCAAAAGGGAGGACAGCTTCCTTGGCGATTGCTGATCCGTGAATTTACGTCACTTTCACTTAACTTCAATGATACACTGCAGACTCACCTCACACTTCTCCTCTGTGATAGTGATGTCCTCGGGGTAGGCTGAATATTTGATTTCTAATGCGGACTTGTAGCTAGGGTATGTGGAAAGGCCATGTATTTTAGATGTGATTCGAAGAAGAAAGAAGTGGTTTTTGGTAAAATGGCCAGAAACAATAATGGAAAGAGCTTCCTCTGGAGATAGTTCACTTTGCTTGGCCTCCTTTGTTCTCCATTCAGATAACACGCACCGCGCTCTTGAGAGAGTGTTTGTCGTCACCACTTTAATTATTTTTGCGACAGACTCATCTCCTTTGCTTCGATAGCTCATCGAGGTGGCGAACGCTTACTCATCTGGTGATGTGCTAGCCCTAAAATCCTCTCTTTTCCTTCTCTTTGCCCTCTCACGGGATTCCTCAAACAGTTATTTCGGTCGGCCAATTTCAGCTAACTCAGTCGAACCTTCGAACAGTAATGATTTTAATTAACACATTGAAGCAAGAGATACTGATATCACTGCAACACATTACAATTCACACAGTAGATACTCACCGGATATCTTGGGAACATATTTATATAAGACCGGAAAATTTCAACTTCAGTTGGAGCCAACTTCCGAACTTTCTTCGGGAATAACGTGAGCTTTGCTCCCACTTACGAAGATAATTTGAGAAAAGATACTTTTGCATAAAACTTGCTAAAATATTTTTGGAATTGACGTCCTCATTAAAATGAAATTTGTTGCTTTACTAGTCCAGTATGCATTGTTTCTTTGATAATGTAGATTTTTTTCCATTTTCAATAAATTTCTTATGCATCTCAAGATGCGAGATATTTCTAAGATCCATTAAACCCTATGAAATCTTTTTTAAGTTAAAAATTAGTAAAATCTTACAAGACTACACTGATTGCACCACTGTTAGCCAAAAATCTACGGAAGTCTATTGAAACTGGAAACTAAAAACCTACGGGTTCTCCTCTTCAAAAATTGCCTTCTCTTTTTTCGAACGTAAAGAAGATACAACAGCTTCCATACTTAAAAACAAACAATCGTCTTCCTCTGGCAAAGCACTGCGCAGAACTGAATTCTAGCGAGAAATATTCGGACAAGCGATGCTTAAAAGTAACTTGCGCAGAGTATGCCGCAGGGTGAGGACCGTGATCGACTTTTTCCTAGAAGCCTCACACACGTGCAGGGGGACAATGCTCACCCCATTCACCCCCTGTGGCCTTTCGCAAAGAGAGCGGCGGTTGGGTTTTTTCCGTAGGGGAACAATAAAAATGTGGCATAGCTCAGTCTTTTTCGGTAGCTGTTTACTCTGAAAGCGGTACGGAGCCGACAGCGGTTTTAATAATAATAATAATAATAATAATCGAGCGATTTGAAGACTGTAGTCCTCTCTTACAATTGACTCATTAGACGAACACGAACATCACGCCATCAGGGCCTAGAGTTAAAGTTAAAAAAGAAATACTAAACATAGTTAACCAAATTATAAATCAACCAATTTAGATTTCCATGCAACGAAAAGATTTACATTTATATGTAATAACATTCATTGAATAAATATACCGTCTTAAATTTGTTCTCCTTGATGGTGAACTTCTCCGAAATCGACTGATATCACGCGACTGGCATTTTCAACCTGAATGCTCCATGGTTGACGGGTCCCAGAGACTTCTCTGATCAACGGTAATACCAATGTAGTTGCGCATTTTGTAAACCAAATCCTGTAGAATCCGAATACACCATTCACAACTTCCTCACCGAAAGTCGAACAAATGACTTTTGGCCAGCTTTTTTCGATTTGGGACCACTGTGCGGCGTCATTGGTATGTATGTATTGAGTTTTAGAGAGGAAATTGGTTTCATTTATGGAATGTATAATATTAATTACAATTTTCAAATGCGAAAACTTCGCTTGCAATTGTAAGCAGAGTACTCAATTACCCACGAACGACCGAGAGGTATTGTCGTCGTTTTAAGGAATTATTTATATTCGAGCGCTTGAGCAAACGTGAACACTTGCTTTGAATGAAATTTATTTTGATTCCGATGAGCCACGATCCCATATCAATTCTACCATCGATTGTTGCCACAACTCGCCTTCAAGCGTTTGCTCAGCTGTATCTGAGCTTATTACCCCCTTATTATCAGCCTATTTCACGCTTGAAAATGTCAGACCTTAGAGACTCGACCGTTTCAGGCTTCACTTGGTGGATGTTAATAGTATCCATATTTAGAGAATACACTTTCGTACTTTTCCGTCGAATTGTGTAGTGCCTACAATGCGTTTCACTGACTTGCGGCATCATACGGTACAAAAATTCAGTCCAAACTGAATTTTGGACTGGACTGAATTTGGAATTTGGGTTTGGAACGAATTGTTGAACCTGATGATGCCGCAAGTCGTAGCATGCTTCCCAATTAACGAATTCACTTTTTAACATTCATTCGGGTTTTTAAAAGAATGAATTAACCCTTTATACAAGCATTCATTAACCTTGAAAATTTCAGGTTTAGTCGGACTTTAGAAATTGTGTAGATCGATTGTAGCATATAAAAAATAATTGTTTATTCACACTCGATTATCCTAACTGACGTGATACTGGTACAATGTTTTCATTCACACACCATAAGTGTAAACACAGAAGTAAGCTTCTTTGATCACTATGAAATTACATTTTCAGTCACTGTCATATGCCAAAAAATAAACCAATATCTTATGCCCATGGATTTTATTATCCTCTATCAAGGCTTCAGTATTAATTATTTGACATTTTCAGACTAAGGCCGTTTTCGAACTTGGCAAACGCCTAGTTAACTTGATATCAAGTTAACTTGATCCCAAGACCGACCGGGTAGAATCTTGACTTGACACTTTCGTAGCCCTTTTACGGTGGAAGAGACACCATGCGGCCTTCATTTCGTAAAACATACGAAATACGCGCTATCCGTGTCCATAATTATTGTGGGTGATTGAAGTGGATTACTTCTTTAAAATGCTTCCCAACCTTATACGGCAAAGTAACAGAGAATATTATTTTTAAAATCTTATTGCTTATGAATAAAATAATTCTCATATACCATAATATGGTGATTAACTAATGTCTTTCGATTACTTGGGGCTGCGAAAATGGACGACATATCGCTCACTGTATTTTACCACAATCAACGTCTTTGTGCAAAAAAAGGCATCATAATATTTTTTGCCTGTATGAAAAAACACGTAACAATATATTAATGCATTACACTCCGAACTAACTACCTATGATCTCTGACTGTTGACTGATAAATACGCGCTTTGTAACTAACATAATTAAGCTGAAAACAAATTACATTTACTCTGAAGGTTTATTGTCCCACTTCTTTGATGAATGCTGTGAAAACCTCTCCAATGTTAACGTTATAAACAATTATTATGTTCGTTAGCTAACAATAATGCTGCCAATGAAATTATGGCTACCATAGAGTACTTTCCATCGGACCATAATTCTTTCATATAATTTCTTTCATTATTATTTCATTTCTTTTCCTTCCACAGTAAGGAAGATAGATTTTGTAGGTTCAATGAAGTAAACAAGGACTGTACATTTACAATGCATGGAATTATTCACACAACTATTAGTTCTTACTACAACACACATAAACAACTATCTTTTATAAGTATATTCACATTTGAAAAGCCTTTAAATATAACGAATTCATCAATTTTTCCGCAAAAAAATAATAAATATCACACAATTATACGTAGTAATGAAAAAATAGTATCCATTTCAAAGTTTCTTCACTTCTATCTTCCGTACAAGCCCATGTTATCGCACACCGAGTTCCAACTTAAAACCTAGCAAGCATAGCAAGTCTCCTTTTTCGTTGACTTGGTATCTTTCCTCGATAGCAAGTGAACAAGCGCTTGGTGATGACTTATCCATGACGTCATAGCTTTCGATGCGTACTAGGTTTCAAGGCAAGATGCTAGATTTGTCAAGTTCGAAAACGGCCTTGGTATCTTTCCTCGATAGCTAGTGAACAAGCGCTTGGTGATGACTTGTCCATGACGTCATAGCTTTCGATGCGTACTATGTTTCAAGGCAAGATGCTAAATTTGCCAAGTTCGAAACGGCCTAAGCTATACCGTCGAAGAATGAACTCATAGTTTAGAATTTATTATATACCTATGTTATTTCTTCCATTTTTGTTGTTGCTAAACTTCTTTTTAATCTCCTTGTTCTGCCGGGAGAACCTACACCCGTCAGTGCCTATCTCAACAGAAGATTGGGTACTGACAGACGCGACGGCACAAGTTTTCGGGTTGGCGTGTGAGCTTTCTAGGTTTCATGGGTCGCAAAATAATAAAATTGAATAATATGAGACGGCTGTCTGAACGTACCCTTCACTTTCGATTGGGATCAAAATGATGTGACAGCAATTCTTCCCATTGGAATGTACAGGAGGCCCGCTTGGTTCTGTTCAAACCGAACGACAAATTTCAAAAATTCTCTAAATCAACACGCATCCGGGGTGTATTTCTCATGGTCTCACGTATCTTTCCAAAACTCTATCGCTGAGCTGGAAAACCAGAAATGTCATCTAGGTATAGAGCTAGAAAGCGTTCTGAACAGAATGTAAGAGAATAAACGTAATGAGCCGAATTCGGGAGATGGAAATTTTGGATCCTTATCGGTTTTCACATTTTTATGCATTATAACACCAAAAACCGAATCTTCAAGGCACCTTATTTGCACAAATTTCCATGCATCCTATATTCGTAAATTCTGTCACTGCTACAACAATTGACGCGTGTCTACATTCAAACAATAAATAGGTCAATGGATGATATGGATCGCTTGCGCGCTGGGAGTTGCCCAAGCGGAGACGACGGTATGACGTTCATGCATACCGATAATATTCGAATCCGCGGAATCAAGGTCCTTATACCCAGGTCATGACACGATCTCATAATGCACTCTGATTACTTCATTTTGGATCGGGCTCGATGCTCCGTAGCACTGTTACTCTTCATTGAGTAGCCCAAATTGTTTAGCCATGATCAATGTTACAAATACTCTTTTAAACATGATACTGAATTTGATTTAAAGCTTAATGGCGTATTGTAATTTTTAATGCTACTGTGGTTTTCCCCCACTGCCGTGATTGAGAAGTTGACCCGGTGGAAAACCGGAGTAGCCTTCAAAATCACAATACGAGCTTTAGAGCTTTTTTACATCTGCGAAAAATACCGTGAACGAAATTTTTCCGGGGAATTACGTTTTAACTACTTCATGACTACTCCATCTTTACTCACAAAGCACTCCACCCTTATGGCCCGCTGTGCAATCTGAATGGCATTACATCCTAAAGTATAAATTTTTATCCACTTGGATGAACTTATGGTCAGTGCCTTACAACTCCAAATGTATCTCAGTGCCTCGATGGTAAACGGTTACTTTGGCTTTTTATTTTCAGGGCGTCAGGTGGTTTTAGAAAATCACTACCAAACTCCAACGGGCACTAAGGATGATATAAATAAGGAATACAATCAAAGTATAGAACAAACAATATCTTTATAAATCGTCATAATTTCTTGTCAGCACAAAACATGTCCAATCTCGACCAGCACGACAATTCAACTATCCCGCATATAAATAAACAAACCGTTACCAAGAAAATGAAACCGATCAAATCCAGCCAAGGCCCTACAATTTTATTTAATTAATTAAAAGTTCATACAAAATGTAACATTAATAGTTACAGACTCCCCATATATGCTATCGTAAATAATAAATGAAGTATCTTTCCATCAATGAATCTTCAATTCGTGTTATCGTTTAATAATTAGGCATTATGATTTCAGACACGTCATCGGTATGACGTAACCTACGAGTAGGTATATGTATGACAAACAGAATGAAAATCACATACCTAAGTTATCCCTCTTACCTGGGTAAATAACATGTAATTTGACATTATTTAATAACCCAGTCCGGTGGTTCCCCAGGAAGCAACTCCGTCCCCCGAAAGGTGTAGCTCAAATTGATGGGGGCGATAAGAATCTGAAGTGTGGCCGGAGAGAGACTGACTAGACTGCAGAGTGTACATAAGACGTTTGCTCCCTTTCGTTTCCTTCAGATAAATTCATACACCGCGTTAGGTCGTTCAAGATGTGAAAATAGTTCAATCGTAACATAGTTGTCTACGCTGCTCACATTGCGTCATAGCGTAAGGACGAAAAGTCAGTGGTTTCTCTTCGGGCTTTTCTGAGAGTCGTTCAAAGCTTTCCTAAAGTTACACTCTTAAGTCTGTTTTAACATCCAGCTTACATTGAGTCCAAGACAATGGATTGAGACCCTGTATTTTACAAACCGACCCGACAGGCAATTTCATGATTCCCTCCTCTTGCGTTCGCCGTATTTAGGCGCTAACTAGCGGGAGACTCTTGTTAACCTATCTCGGATGGTGAATTTTCCACAATCCATCGTTACGCAATTCCAATAAAACAAGTTAAACCCGAGGGAAGTTAGCAATGGATAGATATAATCAAGGAGAAAGGTGGTTGTTACACACAGAAATGATCCGATTAATTCGACAAACAATCTGTTTTCAGTGTGGTATCCCCTGCCGAACACCCTCAAGGTTGTCTTGTAGGGTAGGATTTGATTGATCAAGATGGATGAAATGGCCTTCGAGCCTGAGATAGAAAACACTGCTCTCTTCCGAGTTATGGTATACCTATCGTTATCGAGGGTTTGAACTTGTATCCGACTTATTCCCAAACCTTACTTTCTCGAGTGCCGTAGAAATATTTATAGCTTTTTTCGAAGTGAACTGGTCGTGATATAAGGTCGAAAAAGTAATGATCATCCTGAGAAGTAAATGTCTGTCTCCGAGCTGCAGCCTTGCAGTGTGGGCTTTCTCGGAAAGTATTTTTGCCTTGCACAGACGAAAGACGAGGAGGAGGCGTGAGTATGATTCGAGTGGTGAATGGTTGAGTTATGCTAGATCCTTCACGGCGGCAAGTGGGAGGGAAGGAATTCTATTCAAGATTTATACAAATATAATCGTCAGCATATATGGACCCTGTATCTTATTTTACGAAGGTAAGTAGTGGACTGCTTCCAACCTTACATAATGTGAACTTTTGGCCCAAAGATACTTAATTTAATTTAACAGCGTCGAAACCAGGCTAAAAACATGAAAAGGTTTACCCATATGGGATTCGGACTATGGAGCGAATGGGGAGCTATTGAATGTTAAGATGGCGGTGTATGATAATATTAAGGAAAGAGTGAGAGTTAACGGGGTTCTGAGTGATTGGTTTGCAATAAAACAGGGCGTAAAGCTAGGTTGCGTAATGTCACCGCGACAGGTTAATGTCTTTATGGATAAATGTGTTAGAGATGCATGTAGAGAAAGCGACGGTATTTTGATTTGAAATGTAAACGTTCTAGTCGAAGTATATGCGAATGACGCTGTTATGATCTCAGAGACCCATCAGGGATTGCGAAAGTTCGTAGATAAGGTTTGTGACTTAACAGAGAGATTAGAATTGAAGTTAGATGCGTGCAAGACTAAAGTAGTAGTTGGTGATAAGGAGAATGGGGAGAATAACTGTATGATGAGGGCGAATGGTGAAGTTATTGAACAAGTGGATGATTTATTGTACTTGGGTAAGATGTTACCGAAAGGCGGACGGATAGATGAGGAGATAAAGAGAGGTGCTAATTGTGGAAGGAAAGAGTTAGGTCGCAAGTGGAGCATATCAAGGAATGAGTGGCTGTTAAAGGAGGCGAAAATCGCCGTGTACAAAGGGGTACTTCTCCCAACATTGCTGCATGGTAGTGAAATGTCAGAATAGAGAGGGCAGTTAACTATACGCCGTGGGTATGAGTTATCTGAGGAGTGTTGGTGGCAAGAGTGGGTTGGATAGATTGATGAATGAGTGGGTAATAAATGAATGTGGCTCAGATGCTCCAGTAGTGGACATATGTGAAAGAAGTGTCCTTCATTAGCAAGGCCATGTTGAGACAATGGATGAGAGTCGAATAACGAAACAGATATACCTATGTCAGAGTGGAGTGAAATGAAATGAATGGTATGAGAGGTAGAGGTAAGCCGAGGAAGTTGTGGTTGAACGTGGGTCAGGAAATTCTTAGGAGGTGGAGTCTTAAACTTACTTATCTTACTTACTTCTTTTTCCCCAGGACATTATGCCTATTTATACGGTTTTCCTTATTTGAACCTTTGACAAATGTATTTCCTGTAACCTTAAATAAATTGATGCGTAAACCGTTATGCTCGATATTAAGGAAAATGATATAGTGCGGGATTTGATGACTTATTTGGAATATGCATTTGTGTGAATGATCGGCAGTGTTCAACAACTTAGCATGTATTTCCTTTCCGGCTATTCCCTTTTTCGGTGCGTGAGGATCCTGATTTTGAGTATACACTGACTCCATTGCGCGCACGTATAAAACAGGAATTATCTATGGAAAAATCCTGAGGCCTATTTTTGGGATCCCGATTAGCAGGTAAAAAGATAGCAAATATTTTGGCCGAACAATCAATTAAATTATAATAAAATCTTAATTATAATGATTGATTAAAGGGAAAAGTGGTTCGAATAAAAGTGCTTTAAGACGCAAAATTAAGATTTAGCTTTCTGTTGCAACGAACGAGAGTGCTGAGTTAAAAACCCAATCTTATGCAAATATATTCGCTAGTAAACGCAAGACAATACAATTTTTGTGGTGAAATATGAAAAAAAAAAAACTTTCCATGACTTTATTTACGCACAAGCTTATTCACTATAGGGCGAATTACATAATACATTTTCTTGTTTCAACGATTTAATTACGGAATGTAGAAAAAATGAATGGAATTAGAGCAGGTGCTATTTCCCGCTTAGATTGTTCGGATACAATCATACAATTTTCCGTTTTATGCGGTGCAATTTTCCTCGTAAAAACGTGCATGCATTCGTTTACAACAGTGAAATATAAAAATATTCCGATGGGGTACCGACATATACCATAGTTTCTGCAGACAGCTGACTGTAATAATAAGATTGGAAATTTACTCAATATACAGTCCCTCCAATGGGTATTTAATTGTGGAATCGCTGTCAGCTTGACAATCTTCGTCCACTCACCTCTGTTCCAAAACTGTCCTCCGGCATGTATAATTCTCCCTAATTTATTTAAAATTACTGGATATAAAAAAAACTTGAATATATCAATTAATAAACGACTAGAGAAATTATTACTTCACTGCACAGATAGTCGTTATAACGTCACAGCCTATCCGTGGCGGTAAAATATTTCCATATCGCGAAAAACTGAACCTATTGTTAACCAGTCATTTCTTGACTGATATTAAGAACTCTACAGATTTTAAATTACGGCAGGAATCGTCTTCACCGCGATTGTTTATGTTTCATACACAATACTCAGGAGAGCTGAGGTGGCCGTTTTTCGGGGGGATTAAAACTTAAGTTAAACAATTGTGCACCTTTGGTAGACTACCTGGTACGCATGATCCATGTGGTCTACGAATTATTTCATCCAGCTGATAAAATACACAGTCTCAATCTTCCTCCTTATGTTACAGGTAGTCAAATTTTACCTATCACACGCGAAATTTATCCTATCACACCCTTCTTTCCACCGCTCCAGCATACTTAATTCACTCCCATCTCATCGTCATTCTTTACATCGCGTTCCTTTCAAATAGTTCATGCTCGAGGACATCGACGAAAAACTTTTACAATTTCAGATTCTTGCTATATTCATATCATCTTGAGATAATACTATAACTCCAAAGGATACGGTATTTTGTCCTAAAGAGAACGATTCGACAACAATAGGAGGTGAGCCCTTGGTAACGTTTATTCTTAGCAACCGCATTCATTTCCGATCTTTCGATTAAAAAGGAACATGGGAAATACTTTGAGAAAATGCGTTCAAGGAGGTGATGATAATACGGATATGTATGGTGCTGGAGATACAGAACCGATGCCTAACGACAGTAACAACGTTGTCGGTGAGTCTTGAAGGATAGCTATGCCACTTTAACCCTGATTTACCTCCATGGTTGTTGGGATCGGTGTAATGTTAAATGGTTTCCTTTTTTTTAGCTTATGGTAGATGACTTTCAAGCTAGGAAAGTACTTAAAAATCATATTCATCATTAATGTTGGTGTTCTACGCTGGGGTAGCGTAACCTCTTCGTTTTAAGGGGGGTTTTTTCTTTTCCAGCAGGACACTGACTCATTGGTTCATCGATTAGAACCAATTTGGATTCGAAACATATCCAAAGGTATTTACGTAGGGAAAGGAGTCTCCGTAACCAGCAAAACTGAGGCGCCCGGCAGGGGAGGGTAACTGAGAACCTCCTTCTTACTACCGGGTGGTGCTTGGTTTTGTCCCAATAGGTCGCCTCGCCCGGAGAACCTGGAAAGAGGTGTAGGCCTCATTGCACTTCCAGGGGATACCGAGCGGGTCCCCTCGTTAGGAACTAGAGGGTAGGCTAGGGCGGAAACCTACCTTTCCCGGCTGTGCCCGACCTGCTGGTCAGGCGGATCGTACGGATAGGAAGATCCTCCTCACTCAGATTTTTCCCACGTATTCCCCCCTTAGGACACGGAGACTCCACGGCTGCGAAGCCTGTATCTCAAGTAAATGGGACGAAAGCAGAAAACGATGGTCGATATGTACTGCTCCTGAAATATCACTACCTACTATTGATTACTAAATTTACTAAAGATACAGTCCCTCATTTTGAATTTCGCCAAGGAGTCGCTGTCAGTGTGGCCGTTTTCTTCCACTGTCCTTTGATCTATTTCAGTCTACTAGCGTCTACACTACTGCCCATTTCATCAAATTTTACCGATTTCTGGAATCAATAAATAAAAAAATGGATTACAAAATTTATTTTGACTGACAACTTCTCCCCACAGATAATCGTTCTTAAGTCCACGCCTATCTATGAGGGTATAATATCGCCAAATCGTGTAAACTGTGATTCCATTTATCCAGTCATTTCTTATGTTCCTTTGTTGCAACGAATAATTATCCGAGTTTAAATTGTGGCAGTAATTGCAACCATCATAATCGCTTACTTATATACAATATGTATATACACGCAAGTACCAGATAGTCTACCAATTGTTTCATCTAGCTGATCCAAAGCGCTAAATACCTCTTCCTCTTTCTGTTAGGGGTAGTCAAAATATGCCCAATAATCCTATCACACTCATCTTTCCACCTGTCCAGCCAACTTAATCCTCGCATTACTACATCATTCTTTACTTATTTTTCTTTCAAATACTTGTTAGCCCATGAAAGAGAAACTCTCTGTGACTACACCTGAAACGTTTTTCAGTAAGACTTTCTTCTTACTCTCGTCTTTTTACCCCCCTGTAACTTTCCTCTATAAATGTACATACACACACATATAAATGTTTATACAGAAAGGAAGAGAGTTGAGCCTTTTGTCATCGGTTAATGCATTTTTTCTTCAGACATGTGGTAAAAATAAATGTATTCAGTTGTAGAAGATTTGTAAAAGTCACAACAAGGAACAATGTCTGCAACCATATCTTCATTCTAATGTGTTTGAGTAATTATTTCTTAGGCAAGACAAGCATCACCACCGATCATCATTAATTTGAGAGGTGTAGGATTACCTCTAATCTCAACATCATACACATCCATCCATGTGAAAGACCAAAATGCCAGTTCTGGCTGAATATTCCTTGCTCTGTTGTTTGCCTTAGGCCTAAATTATTCTCCTTTAAGGTTAAGTGTAAATAAAACAGTGAAGAATGAATTTTGGAGGCTGTCTTGTTCATCACTACATGCTTGTAGCTTACATTGGGAAAATCCCGATCATTGGTGCCAGATATTATTCCCTATGCTCCATGCAAGTGTCTTTTATCATGAGGAATTGGGCCGGTGGAACTCTTGTCTGCCTTGGTACCCGAGTCAGTGGGGACACAGTACCAGTTTCTCAGCCAAATGAGTTGTGGTAATCTCAAGTCTCAACTATATGTCAGCCCCACTCGTAACATGCATGAGGCCAACCATTTATTTGTACAGTGCATTTAATGGAGTAAAAAGTGTTGCATGCCTCAGGAAAATGACTAATGAGTGCAGCCCGCGTGCTCCATTGTTTGTATACAAATATCAAATGGAACTTAAGCATTATAGTTTAGAAAGTTCTAGCATTGTGGATATTACAAAGTTTATATTATATAATACATAGTTGTGGGGTTCTGTTTAAAATTTGTATGCACACTGCACATGGTGTACATACATTAGATTTTTTTCCATGACATGCAATGAAAATATAATTTTTGTTAACCCCATGTGCTGAATTATACAGTTGAACGTGGAAACATGCAATGATTGGGGGGTTTCATTACTGACTACTGCAACTGGGACTATGGATTTGAGGCTCCCAATGGAACCTGGCTCCTGCTCTCTTTGCTTATATTTTCCTCAACAGCAGAGTCAGCTGGTAATGGGGTTTGCTCTTTTATGCAAAATTAAAATACTCAATGTATATGGCATGCAATTTTCTCATTAGGGCTCTACTGAATTGACTGCAGGATACATTTTATGTAGGACCAAACATGCGTAGCGTCTTGTAGATGACAATTAGTCTTGGTATTCCAACCAGCAAAGGTGACCTTCACCTAAAAGATTCCCATTGGAACTCCAGAAACCTTGTCACCTCCAGGACCCAACGCATATGTTGAAAACCCAAAAATAATGGAGAGATGAAATTGTCACAGTGTTTGTTCATATACATGCAAAAATCTGTAGTAGGTTATTGAGTTGTTTGTGGTCAAATGGTTTGAAATGGATTTATGATACAGACATATTGACCATAGAAGAAAGTTTTTAATAAATTTTGATTTCATATTGCAGCCAGACTTAATGAATTTATGGCCGGATCAGAGGTATCAGTTACTTCATCCACTTCATCCGTCGGGAAGCTCCCTAATAAGTCACGGCTACGGAGTCTAAGGAAACCATCAAAAGAGGCCCCTCACCATAGAGCTAAATACACGGAGGATGGTGAGTACTTTTTTTTCCTTGGAACTTATCTCATCTGAATATTTGACTGTTTATGTAAATACAATTCTTTTTGGAGTGGGATATCTGTGTTTAGCAATCAAAGTAACAAAATGCATTGAAATTGGCTCTTGATTATAATATTTGGGTTTCTTTGTTATATTTTTTCTGCCAAATTAATTAAAATGTATTTTGTGAACTTAACATCACGAGAAAATGAAAAGAAGGTACTGCAATTTCCATATAAAAATTTATTTTACGGGAAAGGATTAGGGAAGTGGAGAAGGGGTGGGCCTCCCTTTCTTTGCAAGGTGCGTAACTCTGGGGATAAAGTCACTCTGGTGGTTATGCGTCACCATATGTTTTGTGAAGGGTGAGGCATTTTTCCTAATTCAGAAGCTGTCTTCATGTTCGCTAACCCTGATATTGAAAAGTAAATTCATCCATCTGAGAGATATATTATTACATTCATCGCAGCAACCTTCATGAAGTCTGCTTTTTTAGTCCAAGTATGTTTCCAGAGTGTTTCTATGGTAGAAAGCAGCACTGACTTCTCCTTTCTGTAGATATTGTAATTTCATGAGAGAGATTTACCAAGGAAGGATATCCTCCTCCTCTTTGGACAAGATTCTACCTCTCGTGTCCCACTTTTAATCACCTTCTGAGTCAATGCTGTCTGTTTCCATCTGTGCAGTGTGTCAGTTAGAACTTCCAAGTATCCGTTGCGGACAGGTATTTGGTTGATTGCGACGAGCTCCTTCGTTTGGTTCACATTAGATGCGAATTACAAGCGAATGGTGCACAGTCTGTGTATCAAGGAGTGGAAGGCTTACATTTTAATTGAATGTGGAGTAGTTAGTGCACGTGTAATGGATATTCACAAGTTCTAATTAATACACTGCACTGATAGAAACTGACAGCATTGATAGAAACATACAGCAGTATTAAGGTGTTCCAATGAACCAATATTCATACCCCATTGGCCATCCTCATTTCTGGCATGGCATTTGGAATTTATAGGAGATGGATTTGTATGGAATGGTTCATAAGATTTTCTTATATATTTTTGATATCTCGAAGACATTAAAGATAATGTTTTAGCCCAAAACTGTTTATGGTTATGCTTCGAAAAAGTAACCTTCCTTCAAAAGCTTTGGGTGTTCAACCAAATAACTTACTCTTAATGCAGGTTTTTTCTTCTAGCATGTGTTTTTAACATAGGTGTATATAAATGCCTTTAGAATCCCTGAAACATCTTTTTGCTACAGTTAAGCTTTAAGGTGAAGCGATATGTACCCAAGGTTTAACAAATTATAGAAAGGATGTCATCAATCACTCACAATTTTATGGAAAAACTTCAGTTGAGGCATGCAATAAAAAATAAGTGATCCTTTGCCTAAGGTTGATTAAGGAAATCATGCACTTTTCATTATTATGCTAGTAGTATTTTCTTGCATGGCACTCCACTCTTAATTTGTAGTAGAGTGTTCATTTGCGACTTCAGATTATGTGAACTCTGTTTGCAAAAAGTATTAATTTTTGCCATTGTTTAATTTTTTCAGAGTTCCAGCAAGTCATAAAAAACATTAATGGGGTAAATGAGGAGTACATTAGCCGAATGGAAGGGAATCATGTACTTGAGTTGAATAGCTTGCGAGGGGAATATGCAGAAAAGCTTCGCATATACACAAAGTATGTAGAACAGCTGGAACAAAAGGTGCTTCAACTGCAAGAGGATTGGATAAAATGCCAGACGTTACTTGGCATGGAGGTTAGTGACATTGAAGAAATGCCTTTCCTTATACTCAAATCTAAATTTTTTCTATTAAAAAGGCCTAAGTGATATACATACTCAATCCAATTTTAAAGATAATATTTGGCAAAACTTAGTGGAGATTAACAAGATTGAGCATTTATTATGAAACAATTTCTATATTCCACACTTTATAGCCATGCTAGATTTCAATGCCTATGGCATCATTGTCATGGCACCCTGACCAATAAATGTAGATATCGTTTATGTTGGCAATAAAAGGAATCATACAATGAGTTTGATGAATAAGGCTATACCTAATCATTCTATAAACTTTGATAGTGGAATTAGAATATCATTTTCTTTATGTTAACCCAAATTTATGAATTTTTTTTTTTATACTCAACTCGGTCTTAAGCTAAACTTTGTCTGGATGGTAAAAAAATATTTCCCCTTTATCTTAACAGAGTACCTAACTTCTTCAATCATTTCTCTTTTGATTACCTAGCATTTTGGGTCAAAGCTGGGAATTAAAATGGGAGAAAAATCACTTTTTTTACATGAAAATTACAAAAAAGTTAAAACCATTTTCCTTTAACTGCAACCAAAATCTGAATTCCTCGATATTGTACGGAATACTCTAGCAGGTGAAGCTGCCACAGTTTCTTTCTCCCCTGTAGATTAAAGTGGTCGAGAGGATACATTAGCTTAAATATATGAGCACTCCGCATTGTATCATAGTATCTGGTTTTCAGGCCACATCTTCATTATTATTATTTCTAAACTTTACCCACTAACCATATTCTGAGACGAGAAATAGGCTAGAAAGTTCAATATCAGTTAATTTCTTGGCCAAAAAAGGAAGTCATCAAATTTTTATGGTTGGTTTTTTTCACAGAAATGCCCTCCTTTAATTATTTGTAGTATAGGTACCATCATGAAGTAGGGTAATTTCTATATGGGGCTACCAATAAATGGAGCTTGTTAATTTGTATTTAACTGACATCTTGTGAGCCTATCGTATTAATGATCTTTATTAATTGGCGCAGGAAAAAGAGGAAGTGGTTAAACTTGAAGTAGACAAGACAGAGTCAAGGTTCTTGTCTTTGCCGCCTATATCAGCAGCATCAGCCGTCAAAATAGACTCTCTGACGGCAATGACCTTGAACATGGCAGCACCATTTTTGACCAGTCAACTGTCAACTCAACAATCTCCGGAGACACTGCCATCTCCTGAATCATTGCTCAACACCTGCAAAGACACCTGCGAAGGCAACAAGACTACTGCGTCTCCCATGGAGACCACATCTGCTTCACTGCCAATTCCTCCCGCACCACCGATGAGCGAAGTGGATGGACCACAGCCACCTCCTCCTCCAGACCCACCAATTACATTAACCCTCATGACAGGCTCATGTGGACTAATAATATTAGATTCCTAATCAATCAATTTAAAAAGGCCTCAATATCATGCGAAATGTTATATAATAGTTATTGATTTTTTCCCCTCATTGGACATTCTGATTTTTTTGAATGAAAATTAAATAAAATGAATTTGAAAACCAGTACCTATTCTGTATGTTACATTGATTTTGTATTCTCCGTCGGCTTCTGTAATTAGGGAGCAAACGTTAAGGGTGAGCTGAGGGTGATTCATGAAAAGATTCAATTTTCTAACATCTAATGCCAACACTGCCGCCTTCTACGAAGCACAGTAACGAAAGAACTTGGTTTTGAATTGGGAGCTGGTAGGAAAACCATGTGACGAGGCTAAACTCCTGTGGCGACATATGAACAATCGCTCCAAGAAAAATTTCTTCATTATTACTTACTTCCGCCGGTATTCACCTTGCTCTGTCAGTTCGAGCCATTACCACCGGCTGGTGACGAATCTAGGTTCACTTGGAGACTTAAGAGTTCAAATTCAGGCATTGAAAGGGGTCAACTGGGGATTAAGGAAAGAGAAAAACAAACAGATTAAAGAAAACTCTTCTCCCCAAAGCCATTTCTCGCGCTATTTACTTTGTCTCGTACGGTGTACGGATGTCACTTTTTCATGTATGATAAGGGCAATGTATGATGAAAGTAAGGTAGGTGTGAGAATTAATGGGGTTCAGAGTGATTGGTTTGCAATGAAACAGGGCGTGAAGCGAGAATGCATAATATCACAATGGCTGTTTAATGCATTTTTGGATAAATGTGTTAGAGATGCATTTAATGAAAGTACGGTGTTGTAATTGGAACAGTAAACGTGCGAGTTATAGTAAATGCAGATGATAAGACTAAATGAAAAGTGAAATTTAAGGAGAATAACTGTATGATGATGGCGAATGTTGAATTAATTAAACCAGTAGATTATTTTGTGTAATTAGGTAAGATGTTGTGAACCAGTGTGTCAGTACATCGGATATATCTCTTAGTGGTGGGTTGCGGGATATAGTATAATGGTACTCAAGGTAGTCCTTTCAGAAGGGATCCTAGCTAGAGCAGAATAGAGAGGACGAGCCTGGGATACCACTATGTTTTGGTTGCTCTTGTGGCATAGTGGCGAGAATGAGCCAAAACTGACCGGTAGAGCGCTGTAACCGTTAGCAGGGAAAGCTGCACGTGGTGAGGGTACTGCGAAGGCTAGTAACCTTACATACTCTATTACAACTTACTGCTAAACGTCAAAATGTTGCCTCGGACGGCCGAAGCCACGATGGGTGGCGGAGGCTGAATAAGTTTGGCCCATTAAGATACGGACTGGAAAGGAACTGAACCCTCGGAATTTGAGAAGAGTGTATGGAAAGGAGCATGTGTTGCTGATCAAAATGTATTTGAGACGGATGAATGTTTTAGGTGTATGTGAAACTAAGTGTAAGGGGCAGGATGCTGTTCCCAAAGATGGTGGTAGTCTGGCATTATGGTCAGGATTTGAACATAATGTACACAGAGTCAAGGTTAAGGACTCATTCTCAATGAGAGAGCTGAGTTGCTAGTAAGGAATTACGAGTTAGTATCCCCTAGATAGCTCTGGGTTTGCATGATAGTAGGTATGAGGAGAGTTGTGATTGTGGCGTGCTATGCACCAGTGGATGGAGAGAGTGACTGCGTGAGAGATGAGTATTGGGAAACACTGGGAGAGGTTTTGAATGAATTTGATCCTGGTGAGAGAATAATATAAGTAGGTGACATGAATGGGTGGGTTGGTGTGAGGGGAGATGCATCTGAGAGAGTGGTTGAGCCTTTTGGTGACACCCGAGCGAATGATAATGGTGAGTGTGTGCTTAGAAAAAGGATTGTTGTGTCGAATACATGGTTTAGACATAAGAGAATACATATGTATACTTGGCAAAGGAGTGTTTGTAAAAGCATGATTGATTTTATTGGGTATAATGAGAGATTGAGATAGTTAGTTTGGGACACGCGAGTGAGGAGGGGTGCTGAATGTGGAACAGACCACTATTTGGTACTCTCCAAAGTGAATCTGGGCAGACAGTGTGTACGAAGGAAGAATGTTGCGCGTAAGCAGTTGAGAGTGAAAGTGGAAGGGTTGCTAGACGTTGCTCTATCGTTGAAGCATATAGAATGGGAGGAGCATACCAGAAACGAAAATGTGAATGATGCGTGGGAGTTTTTAAAAGGAGTGACTGTGGAATGTGCTGAATGTGTATGTGGAAAAGGAGTGGTAGGAAGAACGAAAGGTGATGGTTGGTGGAATGAAGAAGTGAAAATTGCAGTCAGAGAAAAGAAAGAGGCATACAAGGATATGATTCCTGCCAAATCTGAGGACGATCGTACTAAGGCATGTGAGATTTACGGAAAGAAAAAGAATGAATGCAAAATCGTTGTGAAAGAGAGCAAAGAATGAATTCGTGCGGATGAAGCTAACAAAATGCAGAGTGATTTTGAAGGTAATAAAAAGCTGTTTTGGAAGTGGGTAAAAAGGGCTAAGATTGGTGACGGCATGGGAATGAAAGCCGTAAAGAACAAAATTGGAGAGATGATGTGGGACGAGAGCAATGTCAGGGACATGGGATATTAGGAGTTTGAAAAACAGGAGGGCGTGTATGAAACAGTGTGTGGGGTAGATGAGGCAAAAGAGGTTTGCAAGGATATGTCAGTATGGAGGAAATTATTGAAGCAGAGTTAGGTGTACAATTATGTATGAAATGAGTGAATCATTTTGACTGGGCCTGAATCTGAATGTGATGTTTTCATGCATCCATCTAGTTATTACTATTAATTACTTTTGGAAAATCATTAAACATATAATTTTAAAGGTACCAAAACATTTTTTAGGTTCGCTAATGCTTGACTCTATTTATATCTTGGATATATCTTATCTCTATATATATATTTTGGAAGATAGTATGGTTTATCTCTGATTATTTTTACTCTTCTTCAATAACTGTTTAAATCATTTAACGAAACTATTTCAAATTAGGTACATGGAGTATTTTTTTAAAATTTCTTTTAACCTGCAAATGGATATGAAAGTATTTGTAACCGTATCACTCCTATCAAAATTATCAATAGAGGTATTATTTTTGTAGCTATACATACGTTAAATGGCGCAATACATTGTCGCACAATCCTAATTTTACTTGGGGTTAAC
This sequence comes from Ceriagrion tenellum, assembly GCA_963169105.1. Taxonomy (NCBI): domain Eukaryota; kingdom Metazoa; phylum Arthropoda; class Insecta; order Odonata; family Coenagrionidae; genus Ceriagrion; species Ceriagrion tenellum. Next base: position 154,351,918 of record OY720636.1, read on the forward strand.
ATCAAAGTTATTGCTCCGATTGCAATAAGCTCATTTGGGGCTGGGAAATTTAAGGAAAATCACAGAATACAGAAATTGAACCAAAAATTTAATCATACATATATTTATACATACATTTAACTGGGTTAGAGAATTTTCAAAGTAAACAAAATTCTTTACAATTGCAGGTAATTGCACTATTTTTCTTTTCTGAACTCCTGAAATCGTTGATATCTTTAGATCTAATGTAAGAAGTAGTCTTCGAAATAGATCTTCGTTTGTACTGATCCTGGAGAATTTTTTTGTGTGGTGTTCCCGATATCTTCTGATATCCTTATTCCTAGCCTCCATCGCCTCTTCGGAGAATTTAACCAAAAGGGAGGACAGCTTCCTTGGCGATTGCTGATCCGTGAATTTACGTCACTTTCACTTAACTTCAATGATACACTGCAGACTCACCTCACACTTCTCCTCTGTGATAGTGATGTCCTCGGGGTAGGCTGAATATTTGACTTCTAATGCGGACTTGTAGCTAGGGTATGTGGAAAGGCCACGTATTTTAGATGTGATTCGAAGAAGAAAGAAGTGGTTTTTGGTAAAATGGCCAGAAACAATAATGGAAAGAGCTTCCTCTGGAGATAGTTCACTTTGCTTGGCCTCCTTTGTTCTCCATTCAGATAACACGCACCGCGCTCTTGAGAGAGTGTTTGTCGTCACCACTTTAATTATTTTTGCGACAGACTCATCTCCTTTGCTTCGATAGCTCATCGAGGTGGCGATCGCTTACTCATCTGGTGATGTGCTAGCCCTAAAATCCTCTCTTTTCCTTCTCTTTGCCCTCTCACGGGATTCCTCAAACAGTTATTTCGGTCGGCCAATTTCAGCTAACTCAGTCGAACCTTAAAAACAGTAATGATTTTAATTAACACATTGAAGCAAGAGATACTGATATCACTGCAACTCATTACAATTCACACAGTAGATACTCACCGGATATCTTGGGAACATATTTATATAAGACCGGAAAATTTCAACTTCAGTTGGAGCCAACTTCCGAACTTTCTTCGGAAATAACGTGAGCTTTGCTCCCACTTACGAAGATAATTTGAGAAAAGATACTTTTGCATAAAACTTGCTAAAATATTTTTGGCATTGACGTCCTCATTAAAATTAAATTTGTTGCTTTACTAGTCCAGTATGCATTGTTTCTTTGATGATGTAGATTTTTTTCCGCTCTCAATAAATTTCTTATGCATCTCAAGATGCGAGACATTTCTAAGATCCATTAAACCCTATGAAATCTTTTTTAAGTTAAAAATTAGTAAAATCTTACAAGACTACACTGATTGCACCACTGTTAGCCAAAAATCCACGGAAGTGTATTGAAACTGGAAACTAATAAACTACGGGTTCCCCTCTTCGAAAATTGCCTTCTCTTTTTTCGAACGTAAAGAAGATACAACAGCTTCCATACTTAAAAACAAACAATCGTCTTCCTCTGGCAAAGCACTGCGCAGAACTGAATTCTAGCGAGAAATATTCGGACAAGCGATGCTTAAAAGTAACTTGCGCAGAGTATGCCGCAGGGTGAGGACCGTGATCGACTTTTTCCTAGAAACTTCACACACGTGCAGGGGGACAATGCTCACCCCATTCACCCCCTGTGGCCTTTCGCAAAGAGAGCGGCGGTTGGGTTTTTTCCGTAGGGGAACAATAAAAATGTGGCATAGCTCAGTCTTTTTCGGTAGCTGTTTACTCTGAAAGCGGTACGGAGCCGACAGCGGTTTTAATAATAATAATAATAATCGAGCGATTTGAAGACTGTAGTCCTCTCTTACAATTGACTCATTAGACGAACACGAACATCACGCCACCAGGGCCTAGAGTTAAAGTTAAAAAAATATAAACTAAACATAGTTAACCAAATTATAAATCAAGCAAAACTAGATTTCCATGCAACGAAAAGATTTACATTCATATGTAATAACGTTCATTGAATAAATATACCGTCTAAAATTTGTTCTCCTTGATGGTGAACTTCTCCGAAATCGACTGATATCACGCGACTGGCATTTTCAACCTGAATGCTCCATGGTTGACGGGTCCCAGAGACTTCTCTGATCAACGGTAATACCAATGTAGTTGCGCATTTTGTAAACCAAATCCTGTAGAATCCGAATACACCATTCACAACTTCCTCACCGAAAGTCGAACAAATGACTTTTGGCCAGCTTTTTTCGATTTGGGACCACTGTGCGGCGTGATTGGTATGTATGTATTGAGTTTTAAGAGAGGAAATTGGTTTCATTTATGGAATGTATAATATTAATTAAAATTTTCAAATGCGAAAATTCGCTTGCAATTGTAAGCAGAGTACTCAATTACCCACGAACGACCGAGAGGTATTGTCGTCGTTTTAAGGAATTATTTATATTCGAGCGCTTGAGCAAACGTGAACACTTGCTTTGAATGAAATTTATTTTGATTCCGATGAGCCACGATCCCATATCAATTCTACCATCGATTGTTGCCACAACTCGCCTTCAAGCGTTTGCTCAGCTGTATCTGAGCTTATTACCCCCTTATTATCAGCCTATTTCACGCTTGAAAATGTCAGACCTTAGAGACTCGACCGTTTCAGGCTTCAATTGGTGGATGTTAATAGTATCCATATTTAGAGAATACACTTTCGTACTTTTCCGTCGAATTGTGTAGTGCCTACAATGCGTTTCACTGACTTGCGGCATCATACGGTACAAAAATTCAGTCCAAACTGAATTTTGGACTGGACTGAATTTGGAATTTGGGTTTGGAACGAATTGTTGAACCTGATGATGCCGCAAGTCGTAGCATGCTTCCCAATTAACGAATTCACTTTTTAACATTCATTCGGGTTTTTAAAAGAATGAATTAACCCTTTATACAAGCATTCATTAACCTTGGAAACTTCAGGTTTAGTCGGACTTTAGAAATTGTGTAGATCGATTGTAGCATATAAAAAATAATTGTTTTTTTACACTCGATTATCCTAACTGACGAGATACTGGTACAATATTGTCATTCACACACCATAAGTGTAAACACAAAAGTAAGCTTCTTTGATCACTATGAAATTACATTTTCTTTATTACACAACCTTATACGGCAAAGTAACAGAGAATATTATTTTTTAAATCTTATTGCTTATGAATAAAATAATTCTCATATACCATAATATGGTGATTAACTAATGTCTGTCGATTACTTGGGGCTGCGAAAATGGACGACATATCGCTCACTGTATTTTACCACAATCAACGTCTTTGTGCAAAAAAAGGCATCATAATATTTTTTGCCTGTATGAAAAAACACGTAGCAATATATTAACGCATTACACTCCGAACTAACTACCTATGATCTCTGACTGTTGACTTATAAATACGCGCTTTGTAACTAACATAATTAAGCTGAAAACAAATTACATTTACTCTGAAGGTTTATTGTCCCACTTCTTTGATGAATGCTGTGAAAACCTCTCCAATGTTAACGTTATAAACAATTATTATGTTCGTTAGCTAACAATAATGCTGCCAATGAAATTATGGCTACCATAGAGTACTTTCCATCGGACCATAATTCTTTCATATAATTTCTTTCATCATTATTTCATTTCTTTTCCTTCCACAGTAAGGAAGATAGATTTTGTAGGTTCAATGAAGTAAACAAGGACTGTACATTTACAATGCATGGAATTATTCACACAACTATTAGTTCTTACTACAACACACATAAACAACTATCTTTTATAAGTATATTCACATTTGAAAAGCCTTTAAATATAACGAATTCATCAATTTTTCCGCAAAAAAATAATAAATATCACACAATTATACGTAGTAATGAAAAAATAGTATCCATTTCAAAGTTTCTTCACTTCTATCTTCCGTACAAGCCCATGTTATCGCACACCGAGTTCCAACTTAAAACCTAGCAAGCATAGCAAGTCTCCTTTTTCGTTGACTTGGTATCTTTCCTCGATAGCAAGTGAACAAGCGCTTGGTGATGACTTATCCATGACGTCATAGCTTTCGATGCGTACTAGGTTTCAAGGCAAGATGCTAGATTTGTCAAGTTCGAAAACGGCCTTGGTATCTTTCCTCGATAGCTAGTGAACAAGCGCTTGGTGATGACTTGTCCATGACGTCATAGCTTTCGATGCGTACTATGTTTCAAGGCAAGATGCTAAATTTGCCAAGTTCGAAACGGCCTAAGCTATACCGTCGAAAAATGAACTCATAGGTTAGAATTTATTATATACCTATGTTATTTCTTCCATTTTTGTTGTTGCTAAACTTCTTTTTAATCTACTTGTTCTGCCGGGAGAACCTACACCCGTCAGTGCCTATCTCAACAGAAGATTGGGTACTGACAGACGCGACGGCACAAGTTTTCGGGTTGGCGTGTAAGCTTTCTAGGTTTCATGGGTCGCAAAATAATAAAATTGAATAATATGAGACGGCTGTCTGAACGTACCCTTTCTCTTTCGATTGGGATCAAAATGATGTGACAGCAATTCTTCCCATTGGAATGTACAGGAGGCCCGCTTGGTTCTGTTCAAACCGAACGACAAATTTCAAAAATTCTCTAAATCAACACGCATCCGGGGTGTATTTCTCATGGTCTCACGTATCTTTCCAAAACTCTATCGCTGAGCTGGAAAACTAGAAATGTCATCTAGGTATAGAGCTAGAAAGCGTTCTGAACAGAATGTAAGAGAATAAACGTAATGAGCCGAATTCGGGAGATGGAAATTTTGGATCCTTATCGGTTTTCACATTTTTATGCATTATAACACCAAAAACCGAATCTTCAAGGCACCTTATTTGCACAAATTTCCATGCATCCTATATTCGTAAATTCTGTCACTGCTACAACAATTGACGCGTGTCTACATTCAAACAATAAATAGGTCAATGGATGATATGGATCGCTTGCGCGCTGGGAGTTGCCCAAGCGGAGACGACGGTATGACGTTCATGCATACCGATAATATTCGAATCCGCGGAATCAAGGTCCTTATACCCAGGTCATAACACGATCTCATAATGCACTCTGATTACTTCATTTTGGATCGGGCTCGATGCTCCGTAGCACTGTTACTCTTCATTGAGTAGCCCAAATTGTTTAGCCTTGATCAATGTTACAAATACTCTTTTAAACATGATACTGAATTTGATTTAAAGCTTAACGGCGTATTGTGATTTTTAAGGCTACTGTGGTTTTCCCCCACTGCCGTGATTGAGAAGTTGACCCGGTGAAAAACCGGAGTAGCCTTCAAAATCACAATACGAGCTTTAGAGCTTTTTTTACATCTGCGAAAAATACCGTGAACGAAATTTTTCCGGGGAATTACGTTTTAACTACTTCATGACTACTCCATCTTTACTCACAAAGCACTCCACCCTTATGGCCCGCTGTGCAATCTGAATGGCATTACATCCTAAAGTATAAATTTTTATCCACTTGGATGAACTTATGGTCAGTGCCTTACAACTCCAAATGTATCTCAGTGCCTCGATGGTAGACGGTTACTTTGGCTTTTTATTTTCAGGGCGACAGGTGGTTTTAGAAAATCACTACCAAACTCCAACGGGCACTAAGGATGATATAAATAAGGAATACAATCAAAGTATAGAACAAACAATATCTTTATAAATCGTCATAATTTCTTGTCAGCAAAAAACATGTCCAATCTGGACCAGCACGACAATTCAACTATCCCGCATATAAATAAACAAACCGCTACCAAGAAAATCAAACCGATCAAATCCAGCCAAGGCCCTACAATTTTATTTAATTAATTAAAAGTTCATACAAAATGTAACATTAATAGTTACAGACTCCCCATATATGCTATCGTAAATAATAACTGAAGTATCTTTCCATAAATGAATCTTCCATTCGTGTTATCGTTTAATAATTAGGCATTATGATTTCAGACACGTCATCGGTATGACGTAACCTACGAGTAGGTATATGTATGACAAACAGAATGAAAATCCCATACCTAAGTTATCCCTCTTACCTGGGTAAATAACATGTAATTTGACATTATTTAATAACCCAGTCCGGTGGTTCCCCAGGAAGCAACTCCGTCCCCCGAAAGGTGTAGCTCAAATTGATGGGGGCGATAAGAATCTGAAGTGTGGCCGGAGAGAGACTGACTAGACTGCAGAGTGTACATAAGACGTTTGCTCCCTTTCGTTTCCTTCAGATAAATTCATACACCGCGTTAGGTCGTTCAAGATGTGAAAATAGTTCAATCGTAACATAGTTGTCTACGCTGCTCACATTGCGTCATAGCGTAAGGACGAAAAGTCAGTGGTTTCTCTTCGGGCTTTTCTGAGAGTCGTTCAAAGCTTTCCTAAAGTTACACTCTTAAGTCTGTTTTAACATCCAGCTTACATTGAGTCCAAGACAATGGATTGAGACCCTGTATTTTACAAACCGACCCGACAGGCAATTTCATGATTCCCTCCTCTTGCGTTCGCCGTATTTAGGCGCTAACTAGCGGGAGACTCTTGTTAACCTATCTCGGATGGTGAATTTTCCACAATCCATCGTTACGCAATTCCAATAAAACAAGTTAAACCCGAGGGAAGTTAGCAATGGATAGATATAATCAAGGAGAAAGGTGGTTGTTACACACAGAAATGATCCGATTAATTCGACAAACAGTCTGTTTTCAGTGTGGTATCCCCTGCCGAACACCCTCAAGGTGTCTTGTAGGGTAGGATTTGATTGATCAAGATGGATGAAATGGCCTTCGAGCCTGAGATAGAAAACACTGCTCTCTTCCGAGTTATGGTATACCTATCGTTATCGAGGGTTTGAACTTGTATCCGACTTATTCCCAAACCTTACTTTCTCGAGTGCCGTATAAATATTTATAGCTTTTTTCGAAGTGAACTGGTCGTGATATAAAGTCGAAAAAGTAATGATCATCCTGAGAAGTAAATGTCTGTCTCCGAGCTGCAGCCTCGCAGTGTGGGCTTTCTCGGAAAGTATTTTTGCCTTGCACAGACGAAAGACGAGGAGGAGGCGTGAGTATGATTCGAGTGGTGAATGGTTGAGTTATGCTAGATCCTTCACGGCGGCAAGTGGGAGGGAAGGAATTCTATTCAAGATTTATACAAATATAATCGTCAGCATATATGGACCCTGTATCTTATTTTACGAAAGTAAGTATTGGACTGCTTCCAACCTTACATAATGTGAACTTCTGGCCCAAAGACACTTAATTTAATTTAACAGCGTCAAAACCAGGCTAAAAACATGAAAAGGTTTACCCATATGGGATATAAGATATAAAAAACTTTACATACCAGATTTAGGCCAGTGTTAACAACAGATTGCCGACAAAAGAGTGAAGAAAATAGCCACGGAAAACTTCCACTAAAAGGAGTGCGGCTGATATCACGACGCGGGAAAAATATTTGGTAAAATCATACATTCGTAAATCCTTTTGGTTTCGATATGAAGTTATGACTTTCAGCCAAAAATATATTTATAGTTTCGACCACATTTTATACGCAGCACATATGGACTCACTTAGTAAGATAGGAATGTTAGGAGGCGATCGGTATGTACCTTGCCAACTTCAAGATTTTTCATCCAAAACATATTTTAACAAACATTACAACGTTAAACCTGAGTTGAAAGAATATTAAACTTCACCGGTATAAAAACACGTATAATAAATGTTTCATGATTTCAAGTTTCAACTTAATACTAAGAACAGTGTAGATTAGGAATGAAAAGTTGGAAGAGCCGCGTAACTAGCCGAAATTCAAGGCTCTACTTTTTGATGTTCAATGAAATAAAAGTGAGAAGATTGGATGTTTCACGTGCATGTGAAACTGAGCGCAAGGAGCGGGATTGTGATACTGTAGATGGCGGTGGTCTGGCAGTGTGGTGAGGAGTTGGCAATAATGAACGCGGGCGGCAGTCAAGGTGTAGGACTCATTCTCAGTGAGAGAGAGCTTTACTAAGTTACTTACGAAAGTTACTAGTTAGGAAGTACGAGTTAGTATCCCCTAGATTGATCTGGGTTCTAAGTTTGTAATGATGAAAATAGGCAGTAGGAGAGTTGTGATTGCGGATTTCTATGCACCATTGGACGGAGAGATTTACAGTTTACGTTTGTTTATTTGGAGAAGGCATAAGACAAGGCAAATAAAAAGAATCTGTGGAAGGTTTTGAGGGACTATGGAGCGAATGGGGAGCTATTGAATGTTAAGATGGCGGTGTATGATAATATTAAGGAAAGAGTGAGAGTTAACGGGGTTCTGAGTGATTGATTTGCAATAAAACAGGGCGTAAAGCTAGGTTGCGTAATGTCACCGCGACAGGTTAATGTCTTAATGGATAAATGTGTTAGAGATGCATGTAGAGAAAGCGACGGTATTTTGATTTGAAACGTAAACGTTCGAGTCGTAGTATATGCGAATGACGCTGTTATGATCTCAGAGACCCATCAGGGATTGCGAAAGTTCGTAGATAAGGTTTGTGACTTAACAGAGAGATTAGAATTGAAGTTAGATGCGTGCAAGACTAAAGTAGTAGTTGGTGATAAGGAGAATGGGGAGAATAACTGTATGATGAGGGCGAATGGTGAAGTTATTGAACAAGTGGATGATTTATTGTACTTGGGTAAGATGTTACCGAAAGGCGGACGGATAGATGAGGAGATAAAGAGAGGTGCTAATTGTGGAAGGAAAGAGTTAGGTCGCATGTGGAGCATATCAAGGAATGAGTGGCTGTTAAAGGAGGCGAAAATCGCCGTGTACAAAGGGGTACTTCTCCCAACATTGCTGCATGGTAGTGAAATGTCAGAATAGAGAGGGCAGTTAACTATACGCCGTGGGTATGAGTTATCTGAGGAGTGTTGGTGGCAAGAGTGGGTTGGATAGATTGATGAATGAGTGGGTAATAAATGAATGTGGCTCAGATGCTCCAGTAGTGGACATATGTGAAAGAAGTGTCCTTCGTTAGCAAGGCCATGTTGAGACAATGGATGAGAGTCGAATAACGAAACAGATATACCTATGTCAGAGTGGAGTGAAATGAAATGAATGGTGTGAGAGGTAGAGGTAAGCCGAGGAAGTTGTGGTTGAACGTGGGTCAGGAAATTCTTAGGAGGTGGAGTCTTAAACTTACTTATCTTACTTACTTCTTTTTCCCCAGGACATTATGCCTATTTATACGGTTTTCCTTATTTGAACCTTTGACAAATGTATTTCCTGTAACCTTAAATAAATTGATGCGTAAACCGTTATGCTCGATATTAAGGAAAATGATATAGTGCGGGATTTGATGACTTATTTGGAATATGCATTTGTGTGAATGATCGGCAGTGTTCAACAACTTAGCATGTATTTCCTTTCCGGCTATTCCCTTTTTCGGTGCGTGAGGAACCTGATTTTGAGTATACACTGACTCCATTGCGCGCACGTCAAAAACAGATATTATCTATGACAAAAATCCTGAGTCCTATTTTTGGGATCCCGATTAGCAGGTAAAAAGATAGCAAATATTTTGGCCGAACAATCAATCAAATTATAATATAATCTTAATTATAATGATTGATTAAAGGGAAAAGTGGTTCGAATAAAAGTGGTTTAAGACGCAAAATTAAGATTTAGCTTTCTGTTGCAACGAACGAGAGTGCTGAGTTAAAAACCCAATCTTATGCAAATATATTCGCTAGTAAACGCAAGACAATACAATTTTTGTGGTGAAATATGAAAAAAAAAAACTTTCCATGACTTTATTTACGCACAAGCTTATTCACTATAGGGCGAATTACATAATACATTTTCTTGTTTCAACGATTTAATTACGGAATGTAGAAAAAATGAATGGAATTTGAGCAGGTGCTATTTCCCGCTTAGATTGTTCGGATACAATCATACAATTTTCCGTTTTATGCGGTGCAATTTTCCTCATGAAAACGCGCATGCATTCGTTTACAACAGTGAAATATAAAAATATTCCGATGGGGTACCGACATATACCATAGTTTCTGCAGACAGCTGACTGTAATAATAAGATTGGAAATTTACTCAATATATAGTCCCTCCAATGGGTATTTAATTGTGGAATCGCTGTCAGCTTGACAATCTTCGTCCACTCACCTCTGTTCCAAAACTGTCCTCCGGCATGTATAATTCTCCCTAATTTATTTAAAATTACTGGATATAAAAAAAACTTGAATATATCAATTAATAAACGACTAGAGAAATTATTACTTCACTTCACAGATAGTCGTTATAACGTCACAGCCTATCCGTGGCGGTAAAATATTTCCATATCGCGAAAAACTGAACCTATTGTTAACCAGTCATTTCTTGACTGATATTAAGAACTCTACAGATTTTAAATTACGGCAGGAATCGTCTTCACCGCGATTGTTTATGTTTCATACACAATACTCAGGAGAGCTGAGGTGGCCGTTTTTCGGGGGGATTAAAACTTAAGTTAAACAATTGTGCACCTTTGGTAGACTACCTGGTACGCATGATCCATGTGGTCTACGAATTATTTCATCCAGCTGATAAAATACACAGTCTCAATCTTCCTCCTTATGTTACAGGTAGTCAAATTTTACCTATCACACGCGAAATTTATCCTATCACACCCTTCTTTCCACCGCTCCAGCATACTTAATTCACTCCCATCTCATCGTCATTCTTTACATCGCGTTCCTTTCAAATAGTTCATGCTCGAGGACATCGACGAAAAACTTTTACAATTTGAGATTCTTGCTATATTCATATCATCTCTAGATAATACTATTTCTATAACTCCAAAGGATACGGTATTTTGTCCTAAAGAGAACGATTCGACAACAATAGGAGGTGAGCCCTTGGTAACGTTTATTCTTAGCAACCGCATTCATTTCCGATCTTTCGATTAAAAAGGAACATGGGAAATACTTTGAGAAAATGCGTTCAAGGAGGTGATGATAATACGGATATGTATGGTGCTGGAGATACAGAACCGATGCCTAACGACAGTAACAACGTTGTCGGTGAGTCTTGAAGGATAGCTATGCCACTTTAACCCTGATTTACCTCCATGGTTGTTGGGATCGGTGTAATGTTAAATGGTTTCCTTTTTTTTAGCTTATGGTAGATGACTTTCAAGCTAGGAAAGTACTTAAAAATCATATTCATCATTAATGTTGGTGTTCTACGCTGGGGTAGCGTAACCTCTTCGTTTTAAGGGGGGTTTTTTCTTTTCCAGCAGGACACTGACTCATTGGTTCATCGATTAGAACCAATTTGGATTCGAAACATATCCAAAGGTATTTACGTAGGAAAAGGAGTCTCCGTAACCAGCAAAACTGAGGCGCCCGGCAGGGGAGGGTAACTGAGAACCTCCTTCTTACTACCGGGTGGTGCTTGGTTTTGTCCCAATAGGTCGCCTCGCCCGGAGAACCTGGAAAGAGGTGTAGGCCTCATTGCACTTCCAGGGGATACCGAGCGGGTCCCCTCGTTAGGAACTAGAGGGTAGGCTAGGGCGGAAACCTACCTTTCCCGGCTGTGCCCGACCTGCTGGTCAGGCGGATCGTACGGATAGGAAGGTCCTCCTCACTCAGATTTTTCCCACGTATTCCCCCCTTAGGACACGGAGACTCCACGGCTGCGAAGCCTGTATCTCAAGTAAATGGGACGAAAGCAGAAAACGATGGTCGATATGTACTGCTCCTGAAATATCACTACCTACTATTGATTACTAAATTTACTAAAGATACAGTCCCTCATTTTGAATTTCGCCAAGGAGTCGCTGTCAGTGTGGCCGTTTTCTTCCACTGTCCTTTGATCTATTTCAGTCTACTAGCGTCTACACTACTGCCCATTTCATCAAATTTTACCGATTTCTGGAATCAATAAATAAAAAAATGGATTACAAAATTTATTTTGACTGACAACTTCTCCCCACAGATAATCGTTCTTAAGTCCACGCCTATCTATGAGGGTATAATATCGCCAAATCGTGTAAACTGTGATTCCATTTATCCAGTCATTTCTTATGTTCCTTTGTTGCAACGAATAATTATCCGAGTTTAAATTGTGGCAGTAATTGCAACCATCATAATCGCTTACTTATATACAATATGTATATACACGCAAGTACCAGATAGTCTACCAATTGTTTCATCTAGCTGATCCAAAGCGCTAAATACCTCTTCCTCTTTCTGTTAGGGGTAGTCCAAATATGCCCAATAATCCTATCACACTCATCTTTCCACCTGTCCAGCCAACTTAATCCTCGCATTACTACATCATTCTTTACTTATTTTTCTTTCAAATACTTGTTAGCCCATGATAGAGAAACTCTCTGTGACTACACCTGAAACGTTTTTCAGTAAGACTTTCTTCTTACTCTCGTCTTTTTACCCCCCTGTAACTTTCCTCTATAAATGTACATACACACACATATAAATGTTTATACAGAAAGGAAGAGAGATGAGCCTTTTGTCATCGGTTAATGCATTTTTTCTTCAGACATGTGGTAAAAATAAATGTATTCAGTTGTAGAAGATTTGTAAAAGTCACAACAAGGAACAATGTCTGCAACCATATCTTCATTCTAATGTGTTTGAGTAATTATTTCTTAGGCAAGACAAGCATCACCACCGATCATCATTAATTTGAGAGGTGTAGGATTACCTCTAATCTCAACATCATACACATCCATCCATGTGAAAGACCAAAATGCCAGTTCTGGCTGAATATTCCTTGCTCTGTTGTTTGCCTTAGGCCTAAATTATTCTCCTTTAAGGTTAAGTGTAAATAAAACAGTGAAGAATGAATTTTGGAGGCTGTCTTGTTCATCACTACATGCTTGGAGCTTACATTGGGAAAATCCCGATCATTGGTGCCAGATATTATTCCCTATGCTCCGTGTCTTTTATCATGAGGAATTGGGCCGGTGGAACTCTTGTCTGCCTTGGTACCCGAGTCAGTGGGGACACGGTACCATTTTCTCAGCCAAATGAGTTGTGGTAATCTCAAGTCTCAACTATATGTCAGCCCCACTTGTAACATGCATGAGGCCAACCATTTATTTGTACAGTGCATTTAATGGAGTAAAAAGTGTTGCATGCCTCAGGAAAATGACTAATGAGTGCAGCCCGCGTGCTCCATTGTTTGTATACAAATATCAAATGGAACTTAAGCATTATAGTTTAGAAAGTTCTAGCATTGTGGATATTACAAAGTTTATATTATATAATACATAGTTGTGGGGTTCTGTTTAAAATTTGTATGCACACTGCACATGGTGTACATACATTAGATTTTTTTCCATGACATGCAATGAAAATATAATTTTTGTTAACCCCATGTGCTGAATTATACAGTTGAACGTGGAAACATGCAATGATTGGGGGGTTTCATTACTGACTACTGCAACTGGGACTATGGATTTGAGGCTCCCAATGGAACCTGGCTCCTGCTCTCTTTGCTTATATTTTCCTCAACAGCAGAGTCAGCTGGTAATGGGGTTTGTTATTTTATGCAAAATTAAAATACTCAATGTATATGGCATGCAATTTTCTCATTAGGGCTCTACTGAATTGACTGCAGGATACATTTTATGTAGGACCAAACATGCGTAGCGTCTTGTAGATGACAATTAGTCTTGGTATTCCAACCAGCAACGGTGACCTTCACCTAAAAGATTCCCATTGGAACTCCAGAAACCTTGTCACCTCCAGGACCCAACGCATATGTTGAAAACCCAAAAATAATGGAGAGATGAAATTGTCACAGTGTTTGTTCATATACATGCAAAAATCTGTAGTAGGTTATTGAGTTGTTTGTGGTCAAATGGTTTGAAATGGATTTATGATACAGACATTTTGTCCATGGAAGAAAGTTTTTAATAAATTTTGATTTCATATTGCAGCCAGACCTAATGAATTTATGGCCGGATCAGAGGTATCAGTTACTTCATCCACTTCATCCGTCGGGAAGCTCCCTAATAAGTCACGGCTACGGAGTCTAAGGAAACCATCAAAAGAGGCCCCTCACCATAGAGCTAAATACACTGAGGATGGTGAGTACTTTTTTTTCCTTAGAACTTATCTCATCTGAATATTTGACTGTTTATGTAAATACAATTCTTTTTGGAGTGGGATATTTGTGTTTAGCAATCAAAGTAACAAAATGCATTGAAATTGGCTCTTGATTATAATATTTGGGTTTCTTTGTTATATTTTTTCTGCCAAATTAATTAAAATGTATTTTGTGAACTTAACATCACGAGAAAATGAAAAGAAGGTACTGCAATTTCCATATAAAAATTTATTTTACGGGAAAGGATTAGGGAAGTGGAGAAGGGGTGGGCCTCCCTTTCTTTGCAAGGTGCGTAACTCTGGGGATAAAGTCACTCTGGTGGTTATGCGTCACCATATGTTTTGTGAAGGGTGAGGCATTTTTCCTAATTCAGAAGCTGTCTTCATGTTCGCTAACCCTGATATTGAAAAGTAAATTCATCCATCTGAGAGATATATTATTACATTCATCGCAGCAACCTTCATGAAGTCTGCTTTTTTAGTCCAAGTATGTTTCTCAGAGTGTTTCTATGGTAGAAAGCAGCACTGACTTCTCCTTTCTGTAGATATTGTAATTTCATGAGAGAGATTTACCAAGGAAGGATATCCTACTCCTCTTTGGACAAGATTCTACCTCTCGTGTCCCACTTTTAATCACCTTCTGAGTCAATGCTGTCTGTTTCCATCTGTGCAGTGTGTCAGTTAGAACTTCCAAGTATCCGTTGCGGACAGGTATTTGGTTGATTGCGACGAGCTCCTTCGTTTGGTTCACATTAGATGCGAATTACAAGCGAATGGTGCACAGTCTGTGTATCAAGGAGTGGAAGGCTTACATTTTAATTGAATGTGGAGTAGTTAGTGCACGTGTAATGGATATTCACAAGTTCTAATTAATACACTGCACTGATAGAAACTGACAGCATTGATAGAAACATACAGCAGTATTAAGGTGTTCCAATGAACCAATATTCATACCCCATTGGCCATCCTCATTTCTGGCATGGCATTTGGAATTTATAGGAGATGGATTTGTATGGAATGGTTCATAAGATTTTCTTATATATTTTTGATATCTCGAAGACATTAAAGATAATGTTTTAGCCCAAAACTGTTTATGGTTATGCTTCGAAAAAGTAACCTTCCTTCAAAAGCTTTGGGTGTTCAACCAAATAACTTACTCTTAATGCAGGTTTTTTCTTCTAGCATGTGTTTTTAACATAGGTGTATATTTATGCCTTTAGAATCCCTGAAACATCTTTTTGCTACAGTTAAGCTTTAAGGTGAAGCGATATGTACCCAAGGTTTAACAAATTATAGAAAGGATGTCATCAATCACTCACAATTTTATGGAAAAACTTCAGTTGAGGCATGCAATAAAAAATAAGTGATCCTTTGCCTAAGGTTGATTAAGGAAATCATGCACTTTTCATTATTACGCTAGTAGTATTTTCTTGCATGGCACTCCACTCTTAATTTGTAGTAGAGTGTTCATTTGCGACTTCAGATTATGTGAACTCTGTTTGCAAAAAGTATTAATTTTTGCCATTGTTTAATTTTTTCAGAGTTCCAGCAAGTCATAAAAAACATTAATGGGGTAAATGAGGAGTACATTAGCCGAATGGAAGGGAATCATGTACTTGAGTTGAATAGCTTGCGAGGGGAATATGCAGAAAAGCTTCGCATATACACAAAGTATGTAGAACAGCTGGAACAAAAGGTGCTTCAACTGCAAGAGGATTGGATAAAATGCCAGACGTTACTTGGCATGGAGGTTAGTGACATTGAAGAAATGCCTTTCCTTATACTCAAATCTAAATTTTTTCTATTAAAAAGGCCTAAGTGATATACATACTCAATCCAATTTTAAAGATAATATTTGGCAAAACTTAGTGGAGATTAACAAGATTGAGCATTTATTATGAAACAATTTCTATATTCCACACTTTATAGCCATGCTAGATTTCAATGCCTATGGCATCATTGTCATGGCACCCTGACCAATAAATGTAGATATCGTTTATGTTGGCAATAAAAGGAATCATACAATGAGTTTGATGAATAAGGCTATACCTAATCATTCTATATACTTTGATAGTGGAATTAGAATATCATTTTCTTTATGTTAACCCAAATTTTTGAATTTTTTTTTTATACTCAACTCGGTCTTAAGCTAAACTTTGTCTGGATGGTAAAAAAATATTTCCCCTTTATCTTAACAGAGTACCTACATTCTTCAATCATTTCTCTTTTGAATACCTAGCATTTTGGGTCAAAGCTGGGACTTAAAATGGGAGAAAAATCATTTTTTTTACATGAAAATTACAAAAAAGTTAAAACCATTTTCCTTTAACTGCAACCAAAATCTGAATTCCTCGATATTGTACGGAATACTCTAGCAGGTGAAGCTGCCACAGTTTCTTTCTCCCCTGTAGATTAAAGTGGTCGAGAGGATACATTAGCTTAAATATATGAGCACTCCGCATTGTATCATAGTATCTGGTTTTCAGGCCACATCTTCATTATTATTATTTCTAAACTTTACCCACTAACCATATTCTGAGACGAGAAATAGGCTAGAAAGTTCAATATCAGTTAATTTCTTGGCCAAAAAAGGAAGTCATCAAATTTTTATGGTTGGTTTTTTTCACAGAAATGCCCTCCTTTAATTATTTGTAGTATAGGTACCATCATGAAGTAGGGTAATTTCTATATGGGGCTACCAATAAATGGAGCTTGTTAATTTCTATTTAACTGACATCTTGTGAGCCTATCGTATTAATGATCTTTATTAATTGGCGCAGGAAAAAGAGGAAGTGGTTAAACTTGAAGTAGACAAGACAGAGTCAAGGTTCTTGTCTTTGCCGCCTATATCAGCAGCATCAGCCGTCAAAATAGACTCTCTGACGGCAATGACCTTGAACATGGCAGCACCATTTTTGACCAGTCAACTGTCAACTCAACAATCTCCGGAGACACTGCCATCTCCTGAATCATTGCTCAACACCTGCAAAGACACCTGCGAAGGCAACAAGACTACTGCGTCTCCCATGGAGACCACATCTGCTTCACTGCCAATTCCTCCCGCACCACCGATGAGCGAAGTGGATGGACCACAGCCACCTCCTCCTCCAGACCCACCAATTACATTAACCCTCATGACAGGCTCATGTGGACTAATAATATTAGATTCCTAATCAATCAATTTAAAAAGGCCTCAATATCATGCGAAATGTTATATAATAGTTATTGATTTTTTCCCCTCATTGGACATTCTGATTTTTTTGAATGAAAATTAAATAAAATGAATTTGAAAACCAGTACCTATTCTGTATGTTACATTGATTTTGTATTCTCCGTCGGCTTCTGTAATTAGGGAGCAAACGTTAAGGGTGAGCTGAGGGTGATTCATGAAAAGATTCAATTTTCTAACATCTAATGCCAACACTGCCGCCTTCTACGAAGCACAGTAACGAAAGAACTTGGTTTTGAATTGGGAGCTGGTAGGAAAACCATGTGACGAGGCTAAACTCCTGTGGCGACATATGAACAATCGCTCCAAGAAAAATTTCTTCATTATTACTTACTTCCGCCGGTATTCACCTTGCTCTGTCAGTTCGAGCCATTACCACCGGCTGGTGACGAATCTAGGTTCACTTGGAGACTTAAGACTTCAAATTCAGGCATTGAAAGGGGTCAACAGGGGATAAAGGACACAGAAAAACAAACAGATTAAAGAAAACTCTTCTCCCCAAAGCCATTTCTCGCGCTATTTACTTCGTCTCATACGATGTACGGATGTCACTTTTTCATGTATGATAATGGCAATGTATGATGAAAGTAAGGTAGGTGTGAGAATTAATGGGGTTCAGAGTGATTGGTTTGCAATGAAACAGGGCGTGAAGCGAGAATGCATAATATCACAATGGCTGTTTAATGCATTAATGGATAAATGTGTTAGAGATGCATTTAATGAAAGTACGGTGTTGTAATTGGAACAGTAAACGTGCGAGTTATAGTAAATGCAGATGATAAGACTAAATGAAAAGTGAAATTTAAGGAGAATAACTGTATGATGATGGCGAATGTTGAATTAATTAAACCAGTAGATTATTTTGTGTAATTAGGTAAGATGTTGTGAACCAGTGTGTCAGTACACCGGATATATCTCTTAGTGGTGGGTTGCGGGATATAGTATAATGGTACTCAAGGTAGTCCTTTCAGAAGGGATCCTAGCTAGAGCAGAATAGAGAGGACGAGCCTGGGATACCACTATGTTTTGGTTGCTCTTGTGGCATAGTGGCGAGAATGAGCCAAAACTGACCGGTAGAGCGCTGTAACCGTTAGCAGGGAAAGCTGCACGTGGTGAGGGTACTGCGAAGGCTAGTAACCTTACATACTCTATTACAACTTACTGCTAAACGTCAAAATGTTGCCTCGGACGGCCGAAGCCACGATGGGTGGCGGAGGCTGAATAAGTTTGGCCCATTAAGATACGGACTGGAAAGGAACTGAACCCTCGGAATTTGAGAAGAGTGTATGGAAAGGAGCATGTGTTGCTGATCAAAATGTATTTGAGACGGATGAATGTTTTAGGTGTATGTGAAACTAAGTGTAAGGGGCAGGATGCTGTTCCCAAAGATGGTGGTAGTCTGGCATTATGGTCAGGATTTGAACATAATGTACACAGAGTCAAGGTTAAGGACTCATTCTCAATGAGAGAGCTGAGTTGCTAGTAAGGAATTACGAGTTAGTATCCCCTAGATAGCTCTGGGTTTGCATGATAGTAGGTATGAGGAGAGTTGTGATTGTGGCGTGCTATGCACCAGTGGATGGAGAGAGTGACTGCGTGAGAGATGAGTATTGGGAAACACTGGGAGAGGTTTTGAATGAATTTGATCCTGGTGAGAGAATAATATAAGTAGGTGACATGAATGGGTGGGTTGGTGTGAGGGGAGATGCATCTGAGAGAGTGGTTGAGCCTTTTGGTGACACCCGAGCGAATGATAATGGTGAGTGTGTGCTTAGAAAAAGGATTGTTGTGTCGAATACATGGTTTAGAGATAAGAGAATACATATGTATACTTGGCAAAGGAGTGTTTGTAAAAGCATGATTGATTTTATTGGGTATAATGAGAGATTGAGATAGTTAGTTTGGGACACGCGAGTGAGGAGGGGTGCTGAATGTGGAACAGACCACTATTTGGTACTCTCCAAAGTGAATCTGGGCAGACAGTGTGTACGAAGGAAGAATGTTGCGCGTAAGCAGTTGAGAGTGAAAGTGGAAGGGTTGCTAGACGTTGCTCTATCGTTGAAGCATATAGAATGGGAGGAGCATACCAGAAACGAAAATGTGAATGATGCGTGGGAGTGTTGAAAAGGAGTGACTGTGGAATGTGCTGAATGTGTATGTGGAAAAGGAGTGGTAGGAAGAACGAAAGGTGATGGTTGGTGGAATGAAGAAGTGAAAATTGCAGTCAGAGAAAAGAAAGAGGCATACAAGGATATGATTCCTGCCAAATCTGAGGACGATCGTACTAAGGCATGTGAGATTTACGGAAAGAAAAAGAATGAATGCAAAATCGTTGTGAAAGAGAGCAAAGAATGAATGCGTGCGGATGAAGCTAACAAAATGCAGAGTGATTTTGAAGGTAATAAAAAGCTGTTTTGGAAGTGGGTAAAAAGGGCTAAGATTGGTGACGGCATGGGAATGAAAGCCGTAAAGAACAAAATTGGAGAGATGATGTGGGACGAGAGCAATGTCAGGGACATGGGATATTAGGAGTTTGAAAAACAGGAGGGCGTGTATGAAACAGTGTGTGGGGTAGATGAGGCAAAAGAGGTTTGCAAGGATAGGTCAGTATGGAGGAAATTATTGAAGCAGAGTTAGGTGTACAATTATGTATGAAATGAGTGAATCATTTTGACTGGGCCTGAATCTGAATGTGATGTTTTCATGCATCCATCTAGTTATTACTATTAATTACTTTTGGAAAATCATTAAACATATAATTTTAAAGGTACCAAAACATTTTTTAGGTTCGCTAATGCTTGACTCTATTTATATCTTGGATATATCTTATCTCTATATATATATTTTGGAAGATAGTATGGTTTATCTCTGATTATTTTTACTCTTCTTCAATAACTGTTTAAATCATTTAACGAAACTATTTCAAATTAGGTACATGGAGTATTTTTTTAAAATTTCTTTTAACCTGCAAATGGATATGAAAGTATTTGTAACCGTATCACTCCTATCAAAATTATCAATAGAGGTATTATTTTTGTAGCTATACATACGTTAAATGGCGCAATACATTGTCGCACAATCCTAATTTTACTTGGGGTTAACATCAAAGTTATTGCTCCGATTGCAATAAGCTCATTTGGGGCTGGGAAATTTAAGGAAAATCACAGAATACAGAAATTGAACCAAAAATTTAATCATACATATATTTATACATACATTTAACTGGGTTAGAGAATTTTCAAAGTAAACAAAATTCTTTACAATTGCAGGTAATTGCACTATTTTTCTTTTCTGAACTCCTGAAATCGTTGATATCTTTAGATCTAATGTAAGAAGTAGTCTTCGAAATAGATCTTCGTTTGTACTGATCCTGGAGAATTTTTTTGTGTGGTGTTCCCGATATCTTCTGATATCCTTATTCCTAGCCTCCATCGCCTCTTCGGAGAATTTAACCAAAAGGGAGGACAGCTTCCTTGGCGATTGCTGATCCGTGAATTTACGTCACTTTCACTTAACTTCAATGATACACTGCAGACTCACCTCACACTTCTCCTCTGTGATAGTGATGTCCTCGGGGTAGGCTGAATATTTGACTTCTAATGCGGACTTGTAGCTAGGGTATGTGGAAAGGCCATGTATTTTAGATGTGATTCGAAGAAGAAAGAAGTGGTTTTTGGTAAAATGGCCAGAAACAATAATGGAAAGAGCTTCCTCTGGAGATAGTTCACTTTGCTTGGCCTCCTTTGTTCTCCATTCAGATAACACGCACCGCGCTCTTGAGAGAGTGTTTGTCGTCACCACTTTAATTATTTTTGCGACAGACTCATCTCCTTTGCTTCGATAGCTCATCGAGGTGGCGAACGCTTACTCATCTGGTGATGTGCTAGCCCTAAAATCCTCTCTTTTCCTTCTCTTTGCCCTCTCACGGGATTCCTCAAACAGTTATTTCGGTCGGCCAATTTCAGCTAACTCAGTCGAACCTTCGAACAGTAATGATTTTAATTAACACATTGAAGCAAGAGATACTGATATCACTGCAACTCATTACAATTCACACAGTAGATACTCACCGGATATCTTGGGAACATATTTATATAAGACCGGAAAATTTCAACTTCAGTTGGAGCCAACTTCCGAACTTTCTTCGGAAATAACGTGAGCTTTGCTCCCACTTACGAAGATAATTTGAGAAAAGATACTTTTGCATAAAACTTGCTAAAATATTTTTGGCATTGACGTCCTCATTAAAATTAAATTTGTTGCTTTACTAGTCCAGTATGCATTGTTTCTTTGATGATGTAGATTTTTTTCCATTTTCAATAAATTTCATCTGCATCTCAAGATGCGAGACATTTCTAAGATCCATTAAACCCTATGAAATCTTTTTTAAGTTAAAAATTAGTAAAATCTTACAAGACTACACTGATTGCACCACTGTTAGCCAAAAATCCACGGAAGTGTATTGAAACTGGAAACTAATAAACTACGGGTTCCCCTCTTCGAAAATTGCCTTCTCTTTTTTCGAACGTAAAGAAGATACAACAGCCTCCATACTTAAAAACAAACAATCGTCTTCCTCTGGCAAAGCACTGCGCAGAACTGAATTCTAGCGAGAAATATTCGGACAAGCGATGCTTAAAAGTAACTTGCGCAGAGTATGCCGCAGGGTGAGGACCGTGATCGACTTTTTCCTAGAAGCCTCACACACGTGCAGGGGGACAATGCTCACCCCATTCACCCCCTGTGGCCTTTCGCAAAGAGAGCGGCGGTTGGGTTTTTTCCGTAGGGGAACAATAAAAATGTGGCATAGCTCAGTCTTTTTCGGTAGCTGTTTACTCTGAAAGCGGTACGGAGCCGACAGCGGTTTTAATAATAATAATAATAATCGAGCGATTTGAAGACTGTAGTCCTCTCTTACAATTGACTCATTAGACGAACACGAACATCACGCCACCAGGGCCTAGAGTTAAAGTTAAAAAAATATAAACTAAACATAGTTAACCAAATTATAAATCAAGCAAAACTAGATTTCCATGCAACGAAAAGATTTACATTCATATGTAATAACGTTCATTGAATAAATATACCGTCTAAAATTTGTTCTCCTTGATGGTGAACTTCTCCGAAATCGACTGATATCACGCGACTGGCATTTTCAACCTGAATGCTCCATGGTTGACGGGTCCCAGAGACTTCTCTGATCAACGGTAATACCAATGTAGTTGCGCATTTTGTAAACCAAATCCTGTAGAATCCGAATACACCATTCACAACTTCCTCACCGAAAGTCGAACAAATGACTTTTGGCCAGCTTTTTTCGATTTGGGACCACTGTGCGGCGTGATTGGTATGTATGTATTGAGTTTTAAGAGAGGAAATTGGTTTCATTTATGGAATGTATAATATTAATTAAAATTTTCAAATGCGAAAATTCGCTTGCAATTGTAAGCAGAGTACTCAATTACCCACGAACGACCGAGAGGTATTGTCGTCGTTTTAAGGAATTATTTATATTCGAGCGCTTGAGCAAACGTGAACACTTGCTTTGAATGAAATTTATTTTGATTCCGATGAGCCACGATCCCATATCAATTCTACCATCGATTGTTGCCACAACTCGCCTTCAAGCGTTTGCTCAGCTGTATCTGAGCTTATTACCCCCTTATTATCAGCCTATTTCACGCTTGAAAATGTCAGACCTTAGAGACTCGACCGTTTCAGGCTTCACTTGGTGGATGTTAATAGTATCCATATTTAGAGAATAAACTTTGGTACTTTTCCGCCGAATTGTGTAGTACCTACAATGCGTTTCACTGACTTGCGGCATCATACGGTACAAAAATTCAGTCTAAACTGAATTTTGGACTGGACTGAATTTGGAATTTGGGTTTGGAACGAATTGTTGAACCTGATGATGCCGCAAGTCGTAGCATGCTTCCCAATTAACGAATTCACTTTTTAACATTCATTCGGGTTTTTAAAAGAATGAATTAACCCTTTATACAAGCATTCATTAACCTTGGAAACTTCAGGTTCAGTCGGACTTTAGAAATTGTGTAGATCGATTGTAGCATATAAAAAATAATTGTTTTTTCACACTCGATTATCCTAACTGACGAGATAACGGTACAATATTATCATTCACACACCATAAGTGTAAACACAGAAGTAAGCTTCTTTGATCACTATGAAATTACATTTTCAGTCACTGTCATATGCCAAAAATAAACCAATATCTTATGCCCATGGATTTTATTATCCTTTATCAAGGTGTAAAATATTGCAGAAAACGAAATCATGCCGAATATTTCCAGCGGGGTGGGCTGTTAGTACGAATGATAAGTTATGAAGAATAAGTATAAAGTCTACATTGTGAGTGTTAGAGCTTAAATTCTGATGTATTGCGATTTTATGCCTGGAATTTTGTCGGCATGTTCGCCTTTTATGTCCAATTGCCGCATCATCGTTGGCTGGAGAGGCAGTGAATAATAATATTCTAGCATATCGCCACGTCGCTCGGCTGTCATCTGGTTCACCGACATTCCTTCTCCTTACGCAGTGCCAGCAGTTTAAATGTCGCTCTCTTTGTATTCCCGTGGAGGTAGAAAGCTGAACATGAATATCGATGGCTGCTTGTCGCTGCTTGTCCGTCTGTCTTCGTTCTTCTCAATTAATTAGCCATCGGTAAACCTTAGCAAAGCTCCGGGTGGTGGTGGCCGGGGTGGTTTGCTTTTCTGAATGACACACAGGTTTCAAATACTTGCTGCACCGGAAATAAAAGGCTCGCCGCGCCTCGTAAAGTTTGGAAGCACCCGTCGAATACTTTCGTGGGGGTGAAAGAAGTCAAATACCTCTTCTTTCCTGTGGGTTAAACGACTGGCGTCCGAAACATTTTCTTTGGCAGAAAAGGTATAGACCCGCAACATAAGGGGAAAGTAAGCTCTTACTAAAGGCATACTATGTCCCAAATCATATAATGCGGCCTTCATACATTCCGATTTTGAATGGATTAGTATTAGCGGAGCTTCAACACGGGGAAACGTTTTTGGGATCCTCAAGTGTCCTCCAAGATTACCAGTTACTTTAACTCTGGCTGAAGTCAGCCGGCCACACAACCCATGCACGATGGGAACTAATAGCCTTTGATTGGAATGGTCTGGGCTGATGAGGTGAAATCCGAGAACTACTGCTTTCTGTTCGTATTCCAGTGAAAAGAGTATGCTTTTTCCTTCCCTTATAGTTCTATTAAACGTTCGCAGACAATATCACCACGCATTGTAAAAGTAACTTAGTTCATAGTAACGCATACGGACGCAAATAAATACACCGAAAGGATACGATTCTTCATCTGAAATTTGCCTTGAAATAAGATAGCTCGGTAGTTGTAAATGGAAGACAAACCCGAATCACGATCATGGTTTTTCAAAATTATTGTTCAATTACGCACGTGATCCTAAAACGTGATCTTCGTCAAGGAAGATGAGGTGCTTCATGGCAATTGAAAGCGCTCTCTGGACTTTGAGCATTGCCCTTCCAATGTAGCTTCCCATAAGGATGACGATAAAGACCACGAGCATGAAAGAACCGTGATCATACCCCTGGCCGAGACATTTTTGAGATTTGAATTCGAATCTTGGTCAAGTATAATGATTTTTATATGGCAACTTTCATTTCTTTAGTATTTATTAAATTTCATATCCTGAGCCAGTCATTGCAGCTATATATTACATGCATTCATATCGCCAATATGAGAAAATTCATATTAAAACTCATTTACGTTCATTGGAATTCGAACACGGACCACTCGGCGAGACAAATACGTATGACAGATGCAACGTTAACCGTTACGTATTAGTATATATCATTTATGGAATTTTACTGCTAACTGAAGTCTTTTAAAAGACATTTTTTAAATTTTATATGTGCGGAAAATTTATAGCTAATACGTATTACGCAGTCCGACATTAGAGAGTTTTTTTATCCATAAGTACACCTAACTTGGGTTATTTTTTTCTAAATGTTTGCTCGTATATTCTACATTTACTAGATAAGGCTTTACAGTGAACAGCTCGTCAGCAAGCTTCCCGTGATTTGATGAAAGAAATGTCGGAAAATATGCCTAGATTATACTGCGTCGATGCCAGCACATTTATACTTTTACATTCTCACAGTTTTCATGATCCCACTCAGGCCAACTAGAGACTCGTTTACATTGAGCCATGAACGATTCGTGAGTAAATATCAGTTTTGAGATCGGAACGTCATCAATCCACAAAGTGAAAATCACCAAAAATAACATCTCGTAGACTATACTTATTTTAATTGTCTTTTTTGTATCAACATTTGGTGCGAATAAATCTCGATTTATATTATTTCGGTGTCAGAGACACAGGATACGTAATTCTAAAAGGTTCTCAGAGAGTCAGGCGCAATAAATATCCCTTGGTGGTAGCAGATGACGATTTCAGCATATATTCCGAGTTAGTTGGCATATTGAATATTTTTTTCAATTAGTCTTTCTGTAAAAATGTTTTTTTTCATGTAAGAAACATGCTGAAATAAACACATCGATACACCACGACTGAATGCGCGAATGAGATAAGAAGAAAGCTCGAAAAAGAGTCGATTAATGTGTAAGTTCTAGGGGTCCGGAGGATGTGAGTTCCATTGTGGATTTCAAACATTTACGGTAGACGATGACTGCCTCAGTATTGCCAGTCTTACGAAGTATGTGCTGCTCCTAGATGTTCCCAAGAATGGCGCGCGAAAAATTTAGTGTTAATTTCCGGCACGATATCCACTTGCATGTTTTAGTTCCTTGTAGTGCTATTTATCTGTCACATTGATAATACTGACCAATATTTGTATCTTGAGTAGTGTACTGCGATTGGGAACAGCCATGTAATTATAGACCAATATCATTAACGCCACTATCTTGTAAAATTATTGAGCATATAATAGTTACATCAACAATGGGACACCTCGACAGCCAGGATTTATTGATAACAAACCAGCATGGGTTCAGAAAGGGACGGCCTTGCGAAACTCAATTAGGTCTTTTTGTTCATGACATTTTAGTTTCCGGAGAAGGTAACGTACACGTAGACGCAGCGCTTCTTGACTTTAGGAAAGCGCTTGACAAGGTTCCCCACTGCAAGTTACTCGCGAAGTTAGCATCATACGGGATAGACAGTAATATAGTAGGCTGGATAGGAGACTTCTTACATGAACGTGTTCAAAGGGTGGTATTAGATGGTGTCAGCTCAGGCGAAGTAAAAGTTACATCGGGTGTTCCCCAGGGAAGCGTGGTAGGTCCAATTTTATTTCTTCTATACCTACGTAAATGACTTGAATACAGTAGTAAAAAATAGCAAGCTCCGTCTTTTTGCCGATGATGCAGTAGTGTATAAGGAAATTATAAATGAAGAGGACAGTCAGTCTTTAGCTGAGGATTTAGATGCGATTGATGGTTGGTGTGATAGATGGCAGCTAGAATTAAATTTGAAGAAATGCGCCATTATGAACTTTAGAAAAAAGAATGGCTTTCGCCGGAATAATTATAGCATCAAAGAAAAGAAAATATCTAACGTAGTATCTATTAAATTCTTAGGCGTCACCATCACTGAAGACATGTAATGGGGGAAATACATCAGAGAAATAACTAGTGTAGCAAACCGTAGATTAGGATTCGTAAAAAGAGTTCTAGGCAAATTGCGATGAGAGAGTACGAGAAAGAAGCAATTTTACACTTGTCAGGCCTCATTTAGAATATGCCGCTAGTATATGGGATCCGTACGAGGAAGGTTTGATAAAAGAATTAGAGCGTGTGCAAAGGAAATCCGCTAGATTTGTTAAAGGCCGTTATGATAATTGTACAAGTGTTACGAGTTTAATAGAAGAACTAGGATGGGAATTACTATCAGATCGCAGGTTAAAATATAGGTTAAACCTTTTAAATAAATTCGAAACCGTTTGTTCACAGATGACGTTAGATATATATTAAGAACCCCTGCGTATTATGGTAGGTTTGATCAGATTAACAGGATTAGAGATATAGATTGTCGTACCTATAGATTTAAAATGTCATTTTTCCCGCGTACTATAAGAGAGAACAATAGGCAGCGTAGCAAGGGGATAGGTAGGTGAAATGTAGTAAGAGTAGTCTGTAGTGCATGATGCATGTAATAACAACCAATAATCCCTTCCTTATTATGTAGATACTAACCATCTAGCTGCATGTGACCCTGATCTCTAGCATGTCTCCCTTAAATATCCTACTTGCATGACAATAGTGCATGTTTGGTGATCTTCACACCCTGCCACACACCCTCGCGGTGGCTCGCAGGGTATTACGTAGATGTAGATGGTAGCATGTTCTTCTACGCATCACTCCTAGTAACTAGTGTGACTGCGTACTGTTGTCTCCTGACTGCTTTTGGCATGTCTGGCATCCGGGGGAACGTGCGCGGTTCTCATTTAAACTAGGATGAGTGCTCCAAGCTTGGTGTGGAATCTCCCCGTGCCACACACCCTAGTGGTGGCTTGCACGGTATTCCGTAGATGTAGATTTGTAGCCAGTAAATCAAGAATAGTATCTCCTCTGTTAGGTGCCCTAGCAATCTGAAGTAGTGCGTTTCATGAGAATGTGTATAGCAGGGACTCACATAAGTCTTTATATCCCCATCCGGGTAATAAACTGTAGGTGTTTCAATCCATAGAGAGAACATTGAAACCTCCACTTCTAATTATATTTCTTTCGGGATTCCTGGATGTGATGCTATTTATCTGCATTTCTAGTTCCAACTTTGAATGGAGGTCAGTATAGTGTGGCCTGCAGTGCGAGCACACAAATATTGTGTTGGAGTTAGGGCATTAAATTGAAAACTATACAGATATTAGGCTGGTCTCTGGAACAAATTCTGCTTGGCTGACGATTTTATTTTTTACAGACGCAAGTACTCCGCCGCAGGATCGGTTAATTCTACCTTTTCAATAAATGGTGAACGATTTTGGGAACACTTTACTATCTGAAGTATCGTTCGTCAACCCACTTTACATTGACCAACATTAACTTCTGTCTGTCTCTCAGCAATGGCAGAAAACGGAGTATTCAACGTTTTACCATTACATCCTCATTGAATTATTAATATTTATTACACAACTCCTATGTAAAACATGGAAACTACCTTTTAAAAGTTATGGCCTTTTTTATGTACGCATGAAAACACATGTACATCTACTTATTACCCTACAAGCCACCATAAGGGTGTTTGGCAGGAGGTGACTTATCACCTATATGAACTGCAGTGAGGAAATAACTTCCTCCAACAAGTACCTCATTTCCAGTGTACTACAAATGCTAGAGATACTACTACAGTAACACATTTTGTTAATATGAGAACGTGACATAAGAGTCATGCAGGGGACATGTTATGGAGGTTGATTCCTTCTTTCGGGTTTTCCGCCGCGTTGGTTCATGTTGGGGACGAACCCCAACATGAACCCGCGATCGTCCCCAACATGAACCAACGCGGTGGAAAACCCGAAAGAAGGAATCAACCTCCATCAAAGCCCCGCGGAAGCCTTCAACAAAGGGGGCATGTTATCACTACTCGGCAGATTTAGAAACATGAATTAGGTGACAAGCATGGATGTTGGCTTTTGAGGTCATAGTTATTTGCTCTTGACGTACGCACTGAAGACACTGAAACTGTTACTTCTCGACCTCCAGTTAAATGCGTCAAGTACTCGCTTGATATGCGTGGCAAAACTCGTACTACGTTTATGTCTATCGCTCAATGCCGATAACAAACAAGGAAGACACATATTTAGTGTTCTAGGTGCGAAAGTGGATAATGTTTCCTGCACAGCTTCGATGGAAAACAGAAGGTAGTTATACAAGACATATCCGTTTGCCATTGATGGACGCCCAACAGACACATGAAGCGTCTCATTTATATGGTTCAATTCACATAAAAAACCAAGATGTGAACTATTATATGTTATATGCACGCACATTTGTTAGTATTTATTGCACAATTCCTATGGAATATATGGAAGGTACCTGTTAGAAGTCGCAGTCACTTGTTCTTGATGTACGCGCAAAAACACGGTCAATGTCTTACATATGTCTCTGCATGCCGATAAAAAACAAGGAAGTGTGAATATTTATTTGACTACTACAGTGAAAGACGTGGAAGTTAACTTTTAGAAGTTACAGTCGTTTGCTATTGATGAACGCGAAATAGTTGCGTGAAACGTCTTATATCTGTCTCTGAATTCCGATTACAAACTAGGAAGAAATCTATAAAATGTTACATAACTATGAAACCGATAGTTTCTTGAAAAAATCCGATTTAGTAAAACTAGTAAAAGTTATAGCCTTTTGCTATTTCCCTAAAAACATGTCGAAAATGTTCTGCGAAATTGCCTCCATTATGGATACCAATAGCCTTGAGCTAATGGTTGTTGTAAGTGTATTCTCTTTCAATTTCCCTATATCAATACGAAAATGCCCTTCCATATTGAGTAGAATATCGCATAAGTTTCAATTTTCTCCCTGAAGGAGTAATCTTAACCCATTCAGTATTTGAAGTGAAGAAGTGCATGATTGTTTTGGTAAGGATATGAAACTTATTTCATTGAACAGGGATTGACGTAATTGTCTCTTAAAAGAGTGCATTTTTAACTGCAGCTTAAGTTGATAGAACATCGAAACTTGGACTAGAAATATTATAGGGGTTGGGAATATTTGGTGGATTTTCACAAAAAAACTCGTTAACTTATTTTTGCAAGTATCCCATCAGCAAGTAAAACGTAGTGTTTTCAAGGTTTATCGATGTAGTGAACCACAATTTTGACCAAGAATAAAAGACTTAAAATGACTGAGTTTACCATCGAAATTTCAATAATCCGTCATTAAACTTCCTGTTCTAAAGTAGTCGTTTTATACTATACAAAAGATAAAATAATACCGGTTCATGATTTTACAAGCATTTTCTGGAGGAGATAAAAGTGTCAAGCCGATTTAAGCCAAGCTAATTCAATGATATGCTGAGTCATTTTTATCTCAAATACTTACAACTCCCACATCCAAAAAAAGTTTAGGACTGGCTAACTGAAATTAGTAAACAGAATGCCGAAACTCCATTAAAATTATTAAATATGCTAATGTGGAGTATAAACCCCACCTCAGGATACGTAAAGCTGTAGATGGAACTACGATATTATAAATCGCATCACCGAAACGAGCCGAATATCATCGTAACGCGTCTTGGTGACGAATAAGGTCGTATTATCCCCCTTGCATCGAAATGAATGTCACGTATGGATTTGCACCGAGCGTTCAAGAGAAGAGTCAGCGTGGTCAGCATCGCAGTGCCATCTGGGTCGCTGATGACGGCTCGACCGATGTGTGAAAATCTGTCTTCGAGTGTCTAGCATGTAAAGTGGTTTTTGTCAGCGAGGGACGTAGTTCGTAATGTGGACTGTGTCTTATCGATCCGCATATTTAGCATTCGATTGTAAAACTTTCCAGAAGTAGTTGTTTGTTGCAGGAAGATTCTGTGGTTACCGTGTCCCTAAAAGTATACTCAAGCAGAAAATAACAATAAAAATCAAGGCGATAACGAAAAACCATGATGAGGTTGGTCGTTTTAGCACTTCATCACGTGAGTAAATACGGTTAATTACAGTCTACCATATAGACAATAACGAAACAGAAAGGGCGTCTGAGAAAAATAAAAGTGTCCGACGAATCCAACACTTAGCAGAAAGGAAGAGAGCCCATTTGCGAAAAGGAGAGATTCCTGTTTTAATGGATTGGAAATAGGGGGGTGAGGGTTCACACTATTCCTGGACATACTTCTGTGCGAAAGCCAAGCTGATTTTCGACGATCTAAGGTCTCAGGGAACTTCGACAAGTTCTGTCCGCTACGAAGACTTCAAAGCGAGCAAAGGTTGATTCGATCGTTTCGGAGGAAGTGCGAGCATTGAATGTATAATAAGGGACGGCACTGCTGATGGTGCAGATAGAGAAGCCGAAGAAAAATATTTTAGGCATTAAATTAATTCATATAAAACGAAGGTTACTGCTCACCGCAGGTGTGTAATGTAGATGAGACGAACCTATTATGGATGAAAATGCCCGAGAGGGCTTATATCACAAAGGAAGAGAATTTCTTGCCTGGTCATAAGCCCATTAATGATATGTTAACGCTTTTGTTGAGAGCTAATGCTTCAGGTGACTTTAAACTGCGGCCCATGTTCGTCTATCAAGTCCTAGAATCTTCAAGAAATATGAAGTTGACCAGTCTAACCTGAGTGTCTTTTGGCGTTGCAATAGGAAATCTTGGGCAACACGCCCAATATTTAACGAGTGGGTGTTAACGGAGTTCTGCCCCTCACTCAACATTTACCTCGAGAGAATCCAATTGCCACATAAAGCGACAACGGTGTTGTACAATGCCCCAGGCCACGATCGAATGCCGCCGCATCCCTCCAGGCGGAATTCGGCTTCTTTAAAGTGCAATTCCTCCCTCCCAATAATGCTTCTTTGCTCCAACCAATGGATCAGAAAGTTATTATAAATTTAAAAAAATGTATTTAGAAAAATTGTTTGCCAAGTACTTCGATGAGGCCAGCAGTCACGATTGCATCTCACAGAAATATTTCCGAAAACCTAAGTATTATAGATAGTATTCGGTTAATAGTGGAGTCTCGGAATGAATATTCCACCAGATCCCTCAATTCTGCTTGGAAAAACATTTAGCCGAAAGTTATACACGATTAATCAGGGTTTGATGAGGAGCACGCAATGGACGAAGAATCCGTCCACATGGACGACCTGGAGAGTGAGCTGGTAATATCAGAGCTCCAAGAATCGAAGAAAATAGCCGAAGGAAAAAACTGCTAGCGGCACAATAACGACGATGGAAATACCGTGATTTTTGATGACATTAAAGAATTACTCGTTGCCTGGGGCACGGTTGAAAGGATTGCATAGAAATATCCTGGCATAGAGAGGACTGAACTTTGATCGTGCAGCTACATAGATGAAGTGTTTAGACACTGCAAAACACTTCATCCAGAGACAGATAAATATACGACCTTGCATCAATTATTTAAGTAAATATTGTAGTTATTTCATATTTATTGGCTAATTTATTGTCATTGAAACAGAGGTCATAATTACTGTCCGCTGAAAGTTCAACTTATCCTCGGCAATGCTTCCATTAAAATAGTTTTGTCCTCGGTGTTCTTAATGCGTATTACAAGTTATCCTACTTGGTAAACGGATGCTTTCATGAAGGCTGTTGGTCCCTAAGATAAACAACAAGCCCCAAAAAACTCTTCCAGTCCTGATGAGTCAGTCCAGCTGTTCCGAGGAAAGTGTTTTGAGTGAGTTTTCACCTCCGCTTTTCAGTTTATTGTAATTTGCTATTTTATCTCTGAGGGACGTCCTTGACGGGACGAAGATATCAAGGATGCCGTATTAGCGTACGGAGAAGTAAGATCGTCAGAAGCAATACACTCGCTGGATATGACGACGACGGGCTGACTAGACACGTCCGCTGTTCCGAGAAGCGCTGTGAGTTACAAAACTCCCCTTTGATGCCATCGAGATTCATTTTCGGCTTTCTACCACCACGGGAATACAAAGAGAGCGACATTTAAACAGCTGGCACTGCGTAAGTAGAAAGAATGTCTGTGAACCAGAGGACAGCCGAGCGACGTGGCGATATGCTAGAATATTATTATTCACGGATAGGTTACTGACAATTCCTTCACCTGTCGTCTATGTTATCAAAGCTATTCATCTCTCATAATTAGCCTATTTCCAACATAACTTATAACTTGTACATAATTTCTATAAGTTCACAACGCCACTTTATACATTTAAGCTCGTTTGTTTGCGTACCGTGCAGATGATTGCGACGTAGAGATGATGGCTCGAGGACAAAATAAAGACGCCTGTTTACCGATGCCGAGATTTCGCAAAGGTATGACTAAATCATAGCCCACCTTCTCTAATCATAGGTGGAAAATGCGATGGTATATAAAAACGCTGAGATGGTATCGCTTTTAGACGGTGAATACGGGAGTGAAGTGGTATACTCCAGTCCAAAAAAAACTTACCACCTCGGAGCCGAAAAATTTCCAAGTCCCGAGTTGACGTTGATGTGACAACACGGTCGAACCA
Source organism: Ceriagrion tenellum (assembly GCA_963169105.1). Classification (NCBI taxonomy): domain Eukaryota; kingdom Metazoa; phylum Arthropoda; class Insecta; order Odonata; family Coenagrionidae; genus Ceriagrion; species Ceriagrion tenellum. The sequence goes on from OY720636.1 coordinate 154,385,452, forward strand.
CGCCCCCTTCGCGGCAAGGCAATAAACAAATGGAACGGGAAGACCTTCCTCCCCACAGTTGGAAAGGGAGGATGAGGGAGAATATGCTCTTAGGGAAAATTTTGACCGGCGAAAGGAAATTCTCGATGGTAGGAGGAGAGCCCAGGCTTCTGTTCGCTAAATGTGTCAGCGAGAATGGGATAGCCCGTTTCGGTCGCTCCAAGAGACCAAGATCTCTCGTTGACGACGACTACTAGAAGATGTGGAAAGGCCAATCTTCGTCTTCGTCATGTGTAATGGAGGTTCACGAAGTTCACTTACGTGTTTATTTAAACTGGCATGCTACACAGTTACACGCGTAAATGGAATGTGAATATGATATAAACTACTCGCATTGAATTTATTCTCAAAGAGAAAAATCGATTTCCTGGACTAAGATTCGATTTTTGTGTAAAAAATACATTTTTGATCGCAGCCGGTATCATATATGTTTCCTCCGCCGCGTTTCGAACATTAGGACTATGCGTCTTTGAATTTCAACGTGATATTTTTCCCACAAATAGCATTATAGCTCCCTCTTAGAAACATTAATTACTTCAAAGTTGGATTAAAATAACTCTGTACCCAATAATTCTACTGTTAGAATGCTTTCGAACACAATTCCATCCACTCATCTGTGGAATTCTGGATTCACTCAATTTTTGTTTCCCGTTAGGAATTACGTGGGATTAAATACGCTGCTTGCCGGACAGAGACATCTTTTCGCCACACAGTGTTAACACTTGGTCCAACTTCGTCTCATCGGCGTATGTTCCACTATAACCTGCTACTTCATAATTTAAAAAAACCTTTGGTCGAGAGGAAGAAACTCGATCAAAATTATTTCCGAGGGCAGCTTTCAAATATCCAACTCCGTAACTTACCAGTCGTTGGGTTGGGTATGTTGTTTACATCGCATATGGCAAAACGGAGCATTGGCCACTGGAGTTGACATCGCACGTTTTCTGCCATTGTTATTCTCGGAATATGTGATTAAGGCAGGGTAAATGCATTCGTAAATTTTCCTTGCTCCCAAATTCACTGATTCTTTAAATTTAATTCATATTACAGAACTCTACAACACCACCGGAAGAACTTCATTATTCTATGGACATCCTCCCTAAATTTAATGACGCTGGTATCATCTAGATGATTATGAGTAAAAATGAAATAGCTTCCCACGTTAGTATAATTGGCGGTCAGCATTGAATATCGGTACCATTCCTTTCGTAATCTTTATAAAAAGAGTATGGCAAAGGAAACCAACTACTTCGGCTTCTTATCGAAACAGAGCATTCATATTCAAAGTAATAATAAGCGGGAAATATTTCCAAATGGATATGGTTGGCTAGACAAACCTCAATAATTACTGGTTTATTGACACAAGTCATTCATTCAATCGTCATTACTTTCCGATAATATGTAATTTCTTGTTGTTTAACTTTGTTTGTATGTGTTGAATGTAAATTTGAAATGTAAAATTGTAAATGATGTTACGACGTCTCCATTTTATTTCTGACGAAAATCTTTGAAATCGACCAAACACGTAGCCTTTACTCTGAATCCTTTCAGTTGAAAATAACTCAATGTCACTTATTTGACTATGAAGTGCCGTAAATATTATCTTGAGTTCACTCAATTAGTGAGTTCAGCCTCCACTCCATTATCCAAAATCAATTGTGTTGAGGCAGCACCCTGTCGACCCCATGTATACATTTCTGGGAGAGCAATAAACATTCCGCTCAAAAGAAAACCCTTCCCACAACCCTGGATTGTGAAAAGGCTCCACTCTTCTTAAAGTGACCTAAACAGGGCTGCGGTTTCTTTCTCAGCTGGGAATGGGCATGTCGGAGGGCATGGGCATGCCGGTGGTGTTTCTCGGGTTATGCTAAGAACCGCATAAATTTCATCCTAACCCAATCTACGGACGGGTAACCACCTATAAATTCTGGTTCAAATATAGACCCTTCTGTTTGGAAACTTTGATTTGTATAAAGATGGCGGAAATTATAATGACGTCACTACATGCTTCTTATCCGAAAGAATAACGAGAAGTTCTACTCAATGAAGTAAATCCGTGCATGAAAATCAGCAGTTGGACAAAGAATCACCATAAATTTTGATTTAGTAACCGAAACCAATGATTACGGCTACCCTTAACACCAAAGGCGCAGCCTGGGAGACGGAGGATTCGTAGATCAAATAAACATGGCTGCTGCTGCAAAAGCTCCTTTTGACGTTGTCAACCGCTGGATTGTACCCTACTCTCCGACTCTGATTACGATGCTTAGCGCACATGTGAACGTTAAATAGGGCAATCAATTAAGTCATTGACTGCAAATATATGTATGTACACAAGGGAAGCGATCTAGCTTTTAATTCGCCCAGAAGACGGCTCAAGTGAACCGGAGGTACGAGATGACCATCAATCGACCTGGGTGCTATTTAAGCAGTAATGAGTCTGCGTTTAATTAAGTAGATATGAGTAGTGAGTCTATTAAGTAGTAATGAGTAATGAGTCTGCGTCTATTTTTGGGTTTCCCGTGCATGAAAGGGGACCGACAGTCAGACACCTCTACGTGCACCTGGAAAAAGGCCAGCGTGTCTTCTACAACGAACACAACGTACAAAATAAGTTACGAACTCCTCAAATGTCCTCGCTAATAGTAATATTCAGGCTTTGTGCTTTTATCATAAAACTAGTTCAACGTTTTTCACACCCGTTGAATTTCAACGGGTACCTTCTGCAAGTATTTAATAAAAATGTATAGATTGAATTAATAATTCAAATTCAATAAAAAAAATTTCACTTTAACCTCACTATAATATGAGTGGAGTGAGAGGTTAGTCAGGGTGGCTAGAAATCTCGTTAAGGCGATGGTTTAGATTGTCGGATGAGATCCAAGTCTTCCGCTAGGTGGGATGTTATGCTATACCTAGTCACCAATCCACCCCTCACTTCCCAGCCGGCGCAAGGCTTAGGTATCTACTTCGGTAGCAAATAGGGGTAGGTTAACGGTATGTGCCCCTCTCCCTTTTTCATCCTTAACATATCCCAAACTCATGACACCACATGACGTCTTTCGAATCATAAAATATTGCTGAAAAAACGTGTTTAGTCGGTTATTGTTCACATAATAACGATGATCAAAATTTCCTGGCGTTACCTTTGGATTGACACTTTATTGCAATGTTATTGGAGCAGCAGTATTAGTGGCTTAATTATTTGCGCTTGTCCGATCTAAGCGAGAGTGACTTCAGTAGTCCTCCGACCATGATGAGTTTAAAGACGGAGAGAAGACGAACGGATTGCGGATGCACATTGTCTGATTTCCCGCGGGTGAACTTATCTTTTCATCACTTACGGAGCAATTGAATCACACTGTGTTCTATTTTCTGGCTTTACTCGCGCGATTTAAGGTACGATAACCCTTAATGCTTATGAATGATGAAATGCTGATCGTATGTGAAATTTCCCACGAAGACAATTAGCTACGTATGTACTATTGTAACGACAAGTCATAATATTCCCAAATTGATTTCGAAAATTAATCTTATTGGTATGGCGAACTTGGAATTTTGATATTAATTCATGTATATTAATGCAACGTACAATGGATAAAAGTAATGATATTGTGTTGAAAATGAATTTGTGTATCATTGTTGAACGTCATAGCCGCCGTAGTTTTTGCGAGAAGACTAATCCTTCCAGTTGTGCATATTCATGTCTCCAGTTTTACTTCTTAAGAGCTCCAACATTATTTACGTAATTTTTTAAAAAATATATCTTCACTATCCCGAATACAGCACATTATGCCAGTTTACTACGGGTGGATAACAGTAACAACGTACGAGACACAAACACCCATGTCCTGGGCAGATAATATTCTACCCAGTCGGGACTCGAACACGCGACCGTCGGGCTAGCATGCGAGGACTTAAACGCGCCGCCACCGGGGCCGACGTTTATGACGTTTCCACGTTAAATCGACCCTCTACAAGTATGCATGAATTTCCCGTTCTAAGTGAACAAGGTTGAAGTTTACCTGAGTCGCCATTAATGACTAAACCGTGTGATCTGCCTTTTTACTCTCATCTGAGTACTTACGAAGTATTTCCAAGACTACAGCGATGGAAAGGGACGAATTTCGCATGTTGATTTTTTCAGAAATTTAGAAACCGCTCAAAGGAAACATGGGAACCACTAGTCTTCCCGGCATTGTTTAACCGCATCGCCTCCAGAATGATCTATTAAGCAGCCGCTTTCATCCTTTTAAATGAACCTTTCGTCAATAAAGTAATTTCTATAAAAATACCATTTATTGTATTTGGTTTATTCTTCGATATCCTTTCCTAGGGTTTTCCGTGTTGTTTTATTTGAGTATGCATTTTCGGTGGCCGAGCGAATGCGCCACTTATACTGTTTCTGAATGTTCTCCTTTTTCGGTTTAGGTGTTGAATTGGCAATGAGTAAGGTGAGATTCTGATCTAGAATGGAAGTTGGGACGTGGAAACTCTTGGGCGTCGTGGTATTATGTGGCTGATAGAAGATAAAGAATGTGCCCTCTTAGTGACTGGTTAAATTAAAAGTAGCAATTAGCTACGTATATAAATATGCGTCTATTCTAGTGTCGTATAAATTAAGTTCCAAGTACTGCTATTAGATGACACCGCTCGTCACTCCATCTCACCTGGTTCGACATAATGCCGTTAGTGATGCTGTAATCGTGTATTAATGATATATGGGCCCTTATTGATAGCCATAGCCTATCGGAGGCTGGGGTTAAGGGATAATTATCACACAATAGCTCAAAATTTATCCTAGTAATTATCCCTTTCTCTGCGGAGAAACATTTGCCTAATATCTGTTCGTCCTTCCGATTGTATCCCCATCTCATCCCTTGCTTAGAGATATCCCATCCGTCCATCGGATGACTTACCCCTAAACTGCAGGGATAGTATCCGTTCATTTAGGGGCATGTGCCGCCTCGTGCCGACTGGGTTATATCAGGATGTTGCTGACACTGGGCCTCACTACCCTTTCTTCATTCTCTCAATACCCTGCCAATGAATATACGTGACCCTACCTATGATCCAAAAACCCTCGTTTCACGGGGATACATTTTGGAGTATACATGGCTCCCTGAATCCATCTCTCTGCTCCACGATACGATTGACATAATCCCTCACTTCATGTCTCCTACATGCAATCCCCACCCCTTCTCTGAGCTTCCAATGCATCCCTGCTCCTTACCTCGCAAAGTCCATTTTTAATTCATCACCTCAACAATGAGTCCCCTAGTATCAGGTTTGAAATGTTTACGTAGGACACCAATGTACAGACCACGTGAAAGACAATGATGTAAACTCTCACCAACAATTGATTAACTTGCACTTGAAGGTGGTAATAATTGGGAAGAACATAATCGAAGGTAAAATATAGGGAAAAGTCTCCAGAGGAAGACCCAGGAATAAGTTCATGGACCAAATAAAGAGGAAAGCACATAGAAAGGAGTCGAGAGGCTCTACACGCAGGTATGAATGTTCTAATTGACCTATCGACAAGCGAATCGCGACAACTCAAAAAGGTGATACGCAAGCGGGTAAGTAGTGGACGCCGGGGAGAATGTGGTGAGAAAAGCAGAACATAAAATACGGAGAATGACTGGCGACGGATTTCCTTTCAGAAACCAACACCATCCTTGCATAGGTGACAAATGGTCGGGTGAAGGAGATTTAGAAATATCACGTTCGCGTTGTTTTCATCCTGCTCATTTTTCAATGGGACATCGGTATCGGGATACCTTTCGCTCTTTATTTTCAGATTTCGACCAGACCGTTACCATCTCTCGTCCCCTCGCAGTGTAGAAACTTCGTCAAACCTTCCAAAATAATACGGAGCCGAGGCCGTGGCCAATATGACTTGAGTGTGCCAGGAGATGGTGGTGCGATCAGCCCAGGAGAGTGACGCAGGACAACCCGATCATACTCAAGCGCATTAGCTCATTCAAGCTTCGCGAGAAGTTCGTCGCTCGATAAGAGTTCATTAGTGAGATGCCCTGGTGATGAGAAGATAGACGTGTGATAGTGATGAGGCATTGGCTATGTGTAGTGAGTGTGTTGCTTTCGAGTTTCAGATGTTTCAACATTACGTACTCAGATTTAGTTTTTGCATGGGGAAGGATTACATTATGCATATCGATGTAGCAAAATATCCGTGCGGAGCCTCGATTCGCTTACAGAAATACGGCGTGTCCCTTTTATTCAAAGAAAAGGTTTACGCAGTTTCCCGCCATCAACAATGCCTAGTAGTGTGTGTGTGCGGAACTACGTGTCTTTTTATTTAAGTGTGTTCGTGTAATGTTCTGAGTGCGCCCAACAGTTACGAACGATGTTCAAAATCCCAAGGGTTCCGGCAAACTTCAGTGCTCCTGGGCTTCTTTTGCGAGACGTTAGACTGCATAATCCCCTGGTTTCCCCCTCAAGGTTGAGTGGCACTGTAGTCCGGAGTGATTGAAAGTCAACAAATAATGGAAATGGACGGTTCTTTACTCTCCCGTTTGAATTTGTATGGAATATATTCATCGATTCCATTATGTAGTATTTCCAAAAAATATCTCCATCATACTTCGGTGCTCTCGTTTTTCATTGTGGAAACGAATTTCGTGAATGAAGCTTCTAACGTCCCTCCGAATTACACCTAATCGCATTTTTCAAATAAGTAGACTTAACGTTTAGATTGTACAGTGAATCTACTGTTGTTTTCAAATTCGTAAAAATTACTGTGTGAGCACTTATGCATTCGAGGATATCGACTTCTTTAACCATTGTAGTGTGACTAACAGGTAAAAGGTCTAATATTTTATTACATCCCTTAGGTTCGTTTACTATTTGAGTAAGAGAGTGGTGTGAAAGTGTATTTAGTAAGGCCTCGCGTATATCACGCTTCCTTGAACTGGTTCAACGCTATTGGTATTCCAAGTTTTAGCCGGGAGGTTTCAATCCCCACCGATAATCATCAAGCCTTGTTATCTTTCGAGGTAAATGATAATACGTGAGTTTCTAATTTGTACAAAACGTCGATTTTGGAATCTGGTGGCCTGTAAAATGAGCATATATGCATATTTCTTTTGATTTGTTGCTTATTGGTACACCAAACTTCTTCCAATATCGTCTAATACGTTGTGGTTCTATTCAAATAAGATTTCATTGCTGTGAATACTCCGCCGCCAGTCCTATCTGGTCGATCACGTCTATGGATTGTATATTCTGTCGGAAGAACTATGCTATCGTTAATATTCTCTGCAAGCCAGCTCTCTGCTCCACTTTACTGTTTGCGTTTTCAAATATATGCTCAACTTCGGCACGTTTGTTCTTTACGCTACGGAAATTTACTATTACTAAATTTATGTCGCATTTAGATTGAATGTCATTATTGCTTCGGTAATTCTGTGTGCTATCTTTTTGATACACTTGAATCTGATTGCGTCACTATCCCACCGCAATTTATGGTTTTTATAACACTAATGATTAATACAGAAAATCTTCATTTTGGAAAACTCTACGATACGGAAAAAACTGTCAGGGCTAGTATTAATTTCATATCAGATGCACACGTGATTTACCGAGTGCCAGCATGATGCTTAATAGTTCAAATATTTTCCAATTACTATTAAAAATTGTATTAATAAGAATTTATCGATATTCAAGTATATCACACATTGATTGAGCGTTATAAGAAAGGGACTTCTCCAAAATTACTAAAAAATCGTTCCTCTTAATGAGGGTGTTCCAGATGAGATCTTCGTCTTCACCATCCTCGTTCACAAATCATTTGGTTTCGGAATTCCAAAAATGACACGCTATCAAAAGGTGTTGTTCCTACTGTAATATGGAACATTTTCTCTGTACTCCACACCTCAGGGCTGAGTAACTTATTCTACATAAGCTATTATACTTTCGAATAATTATTCAGAAACAACACTTCGTTAACTGTCAGCATGGGTGATATATTTCTCCGTGGATCTTGGATGTAAAGACGAATCATAGAAGTAATTGAATAAAGTAAGAGGAGTTATACGCACATTCAATTTACGCAAATACATCATCATACTACCCTGCGAGCCGCCTACCATCTCAACACCGAATAAATTATTCTAGATGTAGCAATTCTATATTCGAATACCTACTCAGAAACAAAAACCTCTTTAACTTTCCGATTGAGTTATATTGGATAATTTCCCGTGAATCTTAGACATAAAGAAACATCATATCAGTAACAAAACGAAGTTAGACGAGTTATACGAACCTTTAATTTACGCAAAATAATTGAATCATTCAGGTCGATAATATGTTTGGGAGAAGGAAGACGGATAATAACAGGAAGGGTAAAAAGTGGTAATACATTCCCATCTTTAATCATTAGGGTTGACATCGAGAAAACTTATCGGGTGGTAAACTACGACACGAACAAGGAATCCATAGTTTTGTGTTAAAAAAATACAACATTATAGTACAGTTTGTTAAGGCTGTGCTTACGTGTATGTATGATGAATATGAGTGAACAACTGGTAATAGTCTAATAAGTTCTTTTTTTCGATCCTCGACTTGCTGTTGGGCAGCACAGACCTAAAAGTATAATTTATTGGCCTGTAACACACAAGCAGTGGGGAGAGTTATCATCAAATTCTTTCTCATAACTCGGCCGGGAAAACATAGCACACATCCTTCATAAACACTCATTACTGGAGCATCCATCCCTGTTTCATTCATGAACCAAATAGTTCTAGCCCTATCAATCTGTCAATCTGCTATCTACCGGTCATGTTTAGCTGCTGTATAATATTGCCGTTAGAACACTTCTTTAAATTTCGGTTTTTGCTTTCCTGGGCAAACACCCATTCTTACGTATTCGGCACAAATTTTCCCTAGGACTTTCCTACCGATATTCCCACCTTTTTTTCATTATATATATAAACGACATTTGCTCCCGAATTAGCAGTAAAATACGTTTATTTGCCGACGACGCTGTCATATACCGCGAAATTAGTGATCAATCTGACTTTGAAATTCTGTCATCGGACTTAAACAACGTTCATGCGTGGAGCAAAGAGTGGGGACTAGAACTTAATCTGAGCAAATGCTCGGCGGTGCATTTCTTGCGTAGGTCGTCCAACTATCCCCATGTATATGTTGTGGATGGCGTTAGCATAAATGCGACAGATGAAGTGAAATACCTGGGAGTTACGATAACTTCGAACCTATCGTGGGGGACACATAAGAAATATTTGTGGCAGAGCCCTGAAGAAGTGAGGATTTGTTGTGGGAAGATTATCGGATGATAAAGTGAAAGAGAGGTGCTATTTTGCACTCGTCCGGCCACACCTTGAATATGCAGCGAGCATATGGGCTAGTCCATGAACTTGATAAAATACAAAGGAAAGCTGCGCGATTCGTGAAAAACTGCTACGGCCGTACAGAAAGCGTTACACAGATTTTGAAAGATTTAGGGTGGGAGCCGCTAGAGACTCGGAGGCTACGCGCTAGGCTTAGATTGCTTGAGCAATTGAGAATGAATATCTTTCAGAGCGACACGGAGAACATCATATTAGAACCACATTATATTTCCAGGTCCGACAGAATCGATAAATTAAGGGAGATATTTTGCCGAACGGATAGGTATGGGAATTCGTTTTTCCCCCGAACAATTAAGGACTTTAATAAATGCTAGGCGGAACTTTGATTTTTTTTGTTGACGGCTGGTGTCCTAACACCCCCCGCCACACGCCTTTTGAGGCGGCTTGCGGGGTAGTATGTAGATGTAGATGATATACAATCCATAGACGTGATCGACCAGATAGGACTGGCGGCGGAGTATTCACAGCAATGAAATCTTATTTGAATAGAACCACACACGTATTAGACGATATTGGAAGAGAGAGCGTTTGGTGTACCAATAAGCAACAAATCAAAAGAAATATGCATATATGCTCATTTTACAGGCCACCAGATTCCAAAATCGACGTTTTGTACAAATTAGAAACTCAAGTAACATCATTTACCTCGAAAGATAACAAGGCTTGATGATTATCGGTGGGGATTTAAACCTATCGGCTATAACTTGGAATACCAATATGGTTGAACCAGTTCAAGGAAGCGTGATATAAGCGAGGCCTTACTAAATACACTTTCACACCACTCTCTTACTCAAATAGTAAACGAACCTGAGAGATGTAATAAAATATTAGACCTTTTACCTGTTAGTCACACTACAATGGTTAAACAAGTCGATATCCTCGAATGCATAAGTTATCATAGAGTAATTTTTACGACTTTGAAAACAACAGTAGATTCACTGTAAAATCTAAACGTAAAGTCTACTTATTTGAAAAATGCGATAAGGTATAATTCGGAGGGACGTTAGAAGCTTCATTCACGAAATTCGGTCCAAACGGGAGAGTAAAGAACCTCTCTGGTTTAACCACGAAGTAAGGCGGGAGATCAGGATACAAAGGCAATTACACAATCTATATAACAATTCTATTAAGTAACAAAACAACGGAGCTTGCGGCGAGAGAAATATACGTTGTTCAACATTCAAAAACGAAGAAAATAATTCTTGCTGTTTCGCAAAACTTTCTAGCTTCAGGGAATGATGGAAACTGGCGTATATCCTTTATTTCCACCACGAAAAACCAAATTCAATAGTTTCAGCCTTAAGTTTGTAAAACTTTTCCATGTTCAGGAGTTAACAAACTTTGTAAGTTTTACTCAGAATATTTATAGTACGACCGGTTTCGTTAAATAGTTGACATCATCAGGTCCTGAATATGTAGCAATAACAATATATTCCTTTGATGAGAATTAAATATATTCTTGGACTTGGTTATAGTTTAAAATAGAAAGTCAGCTATGGATAATACAAAGGTTCTGCACAAACACTGCACGTGGTCTGTAGTGTATGATTAGAGAATACATTATAGCTAACTTATTAAAAGCATACCAAGTTAAGAGTAATTAATTGACCAATGGAAATTTCTTAATTTTAATCCCGAGTATGCTAAATGTGTATTTTAGGAGAAGGTCAATGACTGTGCTAATCTTTCAGCAGCATAAAAAATCGTTAATTTTATCTTTTCTGCCATTGCATCTACCACTAATATGGTGTATCCATCCTTTGAACGCGAGCAATGAGAAAATATTTCTTCGCTGTTGCACTCATGTAATAACTTCTTGAATGCAGTAATTTATGCAGAGAGAGTATTAAGATAATTATAGGCCGACCCTTAAAGGAAACTAATAAAAATACTAGTCAGTATTACCTTTCAAACAAATAGACTGGACTGGTATTACTCCGCGTTATAATTTAGTTAATAATAATACCGGCTAAGAAGTTAAAGAGAATCGATAATCTTTCTTCATTTACATTTCGAGCATGCATTTATGATTTTGGTGTCAGAAAGATTTAGATCACGAAAGCAACACGCAATTAAAATCAATGGAATAGAACATGTGAAATAGCCATTAGGAAATCTAGACTGAAGAGGCTAGAAATTACGAGGTTTCACGTCAGACGCTGATTAGCATAATACTTAATATCACTCAAGTTTGGGGTTCTCTCTGAGGCGAATATTTTACTCCCTTGCTACGTCAGTTGAACTTTGAAAATCAGTGAAAATAACCTGAAAACCTTTGTACTATAAATATCTTATCATCGCGCGCAGTCAGTGGCCAAAATTTCGACTGAGGGGCAGAGTAATCCACTGAAAAAGAGCATCATAAGTGATACAACAGGACCGGGAAAAGTACAAGAATTCATTAATCCCCTCAGATTGATAACGTGCACAAAATATACCGACAGAGACACAAATACACAAAAAATACCGAGTGACAGAGCAATCCACCAAAATATTTCTCAGTTATTCAATCGTAGGTTTCCGGGGTTTGTAAATAATGACTAGTATTTTTTTTGGTGCTGCACTGCTGATAACAAATTCTTCTGCTTTCTCAGCGGGACTTAAAGGATCAATGTGGAGTGCGAAAGTGTTGTCAGCGGAAGCAAGCAACATGGTGAACACCCGAATAGTTAAAGTACCTTCGTTTCTCAAAACTTTTGTTTCGTTAAACTTTTTGTCCATCTGCTCCTAAAATGAAATGTAGTCACATACTTAAGTTATGGCTTACGATTACTAACATCATCCTGACCCTCAACAATAGAGCTTGATAAAACAAGATACTCCCTGTAGGCATAGCGATCACTGGTTAGCATAATTACATACCTGAAATTTATATGATATGCCATCCATTATTTGTTGACTTTCAATCACTCCGGACTACAGTGCCACTCAACCTTGAGGGGGAAACCAGGGGATTATGCAGTCTAACGTCTCGCAAAAGAAGCCCAGGAGCACTGAAGTTTGCCGGAACCCTTAGGACTTTGAACATCATTCGTAACTGTTGGGCGCACTCAGAACATTACACGAACACACTTAAATAAAAAGACACGTAGTTCCGCACACACACACACACTAATAGGCATTGTTGATGGCGAGAAACTGCGTAAACCTTTTCTTTGAATAAAAGGGACACGCCGTATTTCTGTAAGCGAATCGAGGCTCCGCACGGATATTTTCTACATCGATATGCTTAATGTAATCCTTCCCCATGCAAAAACTAAATCTGAGTACGTAATGTTGAAACATCTGAAACTCGAAAGCAACACACTCACTACACATAGCCAATGCCTCATCACTAACACACGTCTATCTTCTCATCACCAGGTCATCTCACTAATGAACTCTTATCGAGCGACGAACTTCTCGCGAAGCTTGAATGAACTAATGCGCTTGAGTATGATCGGGTTGTCCTGCGTCACTCTCCTGGGCTGATCGCACCACCATCTCCTGGCACACTCAAGTCATATTGGCCACGGCCTCGGCTCCGTATTATTTTGGAAGATTTGACGAAGTTTCTACACTGCGAGGGGACGAGAGATGGTAACGGTCTGGCCGAAATTTGAAAATAAAGAGGGAAAGGTATCCCGATACCGATGTCCCATTGAAAAATGAGCAGGATGAAAAGAACGCGAACGTGATATTTCTAAATCTCCTTCACCCGACCATTTGTCACCTATGAAAGGATGGTGTTGGTTTCTGAAAGGATATCCGTCGCCAGTCATTCTCCGTATTTTATGTTCTGCTTTTCTCACCAATTTCTCCCCGGCGTCCACTACCTACCCGCTTGCGTATTACCTTTTTGAGTGGTCGCGATTCGCTTATCGATAGGTCAATTAGAACATTCATACCTGCGTGTAGGGCCTCTCGACTCCTTTTTATGTACAGTGGCGGAAAAAATTAACGCAAAACTCATCGGCGTCTGTATGCGGCGTACACGGGAACTAATTGAAATCGTTTTTCCTTCGACAACTTGACAACAATGAGACAGCATATGGAAACCGGGAATATTCAAACTCTCTATGAATGGATATCGATTTTATGCGTCATGTAAATAGCCATACTAATAAGGTTTACGTTCGCGAGATCGTCTAGGAGTTATAATCGTGATGAGCTTGCTTCGACCCGCACTCAGTCGAGGTTCCGAAGTCGTAGTTGATTATGTAGAGATGCTTACCATATTTTTTTAGAGCTTTGGACCGTTTAAAAAGATTTTCTTGATTGAAACTTAAGAAACAATACGATGAAAGTACTATTTGTTGGGACATAAAAATTTTTTATTCTCCAGATCAAATTCACTTACAATAAAACGTATTTCCGCGTGCTGGGAATAGCTGTGGATGATCATCGTTTTTATAGACCTCAAACCACTTCCGAGAAATATGATGCATTACAATTAACATTTTGGCGTAATTTCCTGTGAATTTCAAGTTAAAGTATGGGAAATATGGTAGACTTGAATGGTTTCCATGTGGAGAAAATTATTCTTTAAAAGTATTTCCAATACCTTAAAACCCTACGTAAGTTTCCGCCCTCGTGCACACAGGTCGTCTCAAACATTTGAATTTCTAAATTTCTCCAAACGTAATATTATTTAATTTCTGAAAACTACTTTTAAAAATCCAGAACATTTTATTTGGGCCAGTTTTTAAAGGAAACATTAGAATTCCCTTTTTTCGTTTTGTAGTAAGAACCACTGGACGCCGATTCCTCTTCATCGATGAAGTAGCCTAGAGGGAGAGCGTTTGTCTGCGGCCAGGAATGCCTGGGGTTCAAATCCTGGCGTGGCCTCTTTTAGTGCCTTAAAAATTATCTTCGCGATGTGACTTTATTGCAGCCAAAACTTCGCAGGAATCCGCAGAAGACCCAGGGAATGGACATTGACCTCAACCATGAGTGTGTGAGTTTTACACATATTCAGGCTTTGTAAAAGAATCAGAGCGGTCTCCTTGGTCGTCGAATGAGATGTTTACTTCCTATCCTCGGGTACTCGGCCCCACTTGATTTCTACGTCCTGTCTGTCGTATGATGCTCAAATCCATTCATTCGCCAATTCACCACTCAATGAAAAGCTATTCATGAAGGATGGAATAGACCGGATCTCTGATTGTGTCAGTTACTCGATTTAGTGAACTTACCTGATGCTACATTCACCTTTAAATCACTTTGAAATAATTTAGTAAAGAGGGCAGTTATTTTTATTAGGAATTAGAGTTTGGTTCTATCTGCCGAACTTGTAAATACCGATTACTTATCTGAGTGAGAGACCAAACAAGGGTTGAATTATATTCAAAATATCTTCAAAACGGTATTTGAAGCTTTCCCAGCATTGTTTTCCAGGTTTGCTATGAGCAATACATTAACCTTGTAGTTCAAATGTTCAACTTATAAGATGGAGAACAATACTTAAAGGATAAGGTAAATTATTGAATCACTTAAATATCTTTTGACATATTCGCAGTGATACATGTTTGGCTAAAATTACGCAGTTAAATTTTATGAGGAGCATTTTATACCCATGCGTAAGTAATACTCAGACAAAAATGCATCGCGTATCCTCCCCTGTGAAAGTGATAAAATACTAAAAATCATCTTTTTCATGTAGCGACTAAGCAGTGATTAGATATTTTCCCTATGGTCAGTTGTATACTCATAAATCCGCAGAGTAGTCAATGGAGTGCAAATTAGGAATGTGCACCATCAAAGATTATACGATTGCTACGTTCCTAAAGAATCTATTCCTCTTCAAACGTGTCGTAATATTATTGCTTCAATGGAAGTTAAAGTTGTGAGTGGCCCCACATGAAGATATTAACAGACTTTTTACAGGGTCTTAAATTTCATCTCTTAGTGGTAATGTATTTTAACGGATGTTGAAGAGGGACACTGTAATGCTTTATTTAGAACGAGTGGAAAAGGTTGAAATGTATGCGTAATTCTCGCAATTTGAGTTATGTGTGCACATGATCACAGAAATTGATCATCGAGAAATATGCTGGTATTTACATAAAGAATGTGGATGTTTATTAGCCTTATAATCAATCCATCCCCCTCCATTCTCGATTTTCTGACCAAGTCTCTGTGACATGGAGTTGTCCACATTTTGGTATCCTCTTACTGGCTTCATTTCCCATTCTTCCTCCACGATTTTCCTCGTTGCATCTTAATTTGGGGTTGTTTCGTTTGAGGGGGTCGAAAAACGTTTGTTTATCGCATTTTTCTCATAATGAACGCTGCGCTCCGTGCAGCCCATCTATGTTACATGATTTGTTTTGAACCATCTCCTAGAATTTTGACATTTGTGAACTCGTAAGTATTCCTAGTATACATTTTTTATTGATAAAATTTCATACGTCCAAGTTACCAGTGATCTTGTTTTACTGCATTCTGGTTGGTATTCCATCGGTTACCCGCGACGCAAGAGGGACATTTAAGAGGACATTCAAGGGGAAGGGGGAGGAACCAGCTGACCGCGACTGACTGACTGCAGCCAGTGCCCACTCGTGGCATTTTGCGTGCGCGTGGGGGGGCACACGGCAGTAGCTAAGAGCTGAAAAGATATTTTATTCGTGGTCGCTCATCAAAATGGAGTGAATTTTCGCTCTGTATTGCCTCTAATGTAGCGCGTTACCCCCTTAGAAATGACGTTTTTGTCCACCGATCGGGAAAATTGAATGTCATTGCACATGTGCCTCGTGAGCGACCTCTATGAGATGTTAACTAATAAAGTGGCATTTA
Source organism: Ceriagrion tenellum (assembly GCA_963169105.1). Lineage (NCBI taxonomy): Eukaryota > Metazoa > Arthropoda > Insecta > Odonata > Coenagrionidae > Ceriagrion > Ceriagrion tenellum. The sequence goes on from OY720636.1 coordinate 154,401,660, forward strand.
TTTTGGATATTCTTTCTTCACCCCAGAGCACCATTTGAGAGGTTGGAATTGGGAGAGCGATGAAGAATAAAAAATAAGCCATAAGTATCCTTTTGTAGAGGGTCAGAAAAGAATTGATGGTCGAAGGCAAATATTAAATATTTTTAATCATTATGCTGTTCTGCTAGGATGACATGACATGCTATAAACATATGGGTGGCGGGTTTGTATTCAATCAGGAGGTTTGACCGTCGCTTTTAACAAAGGGATTTGATGAGGTTGATTGGAGAGTAAGAAAGACATGAATAGTGCATGATGCATGTAATAACAACCAACAATCCCTTCCTTATTATGTAGATACTAACCATCTAGCTGCATGTGACCCTGATCTCTAGCATGTCTCCCTTAAATATCCTACTTGCATGGCAATAGTGCATGTTTGGTGATCTTCACCCCCTGCCACACACCCTCGCGGTGGCTCGCAGGGTATTACGTAGATGTAGATGGTAGCATGTTCTTCTACGCATCACTACTAGTAACTGATGTGACAGCGTACTGTTGTCTCCTGACTGCTTTTGGGATGTCTGGCTGTGAGCAGACAGAAGACTGGGTACTGACAGACGCGACGGCACAAGTTTTCGGGTTGGCGTGTGAGCTTTCTAGGTTTCATGGGTCGCAAAATAATAAAATTGAATAATATGAGACGGCTGTCTGAACGTACCCTTCACTTTCGATTGGGATCAAAATGATGTGACAGCAATTCTTCCCATTGGAATGTACAGGAGGCCCGCTTGGTTCTGTTCAAACCGAACGACAAATTTCAAAAATTCTCTAAATCAACACGCATCCGGGGTGTATTTCTCATGGTCTCACGTATCTTTCCAAAACTCTATCGCTGAGCTGGAAAACTAGAAATGTTATCTAGGTATAGAGCTAGAAAGCGTTCTGAACAGAATGTAAGAGAATAAACGTAATGAGCCGAATTCGGGAGATGGAAATTTTGGATCCCTATCGGTTTTCACATTTTTATGCATTATAACACCAAAAACCGAATCTTCAAGGCACCTTATTTGCACAAATTTCCATGCATCCTATATTCGTATATTCTGTCACTGCTACAACAATTGACGCGAATACTCTTTTAAACATGATACTGAATTTGATTTAAAGCTTAATGGCGTATTGTAATTTTTAATGCTACTGTGGTTTTCCCCCACTGCCGTGATTGAGAAGTTGACCCGGTGGAAAACCGGAGTAGCCTTCAAAATCACAATACGAGCTTTAGAGCTTTTTTACATCTGCGAAAAATACCGTGAACGAAATTTTTCCGGGGAATTACGTTTTAACTACTTCATGACTACTCCATCTTTACTCACAAAGCACTCCACCCTTATGGCCCGCTGTGCAATCTGAATGGCATTACATCCTAAAGTATAAATTTTTATCCACTTGGATGAACTTATCTCAGAATAACCGTTGTGGTCATCTTATTCATTGTTCATCTTGTTTAAAAGTAAATTTTAATTTCTAAACGATGTTTCTGTTGTTCGCGCGAGGTAAAACTTAAATACGAATTCGTCTGCTGTATCTTTTTTCCGAACGTGAAACTCCACACTGTAGTAACCTTGTAATAGAATATCCCAGTGCAATTATCGAATATTGATTTCGGAGCGTGTTTCCACTACAATTTAAGTATTTCAAATGAGTGTATTAATTATTTCTTGACATCCATCGCATTATTCTCGGACAGGGCTTTTTATAATAAACTAACTGCTAATTAAATTATCGAAAGTCATCTGGCAATATTTCCTACGCCATGATATCGTTAGCTGTCATATCATTCTACACGAGATTGACTTAATTGAGTCATCGTGCTCGCCTCAATTATTCTTTGTCTGTTATTGGTGATTTTGAATAAAATATCGGCGGTGTAGATGCTCCGCTGGTCTATTGTTTTTTTCATTATCGCTAGAGTACTTCGAGAAATACTTAACCCATCTAAACTATTCTAATCTTATCTTTATCGTAGGTGTAAGGTTTCTTGACCGTCATAATATGGTTGTCCGCAACCCTCCTCTAGGAAGTAATGTGGGGCACCGACCTTCTGGGTCGCTGTAAATAGCCATAAGTTACTAGTGTGAGGTTAATTATTCGTGTTTAAAAGCTTCTTTGGAGTGATTTCTCTGTGCAAAGGGATGGTTTGGTTGACTTTTATTATAAAATATCGATTGAAGGAGCAATATGTTTATTGTGTACTCCGGGAAAATTGTTCAGTAAAACAAATATCTATATATCCTAGAAAGCTAATAGTGACAGAACTGTAGGTTTTTTATGCGGGGTGAGAATTGTAGTGAAAGTAGTGAACAGCCGTTCTCACTTCAGCCATCGACAGGGAATAATTTGCACTTCCAAAATGAAGAGCATAGTGCATTTTTGAATTTAGCGTAGTTATAAAAGGAAGAGACAGGAAGTGTGAAAGAAAATTGGTTGAGGAAGATTTTGAGAGAATGTGGAGTGAATGAGCAGTTACAAATGACATACATACGGCCTAAAACGATAGCATAACTACTGTGGGTCTACCATTATTAGTTTCATATTTAACTTGGCGGAAAGAAGAGATGCATTATATCTCCAAGGCTTTTCAAAATTATTAAGGATAAATGTCAGAGAGATGCGTTTTGGGATAATATTGGTGTCATATAAATAGAGATGAGATAACATCGGATAGATATATAAATGTGCGAGTTTTGTTGAGCACACGTGAGCAGTGTTGCTCTCTGACATTTTTATGGAGTTACATGATATTTCTTCGCAACTTTTTCCGAAACACGGAAAATGGATAAGCGGAATAATGCGTGAAACATTAAAGTAGTTGATAATGATAAGAATAATGGTTAGAATGATTATATAATATAAATAAATGAGGAAATAATTGAACAAGCAGACGTTTTTGTTTTGGCCGATTGTTTAGGGAATATGGAAGGATCGATAATGATTATAAAAAAGGTGGGAATATCGGTAGGAAAGTCCTAGGGAAAATTTGTGCCGAATACGTAAGAATGGGTGTTTGCCCAGGAAAGCAAAAACCGAAATTTAAAGAAGTGTTCTAACGGCAATATTATACAGCAGCTAAACATGACCGGTAGATAGCAGATTGACAGATTGATAGGGCTAGAACTATTTGGTTCATGAATGAAACAGGGATGGATGCTCCAGTAATGAGTGTTTATGAAGGATGTGTGCTATGTTTTCCCGGCCGAGTTATGAGAAAGAATTTGATGATAACTCTCCCCACTGCTTGTGTGTTACAGGCCAATAAATTATACTTTTAGGTCTGTGCTGCCCAACAGCAAGTCGAGGATCGAAAAAAAGAACTTATTAGACTATTACCAGTTGTTCACTCATATTCATCATACATACACGTAAGCACAGCCTTAACAAACTGTACTATAATGTTGTATTTTTTTAACACAAAACTATGGATTCCTTGTTCGTGTCGTAGTTTACCACCCGATAAGTTTTCTCGATGTCAACCCTAATGATTAAAGATGGGAATGTATTACCACTTTTTACCCTTCCTGTTATTATCCGTCTTCCTTCTCCCAAACATATTATCGACCTGAATGATTCAATTATTTTGCGTAAATTAAAGGTTCGTATAACTCGTCTAACTTCGTTTTGTTACTGATATGATGTTTCTTTATGTCTAAGATTCACGGGAAATTATCCAATATAACTCAATCGGAAAGTTAAAGAGGTTTTTGTTTCTGAGTAGGTATTCGAATATAGAATTGCTACATCTAGAATAATTTATTCGGTGTTGAGATGGTAGGCGGCTCGCAGGGTAGTATGATGATGTATTTGCGTAAATTGAATGTGCGTATAACTCCTGTTACTTTATTCAATTACTTCTATGATTCGTCTTTACATCCAAGATCCACGGAGAAATATATAACCCATGCTGACAGTTAACGAAGTGTTGTTTCTGAATAATTATTCGAAAGTATAATAGCTTATGTAGAATAAGTTACTCAGCCCTGAGGTGTGGAGTACAGAGAAAATGTTCCATATTACATTAGGAACAACACCTTTTGATAGCGTGTCATTTTTGGAATTCCGAAACCAAATGATTTGTGAACGAGGATGGTGAAGACGAAGATCTCATCTGGAACACCCTCATTAAGAGGAACGATTTTTTAGTAATTTTGGAGAAGTCCCTTTCTTATAACGCTCAATCAATGTGTGATATACTTGAATATCGATAAATTCTTATTAATACCATTTTTAATAGTAATTGGAAAATATTTTAACTATTAAGCATCATGTAATAGCATCACTCGGTAAATCACGTGTGCATCTGATATGAAATTAATACTAGCCCTGACAGTTTTTTCCGTATCGTAGAGTTTTCCAAAATGAAGATTTATTGTATTAATCAATATTGTTATAAAAACCATAGATTGTGGTGGGAGGGTGATGCAATCAGTTTGAAGTATATCAAAAAGATAGCACACAGAATTACCGAAGCAATAACGACATTCAATCTAAATGCGACATAAATTTAGTAATAGTAAATTTCCGTCGCGTAAAGAACAAACGTGCCGAAGTTGAGCATATATTTGAAAACGCAGACAGTAAAGTGGAACAGAGAGCTGGCTTGCAGAGAATATGAACGATAGCGAAGTTCTTCCGACAGGAGGGAACCCCCTGTTGCGAGGGACACAACCTTGAAAAGCAGTCGGGCTGGGATGGCAGGGATCGTATTGCTAGGGAGTTCGAACGTCCGGCGGATTTTCCCCCAGTTGGAGAAGAGGGCAAGGAGAGACGGAGCGGACCAACGGGTCACCTCCTGGTGTATACCAGGGGGATTCGTACCCAATTCTACGGCGGCGGTAAAAGCAGCGGTGAAGGGCACGGGCTCTCTAGACTGCGGGTGGTGGCACATGTAGGCACCAATGATGCTTCCGAGCGCGGAGCCAATGAGATTTTAGATTCCTTTAGGGATCTAAACTCGGAGGTGGAACGCGTTCGTAGGGGCACTGGTGTCGATATGCGGCTATCCATCTGCAGCATTGTTCCACGGACCGACTGCGGTTCTCGAGTTTGGGACAGGATTGCCTGGATCAACAAGAGGCTGTGGGAATTCTGTGTGATCATTGGGGCAGAATTCGTTGATCTTCGGCCGGTGCTTAGATCGTGCCGGGCTCCCCTCAACTCGTCTGGGGTGCATTACTCCAAAGAGGCGTCTGAACGGTTATGAGCACTGCAGTTATTTTTTAGACTAGAGGGTAGGTCATCTAGTGGGATTCGTAAAAAATTAATCAAACGTAGCCTCCGAGGAAATCAACTTTGCGAAAACCTCCACATCAAAGTAAACTTAGTCGCGGTTATGCCGGAAAATAGCGGAAATATTTCCAAATCGCGTAATCCGGAGAAAGATATTATATCAGGTGTAATTAGGACTTCCAGTGTAAATCGTCAACCTAATACACGAAAGCTTGAAAAAGGACCAACCGACTCTCACCTTACGAAATACGACTTTAACTTTGTCGTAGTTAATTGCCGTAGCGTAAAAAACAAGCGCGCAGAAATCGAGCATATATTTCAGGACGCAGATGTAGTCTTAGGAACAGAGAGCTGGCTTGTGGAGGATATAAGCGACAGCGAAGTTTTCCCGCCAGGATATAAAATCTACAGACGCGATCGACGCGATAGAACAGGTGGCGGAGTTTTTCTAGCGGTTAAATCACATTTACACAGCACCGCTCACGAAATAACCGACATTGTAATAGAAAGCGTATGGTGTACAATTAAACAACAAAACAATAGGAGAATACATGTTTGCTCTTTTTATAGACCTCCAAACTCCGAAGTAGATACTATTTACCAATTAGAAAATCAAATATCCGCATTCACTTTGAGACTTAGTAAAAGTGTAATAATTATTGGGGGAGATTTTAATCTCCCATGTATAAATTGGGATTCTTACACGGTAAAACCGAATTCGAGGAATAGAAAAATCAGTGAGATCTTACTCAACGTACTCTCAAATCACTCGCTATCCCAAGTAGTCGACAAGCCTACGAGAGGTAATAAAATATTAGACCATTTAACAGTAAGCCATCCTAAGTTGATAAAACATATCAATGTTCTCGACGGTATAAGTGATCACAGAGCAATTCTTGCAACCTTAAAGACAGAAGTGGAGTCAGCCGAAAAACCAAAACGCAATATTTATTTATTTGATAAATGTAACTTCATTAAATTTGACGATATGCTTAATGATTCATACACGGACTACGTAGCTAAAACAGAGGATAAAAGCACCGATGTGTCATGGAAATACTTTTTAGAAATGTTACGCCAAGGAATCAACAAACACATTCCGCAAAAACTGAAAAGTGATAGCAAAGAACCTCGTTGGTACAATAACGATGTTAGGAGAGACCTTAGGAAACAGAGAAAACTGTACAACATGTTCAAAAAAACCATTACGTTTGATGAAAAATCGAAGGAACTAGAAGCAAAAGAGAGTTACCTTGCGCAACGCTCAAAAACCAAGAAAACATTGCGTGCTGCACTGCGAAATTTCAAGAAAAAAATACTTGGAAAATTACTCGAAGAAAATCCAAAATCTTTTTGGTCACATGCGAGAGAACTTCAGGGAAAATCTTCTACCGTAGATTCGTTATTTGATAAAGATGGTAAACTTGTCACAGAAAATATTGATAAAGCTAATGTGTTAAACTCCCACTTTGAAAGTGTTTACACTACAGACGACACTGCGTGTAATTTAGACATTCCATACATTGAGGAACCGATGAAAGAAATAACAATTCAGCGCGATGGGATAACTAAACAGCTACAATTGATAAAAAGTAATAAATCTCCGGGTCCGGAGGGAATACCGGCGCGCGTCCTCAAGGAGTTAGCACCACAGATCGCACCGTTCTTAGTGATAACATTCAATAAGTCATTATCTGAAGGAAAGATACCAATGGACTGGAAAACTGCAAACGTTACACCGATATTTAAAAAGGGAAACAGACATGACCCAGGAAACTATCGACCAATATCACTAACATCGATTACTGGCAAGATTCTCGAACATATCGTTGTTAGCAATATCATGACTTTTCTGGACAGTCGAAACCTCCTGCATAATTGTCAGCATGGGTTCCGGAAAGGTAGATCATGCGAAACACAGCTCGCGCTCTTTCTTCACGACGTTCTCAAATCTGGTGAATCGAAAAAACAAGTTGACGCACTATTTCTAGACTTTAAGAAAGCTTTCGACACGGTACCTCACAGAAAACTATTATACAAATTACAGTCATGCGGGTTAAACGAACAAGTAGCAAACTGGATACGTGACTTTCTGAGTGATCGTAAGCAAAAAGTAGTTCTTGACGGAATTAGCTCTGATATAGTTAAAGTGACATCAGGTGTCCCGCAAGGAAGCGTTATTGGCCCACTTTTGTTCATTATATATATAAACGACCTTTGCTCCCGAATTAGCAGTAAAATACGTTTATTTGCCGACGACGCTGTCATATACCGCGAAATTAGTGATCAATCTGACTTTGAAATTCTGTCATCGGACTTAAACAACGTTCATGCGTGGAGCAAAGAGTGGGGACTAGAACTTAATCTGAGCAAATGCTCGGCGGTGCATTTCTTGCGTAGGTCGTCCAACTATCCCCATGTATATGTTGTGGATGGCGTTAGCATAAATGCGACAGATGAAGTGAAATACCTGGGAGTTACGATAACTTCGAACCTATCGTGGGGGACACATATAAGGAATATTTGTGGCAGAGCCCTGAAGAAGTTAGGATTTGTCAAGCGTGTTGTGGGAAGATTATCGGATGATAAAGTGAAAGAGAGGTGCTATTTTGCACTAGTCCGGCCACACCTTGAATATACAGCGAGCATATGGGCAGGTCCATGAACTTGATAAAATACAAAGGAAAGCTGCGCGATTCGTGAAAAACTGCTACGGCCGTACAGAAAGCGTTACACAGATTTTGAAAGATTTAGGGTGGGAGCCGCTAGAGACTCGGAGGCTACGCGCTAGGCTTAGATTGCTTGAGCAATTGAGAACGAATATCTTTCAGAGCGACACGGAGAACGTCATATTAGAACCACATTATATTTCCAGGTCCGACAGAATCGATAAATTAAGGGAGATATTTTGCCGAACGGATAGGTATGGGAATTCGTTTTTCCCCCGAACAACTAAGGACTTTAATAAATGCTAGGCGGAACTTTGATTTTTTTTTGTTGACGGCTGGTGTCCTAACACGCCACACGCCTTTTGAGGCGGCTTGCGGGGTAGTATGTAGATGTAGATGATATACAATCCATAGACGTGATCGACCAGATAGGACTGGCGGCGGAGTATTCACAGCAATGAAATCTTATTTGAATAGAACCACACACGTATTAGACGATATTGGAAGAGAGAGCGTTTGGTGTACCAATAAGCAACAAATCAAAAGAAATATGCATATATGCTCATTTTACAGGCCACCAGATTCCAAAATCGACGTTTTGTACAAATTAGAAACTCAAGTAACATCATTTACCTCGAAAGATAACAAGGCTTGATGATTATCGGTGGGGATTTAAACCTATCGGCTATAACTTGGAATACCAATATGGTTGAACCAGTTCAAGGAAGCGTGATATAAGCGAGGCCTTACTAAATACACTTTCACACCACTCTCTTACTCAAATAGTAAACGAACCTGAGAGATGTAATAAAATATTAGACCTTTTACCTGTTAGTCACACTACAATGGTTAAACAAGTCGATATCCTCGAATGCATAAGTTATCATAGAGTAATTTTTACGACTTTGAAAACAACAGTAGATTCACTGTAAAATCTAAACGTAAAGTCTACTTATTTGAAAAATGCGATAAGGTATAATTCGGAGGGACGTTAGAAGCTTCATTCACGAAATTCGTTTCCACAATGAAAAACGAGAGCACCGAAGTATGATGGAGATATTTTTTGGAAATACTACATAATGGAATCGATGAATATATTCCATACAAATCCAAACGGGAGAGTAAAGAACCTCTCTGGTTTAACCACGAAGTAAGGCGGGAGATCAGGATACAAAGGCAATTACACAATCTATATAACAATTCTATTAAGTAACAAAACAACGGAGCTTGCGGCGAGAGAAATATACGTTGTTCAACATTCAAAAACGAAGAAAATAATTCTTGCTGTTTCGCAAAACTTTCTAGCTTCAGGGAATGATGGAAACTGGCGTATATCCTTTATTTCCACCACGAAAAACCAAATTCAATAGTTTCAGCCTTAAGTTTGTAAAACTTTTCCATGTTCAGGAGTTAACAAACTTTGTAAGTTTTACTCAGAATATTTATAGTACGACCGGTTTCGTTAAATAGTTGACATCATCAGGTCCTGAATATGTAGCAATAACAATATATTCCTTTGATGAGAATTAAATATATTCTTGGACTTGGTTATAGTTTAAAATAGAAAGTCAGCTATGGATAATACAAAGGTTCTGCACAAACACTGCACGTGGTCTGTAGTGTATGATTAGAGAATACATTATAGCTAACTTATTAAAAGCATACCAAGTTAAGAGTAATTAATTGACCAATGGAAATTTCTTAATTTTAATCCCGAGTATGCTAAATGTGTATTTTAGGAGAAGGTCAATGACTGTGCTAATCTTTCAGCAGCATAAAAAATCGTTAATTTTATCTTTTCTGCCATTGCATCTACCACTAATATGGTGTATCCATCCTTTGAACGCGAGCAATGAGAAAATATTTCTTCGCTGTTGCACTCATGTAATAACTTCTTGAATGCAGTAATTTATGCAGAGAGAGTATTAAGATAATTATAGGCCGACCCTTAAAGGAAACTAATAAAAATACTAGTCAGTATTACCTTTCAAACAAATAGACTGGACTGGTATTACTCCGCGTTATAATTTAGTTAATAATAATACCGGCTAAGAAGTTAAAGAGAATCGATAATCTTTCTTCATTTACATTTCGAGCATGCATTTATGATTTTGGTGTCAGAAAGATTTAGATCACGAAAGCAACACGCTATTAAAATCAATGGAATAGAACATGTGAAACAGCCATTAGGAAATCTAGACTGAAGAGGCTAGAAATTACGAGGTTTCACGTCAGACGCTGATTAGCATAATACTTAATATCACTCAAGTTTGGGGTTCTCTCTGAGGCGAATATTTTACTCCCTTGCTACGTCAGTTGAACTTTGAAAATCAGTGAAAATAACCTGAAAACCTTTGTACTATAAATATCTTATCATCGCGCGCAGTCAGTGGCCAAAATTTCGACTGAGGGGCAGAGTAATCCACTGAAAAAGAGCATCATAAGTGATACAACAGGACCGGGAAAAGTACAAGAATTCATTAATCCCCTCAGATTGATAACGTGCACAAAATATACCGACAGAGACACAAATACACAAAAAATACCGAGTGACAGAGCAATCCACCAAAATATTTCTCAGTTATTCAATCGTAGGTTTCCGGGGTTTGTAAATAATGACTAGTATTTTTTTTGGTGCTGCACTGCTGATAACAAATTCTTCTGCTTTCTCAGCGGGACTTAAAGGATCAATGTGGAGTGCGAAAGTGTTGTCAGCGGAAGCAAGCAACATGGTGAACACCCGAATAGTTAAAGTACCTTCGTTTCTCAAAACTTTTGTTTCGTTAAACTTTTTGTCCATCTGCTCCTAAAATGAAATGTAGTCACATACTTAAGTTATGGCTTACGATTACTAACATCATCCTGACCCTCAACAATAGAGCTTGATAAAACAAGATACTCCCTGTAGGCATAGCGATCACTGGTTAGCATAATTACATACCTGAAATTTATATGATATGCCATCCATTATTTGTTGACTTTCAATCACTCCGGACTACAGTGCCACTCAACCTTGAGGGGGAAACCAGGGGATTATGCAGTCTAACGTCTCGCAAAAGAAGCCCAGGAGCACTGAAGTTTGCCGGAACCCTTAGGACTTTGAACATCATTCGTAACTGTTGGGCGCACTCAGAACATTACACGAACACACTTAAATAAAAAGACACGTAGTTCCGCACACACACACACACTAATAGGCATTGTTGATGGCGAGAAACTGCGTAAACCTTTTCTTTGAATAAAAGGGACACGCCGTATTTCTGTAAGCGAATCGAGGCTCCGCACGGATATTTTCTACATCGATATGCTTAATGTAATCCTTCCCCATGCAAAAACTAAATCTGAGTACGTAATGTTGAAACATCTGAAACTCGAAAGCAACACACTCACTACACATAGCCAATGCCTCATCACTAACACACGTCTATCTTCTCATCACCAGGTCATCTCACTAATGAACTCTTATCGAGCGACGAACTTCTCGCGAAGCTTGAATGAACTAATGCGCTTGAGTATGATCGGGTTGTCCTGCGTCACTCTCCTGGGCTGATCGCACCACCATCTCCTGGCACACTCAAGTCATATTGGCCACGGCCTCGGCTCCGTATTATTTTGGAAGATTTGACGAAGTTTCTACACTGCGAGGGGACGAGAGATGGTAACGGTCTGGCCGAAATTTGAAAATAAAGAGGGAAAGGTATCCCGATACCGATGTCCCATTGAAAAATGAGCAGGATGAAAAGAACGCGAACGTGATATTTCTAAATCTCCTTCACCCGACCATTTGTCACCTATGAAAGGATGGTGTTGGTTTCTGAAAGGATATCCGTCGCCAGTCATTCTCCGTATTTTATGTTCTGCTTTTCTCACCAATTTCTCCCCGGCGTCCACTACCTACCCGCTTGCGTATTACCTTTTTGAGTGGTCGCGATTCGCTTATCGATAGGTCAATTAGAACATTCATACCTGCGTGTAGGGCCTCTCGACTCCTTTTTATGTACAGTGGCGGAAAAAATTAACGCAAAACTCATCGGCGTCTGTATGCGGCGTACACGGGAACTAATTGAAATCGTTTTTCCTTCGACAACTTGACAACAATGAGACAGCATATGGAAACCGGGAATATTCAAACTCTCTATGAATGGATATCGATTTTATGCGTCATGTAAATAGCCATACTAATAAGGTTTACGTTCGCGAGATCGTCTAGGAGTTATAATCGTGATGAGCTTGCTTCGACCCGCACTCAGTCGAGGTTCCGAAGTCGTAGTTGATTATGTAGAGATGCTTACCATATTTTTTTAGAGCTTTGGACCGTTTAAAAAGATTTTCTTGATTGAAACTTAAGAAACAATACGATGAAAGTACTATTTGTTGGGACATAAAAATTTTTTATTCTCCAGATCAAATTCACTTACAATAAAACGTATTTCCGCGTGCTGGGAATAGCTGTGGATGATCATCGTTTTTATAGACCTCAAACCACTTCCGAGAAATATGATGCATTACAATTAACATTTTGGCGTAATTTCCTGTGAATTTCAAGTTAAAGTATGGGAAATATGGTAGACTTGAATGGTTTCCATGTGGAGAAAATTATTCTTTAAAAGTATTTCCAATACCTTAAAACCCTACGTAAGTTTCCGCCCTCGTGCACACAGGTCGTCTCAAACATTTGAATTTCTAAATTTCTCCAAACGTAATATTATTTAATTTCTGAAAACTACTTTTAAAAATCCAGAACATTTTATTTGGGCCAGTTTTTAAAGGAAACATTAGAATTCCCTTTTTTCGTTTTGTAGTAAGAACCACTGGACGCCGATTCCTCTTCATCGATGAAGTAGCCTAGAGGGAGAGCGTTTGTCTGCGGCCAGGAATGCCTGGGGTTCAAATCCTGGCGTGGCCTCTTTTAGTGCCTTAAAAATTATCTTCGCGATGTGACTTTATTGCAGCCAAAACTTCGCAGGAATCCGCAGAAGACCCAGGGAATGGACATTGACCTCAACCATGAGTGTGTGAGTTTTACACATATTCAGGCTTTGTAAAAGAATCAGAGCGGTCTCCTTGGTCGTCGAATGAGATGTTTACTTCCTATCCTCGGGTACTCGGCCCCACTTGATTTCTACGTCCTGTCTGTCGTATGATGCTCAAATCCATTCATTCGCCAATTCACCACTCAATGAAAAGCTATTCATGAAGGATGGAATAGACCGGATCTCTGATTGTGTCAGTTACTCGATTTAGTGAACTTACCTGATGCTACATTCACCTTTAAATCACTTTGAAATAATTTAGTAAAGAGGGCAGTTATTTTTATTAGGAATTAGAGTTTGGTTCTATCTGCCGAACTTGTAAATACCGATTACTTATCTGAGTGAGAGACCAAACAAGGGTTGAATTATATTCAAAATATCTTCAAAACGGTATTTGAAGCTTTCCCAGCATTGTTTTCCAGGTTTGCTATGAGCAATACATTAACCTTGTAGTTCAAATGTTCAACTTATAAGATGGAGAACAATACTTAAAGGATAAGGTAAATTATTGAATCACTTAAATATCTTTTGACATATTCGCAGTGATACATGTTTGGCTAAAATTACGCAGTTAAATTTTATGAGGAGCATTTTATACCCATGCGTAAGTAATACTCAGACAAAAATGCATCGCGTATCCTCCCCTGTGAAAGTGATAAAATACTAAAAATCATCTTTTTCATGTAGCGACTAAGCAGTGATTAGATATTTTCCCTATGGTCAGTTGTATACTCATAAATCCGCAGAGTAGTCAATGGAGTGCAAATTAGGAATGTGCACCATCAAAGATTATACGATTGCTACGTTCCTAAAGAATCTATTCCTCTTCAAACGTGTCGTAATATTATTGCTTCAATGGAAGTTAAAGTTGTGAGTGGCCCCACATGAAGATATTAACAGACTTTTTACAGGGTCTTAAATTTCATCTCTTAGTGGTAATGTATTTTAACGGATGTTGAAGAGGGACACTGTAATGCTTTATTTAGAACGAGTGGAAAAGGTTGAAATGTATGCGTAATTCTCGCAATTTGAGTTATGTGTGCACATGATCACAGAAATTGATCATCGAGAAATATGCTGGTATTTACATAAAGAATGTGGATGTTTATTAGCCTTATAATCAATCCATCCCCCTCCATTCTCGATTTCCTGACCAAGTCTCTGTGACATGGAGTTGTCCACATTTTGGTATCCTCTTACTGGCTTCATTTCCCATTCTTCCTCCACGATTTTCCTCGTTGCATCTTAATTTGGGGTTGTTTCGTTTGAGGGGGTCGAAAAACGTTTGTTTATCGCATTTTTCTCATAATGAACGCTGCGCTCCGTGCAGCCCATCTATGTTACATGATTTGTTTTGAACCATCTCCTAGAATTTTGACATTTGTGAACTCGTAAGTATTCCTAGTATACATTTTTTATTGATAAAATTTCATACGTCCAAGTTACCAGTGATCTTGTTTTACTGCATTCTGGTTGGTATTCCATCGGTTACCCGCGACGCAAGAGGGACATTTAAGAGGACATTCAAGGGGAAGGGGGAGGAACCAGCTGACCGCGACTGACTGACTGCAGCCAGTGCCCACTCGTGGCATTTTGCGTGCGCGTGGGGGGGCACACGGCAGTAGCTAAGAGCTGAAAAGATATTTTATTCGTGGTCGCTCATCAAAATGGAGTGAATTTTCGCTCTGTATTGCCTCTAATGTAGCGCGTTACCCCCTTAGAAATGACGTTTTTGTCCACCGATCGGGAAAATTGAATGTCATTGCACATGTGCCTCGTGAGCGACCTCTATGAGATGTTAACTAATAAAGTGGCATTTATTTTGGATATTCTTTCTTCACCCCAGAGCACCATTTGAGAGGTTGGAATTGGGAGAGCGATGAAGAATAAAAAATAAGCCATAAGTATCCTTTTGTAGAGGGTCAGAAAAGAATTGATGGTCGAAGGCAAATATTAAATATTTTTAATCATTATGCTGTTCTGCTAGGATGACATGACATGCTATAAACATATGGGTGGCGGGTTTGTATTCAATCAGGAGGTTTGACCGTCGCTTTTAACAAAGGGATTTGATGAGGTTGATTGGAGAGTAAGAAAGACATGAATAGTGCATGATGCATGTAATAACAACCAACAATCCCTTCCTTATTATGTAGATACTAACCATCTAGCTGCATGTGACCCTGATCTCTAGCATGTCTCCCTTAAATATCCTACTTGCATGGCAATAGTGCATGTTTGGTGATCTTCACCCCCTGCCACACACCCTCGCGGTGGCTCGCAGGGTATTACGTAGATGTAGATGGTAGCATGTTCTTCTACGCATCACTACTAGTAACTGATGTGACAGCGTACTGTTGTCTCCTGACTGCTTTTGGGATGTCTGGCTGTGAGCAGACAGAAGACTGGGTACTGACAGACGCGACGGCACAAGTTTTCGGGTTGGCGTGTGAGCTTTCTAGGTTTCATGGGTCGCAAAATAATAAAATTGAATAATATGAGACGGCTGTCTGAACGTACCCTTCACTTTCGATTGGGATCAAAATGATGTGACAGCAATTCTTCCCATTGGAATGTACAGGAGGCCCGCTTGGTTCTGTTCAAACCGAACGACAAATTTCAAAAATTCTCTAAATCAACACGCATCCGGGGTGTATTTCTCATGGTCTCACGTATCTTTCCAAAACTCTATCGCTGAGCTGGAAAACTAGAAATGTTATCTAGGTATAGAGCTAGAAAGCGTTCTGAACAGAATGTAAGAGAATAAACGTAATGAGCCGAATTCGGGAGATGGAAATTTTGGATCCCTATCGGTTTTCACATTTTTATGCATTATAACACCAAAAACCGAATCTTCAAGGCACCTTATTTGCACAAATTTCCATGCATCCTATATTCGTATATTCTGTCACTGCTACAACAATTGACGCGAATACTCTTTTAAACATGATACTGAATTTGATTTAAAGCTTAATGGCGTATTGTAATTTTTAAGGCTACTGTGGTTTTCCCCACTGCCGTGATTGAGAAGTTGACCCGGTGGAAAACCGGAGTAGCCTTCAAAATCACAATACGTCGTAAAGCTTTAGAGGTTTTTTTACATCTGCGAAAAATACCGTGAACGAAATTTTTCCAGGGAATTACGTTTTAACTACTTCATGACTACTCCATCTTTACTCACAAAGCACTCCACCCTTATGGCCCGCTGTGCAATCTGAATGGCATTACATCCTAAAGTATAAATTTTTATCCACTTGGATGAACTTATGGTCAGTGCCTTACAACTCCAAATGTATCTCAGTGCCTCGATGGTAGACGGTTACTTTGGCTTTTTATTTTCAGGGCGTCAGGTGGTTTTAGAAAATCACTACCAAACTCCAACGGGGACTAAGGATGATATAAATAAGGAATACAATCAAAGTATAGAACAAACAATATCTTTATAAATCGTCATAATTTCTTGTCAGCACAAAACATGTCCAATCTGGACCAGCACGACAATTCAACTATCCCGCATATAAATAAACAAACCGTTACCAAGAAAATCAAACCGATCAAATCCAGCCAAGGCCCTACAATTTTATTTAATTAATTAAAAGTTCATACAAAATGTAACATTAATAGTTACAGACTCCCCATATATGCTATCGTAAATAATAAATGAAGTATCTTTCCATCAATGAATCTTCAATTCGTGTTATCGTTTAATAATTAGGCATTATGATTTCAGACACGTCATCGGTATGACGTAACCTACGAGTAGGTATATGTATGACAAACAGAATGAAGTCTTAAGTCTGTTTTAACATCCAGCTTACATTGAGTCCAAGACAATGGATTGAGACCCTGTATTTTACAAACCGACCCGACAGGCAATTTCATGATTCCCTCCTCTTGCGTTCGCCGTATTTAGGCGCTAACTAGCGGGAGACTGTTGTTAACCTATCTCGGATGGTGAATTTTCCACAATCCGTCGTTACGCAATTCCAATAAAACAAGTAAAACCCGAGGTAAGTTAGCAATGGATAGATATACTCAAAGAGAAAGGTGGTTGTTACACACAGAAATGATCCGATTAATTCGACAAACAGTCTGTTTTCAGTGTGGTATCCCCTGCCGAACACCCTCAAGGTGTCTTGTAGGGTAGGATTTGATTGATCAAGATGGATGAAATGGCCTTCGAGCCTGAGATAGAAAACACTGCTCTCTTCCGAGTTATGGTATACCTATCGTTATCGAGGGTTTGAACTCGTATCCGACTTATTCCCAAACCTTACTTTCTCGAGTGCCGTAGAAATATTTATAGCTTTTTTCGAAGTGAACTGGTCGTGATATAAAGTCGAAAAAGTAATGATCATCCTGAGAAGTAAATGTCTGTCTCCGAGCTGCAGCCTCGCAGTGTAGGCTTTCTCGGGAAGTATTTTTGCCTTGCACAGACGAAAGACGAGGAGGAGGCGTGAGTATGATTCGAGTGGTGAATGGTTGAGTTATGCTAGATCCTTCACGGCGGCAAGTGGGAGGGAAGGAATTCTATTCAAGATTTATACAAATATAATCGTCAGCATATATGGACCCTGTATCTTATTTTACGAAGGTAAGTAGTGGACTGCTTCCAACCTTACATAATGTGAACTTTTGGCCCAAAGATACTTAATTTAATTTAACAGCGTCGAAACCAGGCTAAAAACATGAAAAGGTTTACCCATATGGGATTCGGACTATGGAGCGAATGGGGAGCTATTGAATGTTAAGATGGCGGTGTATGATAATATTAAGGAAAGAGTGAGAGTTAACGGGGTTCTGAGTGATTGGTTTGCAATAAAAAAGGGCGTAAAGCTAGGTTGCGTAATGTCACCGCGACAGGTTAATGTCTTTATGGATAAATGTGTTAGAGATGCATGTAGAGAAAAGGACGGTATTTTGATTTGAAATGTAAACGTTCGAGTCGTAGTATATGCGAATGACGCTGTTTTGACCTCAGTGACCCAACAGGGATTGCCAAATTTCGTAGATAAGGTTTGTGACTTAACAAGGAGATTAGAATTGAAGTTAGATGCGTGCAAGACTAAAGTAGTAGTTGGTGATAAGGAGAATGGGGAGAATAACTGTATGATGAGTGCGAATGGTGAAGTTATTGAACAAGTGTATGATTTATTGTACTTGGGTAAGATGTTACCGAAAGACGGACGGATAGATGAGGAGATAAAGAGAGGTTGGAATTGTGGAAGGAAAGAGGTAGGTATCATGTGGAGCATATCAAAGAATGAGTGGCTGTTAAAGGAGGCGAAAATCGCCGTTTACAAAGGGGTTCTTCTCCCAACATTGCTGCATGGTAGTGAAATGTCAGAATAGAGAGGGCAGTGAACTATGCGCCGTGGGTATGAGTTATCTGAGGAGTGTTGGTGGCAAGAGTGGGTTGGATAGAATGATGAATGAGTGGGTAATAAATGAATGTGGCTCAGATGCTCCAGTAGTGGACATATGTGAAAGAAGTGTCCTTCGTTAGCAAGGCCATGTTGAGACAATGGATGAGAGTCGAATAACGAAACAGATATATATCAGAGTGGAGTGAAATGAAATGAATGGTGTGAGAGGTAGAGGTAAGCCGAGGAAGTTGTGGTTGAACGTGGGTCAGGAAATTCTTAGGAGGTGGAGTCTTAAACTTACTTATCTTACTTACTTCTTTTTCCCCAGGACATTATGCCTATTTATACGGTTTTCCTTATTTGAACCTTTGACAAATGTATTTCCTGTAACCTTAAATAAATTGATGCGTAAACCGTTATGCTCGATATTAAGGAAAATGATATAGTGCGGGATTTGATGACTTATTTGGAATATGCATTTGTGTGAATGATCGGCAGTGTTCAACAACTTAGCATGTATTTCCTTTCCGGCTATTCCCTTTTTCGGTGCGTGAGGAACCTGATTTTGAGTATACACAGACTCCATTGCGCGCACGTCAAAAACAGATATTATCTATGACAAAAATCCTGAGGCCTATTTTTGGGATCCCGATTAGCAGGTAAAAAGATAGCAAATATTTTGGCCGAACAATCAATCAAATTATAATATAATCTTAATTATAATGATTGAATAAATGGAAAAGTGGTTTTAAGAAAAGTGGTTTAAGACGCAAAATTAAGATTTAGCCTTCTGTTGCAACGAACGAGAGTGCTGAGTTAAAAACCCAATCTTATGCAAATATATTCGCAAGTAAATGCAAGACAATACTATTTTTTGAGTGAAATATGAAAAAAAAAAACTTTCCATGACTTTATTTACGCACAAGCTTATTCACTAAAGGGCGAATTACATAATACATTTTCTTGTTTCAACGATTTAATTACGGAATGTAGAAAAAATGAATGGAATTAGAGCAGGTGCTATTTCCCGCTTAGATTGTTCGGATATAATCATACAATTTTCCGTTTTATGCGGTGCAATTTTCCTCGTAAAAACGTGCATGCATTCGTTTACAACAGTGAAATATAAAAATATTCCGATGGGGTACCGATATATACCATAGTTTCTGCAGACAGCTGACTGTAATAATAAGATTGGAAATTTACTCAATATATAGTCCCTCCAATGGGTATTTAATTGTGGGATCGCTGTCAGCTTGACAATCTTCGTCCACTCACCTCTGTTCCAAAACTGTCCTCCGGCATGTATAATTCTCCCTAATTTATTTAAAATTACTGGATATAAAAAAAACTTGAATATATCAATTAATAAACGACTAGAGAAATTATTACTTCACTTCACAGATAGTCGTTATAACGTCACAGCCTATCCGTGGCGGTAAAATATTTCCATATCGCTAAAAACTGTACCTATTGTTAACCAGTCATTTCTTGACTGATATTAAGAACTCTACAGATTTTAAATTATCGCAGGAATCGTATTCACCGCGATCGTTTATGTTTCATACACAATACTCAGGAGAGCTGAGGTGGCCATTTTTCGGGGGGATTAAAACTTGTGCACCTTTGGTAGGCTACCTGGTACGCATGATCCAGGTGGTCTACGAATTATTTCATCCAGCTGATAAAATACACAGTCTCAATCTTCCTCCTTATGTTACAGGTAGTCAAATTTTACCTATCACACGCGAAATTTATCCTATCACACCCTTCTTTCCACCGCTCCAGCATACTTAATTCACTCCCATCTCATCGTCATTCTTTACATCGCGTTCCTTTGAAATAGGTCATGCTCGAGGACATCGACGAAAAACTTTTACAATTTGAGATTCTTGCTATATTCATATCATCTCTAGATAATACTATTTCTATAACTCCAAAGGATACGGTATTTTGTCCTAAAGAGAACGATTCGACAACAATAGGAGGTGAGCCCTTGGTAACGTTTATTCTTAGCAACCGCATTCATTTCCGATCTTTCGATTAAAAAGGAACATGGGAAATACTTTGAGAAAATGCGTTCAAGGAGGTGATGATAATACGGATATGTATGGTGCTGGAGATACAGAACCGATGCCTAACGACAGTAACAACGTTGTCGGTGAGTCTTGAAGGATAGCTATGCCACTTTAACCCTGATTTACCTCCATGGTTGTTGGGATCGGTGTAATGTTAAATGGTTTCCTTTCTTTTTAGCTTATGGTAGATGACTTTCAAGCTAGGAATGTACTTAAAAATCATATTCATCATTAATGTTGGTGTTCTACGCTGGGGTAGCGTAACCTCTTCGTTTTAAGGGGGTTTTTTTCTTTTCCAGCAGGACACTGACTCATTGGTTCATCGATTAGAACCAATTTGGATTCGAAAAATATCCAAAGGGATACCGAGCGGGTCCCCTCGTTAGGAACTAGAGGGTAGGCTAGGGCGGAAACCTACCTTTCCCGGCTGTGCCCGACCTGCTGGTCAGGCGGATCGTACGGATAGGAAGGTCCTCCTCACTCAGATTTTCCCCACGTATTCCCCCCTTAGGACACGGAGACTCCACGGCTGCGAAGCCTGTATCTCAAGTAAATGGGACGAAAGCAGAAAACGATGGTCGATATGTACTGCTCCTGAAATATCACTACCTACTATTGATTACTAAATTTACTAAAGATACAGTCCCTCATTTTGAATTTCGCCAAGGAGTCGCTGTCAGTGTGGCCGTTTTCTTCCACTGTCCTTTGATCTATTTCAGTCTACTAGCGTCTACACTACTGCCCATTTCATCAAATTTTACCGATTTCTGGAATCAATAAATAAAAAAATGGATTACAAAATTTATTTTGACTGACAACTTCTCCCCACAGATAATCGTTCTTAAGTCCACGCCTATCTATGAGGGTATAATATCGCCAAATCGTGTAAACTGTGATTCCATTTATCCAGTCATTTCTTATGTTCCTTTGCTGCAACGAAGAATTATCCGAGTTTAAATTGTGGCAGTAGTTGTCACCATCATAATCGCTTACTTATATACAATATGTATATACACGCAAGTACCAGATAGTCTACCAATTGTTTCATCTAGCTGATCCAAAGCGCTAAATACCTCTTCCTCTTTCTGTTAGGGGTAGTCCAAATATGCCCAATAATCCTATCACACTCATCTTTCCACCTGTCCAGCCAACTTAATCCTCGCATTACTACATCATTCTTTACTTATTTTTCTTTCAAATACTTGTTAGCCCATGATAGAGAAACTCTCTGTGACTACACCTGAAACGTTTTTCAGACTTTCTTTTTACTCTCGTCTTTTTACCCCCCTGTAACTTTCCTCTATAAATGTACATACACACACATATAAATGTTTATACAGAAAGGAAGAGAGATGAGCCTTTTGTCATCGGTTAATGCATTTTTTCTTCAGACATGTGGTAAAAATAAGTGTATTCAGTTGTAGAAGATTTGTAAAAGTCACAACAAGGAACAATGTCTGCAACCATATCTTCATTCTAATGTGTTTGAGTAATTATTTCTTAGGCAAGACAAGCATCACCACAGATCATCATCAAATTTGAGAGGTGTAGGATTACCTCTAATCTCAACATCATACACATCCAACCATGTGAAAGACCAAAATGCCAGTTCTGGCTGAATATTCCTTCCTCTGTTGTTTGCCTTTGGCCTAAATTATACTCCTTTAAGTTTAAGTGTAAATAAAACAGTGGAGAATGAATTTTGGAGGCTGTCTTGTTCATCACTACATGCTTGGAGCTTACAATGGGAAAATCCCGATCATTGGTGCCAGATATTATTCCCTATGCTCCGTGTCTTTTATCATGAGGAATTGGGCCGGTGGAACTCTTGTCTGCCTTGGTACCCGAGTCAGTGGGGACACGGTACCATTTTCTCAGCCAAATGAGTTGTGGTAATCTCAAGTCTCAACTATATGTCAGCCCCACTCGTAACATGCATGAGGCCAACCATTTATTTGTACAGTGCATTTAATGGAGTAAAAAGTGTTGCATGCCTCAGGAAAATGACTAATGAGTGCAGCCCGCGTGCTCCATTGTTTGTATACATATATCAAATGGAACTTAAGCATTATAGTTTAGAAAGTTCTAGCATTGTGGATATTACAAAGTTTATATTATATAATACATAGTTGTGGGGTTCTGTTTAAAATTTGTATGCACACTGCACATGGTGTACATACATTAGATTTTTTTCCATGACATGCAATGAAAATATAATTTTTGTTAACCCCATGTGATGAATTATACAGTTGAAGGTGGAAACATGCAATGATTTTTGTTTCATTACTGACTACTGCAACTTGGACTATGGATTTGAGGCTCCCAATGGAACCTGGCTCCTGCTCCATTTGCTTATATTTTCCTCAACAGCAGAGTCAGCTGGTAATGGTGTTTGCTCTTTTATGCAAAATTAAAATACTCAATGAATATGGCATGCAATTTTCTCATTAGGGCTCTACTGAATTGACTGCAGGATACATTTTATGTAGGACCAAGCATGCGTAGCGTCTTGTAGATGACAATTAGTCATGGTATTCCAACCAGCAAAGGTGACCTTCACCTAAAAGATTCCCATTAGAACTCCAGAAACCTTGTCACCTCCAGGACCCAACGCATATGTTGAAAACCCAAAAATAATGGAGAGATGAAATTGTCACAGTGTTTGTTCATATACATGCAAAAATCTGTAGTAGGTTATTGAGTTGTTTGTGGTCAAATGGTTTGAAATGGATTTATGATACAGACATTTTGACCATGGAAGAAAGTTTTTAATAAATTTTGATTTCATATTGCAGCCAGACCTAATGAATTTATGGCCGGATCAGAGGTATCAGTTACTTCATCCACTTCATCCGTCGGGAAGCTCCCTAATAAGTCACGGCTATGGAGTCTAAGGAAACCATCAAAAGAGGCCCCTCACCATAGAGCTAAATACACGGAGGATGGTGAGTACTTTTTTTTCCTTGGAACTTATCTCATCTGAATATTTGACTGTTTATGTAAATACAATTCTTTTTGGAGTGGGATATCTGTGTTTAGCAATCAAAGTAACAAAATGCATTGAAATTGGCTCTTGATTATAATATTTGGGGTTCTTTGTGATATTTTTTCTGCCAAATTAATTAAAATGTATTTTGTGAACTTAACATCACGAGAAAATGAAAAGAAGGTACTGCAATTTCCATATAAAAATTTATTTTACGGGAAAGGATTAGGGAAGTGGAGAAGGGGTGGGCCTCCCTTTCTTTGCAAGGTGCGTAACTCTGGGGATAAAGTCACTCTGGTGATTATGCGTCACCATATGTTTTGTGAAGGGTGAGGCATTTTTCCTAATTCAGAAGCTGTCTTCATGTTCGCTAACCCTGATATTGAAAAGTAAATTCATCCATCTGAGAGATATATTATTACATTCATCGCAGCAACCTTCATGAAGTCTGCTTTTTTAGTCCAAGTATGTTTCTCAGAGTGTTTCTATGGTAGAAAGCAGCACTGACTTCTCCTTTCTGTAGATATTGTAATTTCTTGAGAGAGATTTACCAAGGAAGGATATCCTCCTCCTCTTTGGACAAGATTCTACCTCTTGTGTCCCACTTTTAATCACCTTCTGAGTCAATGCTGTCTGTTTCCATCTGTGCAGTGTATCAGTTAGAACTTCCATGTATCCGTTGCGGACAGGTATTTGGTTGATTGCGACGAGCTCCTTCGTTTGGTTCACATTAGATGCGAATTACAAGCGAATGGTGCACAGTCTGTGTATCAAGGAGTGGAAGGCTTACATTTTAATTGAATGTGGAGTAGTTAGTGCACGTGTAATGGATATTCACAAGTTCTAATTAATACACTGCACTGATAGAAACTGACAGCATTGATAGAAACATACAGCAGTATTAAGGTGTTCCAATGAACCAATATTCATACCCCATTGGCCATCCTCATTTCTGGCATGGCATTTGGAATTTATAGGAGATGGATTTGTATGGAATGGTTCATAAGATTTTCTTATATATTTTTGATATCTCGAAGACATTAAAGATAATGTTTTAGCCCAAAACTGTTTATGGTTATGCTTCGAAAAAGTAACCTTCCTTCAAAAGCTTTGGGTATTCAACCAAATAACTTACTCTTAATGCAGGTTTTTTCTTCTAGCATGTGTTTTTAACATAGGTGTATATAAATGCCTTTAGAATCCCTGAAACATCTTTTTGCTACAGTTAAGCTTTAAGGTGAAGCGATATGTACCCAAGGTTTAACAAATTATAGAAAGGATGTCATCAATCACTCACAATTTTATGGAAAAACTTCAGTTGAGGCATGCAATAAAAAATAAGTGATCCTTTGCCTAAGGTTGATTAAGGAAATCATGCACTTTTCATTATTACGCTAGTAGTATTTTCTTGCATGGCACTCCACTCTTAATTTGTAGTAGAGTGTTCATTTGCCACTTCAGATTATGTGAACTCTGTTTGCAAAAAGTATTAATTTTTGCCATTGTTTAATTTTTTCAGAGTTCCAGCAAGTCATAAAAAACATTAATGGGGTAAATGAGGAGTACATTAGCCGAATGGAAGGGAATCATGTACTTGAGTTGAATAGCTTGCGAGGGGAATATGCAGAAAAGCTTCGCATATACACAAAGTATGTAGTAGAGCTGGAACAAAAGGTGCTTCAACTGCAAGAGGATTGGATAAAATGCCAGACGTTACTTGGCATGGAGGTTAGTGACATTGAAGAAATGCCTGTCCTTATACTCAAATCTAAATTTTTTCTATTAAAAAGGCCTAAGTGATATACATACTCAATCCAATTTTAAAGATAATATTTGGCGAAACTTAGTGGAGATTAACAAGATTGAGCATTTATTATGAAACAATTTCTATATTCCACACTTTATAGCCATGCTAGATTTCAATGCCTATGGCATCATTGTCATGGCACCCTGACCAATAAATGTAGATATCGTTTATGTTGGCAATAAAAGGAATCATACAATGAGTTTGATGAATAAGGCTATACCTAATCATTCTATATACTTTGATAGTGGAATTAGAATATCATTTTCTTTATGTTAACCCAAATTTTTGAATTTTTTTTTTATACTCAACTCGGTCTTAAGCTAAACTTTGTCTGGATGGTAAAAAAATATTTCCCCTTTATCTTAACAGAGTACCTACATTCTTCAATCATTTCTCTTTTGAATACCTAGCATTTTGGGTCAAAGCTGGGACTTAAAATGGGAGAAAAATCATTTTTTTTACATGAAAATTACAAAAAAGTTAAAACCATTTTCCTTTAACTGCAACCAAAATCTGAATTCCTCGATATTGTACGGAATACTCTAGCAGGTGAAGCTGCCACAGTTTCTTTCTCCCCTGTAGATTTTTCCTGGCTTTAAAGTGGTCGAGAGGATACATTAGCTAAAATATATCAGCACTCCGCATTGTATCATAGTATCTGGTTTGCAGGCCACATCTTCATTATTATTATTTCTAAACTTTACCCACTAACCATATTCTGAGACGAGAAATAGGCTAGAAAGTTCAATATCAGTTAATTTCTTGGCCAAAAAAGGAAGTCATCAAATTTTTATGGTTGGTTTTTTTCACAGAAATGCCCTCCTTTAATTATTTGTAGTATAGGTACCATCATGAAGTAGGGTAATTTCTATATGGGGCTACCAATAAATGGAGCTTGTTAATTTGTATTTAACTGACATCTTGTGAGCCTATCGTATTAATGATCTTTATTAATTGGCGCAGGAAAAAGAGGAAGTGGTTAAACTTGAAGTAGACAAGACAGAGTCAAGGTTCTTGTCTTTGCCGCCTATATCAGCAGCATCAGCCGTCAAAATAGACTCTCTGACGGCAATGACCTTGAACATGGCAGCACCATTTTTGACCAGTCAACTGTCAACTCAACAATCTCCGGAGACACTGCCAGCTCCTGAATCATTGCTCAACACCTGCAAAGACACCTGCGAAGGCAACAAGACAACTGCGTCTCCCATGGAGACCACATCTGCTTCACTGCCAATTCCTCCCGCACCACCGATGAGCGAAGTGGATGGACCACAGCCACCTCCTCCTCCAGACCCACCAATTACATTAACCCTCATGACAGGCTCATGTGGACTAATAATATTAGATTCCTAATCAATCAATTTAAAAAGGCCTCAATATCATGCGAAATGTTATATAATAGTTATTGATTTTTTCCCCTCATTGGACATTCTGATTTTTTTGAATGAAAATTAAATAAAATGAATTTGAAAACCAGTACCTATTCTGTATGTTACATTGATTTTGTATTCTCCGTCGGCTTCTGTAATTAGGGAGCAAACGTTAAGGGTGAGCTGAGGGTGATTCATGAAAAGATTCAATTTTCTAACATCTAATGCCAACACTGCCGCCTTCTACGAAGCACAGTAACGAAAGAACTTGGTTTTGAATTGGGAGCTGGTAGGAAAACCATGTGACGAGGCTAAACTCCTGTGGCGACATATGAACAATCGCTCCAAGAAAAATTTCTTCATTATTACTTACTTCCGCCGGTATTCACCTTGCTCTGTCAGTTCGAGCCATTACCACCGGCTGGTGACGAATCTAGGTTCACTTGGAGACTTAAGACTTCAAATTCAGGCATTGAAAGGGGTCAACAGGGGATAAAGGACACAGAAAAACAAACAGATTAAAGAAAACTCTTCTCCCCAAAGCCATTTCTCGCGCTATTTACTTCGTCTCATACGATGTACGGATGTCACTTTTTCATGTATGATAATGGCAATGTATGATGAAAGTAAGGTAGGTGTGAGAATTAATGGGGTTCAGAGTGATTGGTTTGCAATGAAACAGGGCGTGAAGCGAGAATGCATAATATCACAATGGCTGTTTAATGCATTAATGGATAAATGTGTTAGAGATGCATTTAATGAAAGTACGGTGTTGTAATTGGAACAGTAAACGTGCGAGTTATAGTAAATGCAGATGATAAGACTAAATGAAAAGTGAAATTTAAGGAGAATAACTGTATGATGATGGCGAATGTTGAATTAATTAAACCAGTAGATTATTTTGTGTAATTAGGTAAGATGTTGTGAACCAGTGTGTCAGTACACCGGATATATCTCTTAGTGGTGGGTTGCGGGATATAGTATAATGGTACTCAAGGTAGTCTTTTCAGAAGGGATCCTAGCTAGAGCAGAATAGAGAGGACGAGCCTGGGATACCACTATGTTTTGGTTGCTCTTGTGGCATAGTGGCGAGAATGAGCCAAAACTGACCGGTAGAGCGCTGTAACCGTTAGCAGGGAAAGCTGCACGTGGTGAGGGTACTGCGAAGGCTAGTAACCTTACATACTCTATTACAACTTACTGCTAAACGTCAAAATGTTGCCTCGGACGGCCGAAGCCACGATGGGTGGCGGAGGCTGAATAAGTTTGGCCCATTAAGATACGGACTGGAAAGGAACTGAACCCTCGGAATTTGAGAAGAGTGTATGGAAAGGAGCATGTGTTGCTGATCAAAATGTATTTGAGACGGATGAATGTTTTAGGTGTATGTGAAACTAAGTGTAAGGGGCAGGATGCTGTTCCCAAAGATGGTGGTAGTCTGGCATTATGGTCAGGATTTGAACATAATGTACACAGAGTCAAGGTTAAGGACTCATTCTCAATGAGAGAGCTGAGTTGCTAGTAAGGAAGTACGAGTTAGTATCCCCTAGATATCTCTGGGTTTGCATGATAGTAGGTATGAGGAGAGTTGTGATTGTGGCGTGCTATGCACCAGTGGATGGAGAGAGTGACCGCGTGAGAGATGAGTATTGGGAAACACTGGGAGAGGTTTTGAATGAATTTGATCCTGGTGAGAGAATAGTATAAGTAGGTGACATGAATGGGTGGGTTGGTGTGAGGGGAGATGCATCTGAGAGAGTGGTTGAGCCTCTTGGTGACACCCGAGCGAATGATAATGGTGAGTGTGTGCTTAGAAAAAGGATTGTTTGTGTCGAATACATGATTTAGACATAAGAGAATACATATGTATACTTGGCAAAGGAGTGTTTGTAAAAGCATGATTGATTTTATTGTGTATAATGAGAGATTGAGATAGTTAGCTTGGGACACGCGAGTGATGAGGGGTGCTGAATGTGGAACAGACCACTATTTGGTACTCTCCAAAGTGAATCTGGGCAGACAGTGTGTACGAAGGAAGAATGTTGCGCGTAAGCAGTTGAGAGTGAAAGTGGAAGGGTTGCTAGACGTTGCTCTATCGTCGAAGCATATAGAATGGGAGGAGCATACCAGAAACGAAAATGTGAATGATGCGTGGGAGTGTTTAAAAGGAGTGACTGTGGAATGTGCTGAATGTGTATGTGGAAAAGGAGTGGTAGGAAGAACGAAAGGTGATGGTTGGTGGAATGAAGAAGTGAAAATTGCAGTCAGAGAAAAGAAAGAGGCATACAAGGATATGATTGCTGCCAAATCTGAGGACGATCGTACTAAGGCATGTGAGATTTACGGAAAGAAAAAGAATGAATGCAAAATCGTTGTGAAAGAGAGCAAAGAATGAATTCGTGCTAAGATTGGTGACTGCATGGGAATGAAAGCCGTAAAGAACAAAATTGGAGAGATGATGTGGGACGAGAGCAATGTCAGGGACATGGGATATTAGGAGTTTGAAAAACAGGAGGGCGTGTATGAAACAGTGTGTGGGGTAGATGAGGCAAAAGAGGTTTGCAAGGATAGGTCAGTATGGAGGAAATTATTGAAGCAGAGTTAGGTGTACAATTATGTATGAAATGAGTTAAACATTTTGACTGGGCCTGAATCTGAATGTGATGTTTTCATGCATCCATCTAGTTATTACTATTAATTACTTTTGGAAAATCATTAAACATATAATTTTAAAGGTATTTTTTAGGTTCCCTAATGCTTGACTCTATTTATATCTTGGATATATCTTATCTCTATATATATATTTTGGAAGATAGTATGGTTTATCTCTGATTATTTTTACTCTTCTTCAATAACTGTTTAAATCATTTAACGAAACTATTTCAAATTAGGTACATGGAGTATTTTTTTTAAATTTCTTTTAACCTGCAAATGGATATGAAAGTATTTGTAACCGTATCACTCCTATCAAAATTATCAATAGAGGTATTATTTTTGTAGCTATACATACGTAAAATGGCGCAATACATTGTCGCACAATCCTAATTTTACTTGGGGTTAACATCAAAGTTATTGCTCCGATTGCAATAAGCTCATTTGGGGCTGGGAAATTTAAGGAAAATCACAGAATACAGAAATTGAACCAAAAATTTAATCATACATATATTTATGCATACATTTAACTGGGTTACAGAATTTTCAAAGTAAACAAAATTCTTTACAATTGCAGGTAATTGCACTATTTTTCTTTTCTGAACTCCTGAAATCGTTGATATCTTTAGATCTAATGTAAGAAGTAGTCTTCGAAATAGATCTTCGTTTGTACTGATCCTGGAGAATTTTTTTGTGTGGTGTTCCCGATATCTTCTGATATCCTTATTCCTAGCCTCCATCGCCTCTTCGGAGAATTTAACCAAAAGGGAGGACAGCTTCCTTGGCGATTGCTGATCCGTGAATTTACGTCACTTTCACTTAACTTCAATGATACACTGCAGACTCACCTCACACTTCTCCTCTGTGATAGTGATGTCCTCGGGGTAGGCTGAATATTTGACTTCTAATGCGGACTTGTAGCTAGGGTATGTGGAAAGGCCATGTATTTTAGATGTGATTCGAAGAAGAAAGAAGTGGTTTTTGGTAAAATGGCCAGAAACAATAATGGAAAGAGCTTCCTCTGGAGATAGTTCACTTTGCTTGGCCTCCTTTGTTCTCCATTCAGATAACACGCACCGCGCTCTTGAGAGAGTGTTTGTCGTCACCACTTTAATTATTTTTGCGACAGACTCATCTCCTTTGCTTCGATAGCTCATCGAGGTGGCGAACGCTTACTCATCTGGTGATGTGCTAGCCCTAAAATCCTCTCTTTTCCTTCTCTTTGCCCTCTCACGGGATTCCTCAAACAGTTATTTCGGTCGGCCAATTTCAGCTAACTCAGTCGAACCTTCGAACAGTAATGATTTTAATTAACACATTGAAGCAAGAGATACTGATATCACTGCAACACATTACAATTCACACAGTAGATACTCACCGGATATCTTGGGAACATATTTATATAAGACCGGAAAATTTCAACTTCAGTTGGAGCCAACTTCCGAACTTTCTTCGGGAATAACGTGAGCTTTGCTCCCACTTACGAAGATAATTTGAGAAAAGATACTTTTGCATAAAACTTGCTAAAATATTTTTGGAATTGACGTCCTCATTAAAATGAAATTTGTTGCTTTACTAGTCCAGTATGCATTGTTTCTTTGATAATGTAGATTTTTTTCCATTTTCAATAAATTTCTTATGCATCTCAAGATGCGAGATATTTCTAAGATCCATTAAACCCTATGAAATCTTTTTTAAGTTAAAAATTAGTAAAATCTTACAAGACTACACTGATTGCACCACTGTTAGCCAAAAATCTACGGAAGTCTATTGAAACTGGAAACTAAAAAGCTACGGGTTCTCCTCTTCAAAAATTGCCTTCTCTTTTTTCGAACGTAAAGAAGATACAACAGCTTCCATACTTAAAAACAAACAATCGTCTTCCTCTGGCAAAGCACTGCGCAGAACTGAATTCTAGCGAGAAATATTCGGACAAGCGATGCTTAAAAGTAACTTGCGCAGAGTATGCCGCAGGGTGAGGACCGTGATCGACTTTTTCCTAGAAGCCTCACACACGTGCAGGGGGACAATGCTCACCCCATTCACCCCCTGTGGCCTTTCGCAAAGAGAGCGGCGGTTGGGTTTTTTCCGTAGGGGAACAATAAAAATGTGGCATAGCTCAGTCTTTTTCGGTAGCTGTTTACTCTGAAAGCGGTACGGAGCCGACAGCGGTTTTAATAATAATAATAATAATAATAATCGAGCGATTTGAAGACTGTAGTCCTCTCTTACAATTGACTCATTAGACGAACACGAACATCACGCCATCAGGGCCTAGAGTTAAAGTTAAAAAAGAAATACTAAACATAGTTAACCAAATTATAAATCAACCAATTTAGATTTCCATGCAACGAAAAGATTTACATTTATATGTAATAACATTCATTGAATAAATATACCGTCTTAAATTTGTTCTCCTTGATGGTGAACTTCTCCGAAATCGACTGATATCACGCGACTGGCATTTTCAACCTGAATGCTCCATGGTTGACGGGTCCCAGAGACTTCTCTGATCAACGGTAATACCAATGTAGTTGCGCATTTTGTAAACCAAATCCTGTAGAATCCGAATACACCATTCACAACTTCCTCACCGAAAGTCGAACAAATGACTTTTGGCCAGCTTTTTTCGATTTGGGACCACTGTGCGGCGTCATTGGTATGTATGTATTGAGTTTTAGAGAGGAAATTGGTTTCATTTATGGAATGTATAATATTAATTACAATTTTCAAATGCGAAAACTTCGCTTGCAATTGTAAGCAGAGTACTCAATTACCCACGAACGACCGAGAGGTATTGTCGTCGTTTTAAGGAATTATTTATATTCGAGCGCTTGAGCAAACGTGAACACTTGCTTTGAATGAAATTTATTTTGATTCCGATGAGCCACGATCCCATATCAATTCTACCATCGATTGTTGCCACAACTCGCCTTCAAGCGTTTGCTCAGCTGTATCTGAGCTTATTACCCCCTTATTATCAGCCTATTTCACGCTTGAAAATGTCAGACCTTAGAGACTCGACCGTTTCAGGCTTCACTTGGTGGATGTTAATAGTATCCATATTTAGAGAATACACTTTCGTACTTTTCCGCCGAATTGTGTAGTGCCTACAATGCGTTTCACTGACTTGCGGCATCATACGGTACAAAAATTCAGTCCAAACTGAATTTTGGACTGGACTGAATTTGGAATTTGGGTTTGGAACGAATTGTTGAACCTGATGATGCCGCAAGTCGTAGCATGCTTCCCAATTAACGAATTCACTTTTTAACATTCATTCGGGTTTTTAAAAGAATGAATTAACCCTTTATACAAGCATTCATTAACCTTGGAAACTTCAGGTTTAGTCGGACTTTAGAAATTGTGTAGATCGATTGTAGCATATAAAAAATAATTGTTTTTTTACACTCGATTATCCTAACTGACAAGATACTGGTACAATATTGTCATTCACACACAATAAGTGTAAACACAAAAGTAAGCTTCTTTGATCACTATGAAATTACATTTTCAGTCACTGTCATATGCCAAAAAATAAACCAATATCTTATGCCCATGGATTTTATAATCCTCTATCAAGGCTTCAGTATTAATTATTTGACATTTTCAGACTAAGGCCGTTTTCGAACTTGGCAAACGCCTAGTTAACTTGATATCAAGTTAACTTGATCCCAAGACCGACCGGGTAGAATCTTGACTTGACACTTTCGTAGCCCTTTTACGGTGGAAGAGACACCATGCGGCCTTCATTTCGTAAAACATACGAAATACGCGCTATCCGTGTCCATAATTATTGTGGGTGATTGAAGTGGATTACTTCTTTAAAATGCTTCCCAACCTTATACGGCAAAGTAACAGAGAATATTATTTTTAAAATCTTATTGCTTATGAATAAAATAATTCTCATATACCATAATATGGTGATTAACTAATGTCTTTCGATTACTTGGGGCTGCGAAAATGGACGACATATCGCTCACTGTATTTTACCACAATCAACGTCTTTGTGCAAAAAAAGGCATCATAATATTTTTTGCCTGTATGAAAAAACACGTAACAATATATTAATGCATTACACTCCGAACTAACTACCTATGATCTCTGACTGTTGACTGATAAATACGCGCTTTGTAACTAACATAATTAAGCTGAAAACAAATTACATTTACTCTGAAGGTTTATTGTCCCACTTCTTTGATGAATGCTGTGAAAACCTCTCCAATGTTAACGTTATAAACAATTATTATGTTCGTTAGCTAACAATAATGCTGCCAATGAAATTATGGCTACCATAGAGTACTTTCCATCGGACCATAATTCTTTCATATAATTTCTTTCATTATTATTTCATTTCTTTTCCTTCCACAGTAAGGAAGATAGATTTTGTAGGTTCAATGAAGTAAACAAGGACTGTACATTTACAATGCATGGAATTATTCACACAACTATTAGTTCTTACTACAACACACATAAACAACTATCTTTTATAAGTATATTCACATTTGAAAAGCCTTTAAATATAACGAATTCATCAATTTTTCCGCAAAAAAATAATAAATATCACACAATTATACGTAGTAATGAAAAAATAGTATCCATTTCAAAGTTTCTTCACTTCTATCTTCCGTACAAGCCCATGTTATCGCACACCGAGTTCCAACTTAAAACCTAGCAAGCATAGCAAGTCTCCTTTTTCGTTGACTTGGTATCTTTCCTCGATAGCAAGTGAACAAGCGCTTGGTGATGACTTATCCATGACGTCATAGCTTTCGATGCGTACTAGGTTTCAAGGCAAGATGCTAGATTTGTCAAGTTCGAAAACGGCCTTGGTATCTTTCCTCGATAGCTAGTGAACAAGCGCTTGGTGAAGACTTGTCCATGACGTCATAGCTTTCGATGCGTACTAGGTTTCAAGGCAAGATGCTAAATTTGCCAAGTTCGAAACGGCCTAAGCTATACCGTCGAAGAATGAACTCATAGTTTAGAATTTATTATATACCTATGTTATTTCTTCCATTTTTGTTGTTGCTAAACTTCTTTTTAATCTCCTTGTTCTGCCGGGAGAACCTACACCCGTCAGTGCCTATCTCAACAGAAGATTGGGTACTGACAGACGCGACGGCACAAGTTTTCGGGTTGGCGTGTGAGCTTTCTAGGTTTCATGGGTCGCAAAATAATAAAATTGAATAATATGAGACGGCTGTCTGAACGTACCCTTCACTTTCGATTGGGATCAAAATGATGTGACAGCAATTCTTCCCATTGGAATGTACAGGAGGCCCGCTTGGTTCTGTTCAAACCGAACGACAAATTTCAAAAATTCTCTAAATCAACACGCATCCGGGGTGTATTTCTCATGGTCTCACGTATCTTTCCAAAACTCTATCGCTGAGCTGGAAAACCAGAAATGTCATCTAGGTATAGAGCTAGAAAGCGTTCTGAACAGAATGTAAGAGAATAAACGTAATGAGCCGAATTCGGGAGATGGAAATTTTGGATCCTTATCGGTTTTCACATTTTTATGCATTATAACACCAAAAACCGAATCTTCAAGGCACCTTATTTGCACAAATTTCCATGCATCCTATATTCGTAAATTCTGTCACTGCTACAACAATTGACGCGTGTCTACATTCAAACAATAAATAGGTCAATGGATGATATGGATCGCTTGCGCGCTGGGAGTTGCCCAAGCGGAGACGACGGTATGACGTTCATGCATACCGATAATATTCGAATCCGCGGAATCAAGGTCCTTATACCCAGGTCATGACACGATCTCATAATGCACTCTGATTACTTCATTTTGGATCGGGCTCGATGCTCCGTAGCACTGTTACTCTTCATTGAGTAGCCCAAATTGTTTAGCCATGATCAATGTTACAAATACTCTTTTAAACATGATACTGAATTTGATTTAAAGCTTAATGGCGTATTGTAATTTTTAATGCTACTGTGGTTTTCCCCCACTGCCGTGATTGAGAAGTTGACCCGGTGGAAAACCGGAGTAGCCTTCAAAATCACAATACGAGCTTTAGAGCTTTTTTACATCTGCGAAAAATACCGTGAACGAAATTTTTCCGGGGAATTACGTTTTAACTACTTCATGACTACTCCATCTTTACTCACAAAGCACTCCACCCTTATGGCCCGCTGTGCAATCTGAATGGCATTACATCCTAAAGTATAAATTTTTATCCACTTGGATGAACTTATGGTCAGTGCCTTACAACTCCAAATGTATCTCAGTGCCTCGATGGTAGACGGTTACTTTGGCTTTTTATTTTCAGGGCGTCAGGTGGTTTTAGAAAATCACTACCAAACTCCAACGGGCACTAAGGATGATATAAATAAGGAATACAATCAAAGTATAGAACAAACAATATCTTTATAAATCGTCATAATTTCTTGTCAGCACAAAACATGTCCAATCTGGACCAGCACGACAATTCAACTATCCCGCATATAAATAAACAAACCGTTACCAAGAAAATCAAACCGATCAAATCCAGCCAAGGCCCTACAATTTTATTTAATTAATTAAAAGTTCATACAAAATGTAACATTAATAGTTACAGACTCCCCATATATGCTATCGTAAATAATAACTGAAGTATCTTTCCATCAATGAATCTTCAATTCGTGTTATCGTTTAATAATTAGGCATTATGATTTCAGACACGTCATCGGTATGACGTAACCTACGAGTCATGTAATATGTATGACAGACAGAATGAAAGTCACATACCTAAGTTATCCCTCTTACTTGGTACATAACATGTAATTTGACATTATTTAACACCCCAGTCCGGTGGTTCCCCAGGAAGCAACTCCGTCCCCCGAAAGGTGTAGCTCAAATTGATGGGGGCGATAAGAATCTGAAGTGTGGCCGGAGAGAGACTGACTAGACTGCAGAGTGTACATAAGACGTTTGCTCCCTTTCGTTTCCTTCAGATAAATTCATACACCGCGTTAGGTCGTTCAAGATGTGAAAATAGTTCAATCGTAACATAGTTGTCTACGCTGCTCACATTGCGTCATAGCGTAAGGACGAAAAGTCAGTGGTTTCTCTTCAGGCTTTTCTGAGAGTCGTTCAAAGCTTTCCTAAAGTTACACTCTTAAGTCTGTTTTAACATCCAGCTTACATTGAGTCCAAGACAATGGATTGAGACCCTGTATTTTACAAACCGACCCGACAGGCAATTTCATGATTCCCTCCTCTTGCGTTCGCCGTATTTAGGCGCTAACTAGCGGGAGACTCTTGTTAACCTATCTCGGATGGTGAATTTTCCACAATCCATCGTTACGCAATTCCAATAAAACAAGTTAAACCCGAGGGAAGTTAGCAATGGATAGATATAATCAAGGAGAAAGGTGGTTGTTACACACAGAAATGATCCGATTAATTCGACAAACAATCTGTTTTCAGTGTGGTATCCCCTGCCGAACACCCTCAAGGTGTCTTGTAGGGTAGGATTTGATTGATCAAGATGGATGAAATGGCCTTCGAGCCTGAGATAGAAAACACTGCTCTCTTCCGAGTTATGGTATACCTATCGTTATCGAGGGTTTGAACTTGTATCCGACTTATTCCCAAACCTTACTTTCTCGAGTGCCGTAGAAATATTTATAGCTTTTTTCTAAGTGAACTGGTCGTGATATAAAGTCGAAAAAGTAATGATCATCCTGAGAAGTAAATGTCTGTCTCCGAGCTGCAGCCTCGCAGTGTGGGCTTTCTCGGAAAGTATTTTTGCCTTGCACAGACGAAAGACGAGGAGGAGGCGTGAGTATGATTCGAGTGGTGAATGGTTGAGTTATGCTAGATCCTTCACGGCGGCAAGTGGGAGGGAAGGAATTCTATTCAAGATTTATACAAATATAATCGTCAGCATATATGGACCCTGTATCTTATTTTACGAAAGTAAGTAGTGGACTGCTTCCAACCTTACATAATGTGAACTTTTGGCCCAAAGATACTTCATTTAATTTAACAGCGTCGAAACCAGGCTAAAAACATGAAAAGGTTTACCCATATGGGATTCGGACTATGGAGCGAATGGGGAGCTATTGAATGTTAAGATGGCGGTGTATGATAATATTAAGGAAAGAGTGAGAGTTAACGGGGTTCTGAGTGATTGATTTGCAATAAAACAGGGCGTAAAGCTAGGTTGCGTAATGTCACCGCGACAGGTTAATGTCTTTATGGATAAATGTGTTAGAGATGCATGTAGAGAAAGCGACGGTATTTTGATTTGAAATGTAAACGTTCTAGTCGAAGTATATGCGAATGACGCTGTTATGATCTCAGAGACCCATCAGGGATTGCGAAAGTTCGTAGATAAGGTTTGTGACTTAACAGAGAGATTAGAATTGAAGTTAGATGCGTGCAAGACTAAAGTAGTAGTTGGTGATAAGGAGAATGGGGAGAATAACTGTATGATGAGGGCGAATGGTGAAGTTATTGAACAAGTGGATGATTTATTGTACTTGGGTAAGATGTTACCGAAAGGCGGACGGATAGATGAGGAGATAAAGAGAGGTGCTAATTGTGGAAGGAAAGAGTTAGGTCGCAAGTGGAGCATATCAAGGAATGAGTGGCTGTTAAAGGAGGCGAAAATCGCCGTGTACAAAGGGGTACTTCTCCCAACATTGCTGCATGGTAGTGAAATGTCAGAATAGAGAGGGCAGTTAACTATACGCCGTGGGTATGAGTTATCTGAGGAGTGTTGGTGGCAAGAGTGGGTTGGATAGATTGATGAATGAGTGGGTAATAAATGAATGTGGCTCAGATGCTCCAGTAGTGGACATATGTGAAAGAAGTGTCCTTCATTAGCAAGGCCATGTTGAGACAATGGATGAGAGTCGAATAACGAAACAGATATACCTATGTCAGAGTGGAGTGAAATGAAATGAATGGTGTGAGAGGTAGAGGTAAGCCGAGGAAGTTGTGGTTGAACGTGGGTCAGGAAATTCTTAGGAGGTGGAGTCTTAAACTTACTTATCTTACTTACTTCTTTTTCCCCAGGACATTATGCCTATTTATACGGTTTTCCTTATTTGAACCTTTGACAAATGTATTTCCTGTAACCTTAAATAAATTGATGCGTAAACCGTTATGCTCGATATTAAGGAAAATGATATAGTGCGGGATTTGATGACTTATTTGGAATATGCATTTGTGTGAATGATCGGCAGTGTTCAACAACTTAGCATGTATTTCCTTTCCGGCTATTCCCTTTTTCGGTGCGTGAGGAACCTGATTTTGAGTATACACTGACTCCATTGCGCGCACGTCAAAAACAGGAATTATCTATGGAAAAATCCTGAGGCCTATTTTTGGGATCCCGATTAGCAGGTAAAAAGATAGCAAATATTTTGGCCGAACAATCAATTAAATTATAATAAAATCTTAATTATTATGATTGATTAAAGGGAAAAGTGGTTCGAATAAAAGTGGTTTAAGACGCAAAATTAAGATTTAGCTTTCTGTTGCAACGAACGAGAGTGCTGAGTTAAAAACCCAATCTTATGCAAATATATTCGCTAGTAAACGCAAGACAATACAATTTTTGTGGTGAAATATGAAAAAAAAAAAACTTTCCATGACTTTATTTACGCACAAGCTTATTCACTATAGGGCGAATTACATAATACATTTTCTTGTTTCAACGATTTAATTACGGAATGTAGAAAAAATGAATGGAATTAGAGCAGGTGCTATTTCCCGCTTAGATTGTTCGGATACAATCATACAATTTTCCGTTTTATGCGGTGCAATTTTCCTCATGAAAACGCGCATGCATTCGTTTACAACAGTGAAATATAAAAATATTCCGATGGGGTACCGACATATACCATAGTTTCTGCAGACAGCTGACTGTAATAATAAGATTGGAAATTTACTCAATATACAGTCCCTCCAATGGGTATTTAATTGTGGAATCGCTGTCAGCTTGACAATCTTCGTCCACTCACCTCTGTTCCAAAACTGTCCTCCGGCATGTATAATTCTCCCTAATTTATTTAAAATTACTGGATATAAAAAAAACTTGAATATATCAATTAATAAACGACTAGAGAAATTATTACTTCACTTCACAGATAGTCGTTATAACGTCACAGCCTATCCGTGGCGGTAAAATATTTCCATATCGCGAAAAACTGAACCTATTGTTAACCAGTCATTTCTTGACTGATATTAAGAACTCTACAGATTTTAAATTACGGCAGGAATCGTCTTCACCGCGATTGTTTATGTTTCATACACAATACTCAGGAGAGCTGAGGTGGCCGTTTTTCGGGGGGATTAAAACTTAAGTTAAACAATTGTGCACCTTTGGTAGACTACCTGGTACGCATGATCCATGTGGTCTACGAATTATTTCATCCAGCTGATAAAATACACAGTCTCAATCTTCCTCCTTATGTTACAGGTAGTCAAATTTTACCTATCACACGCGAAATTTATCCTATCACACCCTTCTTTCCACCGCTCCAGCATACTTAATTCACTCCCATCTCATCGTCATTCTTTACATCGCGTTCCTTTCAAATAGTTCATGCTCGAGGACATCGACGAAAAACTTTTACAATTTCAGATTCTTGCTATATTCATATCATCTTGAGATAATACTATAACTCCAAAGGATACGGTATTTTGTCCTAAAGAGAACGATTCGACAACAATAGGAGGTGAGCCCTTGGTAACGTTTATTCTTAGCAACCGCATTCATTTCCGATCTTTCGATTAAAAAGGAACATGGGAAATACTTTGAGAAAATGCGTTCAAGGAGGTGATGATAATACGGATATGTATGGTGCTGGAGATACAGAACCGATGCCTAACGACAGTAACAACGTTGTCGGTGAGTCTTGAAGGATAGCTATGCCACTTTAACCCTGATTTACCTCCATGGTTGTTGGGATCGGTGTAATGTTAAATGGTTTCCTTTTTTTTAGCTTATGGTAGATGACTTTCAAGCTAGGAAAGTACTTAAAAATCATATTCATCATTAATGTTGGTGTTCTACGCTGGGGTAGCGTAACCTCTTCGTTTTAAGGGGGGTTTTTTCTTTTCCAGCAGGACACTGACTCATTGGTTCATCGATTAGAACCAATTTGGATTCGAAACATATCCAAAGGTATTTACGTAGGAAAAGGAGTCTCCGTAACCAGCAAAACTGAGGCGCCCGGCAGGGGAGGGTAACTGAGAACCTCCTTCTTACTACCGGGTGGTGCTTGGTTTTGTCCCAATAGGTCGCCTCGCCCGGAGAACCTGGAAAGAGGTGTAGGCCTCATTGCACTTCCAGGGGATACCGAGCGGGTCCCCTCGTTAGGAACTAGAGGGTAGGCTAGGGCGGAAACCTACCTTTCCCGGCTGTGCCCGACCTGCTGGTCAGGCGGATCGTACGGATAGGAAGGTCCTCCTCACTCAGATTTTTCCCACGTATTCCCCCCTTAGGACACGGAGACTCCACGGCTGCGAAGCCTGTATCTCAAGTAAATGGGACGAAAGCAGAAAACGATGGTCGATATGTACTGCTCCTGAAATATCACTACCTACTATTGATTACTAAATTTACTAAAGATACAGTCCCTCATTTTGAATTTCGCCAAGGAGTCGCTGTCAGTGTGGCCGTTTTCTTCCACTGTCCTTTGATCTATTTCAGTCTACTAGCGTCTACACTACTGCCCATTTCATCAAATTTTACCGATTTCTGGAATCAATAAATAAAAAAATGGATTACAAAATTTATTTTGACTGACAACTTCTCCCCACAGATAATCGTTCTTAAGTCCACGCCTATCTATGAGGGTATAATATCGCCAAATCGTGTAAACTGTGATTCCATTTATCCAGTCATTTCTTATGTTCCTTTGTTGCAACGAATAATTATCCGAGTTTAAATTGTGGCAGTAATTGCAACCATCATAATCGCTTACTTATATACAATATGTATATACACGCAAGTACCAGATAGTCTACCAATTGTTTCATCTAGCTGATCCAAAGCGCTAAATACCTCTTCCTCATTCTTTTAGGGGTAGTCCAAATATGCCCAATAATCCTATCACACTCATCTTTCCACCTGTCCAGCCAACTTAATCCTCGCATTACTACATCATTCTTTACTTATTTTTCTTTCAAATACTTGTTAGCCCATGATAGAGAAAC
This sequence comes from Ceriagrion tenellum, assembly GCA_963169105.1. Lineage (NCBI taxonomy): Eukaryota > Metazoa > Arthropoda > Insecta > Odonata > Coenagrionidae > Ceriagrion > Ceriagrion tenellum. The sequence continues at coordinate 154,443,067 of OY720636.1, forward strand.
TCTCTGTGACTACACCTGAAACGTTTTTCAGTAAGACTTTCTTCTTACTCTCGTCTTTTTACCCCCCTGTAACTTTCCTCTATAAATGTACATACACACACATATAAATGTTTATACAGAAAGGAAGAGAGATGAGCCTTTTGTCATCGGTTAATGCATTTTTTCTTCAGACATGTGGTAAAAATAAGTGTATTCAATTGTAGAAGATTTGTAAAAGTCACAACAAGGAACAATGTCTGCAACCATATCTTCATTCTAATGTGTTTGAGTAATTATTTCTTAGGCAAGACAAGCATCACCACCGATCATCATTAATTTGAGAGGTGTAGGATTACCTCTAATCTCAACATCATACACATCCATCCATGTGAAAGACCAAAATGCCAGTTCTGGCTGAATATTCCTTCCTCTGTTGTTTGCCTTTGGCCTAAATTATACTCCTTTAAGTTTAAGTGTAAATAAAACAGTGAAGAATGAATTTTGGAGGCTGTCTTGTTCATCACTACATGCTTGGAGCTTACATTGGGAAAATCCCGATCATTGGTGCCAGATATTATTCCCTATGCTCCGTGTCTTTTATCATGAGGAATTGGGCCGGTGGAACTCTTGTCTGCCTTGGTACCCGAGTCAGTGGGGACACAGTACCATTTTCTCAGCCAAATGAGTTGTGGTAATCTCAAGTCTCAACTATATGTCAGCCCCAGTCGTAACATGCATGTGGCCAACCATTTATTTGTACAGTGCATTTAATGGAGTAAAAAGTGTTGCATGCCTCAGGAAAATGACTAATGAGTGCAGCCCGCGTGCTCCATTGTTTGTATACAAATATCAAATGGAACTTAAGCATTATAGTTTAGAAAGTTCTAGCATTGTGGATATTACAAAGTTTATATTATATAATACATAGTTGTGGGGTTCTGTTTAAAATTTGTATGCACACTTCACATGGTGTACATACATTAGATTTTTTTCCATGACATGCAATGAAAATATAATTTTTGTTAACCCCATGTGATGAATTATACAGTTGAACGTGGAAACATGCAATGATTGGGGGGTTTCATTACTGACTACTGCAACTGGGACTATGGATTTGAGGCTCCCAATGGAACCTGGCTCCTGCTCTCTTTGCTTATATTTTCCTCAACAGCAGAGTCAGCTGGTAATGGGGTTTGCTCTTTTATGCAAAATTAAAATACTCAATGTATATGGCATGCAATTTTCTCATTAGGGCTCTACTGAATTGACTGCAGGATACATTTTATGTAGGACCAAACATGCGTAGCGTCTTGTAGATGACAATTAGTCTTGGTATTCCAACCAGCAAAGGTGACCTTCACCTAAAAGATTCCCATTGGAACTCCAGAAACCTTGTCACCTCCAGGACCCAACGCATATGTTGAAAACCCAAAAATAATGGAGAGATGAAATTGTCACAGTGTTTGTTCATATACATGCAAAAATCTGTAGTAGGTTATTGAGTTGTTTGTGGTCAAATGGTTTGAAATGGATTTATGATACAGACATATTGACCATGGAAGAAAGTTTTTAATAAATTTTGATTTCATATTGCAGCCAGACCTAATGAATTTATGGCCGGATCAGAGGTATCAGTTACTTCATCCACTTCATCCGTCGGGAAGCTCCCTAATAAGTCACGGCTACGGAGTCTAAGGAAACCATCAAAAGAGGCCCCTCACCATAGAGCTAAATACACTGAGGATGGTGAGTACTTTTTTTTCCTTGGAACTTATCTCATCTGAATATTTGACTGTTTATGTAAATACAATTCTTTTTGGAGTGGGATATTTGTGTTTAGCAATCAAAGTAACAAAATGCATTGAAATTGGCTCTTGATTATAATATTTGGGTTTCTTTGTTATATTTTTTCTGCCAAATTAATTAAAATGTATTTTGTGAACTTAACATCACGAGAAAATGAAAAGAAGGTACTGCAATTTCCATATAAAAATTTATTTTACGGGAAAGGATTAGGGAAGTGGAGAAGGGGTGGGCCTCCCTTTCTTTGCAAGGTGCGTAACTCTGGGGATAAAGTCACTCTGGTGGTTATGCGTCACCATATGTTTTGTGAAGGGTGAGGCATTTTTCCTAATTCAGAAGCTGTCTTCATGTTCGCTAACCCTGATATTGAAAAGTAAATTCATCCATCTGAGAGATATATTATTACATTCATCGCAGCAACCTTCATGAAGTCTGGTTTTTTAGTCCAAGTATGTTTCCAGAGTGTTTCTATGGTAGAAAGCAGCACTGACTTCTCCTTTCTGTAGATATTGTAATTTCATGAGAGAGATTTACCAAGGAAGGATATCCTCCTCCTCTTTGGACAAGATTCTACCTCTCGTGTCCCACTTTTAATCACCTTCTGAGTCAATGCTGTCTGTTTCCATCTGTGCAGTGTGTCAGTTAGAACTTCCAAGTATCCGTTGCGGACAGGTATTTGGTTGATTGCGACGAGCTCCTTCGTTTGGTTCACATTAGATGCGAATTACAAGCGAATGGTGCACAGTCTGTGTATCAAGGAGTGGAAGGCTTACATTTTAATTGAATGTGGAGTAGTTAGTGCACGTGTAATGGATATTCACAAGTTCTAATTAATACACTGCACTGATAGAAACTGACAGCATTGATAGAAACATACAGCAGTATTAAGGTGTTCCAATGAACCAATATTCATACCCCATTGGCCATCCTCATTTCTGGCATGGCATTTGGAATTTATAGGAGATGGATTTGTATGGAATGGTTCATAAGATTTTCTTATATATTTTTGATATCTCGAAGACATTAAAGATAATGTTTTAGCCCAAAACTGTTTATGGTTATGCTTCGAAAAAGTAACCTTCCTTCAAAAGCTTTGGGTGTTCAACCAAATAACTTACTCTTAATGCAGGTTTTTTCTTCTAGCATGTGTTTTTAACATAGGTGTATATTTATGCCTTTAGAATCCCTGAAACATCTTTTTGCTACAGTTAAGCTTTAAGGTGAAGCGATATGTACCCAAGGTTTAACAAATTATAGAAAGGATGTCATCAATCACTCACAATTTTATGGAAAAACTTCAGTTGAGGCATGCAATAAAAAATAAGTGATCCTTTGCCTAAGGTTGATTAAGGAAATCATGCACTTTTCATTATTACGCTAGTAGTATTTTCTTGCATGGCACTCCACTCTTAATTTGTAGTAGAGTGTTCATTTGCGACTTCAGATTATGTGAACTCTGTTTGCAAAAAGTATTAATTTTTGCCATTGTTTAATTTTTTCAGAGTTCCAGCAAGTCATAAAAAACATTAATGGGGTAAATGAGGAGTACATTAGCCGAATGGAAGGGAATCATGTACTTGAGTTGAATAGCTTGCGAGGGGAATATGCAGAAAAGCTTCGCATATACACAAAGTATGTAGAACAGCTGGAACAAAAGGTGCTTCAACTGCAAGAGGATTGGATAAAATGCCAGACGTTACTTGGCATGGAGGTTAGTGACATTGAAGAAATGCCTTTCCTTATACTCAAATCTAAATTTTTTCTATTAAAAAGGCCTAAGTGATATACATACTCAATCCAATTTTAAAGATAATATTTGGCAAAACTTAGTGGAGATTAACAAGATTGAGCATTTATTATGAAACAATTTCTATATTCCACACTTTATAGCCATGCTAGATTTCAATGCCTATGGCATCATTGTCATGGCACCCTGACCAATAAATGTAGATATCGTTTATGTTGGCAATAAAAGGAATCATACAATGAGTTTGATGAATAAGGCTATACCTAATCATTCTATAAACTTTGATAGTGGAATTAGAATATCATTTTCTTTATGTTAACCCAAATTTATGAATTTTTTTTTTTATACTCAACTCGGTCTTAAGCTAAACTTTGTCTGGATGGTAAAAAAATATTTCCCCTTTATCTTAACAGAGTACCTAACTTCTTCAATCATTTCTCTTTTGAATACCTAGCATTTTGGGTCAAAGCTGGGACTTAAAATGGGAGAAAAATCATTTTTTTTACATGAAAATTACAAAAAAGTTAAAACCATTTTCCTTTAACTGCAACCAAAATCTGAATTCCTCGATATTGTACGGAATACTCTAGCAGGTGAAGCTGCCACAGTTTCTTTCTCCCCTGTAGATTAAAGTGGTCGAGAGGATACATTAGCTTAAATATATGAGCACTCCGCATTGTATCATAGTATCTGGTTTTCAGGCCACATCTTCATTATTATTATTTCTAAACTTTACCCACTAACCATATTCTGAGACGAGAAATAGGCTAGAAAGTTCAATATCAGTTAATTTCTTGGCCAAAAAAGGAAGTCATCAAATTTTTATGGTTGGTTTTTTTCACAGAAATGCCCTCCTTTAATTATTTGTAGTATAGGTACCATCATGAAGTAGGGTAATTTCTATATGGGGCTACCAATAAATGGAGCTTGTTAATTTGTATTTAACTGACATCTTGTGAGCCTATCGTATTAATGATCTTTATTAATTGGCGCAGGAAAAAGAGGAAGTGGTTAAACTTGAAGTAGACAAGACAGAGTCAAGGTTCTTGTCTTTGCCGCCTATATCAGCAGCATCAGCCGTCAAAATAGACTCTCTGACGGCAATGACCTTGAACATGGCAGCACCATTTTTGACCAGTCAACTGTCAACTCAACAATCTCCGGAGACACTGCCATCTCCTGAATCATTGCTCAACACCTGCAAAGACACCTGCGAAGGCAACAAGACTACTGCGTCTCCCATGGAGACCACATCTGCTTCACTGCCAATTCCTCCCGCTCCACCGATGAGCGAAGTGGATGGACCACAGCCACCTCTTCCTCCAGACCCACCAATTACATTAACCCTCATGACAGGCTCATGTGGACTAATAATATTAGATTCCTAATCAATCAATTTAAAAAGGCCTCAATATCATGCGAAATGTTATATAATAGTTATTGATTTTTTCCCCTCATTGGACATTCTGATTTTTTTGAATGAAAATTAAATAAAATGAATTTGAAAACCAGTACCTATTCTGTATGTTACATTGATTTTGTATTCTCCGTCGGCTTCTGTAATTAGGGAGCAAACGTTAAGGGTGAGCTGAGGGTGATTCATGAAAAGATTCAATTTTCTAACATCTAATGCCAACACTGCCGCCTTCTACGAAGCACAGTAACGAAAGAACTTGGTTTTGAATTGGGAGCTGGTAGGAAAACCATGTGACGAGGCTAAACTCCTGTGGCGACATATGAACAATCGCTCCAAGAAAAATTTCTTCATTATTACTTACTTCCGCCGGTATTCACCTTGCTCTGTCAGTTCGAGCCATTACCACCGGCTGGTGACGAATCTAGGTTCACTTGGAGACTTAAGAGTTCAAATTCAGGCATTGAAAGGGGTCAACTGGGGATTAAGGAAAGAGAAAAACAAACAGATTAAAGAAAACTCTTCTCCCCAAAGCCATTTCTCGCGCTATTTACTTTGTCTCGTACGGTGTACGGATGTCACTTTTTCATGTATGATAAGGGCAATGTATGATGAAAGTAAGGTAGGTGTGAGAATTAATGGGGTTCAGAGTGATTGGTTTGCAATGAAACAGGGCGTGAAGCGAGAATGCATAATATCACAATGGCTGTTTAATGCATTAATGGATAAATGTGTTAGAGATGCATTTAATGAAAGTACGGTGTTGTAATTGGAACAGTAAACGTGCGAGTTATAGTAAATGCAGATGATAAGACTAAATGAAAAGTGAAATTTAAGGAGAATAACTGTATGATGATGGCGAATGTTGAATTAATTAAACCAGTAGATTATTTTGTGTAATTAGGTAAGATGTTGTGAACCAGTGTGTCAGTACACCGGATATATCTCTTAGTGGTGGGTTGCGGGATATAGTATAATGGTACTCAAGGTAGTCCTTTCAGAAGGGATCCTAGCTAGAGCAGAATAGAGAGGACGAGCCTGGGATACCACTATGTTTTGGTTGCTCTTGTGGCATAGTGGCGAGAATGAGCCAAAACTGACCGGTAGAGCGCTGTAACCGTTAGCAGGGAAAGCTGCACGTGGTGAGGGTACTGCGAAGGCTAGTAACCTTACATACTCTATTACAACTTACTGCTAAACGTCAAAATGTTGCCTCGGACGGCCGAAGCCACGATGGGTGGCGGAGGCTGAATAAGTTTGGCCCATTAAGATACGGACTGGAAAGGAACTGAACCCTCGGAATTTGAGAAGAGTGTATGGAAAGGAGCATGTGTTGCTGATCAAAATGTATTTGAGACGGATGAATGTTTTAGGTGTATGTGAAACTAAGTGTAAGGGGCAGGATGCTGTTCCCAAAGATGGTGGTAGTCTGGCATTATGGTCAGGATTTGAACATAATGTACACAGAGTCAAGGTTAAGGACTCATTCTCAATGAGAGAGCTGAGTTGCTAGTAAGGAATTACGAGTTAGTATCCCCTAGATAGCTCTGGGTTTGCATGATAGTAGGTATGAGGAGAGTTGTGATTGTGGCGTGCTATGCACCAGTGGATGGAGAGAGTGACTGCGTGAGAGATGAGTATTGGGAAACACTGGGAGAGGTTTTGAATGAATTTGATCCTGGTGAGAGAATAATATAAGTAGGTGACATGAATGGGTGGGTTGGTGTGAGGGGAGATGCATCTGAGAGAGTGGTTGAGCCTTTTGGTGACACCCGAGCGAATGATAATGGTGAGTGTGTGCTTAGAAAAAGGATTGTTGTGTCGAATACATGGTTTAGAGATAAGAGAATACATATGTATACTTGGCAAAGGAGTGTTTGTAAAAGCATGATTGATTTTATTGGGTATAATGAGAGATTGAGATAGTTAGTTTGGGACACGCGAGTGAGGAGGGGTGCTGAATGTGGAACAGACCACTATTTGGTACTCTCCAAAGTGAATCTGGGCAGACAGTGTGTACGAAGGAAGAATGTTGCGCGTAAGCAGTTGAGAGTGAAAGTGGAAGGGTTGCTAGACGTTGCTCTATCGTCGAAGCATATAGAATGGGAGGAGCATACCAGAAACGAAAATGTGAATGATGCGTGGGAGTGTTTAAAAGGAGTGACTGTGGAATGTGCTGAATGTGTATGTGGAAAAGGAGTGGTAGGAAGAACGAAAGGTGATGGTTGGTGGAATGAAGAAGTGAAATATGCAGTCAGAGAAAAGAAAGAGGCATACAAGGATATGATTGCTGCCAAATCTGAGGACGATCGTACTAAGGCATGTGAGATTTACGGAAAGAAAAAGAATGAATGCAAAATCGTTGTGAAAGAGAGCAAAGAATGAATGCGTGCGGATGAAGCTAACAAAATGCAGAGTGATTTTGAAGGTAATAAAAAGCTGTTTTGGAAGTGGGTAAAAAGGGCTAAGATTGGTGACGGCATGGGAATGAAAGCCGTAAAGAACAAAATTGGAGAGATGATGTGGGACGAGAGCAATGTCAGGGACATGGGATATTAGGAGTTTGAAAAACAGGAGGGCGTGTATGAAACAGTGTGTGGGGTAGATGAGGCAAAAGAGGTTTGCAAGGATAGGTCAGTATGGAGGAAATTATTGAAGCAGAGTTAGGTGTACAATTATGTATGAAATGAGTGAATCATTTTGACTGGGCCTGAATCTGAATGTGATGTTTTCATGCATCCATCTAGTTATTACTATTAATTACTTTTGGAAAATCATTAAACATATAATTTTAAAGGTATTTTTTAGGTTCCCTAATGCTTGACTCTATTTATATCTTGGATATATCTTATCTCTATATATATATTTTGGAAGATAGTATGGTTTATCTCTGATTATTTTTACTCTTCTTCAATAACTGTTTAAATCATTTAACGAAACTATTTCAAATTAGGTACATGGAGTATTTTTTTTAAATTTCTTTTAACCTGCAAATGGATATGAAAGTATTTGTAACCGTATCACTCCTATCAAAATTATCAATAGAGGTATTATTTTTGTAGCTATACATACGTTAAATGGCGCAATACATTGTCGCACAATCCTAATTTTACTTGGGGTTAACATCAAAGTTATTGCTCCGATTGCAATAAGCTCATTTGGGGCTGGGAAATTTAAGGAAAATCACAGAATACAGAAATTGAACCAAAAATTTAATCATACATATATTTATACATACATTTAACTGGGTTAGAGAATTTTCAAAGTAAACAAAATTCTTTACAATTGCAGGTAATTGCACTATTTTTCTTTTCTGAACTCCTGAAATCGTTGATATCTTTAGATCTAATGTAAGAAGTAGTCTTCGAAATAGATCTTCGTTTGTACTGATCCTGGAGAATTTTTTTGTGTGGTGTTCCCGATATCTTCTGATATCCTTATTCCTAGCCTCCATCGCCTCTTCGGAGAATTTAACCAAAAGGGAGGACAGCTTCCTTGGCGATTGCTGATCCGTGAATTTACGTCACTTTCACTTAACTTCAATGATACACTGCAGACTCACCTCACACTTCTCCTCTGTGATAGTGATGTCCTCGGGGTAGGCTGAATATTTGACTTCTAATGCGGACTTGTAGCTAGGGTATGTGGAAAGGCCACGTATTTTAGATGTGATTCGAAGAAGAAAGAAGTGGTTTTTGGTAAAATGGCCAGAAACAATAATGGAAAGAGCTTCCTCTGGAGATAGTTCACTTTGCTTGGCCTCCTTTGTTCTCCATTCAGATAACACGCACCGCGCTCTTGAGAGAGTGTTTGTCGTCACCACTTTAATTATTTTTGCGACAGACTCATCTCCTTTGCTTCGATAGCTCATCGAGGTGGCGAACGCTTACTCATCTGGTGATGTGCTAGCCCTAAAATCCTCTCTTTTCCTTCTCTTTGCCCTCTCACGGGATTCCTCAAACAGTTATTTCGGTCGGCCAATTTCAGCTAACTCAGTCGAACCTTCGAACAGTAATGATTTTAATTAACACATTGAAGCAAGAGATACTGATATCACTGCAACTCATTACAATTCACACAGTAGATACTCACCGGATATCTTGGGAACATATTTATATAAGACCGGAAAATTTCAACTTCAGTTGGAGCCAACTTCCGAACTTTCTTCGGAAATAACGTGAGCTTTGCTCCCACTTACGAAGATAATTTGAGAAAAGATACTTTTGCATAAAACTTGCTAAAATATTTTTGGCATTGACGTCCTCATTAAAATTAAATTTGTTGCTTTACTAGTCCAGTATGCATTGTTTCTTTGATGATGTAGATTTTTTTCCATTTTCAATAAATTTCATCTGCATCTCAAGATGCGAGACATTTCTAAGATCCATTAAACCCTATGAAATCTTTTTTAAGTTAAAAATTAGTAAAATCTTACAAGACTACACTGATTGCACCACTGTTAGCCAAAAATCCACGGAAGTGTATTGAAACTGGAAACTAATAAACTACGGGTTCCCCTCTTCGAAAATTGCCTTCTCTTTTTTCGAACGTAAAGAAGATACAACAGCTTCCATACTTAAAAACAAACAATCGTCTTCCTCTGGCAAAGCACTGCGCAGAACTGAATTCTAGCGAGAAATATTCGGACAAGCGATGCTTAAAAGTAACTTGCGCAGAGTATGCCGCAGGGTGAGGACCGTGATCGACTTTTTCCTAGAAACTTCACACACGTGCAGGGGGACAATGCTCACCCCATTCACCCCCTGTGGCCTTTCGCAAAGAGAGCGGCGGTTGGGTTTTTTCCGTAGGGGAACAATAAAAATGTGGCATAGCTCAGTCTTTTTCGGTAGCTGTTTACTCTGAAAGCGGTACGGAGCCGACAGCGGTTTTAATAATAATAATAATAATCGAGCGATTTGAAGACTGTAGTCCTCTCTTACAATTGACTCATTAGACGAACACGAACATCACGCCACCAGGGCCTAGAGTTAAAGTTAAAAAAATATAAACTAAACATAGTTAACCAAATTATAAATCAAGCAAAACTAGATTTCCATGCAACGAAAAGATTTACATTCATATGTAATAACGTTCATTGAATAAATATACCGTCTAAAATTTGTTCTCCTTGATGGTGAACTTCTCCGAAATCGACTGATATCACGCGACTGGCATTTTCAACCTGAATGCTCCATGGTTGACGGGTCCCAGAGACTTCTCTGATCAACGGTAATACCAATGTAGTTGCGCATTTTGTAAACCAAATCCTGTAGAATCCGAATACACCATTCACAACTTCCTCACCGAAAGTCGAACAAATGACTTTTGGCCAGCTTTTTTCGATTTGGGACCACTGTGCGGCGTGATTGGTATGTATGTATTGAGTTTTAAGAGAGGAAATTGGTTTCATTTATGGAATGTATAATATTAATTAAAATTTTCAAATGCGAAAACTTCGCTTGCAATTGTAAGCAGAGTACTCAATTACCCACGAACGACCGAGAGGTATTGTCGTCGTTTTAAGGAATTATTTATATTCGAGCGCTTGAGCAAACGTGAACACTTGCTTTGAATGAAATTTATTTTGATTCCGATGAGCCACGATCCCATATCAATTCTACCATCGATTGTTGCCACAACTCGCCTTCAAGCGTTTGCTCAGCTGTATCTGAGCTTATTACCCCCTTATTATCAGCCTATTTCACGCTTGAAAATGTCAGACCTTAGAGACTCGACCGTTTCAGGCTTCACTTGGTGGATGTTAATAGTATCCATATTTAGAGAATAAACTTTGGTACTTTTCCGCCGAATTGTGTAGTACCTACAATGCGTTTCACTGACTTGCGGCATCATACGGTACAAAAATTCAGTCTAAACTGAATTTTGGACTGGACTGAATTTGGAATTTGGGTTTGGAACGAATTGTTGAACCTGATGATGCCGCAAGTCGTAGCATGCTTCCCAATTAACGAATTCACTTTTTAACATTCATTCGGGTTTTTAAAAGAATGAATTAACCCTTTATACAAGCATTCATTAACCTTGGAAACTTCAGGTTTAGTCGGACTTTAGAAATTGTGTAGATCGATTGTAGCATATAAAAAATAATTGTTTTTTTACACTCGATTATCCTAACTGACGAGATACTGGTACAATATTGTCATTCACACACCATAAGTGTAAACACAAAAGTAAGCTTCTTTGATCACTATGAAATTACATTTTCTTTATTACACAACCTTATACGGCAAAGTAACAGAGAATATTATTTTTTAAATCTTATTGCTTATGAATAAAATAATTCTCATATACCATAATATGGTGATTAACTAATGTCTGTCGATTACTTGGGGCTGCGAAATTGGACGACATATCGCTCACTGTATTTTACCACAATCAACGTCTTTGTGCAAAAAAAGGCATCATAATATTTTTTGCCTGTATGAAAAAACACGTAGTATATATATTAACGCATTACACTCCGAACTAACTACCTATGATCTCTGACTGTTGACTGATAAATACGCGCTTTGTAACTAACATAATTAAGCTGAAAACAAATTACATTTACTCTGAAGGTTTATTGTCCCACTTCTTTGATGAATGCTGTGAAAACCTCTCCAATGTTAACGTTATAAACAATTATTATGTTCGTTAGCTAACAATAATGCTGCCAATGAAATTATGGCTACCATAGAGTACTTTCCATCGGACCATAATTCTTTCATATAATTTCTTTCATCATTATTTCATTTCTTTTCCTTCCACAGTAAGGAAGATAGATTTTGTAGGTTCAATGAAGTAAACAAGGACTGTACATTTACAATGCATGGAATTATTCACACAACTATTAGTTCTTACTACAACACACATAAACAACTATCTTTTATAAGTATATTCACATTTGAAAAGCCTTTAAATATAACGAATTCATCAATTTTTCCGCAAAAAAATAATAAATATCACACAATTATACGTAGTAATGAAAAAATAGTATCCATTTCAAAGTTTCTTCACTTCTATCTTCCGTACAAGCCCATGTTATCGCACACCGAGTTCCAACTTAAAACCTAGCAAGCATAGCAAGTCTCCTTTTTCGTTGACTTGGTATCTTTCCTCGATAGCAAGTGAACAAGCGCTTGGTGATGACTTGTCCATGACGTCATAGCTTTCGATGCGTACTAGGTTTCAAGGCAAGATGCTAGATTTGTCAAGTTCGAAAACGGCCTTGGTATCTTTCCTCGATAGCTAGTGAACAAGCGCTTGGTGAAGACTTGTCCATGACGTCATAGCTTTCGATGCGTACTAGGTTTCAAGGCAAGATGCTAAATTTGCCAAGTTCGAAACGGCCTAAGCTATACCGTCGAAGAATGAACTCATAGTTTAGAATTTATTATATACCTATGTTATTTCTTCCATTTTTGTTGTTGCTAAACTTCTTTTTAATCTCCTTGTTCTGCCGGGAGAACCTACACCCGTCAGTGCCTATCTCAACAGAAGATTGGGTACTGACAGACGCGACGGCACAAGTTTTCGGGTTGGCGTGTGAGCTTTCTAGGTTTCATGGGTCGCAAAATAATAAAATTGAATAATATGAGACGGCTGTCTGAACGTACCCTTCACTTTCGATTGGGATCAAAATGATGTGACAGCAATTCTTCCCATTGGAATGTACAGGAGGCCCGCTTGGTTCTGTTCAAACCGAACGACAAATTTCAAAAATTCTCTAAATCAACACGCATCCGGGGTGTATTTCTCATGGTCTCACGTATCTTTCCAAAACTCTATCGCTGAGCTGGAAAACCAGAAATGTCATCTAGGTATAGAGCTAGAAAGCGTTCTGAACAGAATGTAAGAGAATAAACGTAATGAGCCGAATTCGGGAGATGGAAATTTTGGATCCTTATCGGTTTTCACATTTTTATGCATTATAACACCAAAAACCGAATCTTCAAGGCACCTTATTTGCACAAATTTCCATGCATCCTATATTCGTAAATTCTGTCACTGCTACAACAATTGACGCGTGTCTACATTCAAACAATAAATAGGTCAATGGATGATATGGATCGCTTGCGCGCTGGGAGTTGCCCAAGCGGAGACGACGGTATGACGTTCATGCATACCGATAATATTCGAATCCGCGGAATCAAGGTCCTTATACCCAGGTCATGACACGATCTCATAATGCACTCTGATTACTTCATTTTGGATCGGGCTCGATGCTCCGTAGCACTGTTACTCTTCATTGAGTAGCCCAAATTGTTTAGCCTTGATCAATGTTACAAATACTCTTTTAAACATGATACTGAATTTGATTTAAAGCTTAACGGCGTATTGTGATTTTTAAGGCTACTGTGGTTTTCCCCCACTGCCGTGATTGAGAAGTTGACCCGGTGAAAAACCGGAGTAGCCTTCAAAATCACAATACGAGCTTTAGAGCTTTTTTTACATCTGCGAAAAATACCGTGAACGAAATTTTTCCGGGGAATTACGTTTTAACTACTTCATGACTACTCCATCTTTACTCACAAAGCACTCCACCCTTATGGCCCGCTGTGCAATCTGAATGGCATTACATCCTAAAGTATAAATTTTTATCCACTTGGATGAACTTATGGTCAGTGCCTTACAACTCCAAATGTATCTCAGTGCCTCGATGGTAGACGGTTACTTTGGCTTTTTATTTTCAGGGCGACAGGTGGTTTTAGAAAATCACTACCAAACTCCAACGGGCACTAAGGATGATATAAATAAGGAATACAATCAAAGTATAGAACAAACAATATCTTTATAAATCGTCATAATTTCTTGTCAGCAAAAAACATGTCCAATCTGGACCAGCACGACAATTCAACTATCCCGCATATAAATAAACAAACCGCTACCAAGAAAATCAAACCGATCAAATCCAGCCAAGGCCCTACAATTTTATTTAATTAATTAAAAGTTCATACAAAATGTAACATTAATAGTTACAGACTCCCCATATATGCTATCGTAAATAATAACTGAAGTATCTTTCCATAAATGAATCTTCCATTCGTGTTATCGTTTAATAATTAGGCATTATGATTTCAGACACGTCATCGGTATGACGTAACCTACGAGTAGGTATATGTATGACAAACAGAATGAAAATCCCATACCTAAGTTATCCCTCTTACCTGGGTAAATAACATGTAATTTGACATTATTTAATAACCCAGTCCGGTGGTTCCCCAGGAAGCAACTCCGTCCCCCGAAAGGTGTAGCTCAAATTGATGGGGGCGATAAGAATCTGAAGTGTGGCCGGAGAGAGACTGACTAGACTGCAGAGTGTACATAAGACGTTTGCTCCCTTTCGTTTCCTTCAGATAAATTCATACACCGCGTTAGGTCGTTCAAGATGTGAAAATAGTTCAATCGTAACATAGTTGTCTACGCTGCTCACATTGCGTCATAGCGTAAGGACGAAAAGTCAGTGGTTTCTCTTCGGGCTTTTCTGAGAGTCGTTCAAAGCTTTCCTAAAGTTACACTCTTAAGTCTGTTTTAACATCCAGCTTACATTGAGTCCAAGACAATGGATTGAGACCCTGTATTTTACAAACCGACCCGACAGGCAATTTCATGATTCCCTCCTCTTGCGTTCGCCGTATTTAGGCGCTAACTAGCGGGAGACTCTTGTTAACCTATCTCGGATGGTGAATTTTCCACAATCCATCGTTACGCAATTCCAATAAAACAAGTTAAACCCGAGGGAAGTTAGCAATGGATAGATATAATCAAGGAGAAAGGTGGTTGTTACACACAGAAATGATCCGATTAATTCGACAAACAGTCTGTTTTCAGTGTGGTATCCCCTGCCGAACACCCTCAAGGTGTCTTGTAGGGTAGGATTTGATTGATCAAGATGGATGAAATGGCCTTCGAGCCTGAGATAGAAAACACTGCTCTCTTCCGAGTTATGGTATACCTATCGTTATCGAGGGTTTGAACTTGTATCCGACTTATTCCCAAACCTTACTTTCTCGAGTGCCGTATAAATATTTATAGCTTTTTTCGAAGTGAACTGGTCGTGATATAAAGTCGAAAAAGTAATGATCATCCTGAGAAGTAAATGTCTGTCTCCGAGCTGCAGCCTCGCAGTGTGGGCTTTCTCGGAAAGTATTTTTGCCTTGCACAGACGAAAGACGAGGAGGAGGCGTGAGTATGATTCGAGTGGTGAATGGTTGAGTTATGCTAGATCCTTCACGGCGGCAAGTGGGAGGGAAGGAATTCTATTCAAGATTTATACAAATATAATCGTCAGCATATATGGACCCTGTATCTTATTTTACGAAAGTAAGTAGTGGACTGCTTCCAACCTTACATAATGTGAACTTTTGGCCCAAAGATACTTAATTTAATTTAACAGCGTCGAAACCAGGCTAAAAACATGAAAAGGTTTACCCATATGGGATGTAAGATATAAAAAACTTTACATACCAGATTTAGGCCAGTGTTAACAACAGATTGCCGACAAAAGAGTGAAGAAAATAGCCACGGAAAACTTCCACTAAAAGGAGTGCGGCTGATATCACGACGCGGGAAAAATATTTGGTAAAATCATACATTCGTAAATCCTTTTGGTTTCGATATGAAGTTATGACTTTCAGCCAAAAATATATTTATAGTTTCGACCACATTTTATACGCAGCACATATGGACTCACTTAGTAAGATAGGAATGTTAGGAGGCGATCGGTATGTACCTTGCCAACTTCAAGATTTTTCATCCAAAACATATTTTAACAAACATTACAACGTTAAACCTGAGTTGAAAGAATATTAAACTTCACCGGTATAAAAACACGTATAATAAATGTTTCATGATTTCAAGTTTCAACTTAATACTAAGAACAGTGTAGATTAGGAATGAAAAGTTGGAAGAGCCGCGTAACTAGCCGAAATTCAAGGCTCTACTTTTTGATGTTCAATGAAATAAAAGTGAGAAGATTGGATGTTTCACGTGCATGTGAAACTGAGCGCAAGGAGCGGGATTGTGATACTGTAGATGGCGGTGGTCTGGCAGTGTGGTGAGGAGTTGGCAATAATGTACGCGGGCGGCAGTCAAGGTGTAGGACTCATTCTCAGTGAGAGAGAGCTTTACTAAGTTACTTACGAAAGTTACTAGTTAGGAAGTACGAGTTAGTATCCCCTAGATTGATCTGGGTTCTAAGTTTGTAATGATGAAAATAGGCAGTAGGAGAGTTGTGATTGCGGATTTCTATGCACCATTGGACGGAGAGATTTACAGTTTACGTTTGTTTATTTGGATGAAGGCATAAGACAAGGCAAATAAAAAGAATCTGTGGAAGGTTTTGAGGGACTATGGAGCGAATGGGGAGCTATTGAATGTTAAGATGGCGGTGTATGATAATATTAAGGAAAGAGTGAGAGTTAACGGGGTTCTGAGTGATTATTTGCAATAAAACAGGGCGTAAAGCTAGGTTGCGTAATGTCACCGCGACAGGTTAATGTCTTTATGGATAAATGTGTTAGAGATGCATGTAGAGAAAGCGACGGTATTTTGATTTGAAACGTAAACGTTCGAGTCGTAGTATATGCGAATGACGCTGTTATGATCTCAGAGACCCATCAGGGATTGCGAAAGTTCGTAGATAAGGTTTGTGACTTAACAGAGAGATTAGAATTGAAGTTAGATGCGTGCAAGACTAAAGTAGTAGTTGGTGATAAGGAGAATGGGGAGAATAACTGTATGATGAGGGCGAATGGTGAAGTTATTGAACAAGTGGATGATTTATTGTACTTGGGTAAGATGTTACCGAAAGGCGGACGGATAGATGAGGAGATAAAGAGAGGTGCTAATTGTGGAAGGAAAGAGTTAGGTCGCATGTGGAGCATGTCAAGGAATGAGTGGCTGTTAAAGGAGGCGAAAATCGCCGTGTACAAAGGGGTACTTCTCCCAACATTGCTGCATGGTAGTGAAATGTCAGAATAGAGAGGGCAGTTAACTATACGCCGTGGGTATGAGTTATCTGAGGAGTGTTGGTGGCAAGAGTGGGTTGGATAGATTGATGAATGAGTGGGTAATAAATGAATGTGGCTCAGATGCTCCAGTAGTGGACATATGTGAAAGAAGTGTCCTTCGTTAGCAAGGCCATGTTGAGACAATGGATGAGAGTCGAATAACGAAACAGATATACCTATGTCAGAGTGGAGTGAAATGAAATGAATGGTGTGAGAGGTAGAGGTAAGCCGAGGAAGTTGTGGTTGAACGTGGGTCAGGAAATTCTTAGGAGGTGGAGTCTTAAACTTACTTATCTTACTTACTTCTTTTTCCCCAGGACATTATGCCTATTTATACGGTTTTCCTTATTTGAACCTTTGACAAATGTATTTCCTGTAACCTTAAATAAATTGATGCGTAAACCGTTATGCTCGATATTAAGGAAAATGATATAGTGCGGGATTTGATGACTTATTTGGAATATGCATTTGTGTGAATGATCGGCAGTGTTCAACAACTTAGCATGTATTTCCTTTCCGGCTATTCCCTTTTTCGGTGCGTGAGGAACCTGATTTTGAGTATACACTGACTCCATTGCGCGCACGTCAAAAACAGATATTATCTATGACAAAAATCCTGAGTCCTATTTTTGGGATCCCGATTAGCAGGTAAAAAGATAGCAAATATTTTGGCCGAACAATCAATCAAATTATAATATAATCTTAATTATAATGATTGATTAAAGGGAAAAGTGGTTCGAATAAAAGTGGTTTAAGACGCAAAATTAAGATTTAGCTTTCTGTTGCAACGAACGAGAGTGCTGAGTTAAAAACCCAATCTTATGCAAATATATTCGCTAGTAAACGCAAGACAATACAATTTTTGTGGTGAAATATGAAAAAAAAAAAACTTTCCATGACTTTATTTACGCACAAGCTTATTCACTATAGGGCGAATTACATAATACATTTTCTTGTTTCAACGATTTAATTACGGAATGTAGAAAAAATGAATGGAATTTGAGCAGGTGCTATTTCCCGCTTAGATTGTTCGGATACAATCATACAATTTTCCGTTTTATGCGGTGCAATTTTCCTCATGAAAACGCGCATGCATTCGTTTACAACAGTGAAATATAAAAATATTCCGATGGGGTACCGACATATACCATAGTTTCTGCAGACAGCTGACTGTAATAATAAGATTGGAAATTTACTCAATATATAGTCCCTCCAATGGGTATTTAATTGTGGAATCGCTGTCAGCTTGACAATCTTCGTCCACTCACCTCTGTTCCAAAACTTTCCTCCGGCATATATAATTCTCCCTAATTTATTTAAAATTACTGGATATAAAAAAAACTTGAATATATCAATTAATAAACGACTAGAGAAATGATTACTTCACTTCACAGATAGTCGTTATAACGTCACAGCCTATCCGTGGCGGTAAAATATTTCCATATCGCGAAAAACTGTACATATTGTTAACCAGTCATTTCTTGACTGATATTAAGAACTCTACAGATTTTAAATTACGGCAGGAATCGTCTTCACCGCGATTGTTTATGTTTCATACACAATACTCAGGAGAGCTGAGGTGGCCGTTTTTCGGGGGGATTAAAACTTGTGCACCTTTGGTGGACTACCTGGTACGCATGATCCAGGTGGTCTACGAATTATTTCATCCAGCTGATAAAATACACAGTCTCAATCTTCCTCCTTATGTTACAGGTAGTCAAATTTTACCTATCACACGCGAAATTTATCCTATCACACCCTTCTTTCCACCGCTCCAGCATACTTAATTCACTCCCATCTTATCGTCATTCTTTACATCGCGTTCCTTTCAAATAGTTCATGCTCGAGGACATCGACGAAAAACTTTTACAATTTGAGATTCTTGCTATATTCATATCATCTTGAGATAATACTATAACTCCAAAGGATACGGTATTTTGTCCTAAAGAGAACGATTCGACAACAATAGGAGGTGAGCCCTTGGTAACGTTTATTCTTAGCAACCGCATTCATTTCCGATCTTTCGATTAAAAAGGAACATGGGAAATACTTTGAGAAAATGCGTTCAAGGAGGTGATGATAATACGGATATGTATGGTGCTGGAGATACAGAACCGATGCCTAACGACAGTAACAACGTTGTCGGTGAGTCTTGAAGGATAGCTATGCCACTTTAACCCTGATTTACCTCCATGGTTGTTGGGATCGGTGTAATGTTAAATGGTTTCCTTTCTTTTTAGCTTATGGTAGATGACTTTCAAGCTAGGAAAGTACTTAAAAATCATATTCATCATTAATGTTGGTGTTCTACGCTGGGGTAGCGTAACCTCTTCGTTTTAAGGGGGTTTTTTTCTCTTCCAGCAGGACACTGACTCATTGGTTCATCGATTAGAACCAATTTGGATTCGAAACATATCCAAAGATATTTACGTAGGGAAAGGAGTCTCCGTAACCAGCAAAACTGAGGCGCCCGGCAGGGGAGGGTAACTGAGAACCTCCTTCTTACTACCGGGTGGTGCTTGGTTTTGTCCCAATAGGTCGCCTCGCCCGGAGAACCTGGAAAGAGGTGTAGGCCTCATTGCACTTCCAGGGGATACCGAGCGGGTCCCCTCGTTAGGAACTAGAGGGTAGGCTAGGGCGGAAACCTACCTTTCCCGGCTGTGCCCGACCTGCTGGTCAGGCGGATCGTACGGATAGGAAGGTCCTCCTCACTCAGATTTTTCCCACGTATTCCCCCCTTAGGACACGGAGACTCCACGGCTGCGAAGCCTGTATCTCAAGTAAATGGGACGAAAGCAGAAAACGATGGTCGATATGTACTGCTCCTGAAATATCACTACCTACTATTGATTACTAAATTTACTAAAGATACAGTCCCTCATTTTGAATTTCGCCAAGGAGTCGCTGTCAGTGTGGCCGTTTTCTTCCACTGTCCTTTGATCTATTTCAGTCTACTAGCGTCTACACTACTGCCCATTTCATCAAATTTTACCGATTTCTGGAATCAATAAATAAAAAAATGGATTACAAAATTTATTTTGACTGACAACTTCTCCCCACAGATAATCGTTCTTAAGTCCACGCCTATCTATGAGGGTATAATATCGCCAAATCGTGTAAACTGTGATTCCATTTATCCAGTCATTTCTTATGTTCCTTTGTTGCAACGAAGAATTATCCGAGTTTAAATTGTGGCAGTAGTTGTCACCATCATAATCGCTTACTTATATACAATATGTATATACACGCAAGTACCAGATAGTCTACCAATTGTTTCATCTAGCTGATCCAAAGCGCTAAATACCTCTTCCTCTTTCTGTTAGGGGTAGTCCAAATATGCCCAATAATCCTATCACACTCATCTTTCCACCTGTCCAGCCAACTTAATCCTCGCATTACTACATCATTCTTTACTTATTTTTCTTTCAAATACTTGTTAGCCCATGATAGAGAAACTCTCTGTGACTACACCTGAAACGTTTTTCAGACTTTCTTTTTACTCTCGTCTTTTTACCCCCCTGTAACTTTCCTCTATAAATGTACATACACACACATATAAATGTTTATACAGAAAGGAAGAGAGATGAGCCTTTTGTCATCGGTTAATGCATTTTTTCTTCAGACATGTGGTAAAAATAAGTGTATTCAGTTGTAGAAGATTTGTAAAAGTCACAACAAGGAACAATGTCTGCAACCATATCTTCATTCTAATGTGTTTGAGTAATTATTTCTTAGGCAAGACAAGCATCACCACAGATCATCATCAAATTTG
Source organism: Ceriagrion tenellum (assembly GCA_963169105.1). Classification (NCBI taxonomy): domain Eukaryota; kingdom Metazoa; phylum Arthropoda; class Insecta; order Odonata; family Coenagrionidae; genus Ceriagrion; species Ceriagrion tenellum. The sequence continues at coordinate 154,463,793 of OY720636.1, forward strand.
AGAGGTGTAGGATTACCTCTAATCTCAACATCATACACATCCAACCATGTGAAAGACCAAAATGCCAGTTCTGGCTGAATATTCCTTCCTCTGTTGTTTGCCTTTGGCCTAAATTATACTCCTTTAAGTTTAAGTGTAAATAAAACAGTGAAGAATGAATTTTGGAGGCTGTCTTGTTCATCACTACATGCTTGGAGCTTACATTGGGAAAATCCCGATCATTGGTGCCAGATATTATTCCCTATGCTCCGTGTCTTTTATCATGAGGAATTGGGCCGGTGGAACTCTTGTCTGCCTTGGTACCCGAGTCAGTGGGGACACGGTACCATTTTCTCAGCCAAATGAGTTGTGGTAATCTCAAGTCTCAACTATATGTCAGCCCCACTTGTAACATGCATGAGGCCAACCATTTATTTGTACAGTGCATTTAATGGAGTAAAAAGTGTTGCATGCCTCAGGAAAATGACTAATGAGTGCAGCCCGCGTGCTCCATTGTTTGTATACAAATATCAAATGGAACTTAAGCATTATAGTTTAGAAAGTTCTAGCATTGTGGATATTACAAAGTTTATATTATATAATACATAGTTGTGGGGTTCTGTTTAAAATTTGTATGCACACTGCACATGGTGTACATACATTAGATTTTTTTCCATGACATGCAATGAAAATATAATTTTTGTTAACCCCATGTGCTGAATTATACAGTTGAACGTGGAAACATGCAATGATTGGGGGGTTTCATTACTGACTACTGCAACTGGGACTATGGATTTGAGGCTCCCAATGGAACCTGGCTCCTGCTCTCTTTGCTTATATTTTCCTCAACAGCAGAGTCAGCTGGTAATGGGGTTTGTTCTTTTATGCAAAATTAAAATACTCAATGTATATGGCATGCAATTTTCTCATTAGGGCTCTACTGAATTGACTGCAGGATACATTTTATGTAGGACCAAACATGCGTAGCGTCTTGTAGATGACAATTAGTCTTGGTATTCCAACCAGCAACGGTGACCTTCACCTAAAAGATTCCCATTGGAACTCCAGAAACCTTGTCACCTCCAGGACCCAACGCATATGTTGAAAACCCAAAAATAATGGAGAGATGAAATTGTCACAGTGTTTGTTCATATACATGCAAAAATCTGTAGTAGGTTATTGAGTTGTTTGTGGTCAAATGGTTTGAAATGGATTTATGATACAGACATTTTGTCCATGGAAGAAAGTTTTTAATAAATTTTGATTTCATATTGCAGCCAGACCTAATGAATTTATGGCCGGATCAGAGGTATCAGTTACTTCATCCACTTCATCCGTCGGGAAGCTCCCTAATAAGTCACGGCTACGGAGTCTAAGGAAACCATCAAAAGAGGCCCCTCACCATAGAGCTAAATACACTGAGGATGGTGAGTACTTTTTTTTCCTTAGAACTTATCTCATCTGAATATTTGACTGTTTATGTAAATACAATTCTTTTTGGAGTGGGATATCTGTGTTTAGCAATCAAAGTAACAAAATGCATTGAAATTGGCTCTTGATTATAATATTTGGGGTTCTTTGTGATATTTTTTCTGCCAAATTAATTAAAATGTATTTTGTGAACTTAACATCACGAGAAAATGAAAAGAAGGTACTGCAATTTCCATATAAAAATTTATTTTACGGGAAAGGATTAGGGAAGTGGAGAAGGGGTGGGCCTCCCTTTCTTTGCAAGGTGCGTAACTCTGGGGATAAAGTCACTCTGGTGGTTATGCGTCACCATATGTTTTGTGAAGGGTGAGGCATTTTTCCTAATTCAGAAGCTGTCTTCATGTTCGCTAACCCTGATATTGAAAAGTAAATTCATCCATCTGAGAGATATATTATTACATTCATCGCAGCAACCTTCATGAAGTCTGGTTTTTTAGTCCAAGTATGTTTCCAGAGTGTTTCTATGGTAGAAAGCAGCACTGACTTCTCCTTTCTGTAGATATTGTAATTTCATGAGAGAGATTTACCAAGGAAGGATATCCTCCTCCTCTTTGGACAAGATTCTACCTCTCGTGTCCCACTTTTAATCACCTTCTGAGTCAATGCTGTCTGTTTCCATCTGTGCAGTGTGTCAGTTAGAACTTCCAAGTATCCGTTGCGGACAGGTATTTGGTTGATTGCGACGAGCTCCTTCGTTTGGTTCACATTAGATGCGAATTACAAGCGAATGGTGCACAGTCTGTGTATCAAGGAGTGGAAGGCTTACATTTTAATTGAATGTGGAGTAGTTAGTGCACGTGTAATGGATATTCACAAGTTCTAATTAATACACTGCACTGATAGAAACTGACAGCATTGATAGAAACATACAGCAGTATTAAGGTGTTCCAATGAACCAATATTCATACCCCATTGGCCATCCTCATTTCTGGCATGGCATTTGGAATTTATAGGAGATGGATTTGTATGGAATGGTTCATAAGATTTTCTTATATATTTTTGATATCTCGAAGACATTAAAGATAATGTTTTAGCCCAAAACTGTTTATGGTTATGCTTCGAAAAAGTAACCTTCCTTCAAAAGCTTTGGGTGTTCAACCAAATAACTTACTCTTAATGCAGGTTTTTTCTTCTAGCATGTGTTTTTAACATAGGTGTATATTTATGCCTTTAGAATCCCTGAAACATCTTTTTGCTACAGTTAAGCTTTAAGGTGAAGCGATATGTACCCAAGGTTTAACAAATTATAGAAAGGATGTCATCAATCACTCACAATTTTATGGAAAAACTTCAGTTGAGGCATGCAATAAAAAATAAGTGATCCTTTGCCTAAGGTTGATTAAGGAAATCATGCACTTTTCATTATTACGCTAGTAGTATTTTCTTGCATGGCACTCCACTCTTAATTTGTAGTAGAGTGTTCATTTGCGACTTCAGATTATGTGAACTCTGTTTGCAAAAAGTATTAATTTTTGCCATTGTTTAATTTTTTCAGAGTTCCAGCAAGTCATAAAAAACATTAATGGGGTAAATGAGGAGTACATTAGCCGAATGGAAGGGAATCATGTACTTGAGTTGAATAGCTTGCGAGGGGAATATGCAGAAAAGCTTCGCATATACACAAAGTATGTAGAACAGCTGGAACAAAAGGTGCTTCAACTGCAAGAGGATTGGATAAAATGCCAGACGTTACTTGGCATGGAGGTTAGTGACATTGAAGAAATGCCTTTCCTTATACTCAAATCTAAATTTTTTCTATTAAAAAGGCCTAAGTGATATACATACTCAATCCAATTTTAAAGATAATATTTGGCAAAACTTAGTGGAGATTAACAAGATTGAGCATTTATTATGAAACAATTTCTATATTCCACACTTTATAGCCATGCTAGATTTCAATGCCTATGGCATCATTGTCATGGCACCCTGACCAATAAATGTAGATATCGTTTATGTTGGCAATAAAAGGAATCATACAATGAGTTTGATGAATAAGGCTATACCTAATCATTCTATAAACTTTGATAGTGGAATTAGAATATCATTTTCTTTATGTTAACCCAAATTTATGAATTTTTTTTTTTATACTCAACTCGGTCTTAAGCTAAACTTTGTCTGGATGGTAAAAAAATATTTCCCCTTTATCTTAACAGAGTACCTAACTTCTTCAATCATTTCTCTTTTGAATACCTAGCATTTTGGGTCAAAGCTGGGAATTAAAATGGGAGAAAAATCACTTTTTTTACATGAAAATTACAAAAAAGTTAAAACCATTTTCCTTTAACTGCAACCAAAATCTGAATTCCTCGATATTGTACGGAATACTCTAGCAGGTGAAGCTGCCACAGTTTCTTTCTCCCCTGTAGATTAAAGTGGTCGAGAGGATACATTAGCTTAAATATATGAGCACTCCGCATTGTATCATAGTATCTGGTTTTCAGGCCACATCTTCATTATTATTATTTCTAAACTTTACCCACTAACCATATTCTGAGACGAGAAATAGGCTAGAAAGTTCAATATCAGTTAATTTCTTGGCCAAAAAAGGAAGTCATCAAATTTTTATGGTTGGTTTTTTTCACAGAAATGCCCTCCTTTAATTATTTGTAGTATAGGTACCATCATGAAGTAGGGTAATTTCTATATGGGGCTACCAATAAATGGAGCTTGTTAATTTGTATTTAACTGACATCTTGTGAGCCTATCGTATTAATGATCTTTATTAATTGGCGCAGGAAAAAGAGGAAGTGGTTAAACTTGAAGTAGACAAGACAGAGTCAAGGTTCTTGTCTTTGCCGCCTATATCAGCAGCATCAGCCGTCAAAATAGACTCTCTGACGGCAATGACCTTGAACATGGCAGCACCATTTTTGACCAGTCAACTGTCAACTCAACAATCTCCGGAGACACTGCCAGCTCCTGAATCATTGCTCAACACCTGCAAAGACACCTGCGAAGGCAACAAGACTACTGCGTCTCCCATGGAGACCACATCTGCTTCACTGCCAATTCCTCCCGCTCCACCGATGAGCGAAGTGGATGGACCACAGCCACCTCCTCCTCCAGACCCACCAATTACATTAACCCTCATGACAGGCTCATGTGGACTAATAATATTAGATTCCTAATCAATCAATTTAAAAAGGCCTCAATATCATGCGAAATGTTATATAATAGTTATTGATTTTTTCCCCTCATTGGACATTCTGATTTTTTTGAATGAAAATTAAATAAAATGAATTTGAAAACCAGTACCTATTCTGTATGTTACATTGATTTTGTATTCTCCGTCGGCTTCTGTAATTAGGGAGCAAACGTTAAGGGTGAGCTGAGGGTGATTCATGAAAAGATTCAATTTTCTAACATCTAATGCCAACACTGCCGCCTTCTACGAAGCACAGTAACGAAAGAACTTGGTTTTGAATTGGGAGCTGGTAGGAAAACCATGTGACGAGGCTAAACTCCTGTGGCGACATATGAACAATCGCTCCAAGAAAAATTTCTTCATTATTACTTACTTCCGCCGGTATTCACCTTGCTCTGTCAGTTCGAGCCATTACCACCGGCTGGTGACGAATCTAGGTTCACTTGGAGATTTAAGAGTTCAAATTCAGGCATTGAAAGGGGTCAACTGGGGATTAAGGAAAGAGAAAAACAAACAGATTAAAGAAAACTCTTCTCCCCAAAGCCATTTCTCGCGCTATTTACTTTGTCTCGTACGGTGTACGGATGTCACTTTTTCATGTATGATAAGGGCAATGTATGATGAAAGTAAGGTAGGTGTGAGAATTAATGGGGTTCAGAGTGATTGGTTTGCAATGAAACAGGGCGTGAAGCGAGAATGCATAATATCACAATGGCTGTTTAATGCATTTTTGGATAAATGTGTTAGAGATGCATTTAATGAAAGTACGGTGTTGTAATTGGAACAGTAAACGTGCGAGTTATAGTAAATGCAGATGATAAGACTAAATGAAAAGTGAAATTTAAGGAGAATAACTGCATGATGATGGCGAATGTTGAATTAATTAAACCAGTAGATTATTTTGTGTAATTAGGTAAGATGTTGTGAACCAGTGTGTCAGTACACCGGATATATCTCTTAGTGGTGGGTTGAGGGATATAGTATAATGGTACTCAAGGTAGTCCTTTCAGAAGGGATTCTAGCTAGAGCAGAATAGAGAGGACGATCCTGGGATACCACTATGTTTTGGTTGCTCTTGTGGCATAGTGGCGAGAATGAGCCAAAACTGACCGGTAGAGCGCTGTAACCGTTAGCAGGGAAAGCTGCACGTGGTGAGGGTACTGCGAAGGCTAGTAACCTTACATACTCTATTACAACTTACTGCTAAACGTCAAAATGTTGCCTCGGACGGCCGAAGCCACGATGGGTGGCGGAGGCTGAATAAGTTTGGCCCATTAAGATACGGACTGGAAAGGAACTGAACCCTCGGAATTTGAGAAGAGTGTATGGAAAGGAGCATGTGTTGCTGATCAAAATGTATTTGAGACGGATGAATGTTTTAGGTGTATGTGAAACTAAGTGTAAGGGGCAGGATGCTGTTCCCAAAGATGGTGGTAGTCTGGCATTATGGTCAGGATTTGAACATAATGTACACAGAGTCAAGGTTAAGGACTCATTCTCAATGAGAGAGCTGAGTTGCTAGTAAGGAATTACGAGTTAGTATCCCCTAGATAGCTCTGGGTTTGCATGATAGTAGGTATGAGGAGAGTTGTGATTGTGGCGTGCTATGCACCAGTGGATGGAGAGAGTGACTGCGTGAGAGATGAGTATTGGGAAACACTGGGAGAGGTTTTGAATGAATTTGATCCTGGTGAGAGAATAATATAAGTAGGTGACATGAATGGGTGGGTTGGTGTGAGGGGAGATGCATCTGAGAGAGTGGTTGAGCCTTTTGGTGACACCCGAGCGAATGATAATGGTGAGTGTGTGCTTAGAAAAAGGATTGTTGTGTCGAATACATGGTTTAGAGATAAGAGAATACATATGTATACTTGGCAAAGGAGTGTTTGTAAAAGCATGATTGATTTTATTGGGTATAATGAGAGATTGAGATAGTTAGTTTGGGACACGCGAGTGAGGAGGGGTGCTGAATGTGGAACAGACCACTATTTGGTACTCTCCAAAGTGAATCTGGGCAGACAGTGTGTACGAAGGAAGAATGTTGCGCGTAAGCAGTTGAGAGTGAAAGTGGAAGGGTTGCTAGACGTTGCTCTATCGTTGAAGCATATAGAATGGGAGGAGCATACCAGAAACGAAAATGTGAATGATGCGTGGGAGTGTTGAAAAGGAGTGACTGTGGAATGTGCTGAATGTGTATGTGGAAAAGGAGTGGTAGGAAGAACGAAAGGTGATGGTTGGTGGAATGAAGAAGTGAAAATTGCAGTCAGAGAAAAGAAAGAGGCATACAAGGATATGATTGCTGCCAAATCTGAGGACGATCGTACTAAGGCATGTGAGATTTACGGAAAGAAAAAGAATGAATGCAAAATCGTTGTGAAAGAGAGCAAAGAATGAATGCGTGCGGATGAAGCTAACAAAATGCAGAGTGATTTTGAAGGTAATAAAAAGCTGTTTTGGAAGTGGGTAAAAAGGGCTAAGATTGGTGACGGCATGGGAATGAAAGCCGTAAAGAACAAAATTGGAGAGATGATGTGGGACGAGAGCAATGTCAGGGACATGGGATATTAGGAGTTTGAAAAACAGGAGGGCGTGTATGAAACAGTGTGTGGGGTAGATGAGGCAAAAGAGGTTTGCAAGGATAGGTCAGTATGGAGGAAATTATTGAAGCAGAGTTAGGTGTACAATTATGTATGAAATGAGTGAATCATTTTGACTGGGCCTGAATCTGAATGTGATGTTTTCATGCATCCATCTAGTTATTACTATTAATTACTTTTGGAAAATCATTAAACATATAATTTTAAAGGTATTTTTTAGGTTCCCTAATGCTTGACTCTATTTATATCTTGGATATATCTTATCTCTATATATATATTTTGGAAGATAGTATGGTTTATCTCTGATTATTTTTACTCTTCTTCAATAACTGTTTAAATCATTTAACGAAACTATTTCAAATTAGGTACATGGAGTATTTTTTTTAAATTTCTTTTAACCTGCAAATGGATATGAAAGTATTTGTAACCGTATCACTCCTATCAAAATTATCAATAGAGGTATTATTTTTGTAGCTATACATACGTAAAATGGCGCAATACATTGTCGCACAATCCTAATTTTACTTGGGGTTAACATCAAAGTTATTGCTCCGATTGCAATAAGCTCATTTGGGGCTGGGAAATTTAAGGAAAATCACAGAATACAGAAATTGAACCAAAAATTTAATCATACATATATTTATACATACATTTAACTGGGTTAGAGAATTTTCAAAGTAAACAAAATTCTTTACAATTGCAGGTAATTGCACTATTTTTCTTTTCTGAACTCCTGAAATCGTTGATATCTTTAGATCTAATGTAAGAAGTAGTCTTCGAAATAGATCTTCGTTTGTACTGATCCTGGAGAATTTTTTTGTGTGGTGTTCCCGATATCTTCTGATATCCTTATTCCTAGCCTCCATCGCCTCTTCGGAGAATTTAACCAAAAGGGAGGACAGCTTCCTTGGCGATTGCTGATCCGTGAATTTACGTCACTTTCACTTAACTTCAATGATACACTGCAGACTCACCTCACACTTCTCCTCTGTGATAGTGATGTCCTCGGGGTAGGCTGAATATTTGACTTCTAATGCGGACTTGTAGCTAGGGTATGTGGAAAGGCCATGTATTTTAGATGTGATTCGAAGAAGAAAGAAGTGGTTTTTGGTAAAATGGCCAGAAACAATAATGGAAAGAGCTTCCTCTGGAGATAGTTCACTTTGCTTGGCCTCCTTTGTTCTCCATTCAGATAACACGCACCGCGCTCTTGAGAGAGTGTTTGTCGTCACCACTTTAATTATTTTTGCGACAGACTCATCTCCTTTGCTTCGATAGCTCATCGAGGTGGCGAACGCTTACTCATCTGGTGATGTGCTAGCCCTAAAATCCTCTCTTTTCCTTCTCTTTGCCCTCTCACGGGATTCCTCAAACAGTTATTTCGGTCGGCCAATTTCAGCTAACTCAGTCGAACCTTCGAACAGTAATGATTTTAATTAACACATTGAAGCAAGAGATACTGATATCACTGCAACTCATTACAATTCACACAGTAGATACTCACCGGATATCTTGGGAACATATTTATATAAGACCGGAAAATTTCAACTTCAGTTGGAGCCAACTTCCGAACTTTCTTCGGAAATAACGTGAGCTTTGCTCCCACTTACGAAGATAATTTGAGAAAAGATACTTTTGCATAAAACTTGCTAAAATATTTTTGGCATTGACGTCCTCATTAAAATTAAATTTGTTGCTTTACTAGTCCAGTATGCATTGTTTCTTTGATGATGTAGATTTTTTTCCATTTTCAATAAATTTCATCTGCATCTCAAGATGCGAGACATTTCTAAGATCCATTAAACCCTATGAAATCTTTTTTAAGTTAAAAATTAGTAAAATCTTACAAGACTACACTGATTGCACCACTGTTAGCCAAAAATCCACGGAAGTGTATTGAAACTGGAAACTAATAAACTACGGGTTCCCCTCTTCGAAAATTGCCTTCTCTTTTTTCGAACGTAAAGAAGATACAACAGCCTCCATACTTAAAAACAAACAATCGTCTTCCTCTGGCAAAGCACTGCGCAGAACTGAATTCTAGCGAGAAATATTCGGACAAGCGATGCTTAAAAGTAACTTGCGCAGAGTATGCCGCAGGGTGAGGACCGTGATCGACTTTTTCCTAGAAGCCTCACACACGTGCAGGGGGACAATGCTCACCCCATTCACCCCCTGTGGCCTTTCGCAAAGAGAGCGGCGGTTGGGTTTTTTCCGTAGGGGAACAATAAAAATGTGGCATAGCTCAGTCTTTTTCGGTAGCTGTTTACTCTGAAAGCGGTACGGAGCCGACAGCGGTTTTAATAATAATAATAATAATCGAGCGATTTGAAGACTGTAGTCCTCTCTTACAATTGACTCATTAGACGAACACGAACATCACGCCACCAGGGCCTAGAGTTAAAGTTAAAAAAATATAAACTAAACATAGTTAACCAAATTATAAATCAAGCAAAACTAGATTTCCATGCAACGAAAAGATTTACATTCATATGTAATAACGTTCATTGAATAAATATACCGTCTAAAATTTGTTCTCCTTGATGGTGAACTTCTCCGAAATCGACTGATATCACGCGACTGGCATTTTCAACCTGAATGCTCCATGGTTGACGGGTCCCAGAGACTTCTCTGATCAACGGTAATACCAATGTAGTTGCGCATTTTGTAAACCAAATCCTGTAGAATCCGAATACACCATTCACAACTTCCTCACCGAAAGTCGAACAAATGACTTTTGGCCAGCTTTTTTCGATTTGGGACCACTGTGCGGCGTGATTGGTATGTATGTATTGAGTTTTAAGAGAGGAAATTGGTTTCATTTATGGAATGTATAATATTAATTAAAATTTTCAAATGCGAAAATTCGCTTGCAATTGTAAGCAGAGTACTCAATTACCCACGAACGACCGAGAGGTATTGTCGTCGTTTTAAGGAATTATTTATATTCGAGCGCTTGAGCAAACGTGAACACTTGCTTTGAATGAAATTTATTTTGATTCCGATGAGCCACGATCCCATATCAATTCTACCATCGATTGTTGCCACAACTCGCCTTCAAGCGTTTGCTCAGCTGTATCTGAGCTTATTACCCCCTTATTATCAGCCTATTTCACGCTTGAAAATGTCAGACCTTAGAGACTCGACCGTTTCAGGCTTCACTTGGTGGATGTTAATAGTATCCATATTTAGAGAATAAACTTTGGTACTTTTCCGCCGAATTGTGTAGTACCTACAATGCGTTTCACTGACTTGCGGCATCATACGGTACAAAAATTCAGTCTAAACTGAATTTTGGACTGGACTGAATTTGGAATTTGGGTTTGGAACGAATTGTTGAACCTGATGATGCCGCAAGTCGTAGCATGCTTCCCAATTAACGAATTCACTTTTTAACATTCATTCGGGTTTTTAAAAGAATGAATTAACCCTTTATACAAGCATTCATTAACCTTGGAAACTTCAGGTTCAGTCGGACTTTAGAAATTGTGTAGATCGATTGTAGCATATAAAAAATAATTGTTTTTTCACACTCGATTATCCTAACTGACGAGATAACGGTACAATATTATCATTCACACACCATAAGTGTAAACACAGAAGTAAGCTTCTTTGATCACTATGAAATTACATTTTCAGTCACTGTCATATGCCAAAAATAAACCAATATCTTATGCCCATGGATTTTATTATCCTTTATCAAGGTGTAAAATATTGCAGAAAACGAAATCATGCCGAATATTTCCAGCGGGGTGGGCTGTTAGTACGAATGATAAGTTATGAAGAATAAGTATAAAGTCTACATTGTGAGTGTTAGAGCTTAAATTCTGATGTATTGCGATTTTATGCCTGGAATTTTGTCGGCATGTTCGCCTTTTATGTCCAATTGCCGCATCATCGTTGGCTGGAGAGGCAGTGAATAATAATATTCTAGCATATCGCCACGTCGCTCGGCTGTCATCTGGTTCACCGACATTCCTTCTCCTTACGCAGTGCCAGCAGTTTAAATGTCGCTCTCTTTGTATTCCCGTGGAGGTAGAAAGCTGAACATGAATATCGATGGCTGCTTGTCGCTGCTTGTCCGTCTGTCTTCGTTCTTCTCAATTAATTAGCCATCGGTAAACCTTAGCAAAGCTCCGGGTGGTGGTGGCCGGGGTGGTTTGCTTTTCTGAATGACACACAGGTTTCAAATACTTGCTGCACCGGAAATAAAAGGCTCGCCGCGCCTCGTAAAGTTTGGAAGCACCCGTCGAATACTTTCGTGGGGGTGAAAGAAGTCAAATACCTCTTCTTTCCTGTGGGTTAAACGACTGGCGTCCGAAACATTTTCTTTGGCAGAAAAGGTATAGACCCGCAACATAAGGGGAAAGTAAGCTCTTACTAAAGGCATACTATGTCCCAAATCATATAATGCGGCCTTCATACATTCCGATTTTGAATGGATTAGTATTAGCGGAGCTTCAACACGGGGAAACGTTTTTGGGATCCTCAAGTGTCCTCCAAGATTACCAGTTACTTTAACTCTGGCTGAAGTCAGCCGGCCACACAACCCATGCACGATGGGAACTAATAGCCTTTGATTGGAATGGTCTGGGCTGATGAGGTGAAATCCGAGAACTACTGCTTTCTGTTCGTATTCCAGTGAAAAGAGTATGCTTTTTCCTTCCCTTATAGTTCTATTAAACGTTCGCAGACAATATCACCACGCATTGTAAAAGTAACTTAGTTCATAGTAACGCATACGGACGCAAATAAATACACCGAAAGGATACGATTCTTCATCTGAAATTTGCCTTGAAATAAGATAGCTCGGTAGTTGTAAATGGAAGACAAACCCGAATCACGATCATGGTTTTTCAAAATTATTGTTCAATTACGCACGTGATCCTAAAACGTGATCTTCGTCAAGGAAGATGAGGTGCTTCATGGCAATTGAAAGCGCTCTCTGGACTTTGAGCATTGCCCTTCCAATGTAGCTTCCCATAAGGATGACGATAAAGACCACGAGCATGAAAGAACCGTGATCATACCCCTGGCCGAGACATTTTTGAGATTTGAATTCGAATCTTGGTCAAGTATAATGATTTTTATATGGCAACTTTCATTTCTTTAGTATTTATTAAATTTCATATCCTGAGCCAGTCATTGCAGCTATATATTACATGCATTCATATCGCCAATATGAGAAAATTCATATTAAAACTCATTTACGTTCATTGGAATTCGAACACGGACCACTCGGCGAGACAAATACGTATGACAGATGCAACGTTAACCGTTACGTATTAGTATATATCATTTATGGAATTTTACTGCTAACTGAAGTCTTTTAAAAGACATTTTTTAAATTTTATATGTGCGGAAAATTTATAGCTAATACGTATTACGCAGTCCGACATTAGAGAGTTTTTTTATCCATAAGTACACCTAACTTGGGTTATTTTTTTCTAAATGTTTGCTCGTATATTCTACATTTACTAGATAAGGCTTTACAGTGAACAGCTCGTCAGCAAGCTTCCCGTGATTTGATGAAAGAAATGTCGGAAAATATGCCTAGATTATACTGCGTCGATGCCAGCACATTTATACTTTTACATTCTCACAGTTTTCATGATCCCACTCAGGCCAACTAGAGACTCGTTTACATTGAGCCATGAACGATTCGTGAGTAAATATCAGTTTTGAGATCGGAACGTCATCAATCCACAAAGTGAAAATCACCAAAAATAACATCTCGTAGACTATACTTATTTTAATTGTCTTTTTTGTATCAACATTTGGTGCGAATAAATCTCGATTTATATTATTTCGGTGTCAGAGACACAGGATACGTAATTCTAAAAGGTTCTCAGAGAGTCAGGCGCAATAAATATCCCTTGGTGGTAGCAGATGACGATTTCAGCATATATTCCGAGTTAGTTGGCATATTGAATATTTTTTTCAATTAGTCTTTCTGTAAAAATGTTTTTTTTCATGTAAGAAACATGCTGAAATAAACACATCGATACACCACGACTGAATGCGCGAATGAGATAAGAAGAAAGCTCGAAAAAGAGTCGATTAATGTGTAAGTTCTAGGGGTCCGGAGGATGTGAGTTCCATTGTGGATTTCAAACATTTACGGTAGACGATGACTGCCTCAGTATTGCCAGTCTTACGAAGTATGTGCTGCTCCTAGATGTTCCCAAGAATGGCGCGCGAAAAATTTAGTGTTAATTTCCGGCACGATATCCACTTGCATGTTTTAGTTCCTTGTAGTGCTATTTATCTGTCACATTGATAATACTGACCAATATTTGTATCTTGAGTAGTGTACTGCGATTGGGAACAGCCATGTAATTATAGACCAATATCATTAACGCCACTATCTTGTAAAATTATTGAGCATATAATAGTTACATCAACAATGGGACACCTCGACAGCCAGGATTTATTGATAACAAACCAGCATGGGTTCAGAAAGGGACGGCCTTGCGAAACTCAATTAGGTCTTTTTGTTCATGACATTTTAGTTTCCGGAGAAGGTAACGTACACGTAGACGCAGCGCTTCTTGACTTTAGGAAAGCGCTTGACAAGGTTCCCCACTGCAAGTTACTCGCGAAGTTAGCATCATACGGGATAGACAGTAATATAGTAGGCTGGATAGGAGACTTCTTACATGAACGTGTTCAAAGGGTGGTATTAGATGGTGTCAGCTCAGGCGAAGTAAAAGTTACATCGGGTGTTCCCCAGGGAAGCGTGGTAGGTCCAATTTTATTTCTTCTATACCTACGTAAATGACTTGAATACAGTAGTAAAAAATAGCAAGCTCCGTCTTTTTGCCGATGATGCAGTAGTGTATAAGGAAATTATAAATGAAGAGGACAGTCAGTCTTTAGCTGAGGATTTAGATGCGATTGATGGTTGGTGTGATAGATGGCAGCTAGAATTAAATTTGAAGAAATGCGCGATTATGAACTTTAGAAAAAAGAATGGCTTTCGCCGGAATAATTATAGCATCAAAGAAAAGAAAATATCTAACGTAGTATCTATTAAATTCTTAGGCGTCACCATCACTGAAGACATGTAATGGGGGAAATACATCAGAGAAATAACTAGTGTAGCAAACCGTAGATTAGGATTCGTAAAAAGAGTTCTAGGCAAATTGCGATGAGAGAGTACGAGAAAGAAGCAATTTTACACTTGTCAGGCCTCATTTAGAATATGCCGCTAGTATATGGGATCCGTACGAGGAAGGTTTGATAAAAGAATTAGAGCGTGTGCAAAGGAAATCCGCTAGATTTGTTAAAGGCCGTTATGATAATTGTACAAGTGTTACGAGTTTAATAGAAGAACTAGGATGGGAATTACTATCAGATCGCAGGTTAAAATATAGGTTAAACCTTTTAAATAAATTCGAAACCGTTTGTTCACAGATGACGTTAGATATATATTAAGAACCCCTGCGTATTATGGTAGGTTTGATCAGATTAACAGGATTAGAGATATAGATTGTCGTACCTATAGATTTAAAATGTCATTTTTCCCGCGTACTATAAGAGAGAACAATAGGCAGCGTAGCAAGGGGATAGGTAGGTGAAATGTAGTAAGAGTAGTCTGTAGTGCATGATGCATGTAATAACAACCAATAATCCCTTCCTTATTATGTAGATACTAACCATCTAGCTGCATGTGACCCTGATCTCTAGCATGTCTCCCTTAAATATCCTACTTGCATGACAATAGTGCATGTTTGGTGATCTTCACACCCTGCCACACACCCTCGCGGTGGCTCGCAGGGTATTACGTAGATGTAGATGGTAGCATGTTCTTCTACGCATCACTCCTAGTAACTAGTGTGACTGCGTACTGTTGTCTCCTGACTGCTTTTGGCATGTCTGGCATCCGGGGGAACGTGCGCGGTTCTCATTTAAACTAGGATGAGTGCTCCAAGCTTGGTGTGGAATCTCCCCGTGCCACACACCCTAGTGGTGGCTTGCACGGTATTCCGTAGATGTAGATTTGTAGCCAGTAAATCAAGAATAGTATCTCCTCTGTTAGGTGCCCTAGCAATCTGAAGTAGTGCGTTTCATGAGAATGTGTATAGCAGGGACTCACATAAGTCTTTATATCCCCATCCGGGTAATAAACTGTAGGTGTTTCAATCCATAGAGAGAACATTGAAACCTCCACTTCTAATTATATTTCTTTCGGGATTCCTGGATGTGATGCTATTTATCTGCATTTCTAGTTCCAACTTTGAATGGAGGTCAGTATAGTGTGGCCTGCAGTGCGAGCACACAAATATTGTGTTGGAGTTAGGGCATTAAATTGAAAACTATACAGATATTAGGCTGGTCTCTGGAACAAATTCTGCTTGGCTGACGATTTTATTTTTTACAGACGCAAGTACTCCGCCGCAGGATCGGTTAATTCTACCTTTTCAATAAATGGTGAACGATTTTGGGAACACTTTACTATCTGAAGTATCGTTCGTCAACCCACTTTACATTGACCAACATTAACTTCTGTCTGTCTCTCAGCAATGGCAGAAAACGGAGTATTCAACGTTTTACCATTACATCCTCATTGAATTATTAATATTTATTACACAACTCCTATGTAAAACATGGAAACTACCTTTTAAAAGTTATGGCCTTTTTTATGTACGCATGAAAACACATGTACATCTACTTATTACCCTACAAGCCACCATAAGGGTGTTTGGCAGGAGGTGACTTATCACCTATATGAACTGCAGTGAGGAAATAACTTCCTCCAACAAGTACCTCATTTCCAGTGTACTACAAATGCTAGAGATACTACTACAGTAACACATTTTGTTAATATGAGAACGTGACATAAGAGTCATGCAGGGGACATGTTATGGAGGTTGATTCCTTCTTTCGGGTTTTCCGCCGCGTTGGTTCATGTTGGGGACGAACCCCAACATGAACCCGCGATCGTCCCCAACATGAACCAACGCGGTGGAAAACCCGAAAGAAGGAATCAACCTCCATCAAAGCCCCGCGGAAGCCTTCAACAAAGGGGGCATGTTATCACTACTCGGCAGATTTAGAAACATGAATTAGGTGACAAGCATGGATGTTGGCTTTTGAGGTCATAGTTATTTGCTCTTGACGTACGCACTGAAGACACTGAAACTGTTACTTCTCGACCTCCAGTTAAATGCGTCAAGTACTCGCTTGATATGCGTGGCAAAACTCGTACTACGTTTATGTCTATCGCTCAATGCCGATAACAAACAAGGAAGACACATATTTAGTGTTCTAGGTGCGAAAGTGGATAATGTTTCCTGCACAGCTTCGATGGAAAACAGAAGGTAGTTATACAAGACATATCCGTTTGCCATTGATGGACGCCCAACAGACACATGAAGCGTCTCATTTATATGGTTCAATTCACATAAAAAACCAAGATGTGAACTATTATATGTTATATGCACGCACATTTGTTAGTATTTATTGCACAATTCCTATGGAATATATGGAAGGTACCTGTTAGAAGTCGCAGTCACTTGTTCTTGATGTACGCGCAAAAACACGGTCAATGTCTTACATATGTCTCTGCATGCCGATAAAAAACAAGGAAGTGTGAATATTTATTTGACTACTACAGTGAAAGACGTGGAAGTTAACTTTTAGAAGTTACAGTCGTTTGCTATTGATGAACGCGAAATAGTTGCGTGAAACGTCTTATATCTGTCTCTGAATTCCGATTACAAACTAGGAAGAAATCTATAAAATGTTACATAACTATGAAACCGATAGTTTCTTGAAAAAATCCGATTTAGTAAAACTAGTAAAAGTTATAGCCTTTTGCTATTTCCCTAAAAACATGTCGAAAATGTTCTGCGAAATTGCCTCCATTATGGATACCAATAGCCTTGAGCTAATGGTTGTTGTAAGTGTATTCTCTTTCAATTTCCCTATATCAATACGAAAATGCCCTTCCATATTGAGTAGAATATTGCATAAGTTTCAATTTTCTCCCTGAAGGAGTAATCTTAACCCATTCAGTATTTGAAGTGAAGAAGTGCATGATTGTTTTGGTAAGGATATGAAACTTATTTCATTGAACAGGGATTGACGTAATTGTCTCTTAAAAGAGTGCATTTTTAACTGCAGCTTAAGTTGATAGAACATCGAAACTTGGACTAGAAATATTATAGGGGTTGGGAATATTTGGTGGATTTTCACAAAAAAACTCGTTAACTTATTTTTGCAAGTATCCCATCAGCAAGTAAAACGTAGTGTTTTCAAGGTTTATCGATGTAGTGAACCACAATTTTGACCAAGAATAAAAGACTTAAAATGACTGAGTTTACCATCGAAATTTCAATAATCCGTCATTAAACTTCCTGTTCTAAAGTAGTCGTTTTATACTATACAAAAGATAAAATAATACCGGTTCATGATTTTACAAGCATTTTCTGGAGGAGATAAAAGTGTCAAGCCGATTTAAGCCAAGCTAATTCAATGATATGCTGAGTCATTTTTATCTCAAATACTTACAACTCCCACATCCAAAAAAAGTTTAGGACTGGCTAACTGAAATTAGTAAACAGAATGCCGAAACTCCATTAAAATTATTAAATATGCTAATGTGGAGTATAAACCCCACCTCAGGATACGTAAAGCTGTAGATGGAACTACGATATTATAAATCGCATCACCGAAACGAGCCGAATATCATCGTAACGCGTCTTGGTGACGAATAAGGTCGTATTATCCCCCTTGCATCGAAATGAATGTCACGTATGGATTTGCACCGAGCGTTCAAGAGAAGAGTCAGCGTGGTCAGCATCGCAGTGCCATCTGGGTCGCTGATGACGGCTCGACCGATGTGTGAAAATCTGTCTTCGAGTGTCTAGCATGTAAAGTGGTTTTTGTCAGCGAGGGACGTAGTTCGTAATGTGGACTGTGTCTTATCGATCCGCATATTTAGCATTCGATTGTAAAACTTTCCAGAAGTAGTTGTTTGTTGCAGGAAGATTCTGTGGTTACCGTGTCCCTAAAAGTATACTCAAGCAGAAAATAACAATAAAAATCAAGGCGATAACGAAAAACCATGATGAGGTTGGTCGTTTTAGCACTTCATCACGTGAGTAAATACGGTTAATTACAGTCTACCATATAGACAATAACGAAACAGAAAGGGCGTCTGAGAAAAATCAAAGTGTCCGACGAATCCAACACTTAGCAGAAAGGAAGAGAGCCCATTTGCGAAAAGGAGAGATTCCTGTTTTAATGGATTGGAAATAGGGGGGTGAGGGTTCACACTATTCCTGGACATACTTCTGTGCGAAAGCCAAGCTGATTTTCGACGATCTAAGGTCTCAGGGAACTTCGACAAGTTCTGTCCGCTACGAAGACTTCAAAGCGAGCAAAGGTTGATTCGATCGTTTCGGAGGAAGTGCGAGCATTGAATGTATAATAAGGGACGGCACTGCTGATGGTGCAGATAGAGAAGCCGAAGAAAAATATTTTAGGCATTAAATTAATTCATATAAAACGAAGGTTACTGCTCACCGCAGGTGTGTAATGTAGATGAGACGAACCTATTATGGATGAAAATGCCCGAGAGGGCTTATATCACAAAGGAAGAGAATTTCTTGCCTGGTCATAAGCCCATTAATGATATGTTAACGCTTTTGTTGAGAGCTAATGCTTCAGGTGACTTTAAACTGCGGCCCATGTTCGTCTATCAAGTCCTAGAATCTTCAAGAAATATGAAGTTGACCAGTCTAACCTGAGTGTCTTTTGGCGTTGCAATAGGAAATCTTGGGCAACACGCCCAATATTTAACGAGTGGGTGTTAACGGAGTTCTGCCCCTCACTCAACATTTACCTCGAGAGAATCCAATTGCCACATAAAGCGACAACGGTGTTGTACAATGCCCCAGGCCACGATCGAATGCCGCCGCATCCCTCCAGGCGGAATTCGGCTTCTTTAAAGTGCAATTCCTCCCTCCCAATAATGCTTCTTTGCTCCAACCAATGGATCAGAAAGTTATTATAAATTTAAAAAAATGTGTTTAGAAAAATTGTTTGCCAAGTACTTCGATGAGGCCAGCAGTCACGATTGCATCTCACAGAAATATTTCCGAAAACCTAAGTATTATAGATAGTATTCGGTTAATAGTGGAGTCTCGGAATGAATATTCCACCAGATCCCTCAATTCTGCTTGGAAAAACATTTAGCCGAAAGTTATACACGATTAATCAGGGTTTGATGAGGAGCACGCAATGGACGAAGAATCCGTCCACATGGACGACCTGGAGAGTGAGCTGGTAATATCAGAGCTCCAAGAATCGAAGAAAATAGCCGAAGGAAAAAACTGCTAGCGGCACAATAACGACGATGGAAATACCGTGATTTTTGATGACATTAAAGAATTACTCGTTGCCTGGGGCACGGTTGAAAGGATTGCATAGAAATATCCTGGCATAGAGAGGACTGAACTTTGATCGTGCAGCTACATAGATGAAGTGTTTAGACACTGCAAAACACTTCATCCAGAGACAGATAAATATACGACCTTGCATCAATTATTTAAGTAAATATTGTAGTTATTTCATATTTATTGGCTAATTTATTGTCATTGAAACAGAGGTCATAATTACTGTCCGCTGAAAGTTCAACTTATCCTCGGCAATGCTTCCATTAAAATAGTTTTGTCCTCGGTGTTCTTAATGCGTATTACAAGTTATCCTACTTGGTAAACGGATGCTTTCATGAAGGCTGTTGGTCCCTAAGATAAACAACAAGCCCCAAAAAACTCTTCCAGTCCTGATGAGTCAGTCCAGCTGTTCCGAGGAAAGTGTTTTGAGTGAGTTTTCACCTCCGCTTTTCAGTTTATTGTAATTTGCTATTTTATCTCTGAGGGACGTCCTTGACGGGACGAAGATATCAAGGATGCCGTATTAGCGTACGGAGAAGTAAGATCGTCAGAAGCAATACACTCGCTGGATATGACGACGACGGGCTGACTAGACACGTCCGCTGTTCCGAGAAGCGCTGTGAGTTACAAAACTCCCCTTTGATGCCATCGAGATTCATTTTCGGCTTTCTACCACCACGGGAATACAAAGAGAGCGACATTTAAACAGCTGGCACTGCGTAAGTAGAAAGAATGTCTGTGAACCAGAGGACAGCCGAGCGACGTGGCGATATGCTAGAATATTATTATTCACGGATAGGTTACTGACAATTCCTTCACCTGTCGTCTATGTTATCAAAGCTATTCATCTCTCATAATTAGCCTATTTCCAACATAACTTATAACTTGTACATAATTTCAATAAGTTCACAACGCCACTTTATACATTTAAGCTCGTTTGTTTGCGTACCGTGCAGATGATTGCGACGTAGAGATGATGGCTCGAGGACAAAATAAAGACGCCTGTTTACCGATGCCGAGATTTCGCAAAGGTATGACTAAATCATAGCCCACCTTCTCTAATCATAGGTGGAAAATGCGATGGTATATAAAAACGCTGAGATGGTATCGCTTTTAGACGGTGAATACGGGAGTGAAGTGGTATACTCCAGTCCAAAAAAAACTTACCACCTCGGAGCCGAAAAATTTCCAAGTCCCGAGTTGACGTTGATGTGACAACACGGTCGAACCACGCCCCCTTCGCGGCAAGGCAATAAACAAATGGAACGGGAAGACCTTCCTCCCCACAGTTGGAAAGGGAGGATGAGGGAGAATATGCTCTTAGGGAAAATTTTGACCGGCGAAAGGAAATTCTCGATGGTAGGAGGAGAGCCCAGGCTTCTGTTCGCTAAATGTGTCAGCGAGAATGGGATAGCCCGTTTCGGTCGCTCCAAGAGACCAAGATCTCTCGTTGACGACGACTACTAGAAGATGTGGAAAGGCCAATCTTCGTCTTCGTCATGTGTAATGGAGGTTCACGAAGTTCACTTACGTGTTTATTTAAACTGGCATGCTACACAGTTACACGCGTAAATGGAATGTGAATATGATATAAACTACTCGCATTGAATTTATTCTCAAAGAGAAAAATCGATTTCCTGGACTAAGATTCGATTTTTGTGTAAAAAATACATTTTTGATCGCAGCCGGTATCATATATGTTTCCTCCGCCGCGTTTCGAACATTAGGACTATGCGTCTTTGAATTTCAACGTGATATTTTTCCCACAAATAGCATTATAGCTCCCTCTTAGAAACATTAATTACTTCAAAGTTGGATTAAAATAACTCTGTACCCAATAATTCTACTGTTTGAATGCTTTCGAACACAATTCCATCCACTCATCTGTGGAATTCTGGATTCACTCAATTTTTGTTTCCCGTTAGGAATTACGTGGGATTAAATACGCTGCTTGCCGGACAGAGACATCTTTTCGCCACACAGTGTTAACACTTGGTCCAACTTCGTCTCATCGGCGTATGTTCCACTATAACCTGCTACTTCATAATTTAAAAAAACCTTTGGTCGAGAGGAAGAAACTCGATCAAAATTATTTCCGAGGGCAGCTTTCAAATATCCAACTCCGTAACTTACCAGTCGTTGGGTTGGGTATGTTGTTTACATCGCATATGGCAAAACGGAGCATTGGCCACTGGAGTTGACATCGCACGTTTTCTGCCATTGTTATTCTCGGAATATGTGATTAAGGCAGGGTAAATGCATTCGTAAATTTTCCTTGCTCCCAAATTCACTGATTCTTTAAATTTAATTCATATTACAGAACTCTACAACACCACCGGAAGAACTTCATTATTCTATGGACATCCTCCCTAAATTTAATGACGCTGGTATCATCTAGATGATTATGAGTAAAAATGAAATAGCTTCCCACGTTAGTATAATTGGCGGTCAGCATTGAATATCGGTACCATTCCTTTCGTAATCTTTATAAAAAGAGTATGGCAAAGGAAACCAACTACTTCGGCTTCTTATCGAAACAGAGCATTCATATTCAAAGTAATAATAAGCGGGAAATATTTCCAAATGGATATGGTTGGCTAGACAAACCTCAATAATTACTGGTTTATTGACACAAGTCATTCATTCAATCGTCATTACTTTCCGATAATATGTAATTTCTTGTTGTTTAACTTTGTTTGTATGTGTTGAATGTAAATTTGAAATGTAAAATTGTAAATGATGTTACGACGTCTCCATTTTATTTCTGACGAAAATCTTTGAAATCGACCAAACACGTAGCCTTTACTCTGAATCCTTTCAGTTGAAAATAACTCAATGTCACTTATTTGACTATGAAGTGCCGTAAATATTATCTTGAGTTCACTCAATTAGTGAGTTCAGCCTCCACTCCATTATCCAAAATCAATTGTGTTGAGGCAGCACCCTGTCGACCCCATGTATACATTTCTGGGAGAGCAATAAACATTCCGCTCAAAAGAAAACCCTTCCCACAACCCTGGATTGTGAAAAGGCTCCACTCTTCTTAAAGTGACCTAAACAGGGCTGCGGTTTCTTTCTCAGCTGGGAATGGGCATGTCGGAGGGCATGGGCATGCCGGTGGTGTTTCTCGGGTTATGCTAAGAACCGCATAAATTTCATCCTAACCCAATCTACGGACGGGTAACCACCTATAAATTCTGGTTCAAATATAGACCCTTCTGTTTGGAAACTTTGATTTGTATAAAGATGGCGGAAATTATAATGACGTCACTACATGCTTCTTATCCGAAAGAATAACGAGAAGTTCTACTCAATGAAGTAAATCCGTGCATGAAAATCAGCAGTTGGACAAAGAATCACCATAAATTTTGATTTAGTAACCGAAACCAATGATTACGGCTACCCTTAACACCAAAGGCGCAGCCTGGGAGACGGAGGATTCGTAGATCAAATAAACATGGCTGCTGCTGCAAAAGCTCCTTTTGACGTTGTCAACCGCTGGATTGTACCCTACTCTCCGACTCTGATTACGATGCTTAGCGCACATATGAACGTTAAATAGGGCAATCAATTAAGTCATTGACTGCAAATATATGTATGTACACAAGGGAAGCGATCTAGCTTTTAATTCGCCCAGAAGACGGCTCAAGTGAACCGGAGGTACGAGATGACCATCAATCGACCTGGGTGCTATTTAAGCAGTAATGAGTCTGCGTTTAATTAAGTAGATATGAGTAGTGAGTCTATTAAGTAGTAATGAGTAATGAGTCTGCGTCTATTTTTGGGTTTCCCGTGCATGAAAGGGGACCGACAGTCAGACACCTCTACGTGCACCTGGAAAAAGGCCAGCGTGTCTTCTACAACGAACACAACGTACAAAATAAGTTACGAACTCCTCAAATGTCCTCGCTAATAGTAATATTCAGGCTTTGTGCTTTTATCATAAAACTAGTTCAACGTTTTTCACACCCGTTGAATTTCAACGGGTACCTTCTGCAAGTATTTAATAAAAATGTATAGATTGAATTAATAATTCAAATTCAATAAAAAAAATTTCACTTTAACCTCACTATAATATGAGTGGAGTGAGAGGTTAATCAGGGTGGCTAGAAATCTCGTTAAGGCGATGGTTTAGATTGTCGGATGAGATCCAAGTCTTCCGCTAGGTGGGATGTTATGCTATACCTAGTCACCAATCCACCCCTCACTTCCCAGCCGGCGCAAGGCTTAGGTATCTACTTCGGTAGCAAATAGGGGTAGGTTAACGGTATGTGCCCCTCTCCCTTTTTCATCCTTAACATATCCCAAACTCATGACACCACATGACGTCTTTCGAATCATAAAATATTGCTGAAAAAACGTGTTTAGTCGGTTATTGTTCACATAATAACGATGATCAAAATTTCCTGGCGTTACCTTTGGATTGACACTTTATTGTAATGTTATTGGAGCAGCAGTATTAGTGGCTTAATTATTTGCACTTGTCCGATCTAAGCGAGAGTGACTTCAGTAGTCCTCCGACCATGATGAGTTTAAAGACGGAGAGAAGACGAACGGATTGCGGATGCACATTGTCTGATTTCCCGCGGGTGAACTTATCTTTTCATCACTTACGGAGCAATTGAATCACACTGTGTTCTATTTTCTGGCTTTACTCGCGCGATTTAAGGTACGATAACCCTTAATGCTTATGAATGATGAAATGCTGATCGTATGTGAAATTTCCCACGAAGACAATTAGCTACGTATGTACTATTGTAACGACAAGTCATAATATTCCCAAATTGATTTCGAAAATTAATCTTATTGGTATGGCGAACTTGGAATTTTGATATTAATTCATGTATATTAATGCAACGTACAATGGATAAAAGTAATGATATTGTGTTGAAAATGAATTTGTGTATCATTGTTGAACGTCATAGCCGCCGTAGTTTTTGCGAGAAGACTAATCCTTCCAGTTGTGCATATTCATGTCTCCAGTTTTGCCTCTTAAGAGCTCCAACATTATTTACGTAATTTTTTAAAAAATATATCTTCACTATCCCGAATACAGCACATTATGCCAGTTTACTACGGGTGGATAACAGTAACAACGTACGAGACACAAACACCCATGTCCTGGGCAGATAATATTCTACCCAGTCGGGACTCGAACACGCGACCGTCGGGCTAGCATGCGAGGACTTAAACGCGCCGCCACCGGGGCCGACGTTTATGACGTTTCCACGTTAAATCGACCCTCTACAAGTATGCATGAATTTCCCGTTCTAAGTGAACAAGGTTGAAGTTTACCTGAGTCGCCATTAATGACTAAACCGTGTGATCTGCCTTTTTACTCTCATCTGAGTACTTACGAAGTATTTCCAAGACTACAGCGATGGAAAGGGACGAATTTCGCATGTTGATTTTTTCAGAAATTTAGAAACCGCTCAAAGGAAACATGGGAACCACTAGTCTTCCCGGCATTGTTTAACCGCATCGCCACCAGAATGATCTATTAAGCAGCCGCTTTCATCCTTTTAAATGAACCTTTCGTCAATAAAGTAATTTCTATAAAAATACCATTTATTGTATTTGGTTTATTCTTCGATATCCTTTCCTAGGGTTTTCCGTGTTGTTTTATTTGAGTATGCATTTTCGGTGGCCGAGCGAATGCGCCACTTATACTGTTTCTGAATGTTCTCCTTTTTCGGTTTAGGTGTTGAATTGGCAATGAGTAAGGTGAGATTCTGATCTAGAATGGAAGTTGGGACGTGGAAACTCTTGGGCGTCGTGGTATTATGTGGCTGATAGAAGATAAAGAATGTGCCCTCTTAGTGACTGGTTAAATTAAAAGTAGCAATTAGCTACGTATATAAATATGCGTCTATTCTAGTGTCGTATAAATTAAGTTCCAAGTACTGCTATTAGATGACACCGCTCGTCACTCCATCTCACCTGGTTCGACATAATGCCGTTAGTGATGCTGTAATCGTGTATTAATGATATATGGGCCCTTATTGATAGCCATAGCCTATCGGAGGCTGGGGTTAAGGGATAATTATCACACAATAGCTCAAAATTTATCCTAGTAATTATCCCTTTCTCTGCGGAGAAACATTTGCCTAATATCTGTTCGTCCTTCCGATTGTATCCCCATCTCATCCCTTGCTTAGAGATATCCCATCCGTCCATCGGATGACTTACCCCTAAACTGCAGGGATAGTATCCGTTCATTTAGGGGCATGTGCCGCCTCGTGCCGACTGGGTTATATCAGGATGTTGCTGACACTGGGCCTCACTACCCTTTCTTCATTCTCTCAATACCCTGCCAATGAATATACGTGACCCTACCTATGATCCAAAAACCCTCGTTTCACGGGGATACATTTTGGAGTATACATGGCTCCCTGAATCCATCTCTCTGCTCCACGATACGATTGACATAATCCCTCACTTCATGTCTCCTACATGCAATCCCCACCCCTTCTCTGAGCTTCCAATGCATCCCTGCTCCTTACCTCGCAAAGTCCATTTTTAATTCATCACCTCAACAATGAGTCCCCTAGTATCAGGTTTGAAATGTTTACGTAGGACACCAATGTACAGACCACGTGAAAGACAATGATGTAAACTCTCACCAACAATTGATTAACTTGCACTTGAAGGTGGTAATAATTGGGAAGAACATAATCGAAGGTAAAATATAGGGAAAAGTCTCCAGAGGAAGACCCAGGAATAAGTTCATGGACCAAATAAAGAGGAAAGCACATAGAAAGGAGTCGAGAGGCTCTACACGCAGGTATGAATGTTCTAATTGACCTATCGACAAGCGAATCGCGACAACTCAAAAAGGTGATACGCAAGCGGGTAAGTAGTGGACGCCGGGGAGAATGTGGTGAGAAAAGCAGAACATAAAATACGGAGAATGACTGGCGACGGATTTCCTTTCAGAAACCAACACCATCCTTGCATAGGTGACAAATGGTCGGGTGAAGGAGATTTAGAAATATCACGTTCGCGTTGTTTTCATCCTGCTCATTTTTCAATGGGACATCGGTATCGGGATACCTTTCGCTCTTTATTTTCAGATTTCGACCAGACCGTTACCATCTCTCGTCCCCTCGCAGTGTAGAAACTTCGTCAAACCTTCAAAAATAATACGGAGCCGAGGCCGTGGCCAATATGACTTGAGTGTGCCAGGAGATGGTGGTGCGATCAGCCCAGGAGAGTGACGCAGGACAACCCGATCATACTCAAGCGCATTAGCTCATTCAAGCTTCGCGAGAAGTTCGTCGCTCGATAAGAGTTCATTAGTGAGATGCCCTGGTGATGAGAAGATAGACGTGTGATAGTGATGAGGCATTGGCTATGTGTAGTGAGTGTGTTGCTTTCGAGTTTCAGATGTTTCAACATTACGTACTCAGATTTAGTTTTTGCATGGGGAAGGATTACATTATGCATATCGATGTAGCAAAATATCCGTGCGGAGCCTCGATTCGCTTACAGAAATACGGCGTGTCCCTTTTATTCAAAGAAAAGGTTTACGCAGTTTCCCGCCATCAACAATGCCTAGTAGTGTGTGTGTGCGGAACTACGTGTCTTTTTATTTAAGTGTGTTCGTGTAATGTTCTGAGTGCGCCCAACAGTTACGAACGATGTTCAAAATCCCAAGGGTTCCGGCAAACTTCAGTGCTCCTGGGCTTCTTTTGCGAGACGTTAGACTGCATAATCCCCTGGTTTCCCCCTCAAGGTTGAGTGGCACTGTAGTCCGGAGTGATTGAAAGTCAACAAATAATGGAAATGGACGGTTCTTTACTCTCCCGTTTGAATTTGTATGGAATATATTCATCGATTCCATTATGTAGTATTTCCAAAAAATATCTCCATCATACTTCGGTGCTCTCGTTTTTCATTGTGGAAACGAATTTCGTGAATGAAGCTTCTAACGTCCCTCCGAATTACACCTAATCGCATTTTTCAAATAAGTAGACTTAACGTTTAGATTGTACAGTGAATCTACTGTTGTTTTCAAATTCGTAAAAATTACTGTGTGAGCACTTATGCATTCGAGGATATCGACTTCTTTAACCATTGTAGTGTGACTAACAGGTAAAAGGTCTAATATTTTATTACATCCCTTAGGTTCGTTTACTATTTGAGTAAGAGAGTGGTGTGAAAGTGTATTTAGTAAGGCCTCGCGTATATCACGCTTCCTTGAACTGGTTCAACGCTATTGGTATTCCAAGTTTTAGCCGGGAGGTTTCAATCCCCACCGATAATCATCAAGCCTTGTTATCTTTCGAGGTAAATGATAATACGTGAGTTTCTAATTTGTACAAAACGTCGATTTTGGAATCTGGTGGCCTGTAAAATGAGCATGTATGCATATTTCTTTTGATTTGTTGCTTATTGGTACACCAAACTTCTTCCAATATCGTCTAATACGTTGTGGTTCTATTCAAATAAGATTTCATTGCTGTGAATACTCCGCCGCCAGTCCTATCTGGTCGATCACGTCTATGGATTGTATATTCTGTCGGAAGAACTATGCTATCGTTAATATTCTCTGCAAGCCAGCTCTCTGCTCCACTTTACTGTTTGCGTTTTCAAATATATGCTCAACTTCGGCACGTTTGTTCTTTACGCTACGGAAATTTACTATTACTAAATTTATGTCGCATTTAGATTGAATGTCATTATTGCTTCGGTAATTCTGTGTGCTATCTTTTTGATACACTTGAATCTGATTGCGTCACTATCCCACCGCAATTTATGGTTTTTATAACAATAATGATTAATACAGAAAATCTTTATTTTGGAAAACTCTACGATACGGAAAAAACTGTCAGGGCTAGTATTAATTTCATATCAGATGCACACGTGATTTACCGAGTGCCAGCATGATGCTTAATAGTTCAAATATTTTCCAATTACTATTAAAAATTGTATTAATAAGAATTTATCGATATTCAAGTATATCACACATTGATTGAGCGTTATAAGAAAGGGACTTCTCCAAAATTACTAAAAAATCGTTCCTCTTAATGAGGGTGTTCCAGATGAGATCTTCGTCTTCACCATCCTCGTTCACAAATCATTTGGTTTCGGAATTCCAAAAATGACACGCTATCAAAAGGTGTTGTTCCTACTGTAATATGGAACATTTTCTCTGTACTCCACACCTCAGGGCTGAGTAACTTATTCTACATAAGCTATTATACTTTCGAATAATTATTCAGAAACAACACTTCGTTAACTGTCAGCATGGGTGATATATTTCTCCGTGGATCTTGGATGTAAAGACGAATCATAGAAGTAATTGAATAAAGTAAGAGGAGTTATACGCACATTCAATTTACGCAAATACATCATCATACTACCCTGCGAGCCGCCTACCATCTCAACACCGAATAAATTATTCTAGATGTAGCAATTCTATATTCGAATACCTACTCAGAAACAAAAACCTCTTTAACTTTCCGATTGAGTTATATTGGATAATTTCCCGTGAATCTTAGACATAAAGAAACATCATATCAGTAACAAAACGAAGTTAGACGAGTTATACGAACCTTTAATTTACGCAAAATAATTGAATCATTCAGGTCGATAATATGTTTGGGAGAAGGAAGACGGATAATAACAGGAAGGGTAAAAAGTGGTAATACATTCCCATCTTTAATCATTAGGGTTGACATCGAGAAAACTTATCGGGTGGTAAACTACGACACGAACAAGGAATCCATAGTTTTGTGTTAAAAAAATACAACATTATAGTACAGTTTGTTAAGGCTGTGCTTACGTGTATGTATGATGAATATGAGTGAACAACTGGTAATAGTCTAATAAGTTCTTTTTTTCGATCCTCGACTTGCTGTTGGGCAGCACAGACCTAAAAGTATAATTTATTGGCCTGTAACACACAAGCAGTGGGGAGAGTTATCATCAAATTCTTTCTCATAACTCGGCCGGGAAAACATAGCACACATCCTTCATAAACACTCATTACTGGAGCATCCATCCCTGTTTCATTCATGAACCAAATAGTTCTAGCCCTATCAATCTGTCAATCTGCTATCTACCGGTCATGTTTAGCTGCTGTATAATATTGCCGTTAGAACACTTCTTTAAATTTCGGTTTTTGCTTTCCTGGGCAAACACCCATTCTCACGTATTCGGCACAAATTTTCCCTAGGACTTTCCTACCGATATTCCCACCTTTTTTATAATCATTATCGATCCTTCCATATTCCCTAAACAATCGGCCAAAACAAAAACGTCTGCTTGTTCAATTATTTCCTCATTTATTTATATTATATAATCATTCTAACCATTATTCTTATCATTATCAACTACTTTAATGTTTCACGCATTATTCCGCTTATCCATTTTCCGTGTTTCGGAAAAAGTTGCGAAGAAATATCATGTAACTCCATAAAAATGTCAGAGAGCAACACTGCTCACGTGTGCTCAACAAAACTCGCACATTTATATATCTATCCGATGTTATCTCATCTCTATTTATATGACACCAATATTATCCCAAAACGCATCTCTCTGACATTTATCCTTAATAATTTTGAAAAGCCTTGGAGATATAATGCATCTCTTGTTTCCGCCAAGTTAAATATGAAACTAATAATGGTAGACCCACAGTAGTTATGCTATCGTTTTAGGCCGTATGCATGATATTTGTAACTGCTCGTTCACTCCACATTCTCTCAAAAACTTCCTCAACCAATTTTCATTCACACTTTCCGTCTCTTCCTTTTATTACTACGTTAAATTCAAAAATGCACTATGCTCTTCATTTTGGAAGTGCAAATTATTCCCTGTCGATGGCTGAAGTGAGAACGGCTGTTCACTACTTTCACTACAATTCTCACCCCGCATAAAAAACCTACAGTTCTGTAACTATTAGCTTTCTAGGATATATAGATATTTGTTTTACTGAACAATTTTCCCGGAGTACACAATAAACATATTGCTCCTTCAATCGATATTTTATAATAAAAGTCAACCAAACCATCCCTTTGCACAGAGAAATCACTCCAAAGAAGCTTTTAAACACGAATAATTAACCTCACACTAGTAACTCATGGCTATTTACAGCGACCCAGAAGGTCGGTGCCCCACATTACTTCCTAGAGGAGGGTTGCGGACAACCATATTATGACGGTCAAGAAACCTTACACCTACGATAAAGATAAGATTAGAATAGTTTAGATGGGTTAAGTATTTCTCAAAGTACTCTAGCGATAATGAAAAAAACAATAGACCAGCGGAGCATCTACATCGCCGATATTCTATACAAAATCTCCAATAACAGACAAAGAATAATTGAGGCGAGCAAGATGACTCAATTAAGTCAATCTCGTGTAGAATGATATGACAGCTAACGATATCATGGCGTAGGAAATATTGCCAGATGACTTTATATAATTTAATTAGCAGTTAGTTTATTATAAAAAGCCCTGTCCGAGAATAATGCGATGGATGTCAAGAAATAATTAATACACTCATTTGAAATACTTAAATTGTAGTGGAAATACGCTCCGAAATCAATATTCGATAATTGCACTGGGATATTCTATTACAAGGTTACTACAGTGTGGAGTTTCACGTTCGGAAAAAAGATACAGCAGACGAATTCGTATTTAAGTTATACCTCGCGCGAACAACAGAAACATCGTTTAGAAATTAAAATTTACTTTTAAACAAGATGAACAATGAATAAGATGACCACAACGGTTATTCAGTGGCTCGTTGGCCAAAGCCGAGCTAAGGCGGGTTAACGTGCGAGTGTTCCTACCTACCGACCTATCCCCACCCCCCAACCTCGTGTACCTATTGGGCCGCTTTCCCGCAGGAGAGCGGAGAACAACCCTCTCTGCCCCAGCGTGTGAGAACCAAGGTCTCAGTTAGCTTGGCCACGCCATTGTCTGTGTGGGACGGGGTTCTGCTTTGGTCCCTGGCCTGCCTAAGAGTGCAAAGGCTGTGCAATGGCCAGGGGTGTTAAGTGGGGCCCTTAGCCAGGCCAACGAGTGCGTCGGGGGCGGCTAAGGGATCTTTCGTGTACCAGCCGAAGTCTTCTCGACCCCCGGTCCCCCGACCGGAAGCCATTCTCTCCAGGCCGGAGCCGCGGACCTTGATTCCCCGGGCGGGGAGGTCCCTTCGGGAAATTGGGTGCGTAAGATAGGCTACCGTGGGTCGGGCCGCTCAAACGTTCCAAATCCCTGTCCCTATCACGTCGTCGATGAACCTGAAAAGAAATGTCATCACGTCGGTGTCCTATCAGCATCTGACGGTCGCATCGCAATTGCCGCCCTTATATAGGTTGAAGGATGACGTCACTGGGCTGCGAGTGGAAGTGGAAGTGTGGGGAAGGGGGGGGGGGCGAGTTGATCCAGTATCGTCCAATCAGGGAGAAGCGTTTCCAAAACTTCCTTATATGGTGATCTTCCTCATCGCTAGGTACTAAAGACCTCTTCCCGCGCAACTAATTATTAATTAATTAGTATTTAATTTACAAATTGTTATTACGTTTATCTCTAATTGAATGCCATGTGATCGTCTCTTTACTTTTTAAAACTGTAATTGCAAATAATTCGATCTACATATCTATGACTCTCAATTACGGTATGTTTTTCTGTTAACGACATATTTACATAGTAGAATCAAGTCATGAGTAAAATTACGTCTTTGTCTGATTATCAACTGTATTTCTATCCATATTCTCGCATAACAATTATTTTAATTCGTTGCGCACATATTAACATTATTTTATTCTAAATGAATAGTCCTGGTTCGTTAAGAGACGGTCTTTTCACAAGGTTATTAGCCTACGGGATTTAGTGCTTCTATATTTTGTTGATCACCGCATAAATTTAGAATGTATTCTTCGATACATGTACATCTACTAAATACCGTTCAAGCCAAGCCACTACGATGCGTAGACCGGGATGATTAATAGCAGGCATTCAGCAATCATTCCTGCTCCAATAAGACCTTTGCACCCTCCACCAGCCACTAAGTACAGCCCATAAGCATGCCATAAGTAGTCACGATAACAGTGAGCGATCAGAACAGAAACTAGGAGATAAATACGTAGACGAACGTATCGTCCAATCAGGAAGGGGCGTCTCCAAAACTTCCTTATATGGTGATCTTCCTCATCGCTAGCTACCAAAGGCTTCTTCCCGCGCGTCTCATTATAATTTAGGTAGCATTTAATTTACAAATTATTATTACGTTTATCTCTAATTAAATGCCCTGTGATCGTATCTTGACTTTTTAAAACTTTAATTGCAAATAGTTTGATCGACATATATATGACTCTCGATTACGTCATTTTCATCTTTCAATGAAGGAATAATTTTGTAGTATTCGGTCATGGATATGGCTTTGTAAGCTTCCCCATACTAATTTTGTGTCGTAGTACAAAATAAAACAGAAATCACCCCCTCAGTTTTTTTTCAACGTTTGAAATATACTCTTATGAATCATATTTACTGGAAAATTATGAACTCATATTATAACGAGACGTCAAACATCAAGCGTAACTTCTCTAGTATAGTGATCTTCAGTCATCTGATATCTTGGCTAATGATACCAAAATCATTGAAAATAATTGATGGTATCAAGAAAGATTTTGATTGTCTCAGGTCTTTATAGTTTTATTTCATAAGTGTTCATCGACTTCGATATGGCATTGGCATTATAAGCTTATATTAAACCTGGAGCTACTAAATGAAATAAAATAGGAAGAAAGTTTTGGTGTAGCTATGTGATTCTATTTTGGAGTTGCTCCATTAATCCAAAACCCGTTACTTTATATCATTGTTTGGAAGTTTAACGCATTACGTCATCAGTCTTCGTTAGTTATATTATAGAAATGTAGTAAAGTATCATTTTATTATGCGTAGCCCTCTACAAGTTTCTGTTCCTACCGTGTATTTTTAATCCTGACTGCTTTTGGCATGCGCCTAGCAGTTGGGAAAAAGATCATAGCTAGAATTTTCAATTGCATAATTTATGCACTCATCTCAATTTGAAATGGTTAGATATATAGCGTGGAATCACCCCATGCCACACATCCTAATGTAATCTTACACGTATTTCGTAGATGTATAGTGGGGTGGTGATTTTTGTTGAATCCAAAAATATGCCATCAGATCTAAAAAAGGGGAAGATATTTGGGCGTGTACGAATAGATAACTTTTGTCCAGAACGCCTGTATGATGGAGGATAAAATTTACGCACAAAATCAAGATTTGTGTCGGTATATAAGGAAGTACCTGTTATCAGTGCAATTTAGCAATGATATTGCAATGCATTGGCGAAGGAATAAGTGTGAGAGCTTATTATATGATGCCAAAAACGTACGATCATACACAAAAACTCAAGTGCTCACTTCGACATCAGAATCTAGACCAAAATCGTGTTTCTCGCAGTTGATGTTAAATGAGAAACGTAATTGTACCTTCCGTAAAAGCTATATTTCTCCGCACCACAGGAGAAAATTTCATAGAAACAAGCCAAACAGGCAAATATTTCCCTCGGTTCAATACGTAATGCGTCGCGTTGGTCTAATGCATCATCGACACCACATTCTTAAAATATTAGCGAATTACACCCAGCAGCTTTTACCAAATAATGAATTTACATCGTCTATTGTAAATATAATACGAATATAAATATAAAGTTTACGGACTCGCTATAGAAGTCTAGGTATTCATGACTTAAACGGGAGTCGGTATATCTTTAGTTCAAGGGCAATTCTCATACATTCGTAATCTCGTAGTGCATATTATTGCTTACTCTTCTTCTTTGCATGCACACAGTGACTAGAGAAGCAAAATGTTAGTCATCATTCTATTATTTTTGGAAAAAAACCCCGTATACTCAGGTTCATTAATCTTCAGGCCACAAACAATTAGCAGAGTATATACCGAAGGAAGCATTTGTTACGCATTTGAACGATGAACAATGAAACACAAGTAATTAACTGCTGAGACTAGTACGAACCACTTGTAACAAAGCTCGGCTATCCTCCACAATTACTCAAAGAAAACATTTTCAATAATTGCGTATCTAAATTACAAGGTACTCACCCAAAAAGATTTTAAACTTGACTTATTGAATTTCGTCCGTGCAACATATAGCTCTCAATATCACACCAAAATGCACTTAACCACTACAATGAGGCACAGTCCAACGCTGGATTTAAAAAAATTTCAATACGTAAATGCTGGAAACTAATTTCACCAACTAAAGCAATGTAAACCACGCAAGAATTATTTATAGACACCACATTGGTGCCTGAAGATGGGTATTGAATCCAATTGTCTAGAATCTATTCATCACAAAAGACAGTAATCACTTTTAAACACTGCACATATGAAACTTTTTTAACCTCAAATCTAGGGATATATCCTGGGCATAACACTCTGAACTTTAGTCAACACTCAACGCCGGCAAGATAATACTCCATTTGAACGAACACTTCATATGATGCAAAAGAGATAAATTAAACTTTTCGAAGAACTTATATTCACTTCCCACATTCAATTCAGGCTAATATTCTACCACTGATGTTCAATTAGTGTGGAACAAATATGGAAACATGAAACTTCATGGAAAGACACAGAGTTTAAGGTATATGTGATAACGAAGAAATTATATTCCACAACAGGGTGATGCCTCAAAACTAGGTTAACATGCAGGAGGAATTGGATAAACTGAACTAAGTTGATGGATTTCCTCCCAAACACCATTACGTCATTCCTCAGCTTTGTATTCACCATCGGCCTCCACAACCATTCCGGTCGGTCAAATGCAACTACCTCACTTGTTAATGACCTCAGCTTTTAACCGCGCAATTGCAAAGTATTTCCCTTACAAGTTATTGAAACAATTCCGCAAAGTTGAAAATACGTTGTTTTTTACGGACGTTTGAAATAATATTTTTGGAGGCATTGAAGGGCTTGGGGTAGATCATATTTCAAATGGTTAACTGTAAAAAAAGCAGTATCATTACTGGACTGTTCTTGCTCATTGACAAACGTCCGTAAAAAAATCGTATTTTCAACTTTGCGGAATTTTTAGATCTGATGGCATATTTTTGGATGCAACAAAAAATCACCACCCCACTATACATCTACAAAATACGTGTAAGATTACATTAGGATGTGTGGCATGGGGTGATTCCACGCTATATATCTAACCATTTCAAATTGAGATGAATGCATAAATTATGCCATTGAAAATTCTAGCTATGATCTTTTTCCCGACTGCTAGGCGCATACCAAAAGCAGTCAGGATGAAAAATACACGGTAGGAACAGAAACTTGTAGAGGGCTACGCATAATAAAATGATACTTTACTACATTTCTATAATATAACTAACGAAGACTGATGACGTAATGCGTTAAACTTCCAAACAATGATATAAAGTAACGGGTTTTGGATTAATGGAGCAACTCCAAAATAGAATCACATAGCTACACCAAAACTTTCTTCCTATTTTATTTCATTTAGTAGCTCCAGGTTTAATATAAGCTTATATTTCCAATGCCATATCGAAGTCGATGAACACTTATGAAATAAAACTATAAAGACCTGAGACAATCAAAATCTTTCTTGATACCATCAAATATATTCAATGATTTTGGTGTCATTAGCCAAGATATCAGATGACTGAAGATCACCATACTAAAGAAGTTACGCTTGATGTTTGACGTCTCGTTATAATATGAGTTCATAATTTTCCAGTAAATATGATTCATAAGAGTATATTTCAAACGTTGAAAAAAAACTGAGGGGGTGATTTCTGTTTTATTTTGTACTACGACACAAAATTAGTATGGGGAAGCTTACAAAGCCATATCCATGACCGAATACTACAAAATTATTCCTTCATTGAAAGATGAAAATGACGTAATCGAGAGTCATATATATGTCGATCAAACTATTTGCAATTAAAGTTTTAAAAAGTCAAGATACGATCACAGGGCATTTAATTAGAGATAAACGTAATAATAATTTGTAAATTAAATGCTACCTAAATTATAATGAGACGCGCGGGAAGAAGCCTTTGGTAGCTAGCGATGAGGAAGATCACCATATAAGGAAGTTTTGGAGACGCCCCTTCCTGATTGGACGATACGTTCGTCTACGTATTTATCTCCTAGTTTCTGTTCTGATCGCTCACTGTTATCGTGACTACTTATGGCATGCTTATGGGCTGTACTTAGTGGCTGGTGGAGGGTGCAAAGGTCTTATTGGAGCAGGAATGATTGCTGAATGCCTGCTATTAATCATCCCGGTCTACGCATCGTAGTGGCTTGGCTTGAACGGTATTTAGTAGATGTACATGTATCGAAGAATACATTCTAAATTTATGCGGTGATCAACAAAATATAGAAGCACTAAATCCCGTAGGCTAATAACCTTGTGAAAAGACCGTCTCTTAACGAACCAGGACTATTCATTTAGAATAAAATAATGTTAATATGTGCGCAACGAATTAAAATAATTGTTATGCGAGAATATGGATAGAAATACAGTTGATAATCAGACAAAGACGTAATTTTACTCATGACTTGATTCTACTATGTAAATATGTCGTTAACAGAAAAACATACCGTAATTGAGAGTCATAGATATGTAGATCGAATTATTTGCAATTACAGTTTTAAAAAGTAAAGAGACGATCACATGGCATTCAATTAGAGATAAACGTAATAACAATTTGTAAATTAAATACTAATTAATTAATAATTAGTTGCGCGGGAAGAGGTCTTTAGTACCTAGCGATGAGGAAGATCACCATATAAGGAAGTTTTGGAAACGCTTCTCCCTGATTGGACGATACTGGATCAACTCGCCCCCCCCCCCTTCCCCACACTTCCACTTCCACTCGCAGCCCAGTGACGTCATCCTTCAACCTATATAAGGGCGGCAATTGCGATGCGACCGTCAGATGCTGATAGGACACCGACGTGATGACATTTCTTTTCAGGTTCATCGACGACGTGATAGGGACAGGGATTTGGAACGTTTGAGCGGCCCGACCCACGGTAGCCTATCTTACGCACCCAATTTCCCGAAGGGACCTCCCCGCCCGGGGAATCAAGGTCCGCGGCTCCGGCCTGGAGAGAATGGCTTCCGGTCGGGGGACCGGGGGTCGAGAAGACTTCGGCTGGTACACGAAAGATCCCTTAGCCGCCCCCGACGCACTCGTTGGCCTGGCTAAGGGCCCCACTTAACACCCCTGGCCATTGCACAGCCTTTGCACTCTTAGGCAGGCCAGGGACCAAAGCAGAACCCCGTCCCACACAGACAATGGCGTGGCCAAGCTAACTGAGACCTTGGTTCTCACACGCTGGGGCAGAGAGGGTTGTTCTCCGCTCTCCTGCGGGAAAGCGGCCCAATAGGTACACGAGGTTGGGGGGTGGGGATAGGTCGGTAGGTAGGAACACTCGCACGTTAACCCGCCTTAGCTCGGCTTTGGCCAACGAGCCACTGAATAACCGTTGTGGTCATCTTATTCATTGTTCATCTTGTTTAAAAGTAAATTTTAATTTCTAAACGATGTTTCTGTTGTTCGCGCGAGGTATAACTTAAATACGAATTCGTCTGCTGTATCTTTTTTCCGAACGTGAAACTCCACACTGTAGTAACCTTGTAATAGAATATCCCAGTGCAATTATCGAATATTGATTTCGGAGCGTATTTCCACTACAATTTAAGTATTTCAAATGAGTGTATTAATTATTTCTTGACATCCATCGCATTATTCTCGGACAGGGCTTTTTATAATAAACTAACTGCTAATTAAATTATATAAAGTCATCTGGCAATATTTCCTACGCCATGATATCGTTAGCTGTCATATCATTCTACACGAGATTGACTTAATTGAGTCATCTTGCTCGCCTCAATTATTCTTTGTCTGTTATTGGAGATTTTGTATAGAATATCGGCGATGTAGATGCTCCGCTGGTCTATTGTTTTTTTCATTATCGCTAGAGTACTTTGAGAAATACTTAACCCATCTAAACTATTCTAATCTTATCATTATCGTAGGTGTAAGGTTTCTTGACCGTCATAATATGGTTGTCCGCAACCCTCCTCTAGGAAGTAATGTGGGGCACCGACCTTCTGGGTCGCTGTAAATAGCCATGAGTTACTAGTGTGAGGTTAATTATTCGTGTTTAAAAGCTTCTTTGGAGTGATTTCTCTGTGCAAAGGGATGGTTTGGTTGACTTTTATTATAAAATATCGATTGAAGGAGCAATATGTTTATTGTGTACTCCGGGAAAATTGTTCAGTAAAACAAATATCTATATATCCTAGAAAGCTAATAGTTACAGAACTGTAGGTTTTTTATGCGGGGTGAGAATTGTAGTGAAAGTAGTGAACAGCCGTTCTCACTTCAGCCATCGACAGGGAATAATTAGCACTTCCAAAATGAAGAGCATAGTGCATTTTTGAATTTAGCGTAGTAATAAAAGGAAGAGACGGGAAGTGTGAATGAAAATTGGTTGAGGAAGTTTTTGAGAGAATGTGGAGTGAACGAGCAGTTACAAATGTCATGCATACGGCCTAAAACGATAGCATAACTAGTGTGGGTCTAACATTATTAGTTTCATATTTAACTTGGCGGAAAGAAGAAATGCATTATATCTCCAAGGCTTTTCAAAATTATTAAGGATAAATGTCAGAGAGATGCGTTTTGGGATAATATTGGTGTCATATAAATAGAGATGAGATAACATCGGATAGATATATAAATGTGCGAGTTTTGTTGAGCACACGTGAGCAGTGTTGCTCTCTGACATTTTTATGGAGTTACATGATATTTCTTCGCAACTTTTTCCGAAACACGGAAAATGGATAAGCGGAATAATGCATGAAACAGTAAAGTAGTTGATAATGATAAGAATAATGGTTAGAATGATTATATAATATAAATAAATGAGGAAATAATTGAACAAGCAGACGTTTTTGTTTTGGCCGATTGTTTAGGGAATATGGAAGGATCGATAATGATAATAAAAAAGGTGGGAATATCGGTAGGAAAGTCCTAGGGAAAATTTGTGCCGCATACGTGAGAATGGGTGTTTGCCCAGGAAAGCAAAAACCGAAATTTAAAGAAGTGTTCTAACGGCAATACTATACAGCAGCTAAAAATGACCGG
Organism: Ceriagrion tenellum; assembly: GCA_963169105.1. NCBI lineage: Eukaryota > Metazoa > Arthropoda > Insecta > Odonata > Coenagrionidae > Ceriagrion > Ceriagrion tenellum. Next base: position 154,503,597 of record OY720636.1, read on the forward strand.
TAGATAGAATATTGACAGATTGATAGGGCTAGAACTATTTGGTTCATGAATGAAACAGGGATGGATGCTCCAATAATGAGTGTTTATGAAGGATGTGTGCTATGTTTTCCCGGCCGAGTTATGAGAAAGAATTTGATGATAACTCTCCACACTGCTTGTGTGTTACAAGCCAATAAATTATACTTTTAGGTCTGTGCTGCCCAACAGCAAGTCTAGGATCGAAAAAAAGAACTTATTAGACTATTACTAGTTGTTCACTCATATTCATCATACATACACGTAAGCACAGCCTTAACTGACTGTACTATAATGTAGTATTTTTTTAACACAAAACTATGGATTCCTTGTTCGTGTCGTAGTTTACCACCCGATAAGTTTTCTCGATGTCAACCCTAATGATTAAAGATGGGAATGTATTACCACTTTTTACCCTTCCTGTTATTATCCGTCTTCCTTCTCCCAAACATATTATCGACCTGAATGATTCAATTATTTTGCGTAAATTAAAGGTTCGTATAACTCGTCTAACTTCGTTTTGTTTCTGATATGATGTTTCTTTATGTCTAAGATTCACGGGAAATTATCCAATATAACTCAATCGGAAAGTTAAAGAGGTTTTTGTTTCTGAATAGGTATTCGAATATAGAATTGCTACATCTAGAATAATTTATTCGGTTTTGAGATGGTAGGCGGCTCGCAGGGTAGTATGATGATGTATTTTGCGTAAATTGAATGTGCGTATAACTCCTCTTACTTTATTCAATTACTTCTATGATTCGTCTTTACATCCAAGATCCACGGAGAAATATATCACCCATGCTGACAGTTAACGAAGTGTTGTTTCTGAATAATTATTCGAAAGTATAATAGCTTATGTAGAATAAGTTACTCAGCCCTGAGGTGTGGAGTACAGAGAAAATGTTCCATATTACAGTAGGAACAACACCTTTTGATAGCGTGTCATTTTTGGAATTCCGAAACCAAATGATTTGTGAACGAGGATGGTGAAGACGAAGATCTCATCTGGAACACCCTCATTAAGAGGAACGATTTTTTAGTAATTTTGGAGAAGTCCCTTTCTTATAACGCTCAATCAATGTGTGATATACTTGAATATCGATAAATTCTTATTAATACAATTTTTAATAGTAATTGGAAAATATTTGAACTATTAAGCATCATGCTGGCACTCGGTAAATCACGTGTGCATCTGATATGAAATTAATACTAGCCCTGACAGTTTTTTCCGTATCGTAGAGTTTTCCAAAATGAAGATTTTCTGTATTGATAATTATTGTTATAAAAACCATAGATTGTGGTACGATGGTGACGCAATCAGATTCAAGTGTATCAAAAAGGTAGCACACACAATTACCGAAGCAATAACGACATTCAATCTAAATGCGACATAAATTTAGTAATAGTAAATTTCCGTAGCGTAAAGAACAAACGTGCCGAAGTTGAGCATATATTTGAAAACGCAGACAGTAAAGTGGAACAGAGAGCTGGCTTGCAGAGAATATTAACGATAGCGAAGTTCTTCCGACAGGAGGGAACCCCCTGTTGCGAGGGACACAACCTTGAAAGGCAGTCGGGCTGGGAGGGCAGGGATCGTATTGCTAGGGAGTTCGAACGTCCGGCGGATTTTCCCCCAGTTGGAGAAGAGGGCAAGGAGAGACGGAGCGGACCAACGGGTCACCTCCTGGTGTATACCAGGGGGATTCGTACTTAATTCTACGGCGGCGGTAAAAGCAGCGGTGAAGGGCACGGGCTGCTCTAGACTGCGGGTGGTGGCACATGTAGGCACCAATGGTACTTCCGAGCGCGGAGCCAATGAGATTTTAGATTCCTTTAGGGATCTAAACTCGGAGGTGGAACGCGTTCGGAGGGGCACTGGTGTCGATATGCGGCTATCCATCTGCAGCATTGTTCCACGGACCGACTGCGGTTCTCGAGTTTGGGACAGGATTGCCTGGATCAACAAGAGGCTGTGGGAATTCTGTGTGAGCATTGGGGCAGAATTCGTTGATCTTCGGCCGGTGCTTAGATCGTGCCGGGCTCCCCTCAACTCGTCTGGGGTGCATTACTCCAAAGAGGCGTCTGAACGGGTGGCTCGTAGGATTTATGAGCACTGCAGGTATTTTTTAGACTAGAGGGTAGGTCATCTAGTGGGATTCGTAAAAAATTAATCAAACGTAGCCTCCGAGGAAATCAACTTTGCGAAAACCTCCACATCAAAGTAAACTTAGGCGCGGTTATGCCGGAAAATAGCGGAAATATTTCCAAATCGCGTAATCCGGAGAAAGATATTATATCAGGTGTAATTAGGACTTCCAGTGTAAATCGTCAACCTAATACACGTAAGCTTGAAAAAGGACCAACCGACTCTCACCTTACGAAATACGACTTTAACTTTGTCGTAGTTAATTGCCGTAGCGTAAAAAACAAGCGCGCAGAAATCGAGCATATATTTCAGGACGCAGATGTAGTCTTAGGAACAGAGAGCTGGCTTGTGGAGGATATAAGCGACAGCGAAGTTTTCCCGCCAGGATATAAAATCTACAGACGCGATCGACGCGATAGAACAGGTGGCGGAGTTTTTCTAGCGGTTAAATCACATTTACACAGCACCGCTCACGAAATAACCGACAATGTAATAGTAGAAGAGGAATGTATCTTTTAGGACAGCCTTGACCTTGAGCTCAACAACGACGCAGTATCCCCACCCGTACCCCGCCCAGTCTCTCTTTGTGACCGCGTTCTATTAGTTCCGTATACGTCATCTAACGCTCAATGCGGAAATTCCACCCGTCAAGGCAACCTCGTACGTAAACACCTTCTAGCTTGCATGATGCAAGATGCAATGCATCAGTCCTTTCAAGTAAAAGCACGTATCAACCCAAAGATCATAAAGCATAGACATGTTCTAACACGTTCATGTCTGGGGGTATAAAAGAACAAACGAGTACATCTTTAGTCATTGCATTGCAGGATGGGACAGGTCATGTCTCCTATTATATCTAGACCTGTGATCCACGACGGGGGAGAGAACGAGGTACACGAGCTAGTCTTTCCCATACTGCTTTTAGAAGACATCGATGATACTTATTAGAATGGAGTCATCGAATACCGATGTGGATAGAAAAGTTAGCCACGCCCCCGAGATTTCTCTACGAATCATCGTGGAGGAGATTGAGCCAACGGTCGAGCCATTATAAAGAGAATCGTGACAAATGTTTGTCATCAGACCTCTTCAATTAACCGTGGTGTAAGGATGCGAGACATACTTCTATCTACAACTGTAGAACTGGGCGGTGCGCATCAGCTCCGCGTCAGCAAACTAAATAAAAACGTACGAAATGTCTACGAAGTGTGTCTCCCCTCATTGCTGCTGGAGAACAACGACCAAAACGATCTCATCCTTCACATGAAGTTCGATAACAGATACTACGTTGAAGTGAAACACATGGATAAGATGATTGCTCTCGTGGGGCAGAGTATTATCTTTTCAGGCTTCCGGAATCCATCTACTAAAGTTATCGAGCGGTTCAACGTGTCCACAGTGAAACAGTTGAAACTCTCAGGTGAAATGTTGGAGAAAGCCATGAATCAAGAATCTACTATAGTATGCAATGTGTACGAAATTCATCGTGATAATGCCATAGCTTGTGATTTTACGCTACCTTTACCAAAAGGATTGCAAATGGTTGAACGCCTTGGTGTTGATGGTGCATCGAAAAAAAGACCCTCAGGATTGGCCTGTGACGAACCAGATTGTGTGCGCCCAGTGACATTTACTACGGGACAAAAGTCAAGAATAAACTATGGGCAAACAAACGAGGAAAAAGGAGAATTTATAAAATCCTACACTTTTGTACTCAATGTTGTACCTGATGATATTACTTTGTTTTAAATAAAAAAAAACATTTAAAAAAATTGCTTTGCTCTTTTTCATTTATTACCTCTGATGCAAAAAAGGTATCATGGAAATAAAAGAAAATATAGGTTTACAAAAAATATTTATTTTTTCACTTAATAATAATATAAATACATCAATCACACATGGAGGTGTTGGTTATATTGTTGACAAAATATTTCGTCTCATAGTTCAATTCACCATCTCCACTAATATTATATTGTTCTTGCAATAAACGCACTGCACTTCTGATCGCATATAATTGTACCTCCATACTCGCACTACTTTTGTTTAAGTAACTATTCTCGAGTAAATAACCCTCAATACAATTATATACATTTAATTGAACGGTATAATAAATGAACAAAGAAAACATGGTAATGTTACATAACAGAAAAAGACTACTTACAAAAAAATCTAATCCATCCATTGCAAAGAGATTTTTTAATGGTTAACAAATTTTACTTTGTTGGCACCAATTTGCCAACTTGTGACAGTTCTTTCTCGCACACTGCAAATTACCATCCATATGAGCTTCGATTAAACATCCCTCATTCGTTGTCAATTTCTTAAGCGAGGGACAACCATACAATTCTAGATTAGCCACGCAGATACCTATGGGAAGGAGACTGGTTAAGAAAGATGCCTTTTGTGCTCCCTTGGTGAACAGATATTTATATTGCTTTGTATAATTATAAAGTATGCTCTCCAAATCGGAATAATCTATCTCCCCAAAATATTCAGTCAAACCGTGATAATTATTTCTCAGCCAACTCGCCTCTTTTGCATACAGCAATCTCTCCGGTGATTTAAAGAGCCACGTATTGCAGCATCTGTTTTGAACAGAGATAATAGCCAGTTCCTTGACTATGTAACTATTATCGTTAGCGGTAAACCCTTGAAATTCGATAATGGCACTCATCGCGATGTATGTCCGACTTACAAGGTTTTTACGCCCAATGCCAGGGGTTGAACACACATCAAAGACCTTTTGACTTACAGAATTTTACTTCGTGCCAGAGGTCAAAAAGCCTTTCACTCACACGCACTGGAAAAATCAGAGCATAACCAAGTTATACTTTTTGATTACCAGGCAAATCATACGTTATGAGTACCATCTCCAATTCAAGTCTTTCAAAATCACAATCTGTGATATTTTTAGCTAATTTAGTGGTGAGAAATTGTCTCACTTTATTACGACTGCTCGAAAGTCTTCGAAGAAATAGATTTATCAACTCGGAGAGCTTCACCAATGCCACCCATTCGTCACCGTTCAAGTTAAACGGGCTTGTGTTCTTAATAACCAAATGTCTCTTCCCAAAGTAATTTGCATAGGCTAAGCAGGATGAAGTTAATTGTTCTTTTTCACCTTTATAAAAAAACAAATTCACAGTCTTTTCCGAGTTTAGAATATTAGACCAATCAGCTTGCGAAACAATTACACTCTTTTTTCCAACTTGATTGAATTGCACGACCGGCTCAAAGTCTCTACCAGGATCGTAACCAACACACACACTCTTTGACTTTGTACTGTTCAAATAATACACTGATTGAAGTAGCAGATTGTTCGAGTTATGGAATGAAGAGTGACTGGGATGGTGTCCAGCCGGCTTCTTCCTCTTGACGGGTGGAGACTGCAGGTCTGTTTCCTCCGACGGTAGCATGATGACTGATGTACGGCGAGAATTTATATAGCTTAAGAGGACGATGATGTTGGGAGAGGGGCGGGGGAACAATCATCATCCGGACATGGATCAACTTCTACCTTGAGACGGTTATAATTGAACCACTGGGCGAGGGAATGAGCGTCTCTCAATGCGCACGTGCTATTGCGTAATTTGTGACAGGGATTGAGGCAGGAAAATGAGATAAAGCTGCATTTTTCAGGAGGGGGGCAATTTAATTCCTTTTGAAGGGAGATGAAAGTACGCTGCGTGAGATTGGAGAGGAATTCGCACTCTTTTTCGCCAAATGCAAAGAGAGCGGTCGCTCCCTCAATGATGGCCTCCAAAGCGGGGGCAAGCTCGGCGTAAGAGATGAATCCACTGGTGAAGGAAGTCTCATCGCAGTGCAGAGGGTCTTGAAACCGAAGCTTCTTTCCCCCAGCAACGAGTTTCCCATGTTTCTTGAAAGTGCCCCAAAAAAGGCGGTTGGAATCAACGTCGACGGCTGCAAGCTCCGTCACTCCCTCCTTCGAAAAGCTCACTGATGCGACGATCTGCATTCTGCGGCTGATTCTTCTCTAATAATCACCTCCCATCTCCGTGCACTGTATTTATTCTGGAACAGCAACGCTGGGCACGGGGATGACACCTCGTATCACTCCTCAGCCCACCAAAGGTGACTCGAAACAGCTCCAGGGTGCGGCAGTCGTTGAGGTGTGGGTTAGTGTGATTGAATTGAGTGAGGAATTTGTGTAGCGAGTGACCTAAATATTTACTAACTGCATACAAGCAACAATATTCCCCACAAATGTCGGAATGAAAGCTTTGTATCTGAACGCGATTGTGAGTGCAGTTGAAAGGCCTTAAAAAGTTCAAAATTTTAGGAACAAAGGGGCCTAGTCCGTACGAGTCGAAGTATTCTGCAAATTGATTATATATGTAAATAACTACCCAATGAGAACCTGGAAAACCAGTCGGATCTAAATTTACTACGAATATGCCATTTTTTGGTGAGTGTGGTAACTTGTCGGAAGGATATACTCCACGAAATAATTCACCCAATCTATTACGTAATAGTCTATCGATTTGTACGCTATCCATGACTAAAAATTTGCGATAATCTTCCTGTTTTTATCAATTTCTAGTGTAGCATCATATTCAGCAAAGACCAAACACGTCACGGTTTTAGCCAATTCGTTTTCAAATCTCGCCTCTATTCTCACCACACCCGTATCCCTTAAACTTACATAGTCTTCGTTACCTGAATCGTCCGGTGTGAGATCGAATACTAACATAAAGTAGCCATGCCCAAACATATCGTAAGTGATTTGATTTCCCTTATCGTGATGCTTTATTCCACTGCCGGAGAAAATCGTATCATACGCTCGTGCCCAATAGTTTTTGCTGCTGAAATTACATTCCAGTCCCTCGGAAGGAATCTGAACTCCATTCACAAAGAGCGAAAAATTCTCGAGTGAGTAGTGAGAGAGTGCAAATGGATTCTTATTAAAATCACCAACGTACGAGTCATTATCGACCATTGCAAATATTAGTGTGTTAGGTATTCGTCCATTGATTGCGTTGTCAATACTTAAAGTTCGACCGCCTGAGGGTACAGTGAACGTTTTCAATTCTGTTCGCTTGTAGTGATATTTAGCTTTGTCTCGTTCTAACATTTTACTATGCGCTACTAATATCGAAGGATTAATATCATGATGCAGCACGTATAGCGTTGCATCGAGTATTCGCAAAACCCCACTATCCTCTCCCATTAGATAGAAAGCAGGTTTAGAGAGCATTAATCTTATATTAATGTCTACACCATTGAGTAGCAGCTGTGTTTGATTAAACACGTCCACGTGTAATTTACCATACAACTCCACTTCGGCACTATTCTTGAACCACGATTTTCGTTTCATGTATCCAGCATTGCTACTATCTGTCTTGTTAATATCATCTCCCGTGTCCAATTCCCAACCGACATTACGCAAGTGTGTTCTACTAGCGTCAGATCCATAGTTTAGAATGTTTTCCAAATAACTTCTATAGTGATAATTATCTTCCGAAGGTGTGACAAGAGTTCCATTGAAATATACGTCACATTGCTCGAATAGTGAGTGTAGAATATTGTTCACTACACCCGGTTGATTAGTATTCGCATCGGTAAAATCACTAAAATTTTTCTTGCAAATCTTCACTTTGAGCTTGAGGTATATACTATTTAAATCTCTGTACGAGTCGCCAGAATCTTTGATTAAAAATTCAATGACCGATCGATTGTCCAACGAAGATATGGGTTTGTAAGGCACCAGGCGTTTAGATAGAATGTTGGTTTGTATGGGTGGATTAGGTTGGAATAAATCCAACGAACTCAGCATATGCTCAGACATTATGAAAAAATATCTCTCGGTGCGACCTTCTTCGCTCTTCGCGACCTCTTCGTTGAATGCTGTTTTTTCTTAACACTTCGCGGTTTTATTTCAATCAAGCGAGGACGTTTTGCAATCTTTAATCTCCCACCTTTCATGCCCTCTAACTTCTCTTCCGCCTTGCGCTTCAAGTTCTGTCCTGCCTCGTTTATTCTATTGCGTAATATCTCTTTCACCGGTTTTGTGCCCAGATCGCCGAGGGCAGCAGCCCCCGCAGTCGCGACCTCTTTCCCTACAGTCTTAAGTCCACTAAATATCAACGGTTTGGTAAACCGCCATAGACCCGCTAGAAAACTTCCAATACCCCTCCCTTTTTGCACGCGATATGATGCTCGATATATTGGTCCCACCTCTCCTCCCACCTGTCTTGCATAGTATGCATAATAACGATCCGCTACCGCAGCCATCTCGTTGCTTAATGACCAACTAATCTAAATTACTTCTTTTTTATAAAATGTAACACCACTATTGAAGATTGTATCCCACTATGAAATGGAATAGCCTCACCCAGTTTATCGGTCATTAAAATCTCAACGCTTTCAATGCTGTTTTTCTCGACGGGGTAATAGTAAATCGGATTGAATACTTGATATCCCCCAACTCGAGTATTTAGTATGCGTAAACAGCGACTCAATGAATCACCCACAAACTGTGGCTTAATAATGTCGGTGTACACGTAAATGTTTTTAGGAGCAGGAGTTATACTTCTCCTCCCTCGTTTACTCGATTTTGAGAAAGTTGCTTTAACATTGCTGAATATATTTTGTACGTTTGCATCATCATCTTCATCCGTCATCCGAATCAGGAAAGACGATAATAATCTCCATTCCTCTTTTATCTTTTTTTGTCCTGCGCTAGAAAAACCCTCTAAAGATATTTTAATTAAGTCTCCGAATGAGTCATAGACTCCTGATGGTAGTGAATATGTGACATCCTTTGCTCTTATTATGACTGAGTCTGGTAAACTTCGTTCGTTTACACCTACCTGTCCATCTCGTATTGCTAATTCATCTACAGAACGCATGATATTGTTTACTATTTTATCCCTTATACGGTGGGGGGTAGCAGTAAATGACGAAGCAAAAGCAAAACATACGCTTCCGTACGTTCCTTGCGGAATCTCGAAGAAAAGACCTTTTTCTATCGCAATTTTGACTCGACCATCCCCGGGTCCACCTTCTTCTCCTCTAACTAACCCTTCCTCTGTTCGTGTTCTGTTATCTTTACGAGTTAAAGCTTCCTCTTCCCCTCCAATTAAATGGGTTGGAGGATTAGCAGGACCTATCTTTTCTACTACACTACCTTCATCTTTACGAGTTGAAGCTCCCTCTTCTAATTCAATCAAATCGGTTGGCGGATGAGTCGGAGTTATATCTTCTAAATTGATTGACGGTATCGAAATCTCCGCCAAACCTACAAGCCATTCATCATTTTCTAAATCGATACGATGACTCAGTTTTGCACGATAATGAGCTATTGTGTTTTGGGGAAAGAATTCGCGAGAGCTATCGCTTGGTAACGTCAAGTAAAACTCGTTCATAATTTACGCACGGAAGAAGCCGCAACCCAAGAGTTAAATGATTTCGGGTATCCTTCCCACTTTACAAAATATTCGAGATTGGGAGCGCGTCCTCTACGTCTCAAAATCTTCTCGATCCTATATTCCGTCTCTGCGGAAACGTTCACCCTGACTAACTCTTGCGCGTAAAAACTTCCGCTTATATTCTCCCCATTCATATCCTGCAACTTATAAGTTGGTATTTCTCTTGTACTATCTATGCCTACCACTCTAAATATTTCTCTGGTGTAATTAGCAGTGTAACCTTTAGCGAACGGAAGCCGCTCTTTGCTAATCCTCACGTGATCGTCGATTTTAAATTTTGTATACTTTTTTTTCACAACATTTCTTCTCCGGCTGGCGATTGCAAACGCATTCTTTGCGTTCACCTTGGAGGGTGCGATGCCTATACTCGAATGAACGCTATTGTTATAACTACTCACGAGTTTTGGAAGCACATCGATGTAATTAAAAGTGTCGTATTTTGTAAAATACTTGTACATTTTAGTTTTTAGAGTGCGATTGAATCGTTCCACGAGGCTGGCTTTTATGTCCGGATTATTTGTAGTGTAAAATTTCACTCCACAACGTGAGAGAAAATCTTTAAATTTGGCGTTGACAAATTCACTTCCCTTATCGCTCTGAATTTTCAACGGCTTTCTCTCGCGAAATATATCCTTGAAAGCGTTGACTATTTCATCCGCTCGTTTACTTCGTATAGCTCTAGCCCATGCGTACCTGGAAAACAAGTCTATCACAGTCAAAATGTAACAATACCCTCTGTTGAACTTTTTCAAACTTTGCAAATCATTCAAATCACATTGCCAGCACTCGTCAATGTAGGTCACGTCGTAGCGATTTCGGGGAAATCTTTTCCTCGCCTGTCTATGGAGAGTATGCGCCTCCTGAGAATCTAGCCACTCGCTTAATGTGTTTTTCGGAATCCTAGTCGCTTTGTGTAATTTATCGAGTGTTGAAAAACTTGCCGGATGAGCTGGATCGTTGTACACTCTATCGATTACGTCGTCACCCACTCTGGTCCGAACGATTTCTTTTTTATTTTGCGCTTGCTTCTTCTTGGTAAAGCTATGGGAGACGGCATCTTTGTTGACGTTTTTCCTTCCACCGACCGCTTTCTTTTTCGCATCTTTTTTACGTTTGGTGGTCGTGACAGACTTTCCATCGCTCCTAGTCTTTCGTTTATGCGTTCCCATGTCGAATCTAAATCGGCGTTTACTTTTTTCACTTCAGCTAAGGATTTCTTCAATGCATGAACTCTCTCATCCCGCTCCTCCCCCGACCTTGTATGTGGTATGTTCTGAGTCAAAGGTTTTACTATCGGAACGTGTATGGGAGAATTGATGTCGGAAAGCGTGCTCATATATTTATCGAGTATTCTTTTGTATGAATGCCACTTGTCTACGTCCTTGATTCCTTTCTTGGCCAACACACCTTTCATTTCCTTATCTAATGCGCTCAGCCTTGCCTTCATATGCCCTCGCTCGAAAACTTCCGGACTCACTACGAGCATTTTACGCAAGCTCATTTTCCTAGCAGGCTACCGATGACACCGCTTAAAATTGACCCCAATAATAATGGTAAAAAACCACCCTTTTGTATGAGAAGGGCTCGTTTTCTCTTCACACTCGTTCCCCGCGTTGCCAACTTTCTCAACGTGTTACGATGTTTGGCTAGTTTTCGTTTTAACCTGTGATCTATCTTATGGTTCCCGTTTATGGTGTTCAAACAGCAATCGCATATGGCTTTAATCAATTCGTTGTCTGAAGATTTCAATATCGCAGAGCGTAATTTAGGCCTTGCACACTTTAACGCATGGAGCAAATGTTTATTACTCTTCAACCTGTTCATTACGTACAGGCATGTAGACTACGGTTACGATGACTTCGTCGTCGTAGTCGTAGGGGAATATGCTCGTTCGAAAACGAAATCTATCGTCCGTGTCCTGCCTGAGGTCTAGGACCAAATAACCGAATGGATCTTCCGTCGATTCCTTATATACCCTTTCCAACTCCTGCGAATTTTTTGGATATACCTGTCGAGCCAAATGACCGAATTGTAATTGATCTCGCGGATTTTTGAACGATACTATGTACTTTGCATTCAGCGAAATGTTCCTCGATTGTGCGCTTTGATAGAAAATATTCTGCGTGATTAAAAACACCGAAATGTTAAAATGATGACTCCCTCTCGTGAACAGTTTGCACACGTCTTTACTGTATGCTCCCTCGCTCATTAAATCATCGATAACGCACAAGATTGGTGCACCTCCAAATTCCTCAAAAGACGGTATTTCGTAGTGTATGCTCAGTAGTTCGTGTTCTATATCTGGCTCGCTTCCTGGGCTGCAACACCATACTATTTCATCAATGTCGTGATCTATCATACAATGTAAATTTTCAATGAATTTCGTTACAAAGGTCGTCTTTCCACATCCTGATGGACCTGCGCAGATGCAGGTAAACGGATGTTTCCAGACTAACGTCATGGTTGAGACTGGAAGTGTGTTTTATCATATCATGTTTTTATTAATTTTCAAGTTTCCTCATCTCTAAATGCCTCGTCGTGCGTTCGTTTTCGGAAAATTTTATAGTGACCCCAAGCCAGAGTATTATTACCATCCTCGCAAACGTATCGCTTATCATCAGATGCGTTTAATGTGACCTTATTCATTTGTATAGTGTATAACTCATGCTTATTGCTACGAATCACATTCATTTTACGGAATTCCGTCAAGTTCTCCCGGAGACATTGAACGTAATCGTCAAATTTTAAACATTTTTCTTTCACAGATTTCGTTATTCCCTTCGCTTTTTTCTTCTCTTTACCCCCCTCCAACTTAAAAGAATACAATTTGCTACGTAAACCAACAAAATGCGACATGATTTTACCATCGCATTCGTCTTTGAATTTACCTATTACTTTTTTGTTCTTATCTGAATAACATGGGTGGTCTTTTGGATAGTTTGAGGTATCGAATGCGTCGAGGTTTTCTAGCATATCCTTAAAAATATCAGTCGTTTTTATGCTATAAATCAGGCTATCTGTATCGGTGTATGCGAGAGATAGGTTCTTACCGTATTTTGGAAGCATTGTTCGATAGTGAAAGTCGTACATTAATGTCTTACTTAGGTCCAGCACACAGAAACCTATATATATCGGTTTATTCATTTTAATAGTAGCCTTCCGCATGTGAACGGCAACCAAAGACTCGTGAAAAATCGTTCTATCCAGAAATGTAGACTTATTGATTAATTTTTTCAGTCTTTTTTCACTAGACACAAGTTCCAAATTTATTCTTTTGCGCACATTCTCCATGGTCTTACCAAATACGGCATTATTCATGAGCTTATAAAAGTCCTTCTCAAAGTCATTAACTGCTCTCATCCTTCGGTCAGTGTTCAAATCAATGTAAGACTTTAGCCAAGGTGATTGACTAAATTCTATTATTCTATGAATTTTTTTGAGATTCATGCCTAGTGAAAGAGCCTGCTTTAGGTTGACGTAGTGAATGATATATTTAGCCCGATCCTCGAGCGATGTAATCAACTTTTTATGTTTTCCACCGGGTGGAATTTTGTTCTCTGGACATAGCGGTAAATCGGAATGCGTATCGTGTAGGTGCTGTGGGTACTCGAGATCTACCTCTAGAATGTATCCCTGTTCGTTTTCATCGGAAATTCCTGTGGCATCAAAATGTTCAATTTCGTCAACGGAGAGCCATCTAAAATTTGCATATGGTAATGGCCTTGATAAAGCCCAACCGTACAAGTTGTTTGCATCTAGATATGTTAAATAGGTGGTGTCTAAATCTGAATTGTAATTATCCATGTACTTATTGTTCGCTTCACAGTAGCGCTTGCAGCATTGTGATATACCACCGCGGATACCGTTCTCGATCATGAGTATCATGTCATAGTCAGTCAAAAGCTCTAGTTCAATACCGGTATGCTTCAGCATTGCGTCGAAAGTCAGCCCTGGAGCGGTATAGTACCACGCGGGATCGAGTTTGTACGCGCTGTAGCACACATCGCGAAAATTTTCAAAAACGTCTGCTAAAAGGGTAACGTCGCTTTTTAGATATATATCACTATAATCACCTAGTGTTTCACATTCGAAAGATTCCCAAACATTGCATGCATGAGTATAGTCAGTGTCGGAAATTCCCTCATCTGTTAGACGATTGTAAAATTTAGCTTTTTCTGGGAGTAAAGGTTCATTGAGTCGCTCGAGTGAATCAGTGTAGTCGTAGGGATATACTCCTTTTCGCGTCACTAGATGTGTCTTATCACCGAATATTCCTGTGGTATGCTTAAATGTTGTTAAGTTCGAGACTAGAGAAGCTAGAGAGGCGGACATGAAACGGCAAGTATCAATGAATCGAACAGTAAAATTGTTATCGATCGATTTTGCAAAAGAAATATATTTCTCCTGAGTGTTCGGAATAACAAATATTTTCTTATCGTCATAATCTAACTCCCGAACGATAAAGTGACCATCGTAGGATGATAGATTGTGGATGAAGACTGGAAGGAAATTTGGCATCTTATACTGAATGTTGCAAAATGAATGGGTAGGTCCTCGGTACTTTCCGGTAAGATGGTCGTGATCCCTTACCCTTTCTTCACCTAGCTCTTTCTCACAAATATGACAAACAGTTGCATTTTGAAACGTTCTTTCTTCATCCTCAGTCAGAGGGGTCATTGGTACTGTATTTTTGTAAAGTCTAAAAACTTTCTCTGCCTCCTCTTTCATGTATTCAATAAAAACACGCACCGCGTCTTGTCCTCTATATAACTTAGGCTCCTCGCATCCGTCTGGTGTGATCATCATGTAGCAAAAGCTAAATGGTGTATGTTTTTGTATCTTGTGAGTAAAAGAGGTGTGTGGATTAGGCTCACATGCAGATATATCTTCAAGGAGACATTCAAAGTCGGCATAAATCACGTAAGGTACGCGAAAAGAATGATTGATATGTTTAAACTTTAAAATTTTGTCTTCTTCACTAGGCAAAACAATTTTGGTAGGCTCACCCGTACCTCGACATAATTCTTTGTGAGCCTCGAGTTTTGCTTCGTCATGGTAATGAGTGAGGCAGCGTTTGCAAATGAATATTTTTTCTGTATGCTTTGTTATTTGATGGTGAACTAGTCTATTGAAGTTCTTGACCCAACAATAGTGCGCAGTAGAATCATTTGTAAAATAAAGCAAATCTCTGTGGTCCGGTAGCTCGACGTCTACAATTTTCATAGGATACACGTTGTTTTTATCATCCAATCCAAAGACATTTATCGAAATATTGTTGACCCGTTCGAATTTTGAGACATCTTTTAAAACCACAGGGTACTCTATGCAGTCCCAATTGTAACCAGCATGAAATGCTCGAGTATTGTATTTAGATACACGTTCAGGATGAATTGGAATATTCTTGGCCCATATCGCATACTTGAAGCAATACTGGTCTTCGTTTTGCACGTTAATAACTGCTTTGGTATTTTTAATCTTCCCTGGTAAATCTATATATGTAGAACCTCGAAATGGTTCGTACTTGTTAATTCTTAATTCTAATCCAATCACCCTAGCTAAACTCCATCCCGACCCTTTGCTTTGAAACTCAGATTTTTCCTTCAGCAATTTTGAAAAGGTTTCGTCAACGACTCCTCTAATTTTATCCGCTAAAAACAGACGCCGATTGTTCGTTTTAAAAGAAGCATCCATTTCCTCTCTCTCACCCTTGTGAAATTTGCAAATTAGGACAAGATTAAATTTGATGGAATTGTTTTGAATCACAGAGTCCAGTAATTTTTCGATGGCCTGTGCCTTGATATCACCGAGAAAGGAAATAACATCTGTGTCTTTATCCTCTTCCGGAGTTATCCAGAATGTTTTCAGTCTGGAACGAATAGCTGATTCAATTTCATTGAATCCTCTACCTCGTTGAATGGTTACATTCTGTCGATGCTCGTTCGTATTCTCATGTGGTAAAGCCTCATCAATCTTATAGTAAATTTCACAAAAAGTGCAAAATTTTCTATCCTTTGCCTTGTCTAACGCATCCTTTAAGTGGTTGTATGTTTGGATATCATATACCACTTCGTCATTAAATATAACATGTTCATTGATATCTATAAACGCCTGTTCTAGTTCCTGTGGGGTCACATAACACCCTGCATTAAAATTGTTTAGGATAGTGGATATGGAATATGACATTTTTGAAGATTTAGAATCCTGTATGAAGAGGAGAGAAAAATTAAAATGATGAAATTATTCGGTGAACGTTATTAAAATAGTGATTTCAATTGAATAGATGGAGAATACAAGTGTTCTCACTGAAATTCCGTAATGAAATGAAATATATGCATACACTTTATTGGATTATAAACGTAACATGTAGAAAAAATAATTAAAGTACATATCTAAAAGAGTTTTGTAAGGTTTGTGGATAACTTCTACCTCTTTCGTAGTTACACATATCGGAATCAAATTAATAGAATCATTCAAATGTAACTCGAGTGAGATTCCGGAAAGTGATAAAAAAACATTTTTTCAATTGTTGGATTGTATTCAACCACCAACGTAGCTTTTTTGTAATTTACACCAAAACGCTTACTCATAAATTAAGGGTACATCAATACCCTGACCCTGAACCCTAAGGTATCATCTTAAATGAAATCCTGCATTCGATGCAAATTAAATAACTAAGCAACTTTGCAATTTAAACTATGTCTCTATCTATTCAAACAGTTGTGTTATTAAATAATTGATTTGAATAACGAGACCAGGAATTATTCTAAGTGTGAAAGTTATTTTTTTGAGGGGCTTGCGTAGTAAATTCTTAAAAACTAAACATTGATTCGTGTATAACGTCAAAAGGGCAACACTTTTTGTAATAAACACCAAAGCGCTCACTCGTAAATTAAGGGTACATCAATACCCTGACCCTGAACCCTGAGGTATCATCTTAAATGAAATCCTGAATTCGATGCAAATTAAATAACTAAGCAACTTTGCAATTTAAACTATGTCGCTATCTATTCAAACAGTTGTGTTATTAAATAATTAATTTGAATAACGAGACCAGGAATTATTCTAAGTGTGAAAGTTATTTTTTGAGGGGCTTGCGTAGTAAATTCTTAAAAACTAAACATTGATTCGTGTATAACGTCAAAAGGGCAACACTTTTTGTAATAAACACCAAAGCGCTCACTCGTAAATTAAGGGTACATCAATACCCTGACCCTGAACCCTGAGGTATCATCTTAAATGAAATCCTGAATTCGATGCAAATTAAATAACTAAGCAACTTTGCAATTTAAACTATGTCGCTATCTATTCAAACAGTGGATTTATTAAAGATTTTCGTACAAGGAAACCTTCTCGTATCGTATGCGCTCCTAATAGTATGGCTCAAGTTTCGGGTCCCCCTAGCCCAAACTATTTGATCTATCGAAATTTTGACAAAAGCACTAATATCCAAAACTGTCCCCGGATCTATTGGGGGTTCAGAGAGCGTCGTGACCGTGGTCTATACCGTAAACCTAAAGTACCCTAGGATATTCAAAAAGGGTCTCTAGGTTTTTTTAACGGGGGTTCGAAGGTGGGCACTGTATATGACCCAATCGTTAATTATTTCGGTATTAAGACTATTAGAAAAAAATATAAAAATTCCGAAAGACTCAGAGAGTCAACGGATCATATTTACCTTCCTCCCAAAGATTTCTTCCGGTGTCCTAGCCTCTGTGGGATTCTTCCAGAGTTGTGAGAAGTCTTTCACGGTGGTTCAGTTGGGTTGATGGTCTATAAACAGTTCATAGACGGCTGATGATTTCCTCGAGTTCTGTCGCGTCTTATATACTGCTCTGAGATGCCTGGGTGGGGGGTAGTTACACGTGAACATTGCGTGCAATACATCTAGTGCGCTTCACGCGTGGTCATCGCGCTGCAAAGTTTCATCATGTTTCAACGTGTTTCCGCATGGCATTCCTCAGAAGGATGCATCATGCAAGCTAGAAGGTGTTTACGTACGAGGTTGCCTTGACGGGTGGAATTTCCGCATTGAGCGTTAGATGACGTATACGGAACTAATAGAACGCGGTCACAAAGAGAGACTGGGCGGGGTACGGGTGGGGATACTGCGTCGTTGTTGAGCTCAAGGTCAAGGCTGTCCTAAAAGATACATTCCTCTTCTACTTGTAATAGAAAGCGTATGGTGTACAATTAAACAACAAAACAATAGGAGAATACATGTTTGCTCTTTTTATAGACCTCCAAACTCCGAAGTAGACACTATTTACCAATTATAAAATCAAATATCCGCATTCACTTTGAGAGATAGTAAAAGTGTAATAATTATTGGGGGAGATTTTAATCTCCCATGTATAAATTGGGATTCTTACACGGTGAAACCGAATTCGAGGAATAGAAAAATCAGTGAGATCTTACTCAACGTACTCTCAAATCACTCGCTATCCCAAGTAGTCGACAAGCCTACGAGAGGTAATAAAATATTAGACCTTTTAGCAGTAAGCCATCCTAAGTTGATAAAACATATCAATGTTCTCGACGGTATAAGTGATCACAGAGCAATTCTTGCAACCTTAAAGACAGAAGTGGAGTCAGCCGAAAAACCAAAACGCAATATTTATTTATTTGATAAATGTAACTTCATTAAATTTGGCGATATGCTTAATGATTCATACACGGACTACGTAGCTAAAACAGAGGATAAAAGCACCGATGTGTCATGGAAATACTTTTTAGAAATGTTACGCCAAGGAATCAACAAACACATTCCGCAAAAACTGAAAAGTGATAGCAAAGAACCTCGTTGGTACAATAACGATGTTAGGAGAGACCTTAGGAAACAGAGAAAACTGTACAACATGTTCAAAAAAACCATTACGTTTGATGAAAAATCGAAGGAACTAGAAGCAAAAGAGAGTTACCTTGCGCAACGCTCAAAAACCAAGAAAACATTGCGTGCTGCACTGCGAAATTTCAAGAAAAAAATACTTGGAAAATTACTCGAAGAAAATCCAAAATCTTTTTGGTCACATGCGAGAGAACTTCAGGGAAAATCTTCTACCGTAGATTCGTTATTTGATAAAGATGGTAAACTTGTCACAGAAAATATTTATAAAGCTAATGTGTTAAACTCCCACTTTGAAAGTGTTTACACTACAGACGACACTGCGTGTAATTTAGACATTCCATACATTGAGGAACCGATGAAAGAAATAACAATTCAGCGCGATGGGATAACTAAACAGCTACAATTGATAAAAAGTAATAAATCTCCGGGTCCGGAGGGAATACCCGCGCGCGTCCTCAAGGAGTTAGCACCACAGATCGCACCGTTCTTAGAGATAATATTCAATAAGTCATTATCTGAAGGAAAGATACCAATGGACTGGAAAACTGCAAACGTTACACCGATATTTAAAAAGGGAAACAGACATGACCCAGGAAACTATCGACCAATATCATTAACATCGATTACAGGCAAGATTCTCGAACAGATCGTTGTTAGCAATATCATGACTTTTCTGGACAGTCGAAACCTCCTGCATAATTGTCAGCATGGGTTCCGGAAAGGTAGATCATGCGAAACACAGCTCGCGCTCTTTCTTCACGACGTTCTCAAATCTGGTGAATCGAAAAAACAAGTTGACGCACTATTTCTAGACTTTAAGAAAGCTTTCGACACGGTACCTCACAGAAAACTATTATACAAATTACAGTCATGCGGGTTAAACGAACAAGTAGCAAACTGGATACGTGACTTTCTGAGTGATCGTAAGCAAAAAGTAGTTCTTGACGGAATTAGCTCTGATATAGTTAAAGTGACATCAGGTGTCCCGCAAGGAAGCGTTATTGGCCCACTTTTGTTCATTATATATATAAACGACATTTGCTCCCGAATTAGCAGTAAAATACGTTTATTTGCCGACGACGCTGTCATATACCGCGAAATTAGTGATCAATCTGACTTTGAAATTCTGTCATCGGACTTAAACAACGTTCATGCGTGGAGCAAAGAGTGGGGACTAGAACTTAATCTGAGCAAATGCTCGGCGGTGCATTTCTTGCGTAGGTCGTCCAACTATCCCCATGTATATGTTGTGGATGGCGTTAGCATAAATGCGACAGATGAAGTGAAATACCTGGGAGTTACGATAACTTCGAACCTATCGTGGGGGACACATAAGAAATATTTGTGGCAGAGCCCTGAAGAAGTGAGGATTTGTTGTGGGAAGATTATCGGATGATAAAGTGAAAGAGAGGTGCTATTTTGCACTCGTCCGGCCACACCTTGAATATGCAGCGAGCATATGGGCTAGTCCATGAACTTGATAAAATACAAAGGAAAGCTGCGCGATTCGTGAAAAACTGCTACGGCCGTACAGAAAGCGTTACACAGATTTTGAAAGATTTAGGGTGGGAGCCGCTAGAGACTCGGAGGCTACGCGCTAGGCTTAGATTGCTTGAGCAATTGAGAATGAATATCTTTCAGAGCGACACGGAGAACATCATATTAGAACCACATTATATTTCCAGGTCCGACAGAATCGATAAATTAAGGGAGATATTTTGCCGAACGGATAGGTATGGGAATTCGTTTTTCCCCCGAACAATTAAGGACTTTAATAAATGCTAGGCGGAACTTTGATTTTTTTTGTTGACGGCTGGTGTCCTAACACCCCCCGCCACACGCCTTTTGAGGCGGCTTGCGGGGTAGTATGTAGATGTAGATGATATACAATCCATAGACGTGATCGACCAGATAGGACTGGCGGCGGAGTATTCACAGCAATGAAATCTTATTTGAATAGAACCACACACGTATTAGACGATATTGGAAGAGAGAG
Organism: Ceriagrion tenellum; assembly: GCA_963169105.1. Taxonomy (NCBI): domain Eukaryota; kingdom Metazoa; phylum Arthropoda; class Insecta; order Odonata; family Coenagrionidae; genus Ceriagrion; species Ceriagrion tenellum. The sequence goes on from OY720636.1 coordinate 154,524,050, forward strand.
CGTTTGGTGTACCAATAAGCAACAAATCAAAAGAAATATGCATATATGCTCATTTTACAGGCCACCAGATTCCAAAATCGACGTTTTGTACAAATTAGAAACTCAAGTAACATCATTTACCTCGAAAGATAACAAGGCTTGATGATTATCGGTGGGGATTTAAACCTATCGGCTATAACTTGGAATACCAATATGGTTGAACCAGTTCAAGGAAGCGTGATATAAGCGAGGCCTTACTAAATACACTTTCACACCACTCTCTTACTCAAATAGTAAACGAACCTGAGAGATGTAATAAAATATTAGACCTTTTACCTGTTAGTCACACTACAATGGTTAAACAAGTCGATATCCTCGAATGCATAAGTTATCATAGAGTAATTTTTACGACTTTGAAAACAACAGTAGATTCACTGTAAAATCTAAACGTAAAGTCTACTTATTTGAAAAATGCGATAAGGTATAATTCGGAGGGACGTTAGAAGCTTCATTCACGAAATTCGTTTCCACAATGAAAAACGAGAGCACCGAAGTATCATGGAGATATTTTTTGGAAATACTACATAATGGAATCGATGAATATATTCCATACAAATCCAAACGGGAGAGTAAAGAACCTCTCTGGTTTAACCACGAAGTAAGGCGGGAGATCAGGATACAAAGGCAATTACACAATCTATATAACAATTCTATTAAGTAACAAAACAACGGAGCTTGCGGCGAGAGAAATATACGTTGTTCAACATTCAAAAACGAAGAAAATAATTCTTGCTGTTTCGCGAAACTTTCTAGCTTCAGGGAATGATGGAAACTGGCGTATATCCTTTATTTCCACCACGAAAAACCAAATTCAATAGTTTCAGCCTTAAGTTTGTAAAACTTTTCCATGTTCAGGAGTTAACAAACTTTGTAAGTTTTACTCAGAATATTTATAGTACGACCGGTTTCGTTAAATAGTTGACATCATCAGGTCCTGAATATGTAGCAATAACAATATATTCCTTTGATGAGAATTAAATATATTCTTGGACTTGGTTATAGTTTAAAATAGAAAGTCAGCTATGGATAATACAAAGGTTCTGCACAAACACTGCACGTGGTCTGTAGTGTATGATTAGAGAATACATTATAGCTAACTTATTAAAAGCATACCAAGTTAAGAGTAATTAATTGACCAATGGAAATTTCTTAATTTTAATCCCGAGTATGCTAAATGTGTATTTTAGGAGAAGGTCAATGACTGTGCTAATCTTTCAGCAGCATAAAAAATCGTTAATTTTATCTTTTCTGCCATTGCATCTACCACTAATATGGTGTATCCATCCTTTGAACGCGAGCAATGAGAAAATATTTCTTCGCTGTTGCACTCATGTAATAACTTCTTGAATGCAGTAATTTATGCAGAGAGAGTATTAAGATAATTATAGGCCGACCCTTAAAGGAAACTAATAAAAATACTAGTCAGTATTACCTTTCAAACAAATAGACTGGACTGGTATTACTCCGCGTTATAATTTAGTTAATAATAATACCGGCTAAGAAGTTAAAGAGAATCGATAATCTTTCTTCATTTACATTTCGATCATGCATTTATGATTTTGGTGTCAGAAAGATTTAGATCACGAAAGCAACACGCTATTAAAATCAATGGAATAGAACATGTGAAACAGCCATTAGGAAATCTAGACTGAAGAGGCTAGAAATTACGAGGTTTCACGTCAGACGCTGATTAGCATAATACTTAATATCACTCAAGTTTGGGGTTCTCTCTGAGGCGAATATTTTACTCCCTTGCTACGTCAGTTGAACTTTGAAAATCAGTGAAAATAACCTGAAAACCTTTGTACTATAAATATCTTATCATCGCGCGCAGTCAGTGGCCAAAATTTCGACTGAGGGGCAGAGTAATCCACTGAAAAAGAGCATCATAAGTGATACAACAGGACCGGGAAAAGTACAAGAATTCATTAATCCCCTCAGATTGATAACGTGCACAAAATATACCGACAGAGACACAAATACACAAAAAATACCGAGTGACAGAGCAATCCACCAAAATATTTCTCAGTTATTCAATCGTAGGTTTCCGGGGTTTGTAAATAATGACTAGTATTTTTTTTGGTGCTGCACTGCTGATAACAAATTCTTCTGCTTTCTCAGCGGGACTTAAAGGATCAATGTGGAGTGCGAAAGTGTTGTCAGCGGAAGCAAGCAACATGGTGAACACCCGAATAGTTAAAGTACCTTCGTTTCTCAAAACTTTTGTTTCGTTAAACTTTTTGTCCATCTGCTCCTAAAATGAAATGTAGTCACATACTTAAGTTATGGCTTACGATTACTAACATCATCCTGACCCTCAACAATAGAGCTTGATAAAACAAGATACTCCCTGTAGGCATAGCGATCACTGGTTAGCATAATTACATACCTGAAATTTATATGATATGCCATCCATTATTTGTTGACTTTCAATCACTCCGGACTACAGTGCCACTCAACCTTGAGGGGGAAACCAGGGGATTATGCAGTCTAACGTCTCGCAAAAGAAGCCCAGGAGCACTGAAGTTTGCCGGAACCCTTAGGACTTTGAACATCATTCGTAACTGTTGGGCGCACTCAGAACATTACACGAACACACTTAAATAAAAAGACACGTAGTTCCGCACACACACACACACTAATAGGCATTGTTGATGGCGAGAAACTGCGTAAACCTTTTCTTTGAATAAAAGGGACACGCCGTATTTCTGTAAGCGAATCGAGGCTCCGCACGGATATTTTGCTACATCGATATGCTTAATGTAATCCTTCCCCATGCAAAAACTAAATCTGAGTACGTAATGTTGAAACATCTGAAACTCGAAAGCAACACACTCACTACACATAGCCAATGCCTCATCACTAACACACGTCTATCTTCTCATCACCAGGTCATCTCACTAATGAACTCTTATCGAGCGACGAACTTCTCGCGAAGCTTGAATGAACTAATGCGCTTGAGTATGATCGGGTTGTCCTGCGTCACTCTCCTGGGCTGATCGCACCACCATCTCCTGGCACACTCAAGTCATATTGGCCACGGCCTCGGCTCCGTATTATTTTGGAAGGTTTGACGAAGTTTCTACACTGCGAGGGGACGAGAGATGGTAACGGTCTGGCCGAAATTTGAAAATAAAGAGGGAAAGGTATCCCGATACCGATGTCCCATTGAAAAATGAGCAGGATGAAAACAACGCGAACGTGATATTTCTAAATCTCCTTCACCCGACCATTTGTCACCTATGAAAGGATGGTGTTGGTTTCTGAAAGGATATCCGTCGCCAGTCATTCTCCGTATTTTATGTTCTGCTTTTCTCACCAATTTCTCCCCGGCGTCCACTACCTACCCGCTTGCGTATTACCTTTTTGAGTGGTCGCGATTCGCTTATCGATAGGTCAATTAGAACATTCATACCTGCGTGTAGAGCCTCTCGACTCCTTTTTATGTACAGTGGCGGAAAAAATTAACGCAAAACTCATCGGCGTCTGTATGCGGCGTACACGGGAACTAATTGAAATCGTTTTTCCTTCGACAACTTGACAACAATGAGACAGCATATGGAAACCGGGAATATTCAAACTCTCTATGAATGGATATCGATTTTATGCGTCATGTAAATAGCCATACTAATAAGGTTTACGTTCGCGAGATCGTCTAGGAGTTATAATCGTGATGAGCTTGCTTCGACCCGCACTCAGTCGAGGTTCCGAAGTCGTAGTTGATTATGTAGAGATGCTTACCATATTTTTTTAGAGCTTTGGACCGTTTAAAAAGATTTTCTTGATTGAAACTTAAGAAACAATACGATGAAAGCACTATTTGTTGGGACATAAAAATTTTTTATTCTCCAGATCAAATTCACTTACAATAAAACGTATTTCCGCGTGCTGGGAATAGCTGTGGATGATCATCGTTTTTATAGACCTCAAACCACTTCCGAGAAATATGATGCATTACAATTAACATTTTGGCGTAATTTCCTGTGAATTTCAAGTTAAAGTATGGGAAATATGGTAGACTTGAATGGTTTCCATGTGGAGAAAATTATTCTTTAAAAGTATTTCCAATACCTTAAAACCCTACGTAAGTTTCCGCCCTCGTGCACACAGGTCGTCTCAAACATTTGAATTTCTAAATTTCTCCAAACGTAATATTATTTAATTTCTGAAAACTACTTTTAAAAATCCAGAACATTTTATTTGGGCCAGTTTTTAAAGGAAACATTAGAATTCCCTTTTTTCGTTTTGTAGTAAGAACCACTGGACGCCGATTCCTCTTCATCGATGAAGTAGCATAGAGGGAGAGCGTTTGTCTGCGGCCAAGAATGCCTGGGGTTCAAATCCTGGCGTGGCCTCTTTTAGTGCCTTAAAAATTATCTTCGCGATGTGACTTTATTGCAGCCAAAACTTCGCAGGAATCCGCAGAAGACCCAGGGAATGGACATTGACCTCAACCATGAGTGTGTGAGTTTTACACATATTCAGGCTTTGTAAAAGAATCAGAGCGGTCTCCTTGGTCGTCGAATGAGATGTTTACTTCCTATCCTCGGGTACTCGGCCCCACTTGATTTCTACGTCCTGTCTGTCGTATGATGCTCAAATCCATTCATTCGCCAATTCACCACTCAATGAAAAGCTATTCATGAAGGATGGAATAGACCGGATCTCTGATTGTGTCAGTTACTCGATTTAGTGAACTTACCTGATGCTACATTCACCTTTAAATCACTTTGAAATAATTTAGTAAAGAGGGCAGTTATTTTTATTAGGAATTAGAGTTTGGTTCTATCTGCCGAACTTGTAAATACCGATTACTTATCTGAGTGAGAGACCAAACAAGGGTTGAATTATATTCAAAATATCTTCAAAACGGTATTTGAAGCTTTCCCAGCATTGTTTTCCAGGTTTGCTATGAGCAATACATTAACCTTGTAGTTCAAATGTTCAACTTATAAGATGGAGAACAATACTTAAAGGATAAGGTAAATTATTGAATCACTTAAATATCTTTTGACATATTCGCAGTGATACATGTTTGGCTAAAATTACGCAGTTAAATTTTATGAGGAGCATTTTATACCCATGCGTAAGTAATACTCAGACATAAATGCATCGCGTATCCTCCCCTGTGAAAGTGATAAAATACTAAAAATCATCTTTTTCATGTAGCGACTAAGCAGTGATTAGATATTTTCCCTATGGTCAGTTGTATACTCATAAATCCGCAGAGTAGTCAATGGAGTGCAAATTAGGAATGTGCACCATCAAAGATTATACGATTGCTACGTTCCTAAAGAATCTATTCCTCTTCAAACGTGTCGTAATATTATTGCTTCAATGGAAGTTAAAGTTGTGAGTGGCCCCACATGAAGATATTAACAGACTTTTTACAGGGTCTTAAATTTCATCTCTTAGTGGTAATGTATTTTAACGGATGTTGAAGAGGGACACTGTAATGCTTTATTTAGAACGAGTGGAAAAGGTTGAAATGTATGCGTAATTCTCGCAATTTGAGTTATGTGTGCACATGATCACAGAAATTGATCATCGAGAAATATGCTGGTATTTACATAAAGAATGTGGATGTTTATTAGCCTTATAATCAATCCATCCCCCTCCATTCTCGATTTCCTGACCAAGTCTCTGTGACATGGAGTTGTCCACATTTTGGTATCCTCTTACTGGCTTCATTTCCCATTCTTCCTCCACGATTTTCCTCGTTGCATCTTAATTTGGGGTTGTTTCGTTTGAGGGGGTCGAAAAACGTTTGTTTATCGCATTTTTCTCATAATGAACGCTGCGCTCCGTGCAGCCCATCTATGTTACATGATTTGTTTTGAACCATCTCCTAGAATTTTGACATTTGTGAACTCGTAAGTATTCCTAGTATACATTTTTTATTGATAAAATTTCATACGTCCAAGTTACCAGTGATCTTGTTTTACTGCATTCTGGTTGGTATTCCATCGGTTACCCGCGACGCAAGAGGGACATTTAAGAGGACATTCAAGGGGAAGGGGGAGGAACCAGCTGACCGCGACTGACTGACTGCAGCCAGTGCCCACTCGTGGCATTTTGCGTGCGCGTGGGGGGGCACACGGCAGTAGCTAAGAGCTGAAAAGATATTTTATTCGTGGTCGCTCATCAAAATGAGGTGAATTTTCGCTCTGTATTGCCTCTAATGTAGCGCGTTACCCCCTTAGAAATGACGTTTTTGTCCACCGATCGGGAAAATTGAATGTCATTGCACATGTGCCTCGTGAGCGACCTCTATGAGATGTTAACTAATAAAGTGGCATTTATTTTGGATATTCTTTCTTCACCCCAGAGCACCATTTGAGAGGTTGGAATTGGGAGAGCGATGAAGAATAAAAAATAAGCCATAAGTATCCTTTTGTAGAGGGTCAGAAAAGAATTGATGGTCGAAGGCAAATATTAAATATTTTTAATCATTATGCTGTTCTGCTAGGATGACATGACATGCTATAAACATATGGGTGGCGGGTTTGTATTCAATCAGGAGGTTTGACCGTCGCTTTTAACAAAGGGATTTGATGAGGTTGATTGGAGAGTAAGAAAGACATGAATAGTGCATGATGCATGTAATAACAACCAACAATCCCTTCCTTATTATGTAGATACTAACCATCTAGCTGCATGTGACCCTGATCTCTAGCATGTCTCCCTTAAATATCCTACTTGCATGGCAATAGTGCATGTTTGGTGATCTTCACCCCCTGCCACACACCCTCGCGGTGGCTCGCAGGGTATTACGTAGATGTAGATGGTAGCATGTTCTTCTACGCATCACTACTAGTAACTGATGTGACAGCGTACTGTTGTCTCCTGACTGCTTTTGGGATGTCTGGCTGTGAGCAGACAGAAGACTGGGTACTGACAGACGCGACGGCACAAGTTTTCGGGTTGGCGTGTGAGCTTTCTAGGTTTCATGGGTCGCAAAATAATAAAATTGAATAATATGAGACGGCTGTCTGAACGTACCCTTCACTTTCGATTGGGATCAAAATGATGTGACAGCAATTCTTCCCATTGGAATGTACAGGAGGCCCGCTTGGTTCTGTTCAAACCGAACGACAAATTTCAAAAATTCTCTAAATCAACACGCATCCGGGGTGTATTTCTCATGGTCTCACGTATCTTTCCAAAACTCTATCGCTGAGCTGGAAAACCAGAAATGTCATCTAGGTATAGAGCTAGAAAGCGTTCTGAACAGAATGTAAGAGAATAAACGTAATGAGCCGAATTCGGGAGATGGAAATTTTGGATCCTTATCGGTTTTCACATTTTTATGCATTATAACACCAAAAACCGAATCTTCAAGGCACCTTATTTGCACAAATTTCCATGCATCCTATATTCGTATATTCTGTCACTGCTACAACAATTGACGCGAATACTCTTTTAAACATGATACTGAATTTGATTTAAAGCTTAATGGCGTATTGTAATTTTTAATGCTACTGTGGTTTTCCCCCACTGCCGTGATTGAGAAGTTGACCCGGTGGAAAACCGGAGTAGCCTTCAAAATCACAATACGAGCTTTAGAGCTTTTTTACATCTGCGAAAAATACCGTGAACGAAATTTTTCCGGGGAATTACGTTTTAACTACTTCATGACTACTCCATCTTTACTCACAAAGCACTCCACCCTTATGGCCCGCTGTGCAATCTGAATGGCATTACATCCTAAAGTATAAATTTTTATCCACTTGGATGAACTTATGGTCAGTGCCTTACAACTCCAAATGTATCTCAGTGCCTCGATGGTAGACGGTTACTTTGGCTTTTTATTTTCAGGGCGACAGGTGGTTTTAGAAAATCACTACCAAACTCCAACGGGGACTAAGGATGATATAAATAAGGAATACAATCAAAGTATAGAACAAACAATATCTTTATAAATCGTCATAATTTCTTGGCAGCACAAAACATGTCCAATCTGGACCAGCACGACAATTCAACTATCCCGCATATAAATAAACAAACCGTTACCAAGAAAATCAAACCGATCAAATCCAGCCAAGGCCCTACAATTTTATTTAATTAATTAAAAGTTCATACAAAATGTAACATTAATAGTTAGAGACTCCCCATATATGCTATCGTAAATAATAACTGAAGTATCTTTCCACTAATGAATCTTCAATACGTGTCATCGTTTAATAATTAGGCATTATGATTTCAGACACGTCATCGGTATGACGTAACCTACGAGTAGGTATATGTATGACAAACAGAATGAAAGTCACATACCTAAGTTATCCCTCTTACCTGGGTAAATAACATGTAATTTGACATTATTTAATAACCCAGTCCGGTGGTTCCCCAGTAAGCAACTCCGTCCCCCGAAAGGTGTAGCTCAAATTGATGGGGGCGATGAGAATCTGAAGTGTGGCCGGAGAGAGACTGACTTGACTGCAAAGTGTACATAAGACGTTTGCTTCCTTTCGTTTCCTTCAGATAAACTCATACACCGCGTTAGGTCGTTCAAGATGTGAAAATAGTTCAATCGTAACATAGTTGTCTACGCTGCTCACATTGCGTCATAGCGTAAGGACGAAAAGTCAGTGGTTTCTCTTCAGGCTTTTCTGAGAGTCGTTCAAAGCTTTCCTAAAGTTACACTCTTAAGTCTGTTTTAACATCCAGCTTACATTGAGTCCAAGACAATGGATTGAGACCCTGTATTTTACAAACCGACCCGACAGGCAATTTCATGATTCCCTCCTCTTGCGTTCGCCGTATTTAGGCGCTAACTAGCGGGAGACTGTTGTTAACCTATCTCGGATGGTGAATTTTCCACAATCCGTCGTTACGCAATTCCAATAAAACAAGTAAAACCCGAGGTAAGTTAGCAATGGATAGATATAATCAAAGAGAAAGGTGGTTGTTACACACAGAAATGATCCGATTAATTCGACAAACAGTCTGTTTTCAGTGTGGTATCCCCTGCCCAACACCCTCAAGGTGTCTTGTAGAGTAGGATTTGATTGATCAAGATGGATGAAATGGCCTTCGAGCCTGAGATAGAAAACACTGCTCTCTTCCGAGTTATGGTATACCTATCGTTATCGAGGGTTTGAACTCGTATCCGACTTATTCCCAAACCTTACTTTCTCGAGTGCCGTAGAAATATTTATAGCTTTTTTCGAAGTGAACTGGTCGTGATATAAGGTCGAAAAAGTAATGATCATCCTGAGAAGTAAATGTCTGTCTCCGAGCTGCAGCCTCGCAGTGTAGGCTTTCTCGGGAAGTATTTTTGCCTTGCACAGACGAAAGACGAGGAGGAGGCGTGAGTATGATTCGAGTGGTGAATGGTTGAGTTATGCTAGATCCTTCACGGCGGCAAGTGGGAGGGAAGGAATTCTATTCAAGATTTATACAAATATAATCGTCAGCATATATGGACCCTGTATCTTATTTTACGAAGGTAAGTAGTGGACTGCTTCCAACCTTACATAATGTGAACTTTTGGCCCAAAGATACTTAATTTAATTTAACAGCGTCGAAACCAGGCTAAAAACATGAAAAGGTTTACCCATATGGGATTCGGACTATGGAGCGAATGGGGAGCTATTGAATGTTAAGATGGCGGTGTATGATAATATTAAGGAAAGAGTGAGAGTTAACGGGGTTCTGAGTGATTGGTTTGCAATAAAAAAGGGCGTAAAGCTAGGTTGCGTAATGTCACCGCGACAGGTTAATGTCTTTATGGATAAATGTGTTAGAGATGCATGTAGAGAAAAGGACGGTATTTTGATTTGAAATGTAAACGTTCGAGTCGTAGTATATGCGAATGACGCTGTTTTGACCTCAGTGACCCAACAGGGATTGCCAAATTTCGTAGATAAGGTTTGTGACTTAACAAGGAGATTAGAATTGAAGTTAGATGCGTGCAAGACTAAAGTAGTAGTTGGTGATAAGGAGAATGGGGAGAATAACTGTATGATGAGTGCGAATGGTGAAGTTATTGAACAAGTGGATGATTTATTGTACTTGGGTAAGATGTTACCGTAAGACGGACGGATAGATGAGGAGATAAAGAGAGGTGGGAATTGTGGAAGGAAAGAGGTAGGTATCATGTGGAGCATATCAAAGAATGAGTGGCTGTTAAAGGAGGCGAAAATCGCCGTGTACAAAGGGGTTCTTCTCCCAACATTGCTGCATGGTAGTGAAATGTCAGAATAGAGAGGGCAGTGAACTATGCGCCGTGGGTATGAGTTATCTGAGGAGTGTTGGTGGCAAGAGTGGGTTGGATAGAATGATGAATGAGTGGGTAATAAATGAATGTGGCTCAGATGCTCCAGTAGTGGACATATGTGAAAGAAGTGTCCTTCGTTAGTAAGGCCATGTTGAGACAATGGATGAGAGTCGAATAACGAAACAGATATACCTATGTCAGAGTGGAGTGAAATGAAATGAATGGTGTGAGAGGTAGAGGTAAGCCGAGGAAGTTGTGGTTGAACGTGGGTCAGGAAATTCTTAGGAGGTGGAGTCTTAAACTTACTTATCTTACTTACTTCTTTTTCCCCAGGACATTATGCCTATTTATACGGTTTTCCTTATTTGAACCTTTGACAAATGTATTTCCTGTAACCTTAAATAAATTGATGCGTAAACCGTTATGCTCGATATTAAGGAAAATGATATAGTGCGGGATTTGATGACTTATTTGGAATATGCATTTGTGTGAATGATCGGCAGTGTTCAACAACTTAGCATGTATTTCCTTTCCGGCTATTCCCTTTTTCGGTGCGTGAGGAACCTGATTTTGAGTATACACTGACTCCATTGCGCGCACGTCAAAAACAGATATTATCTATGACAAAAATCCTGAGTCCTATTTTTGGGATCCCGATTAGCAGGTAAAAAGATAGCAAATATTTTGGCCGAACAATCAATCAAATTATAATAAAATCTTAATTATAATGATTGAATAAATGGAAAAGTGGTTTTAAGAAAAGTGGTTTAATACGCAAAATTAAGATTTAGCTTTCTGTTGCAACGAACGAGAGTGCTGAGTTAAAAACCCAATCTTATGCAAATATATTCGCAAGTAAATGCAAGACAATACTATTTTTTGAGTGAAATATGAAAAAAAAAAAACTTTCCATGACTTTATTTACGCACAAGCTTATTCACTAAAGGGCGAATTACATAATACATTTTCTTGTTTCAACGATTTAATTACGGAATGTAGAAAAAATGAATGGAATTAGAGCAGGTGCTATTTCCCGCTTAGATTGTTCGGATATAATCATACAATTTTCCGTTTTATGCGGTGCAATTTTCCTCATGAAAACGCGCATGCATTCGTTTACAACAGTGAAATATAAAAATATTCCGATGGGGTACCGATATATACCATAGTTTCTGCAGACAGCTGAGTGTAATAATAAGATTGGAAATTTAATCAATATACAGTCACTCCAATGGGTATTTATTGTGGAATCGCTGTCAGCTTGACAATCTTCGTCCACTCACCTCTGTTCCAAAACTGTCCTCCGGCATATATAATTCTCCCTAATTAATTTAAAATTACTGGATATAAAAAAAACTTGAATATATCAATTAATAAACGACTAGAGAAATGATTACTTCACTTCACAGATAGTCGTTATAACGTCACAGCCTATCCGTGGCGGTAAAATATTTCCATATCGCGAAAAACTGTACATATTGTTAACCAGTCATTTCTTGACTGATATTAAGAACTCTACAGATTTTAAATTACGGCAGGAATCGTCTTCACCGCGATCGTTTATGTTTCATACACAATACTCAGGAGAGCTGAGGTGGCCGTTTTTCGGGGGGATTAAAACTTGTGCACCTTTGGTGGACTACCTGGTACGCATGATCCAGGTGGTCTACGAATTATTTCATCCAGCTGATAAAATACACAGTCTCAATCTTCCTCCTTATGTTACAGGTAGTCAAATTTTACCTATCACACGCGAAATTTATCCTATCACACCCTTCTTTCCACCGCTCCAGCATACTTAATTCACTCCCATCTCATCGTCATTCTTATCATCGCGTTCCTTTCAAATAGTTCATGCTCGAGGACATCGACGAAAAACTTTTACAATTTCAGATTCTTGCTATATTCATATCATCTTGAGATAATACTATAACTCCAAAGGATACGGTATTTTGTCCTAAAGAGAACGATTCGACAACAATAGGAGGTGAGCCCTTGGTAACGTTTATTCTTAGCAACCGCATTCATTTCCGATATTTCGATTAAAAAGGAACATGGGAAATACTTTGAGAAAATGCGTTCAAGGAGGTGATGATAATACGGATATGTATGGTGCTGGAGATACAGAACCGATGCCTAACGACAGTAACAACGTTGTCGGTGAGTCTTGAAGGATAGCTATGCCACTTTAACCCTGATTTACCTCCATGGTTGTTGGGATCGGTGTAATGTTAAATGGTTTCCTTTTTTTTAGCTTATGGTAGATGACTTTCAAGCTAGGAAAGTACTTAAAAATCATATTCATCATTAATGTTGGTGTTCTACGCTGGGGTAGCGTAACCTCTTCGTTTTAAGGGGGGTTTTTTCTTTTCCAGCAGGACACTGACTCATTGGTTCATCGATTAGAACCAATTTGGATTCGAAACATATCCAAAGGTATTTACGTAGGAAAAGGAGTCTCCGTAACCAGCAAAACTGAGGCGCCCGGCAGGGGAGGGTAACTGAGAACCTCCTTCTTACTACCGGGTGGTGCTTGGTTTTGTCCCAATAGGTCGCCTCGCCCGGAGAACCTGGAAAGAGGTGTAGGCCTCATTGCACTTCCAGGGGATACCGAGCGGGTCCCCTCGTTAGGAACTAGAGGGTAGGCTAGGGCGGAAACCTACCTTTCCCGGCTGTGCCCGACCTGCTGGTCAGGCGGATCGTACGGATAGGAAGGTCCTCCTCACTCAGATTTTTCCCACGTATTCCCCCCTTAGGACACGGAGACTCCACGGCTGCGAAGCCTGTATCTCAAGTAAATGGGACGAAAGCAGAAAACGATGGTCGATATGTACTGCTCCTGAAATATCACTACCTACTATTGATTACTAAATTTACTAAAGATACAGTCCCTCATTTTGAATTTCGCCAAGGAGTCGCTGTCAGTGTGGCCGTTTTCTTCCACTGTCCTTTGATCTATTTCAGTCTACTAGCGTCTACACTACTGCCCATTTCATCAAATTTTACCGATTTCTGGAATCAATAAATAAAAAAATGGATTACAAAATTTATTTTGACTGACAACTTCTCCCCACAGATAATCGTTCTTAAGTCCACGCCTATCTATGAGGGTATAATATCGCCAAATCGTGTAAACTGTGATTCCATTTATCCAGTCATTTCTTATGTTCCTTTGTTGCAACGAATAATTATCCGAGTTTAAATTGTGGCAGTAATTGCAACCATCATAATCGCTTACTTATATACAATATGTATATACACGCAAGTACCAGATAGTCTACCAATTGTTTCATCTAGCTGATCCAAAGCGCTAAATACCTCTTCCTCTTTCTGTTAGGGGTAGTCCAAATATGCCCAATAATCCTATCACACTCATCTTTCCACCTGTCCAGCCAACTTAATCCTCGCATTACTACATCATTCTTTACTTATTTTTCTTTCAAATACTTGTTAGCCCATGATAGAGAAACTCTCTGTGACTACACCTGAAACGTTTTTCAGTAAGACTTTCTTCTTACTCTCGTCTTTTTACCCCCCTGTAACTTTCCTCTATAAATGTACATACACACACATATAAATGTTTATACAGAAAGGAAGAGAGATGAGCCTTTTGTCATCGGTTAATGCATTTTTTCTTCAGACATGTGGTAAAAATAAGTGTATTCAATTGTAGAAGATTTGTAAAAGTCACAACAAGGAACAATGTCTGCAACCATATCTTCATTCTAATGTGTTTGAGTAATTATTTCTTAGGCAAGACAAGCATCACCACAGATCATCATTAATTTGAGAGGTGTTGGATTACCTCTAATCTCAACATCATACACATCCATCCATGTGAAAGACCAAAATGCCAGTTCTGGCTGAATATTCCTTGCTCTGTTGTTTGCCTTAGGCCTAAATTATTCTCCTTTAAGGTTAAGTGTAAATAAAACAGTGAAGAATGAATTTTGGAGGCTGTCTTGTTCATCACTACATGCTTGGAGCTTACATTGGGAAAATCCTGATCATTGGTGCCAGATATTATTCCCTATGCTCCATGCAAGTGTCTTTTATCATGAGGAATTGGGCCGGTGGAACTCTTGTCTGCCTTGGTACCCGAGTCAGTGGGGACACAGTACCATTTTCTCAGCCAAATGAGTTGTGGTAATCTCAAGTCTCAACTATATGTCAGCCCCACTCGTAACATGCATGAGGCCAACCATTTATTTGTACAGTGCATTTAATGGAGTAATAAGTGTTGCATGCCTCAGGAAAATGACTAATGAGTGCAGCCCGCGTGCTCCATTGTTTGTATACAAATATCAAATGGAACTTAAGCATTATAGTTTAGAAAGTTCTAGCATTGTGGATATTACAAAGTTTATATTATATAATACATAGTTGTGGGGTTCTGTTTAAAATTTGTATGCACACTGCACATGGTGTACATACATTAGATTTTTTTCCATGACATGCAATGAAAATATAATTTTTGTTAACCCCATGTGATGAATTATACAGTTGAAGGTGGAAACATGCAATGATTTTTGTTTCATTACTGACTACTGCAACTTGGACTATGGATTTGAGGCTCCCAATGGAACCTGGCTCCTGCTCCATTTGCTTATATTTTCCTCAACAGCAGAGTCAGCTGGTAATGGTGTTTGCTCTTTTATGCAAAATTAAAATACTCAATGTATATGGCATGCAATTTTTTCATTAGGGCTCTACTGAATTGACTGCAGGATACATTTTATGTAGGACCAAGCATGCGTAGCGTCTTGTAGATGACAATTAGTCATGGTAATCCAACCAGCAAAGGTGACCTTCACCTAAAAGATTCCCATTAGAACTCCAGAAACCTTGTCACCTCCAGGACCCAACGCATATGTTAAAAACCCAAAAATAATGGAGAGATGAAATTGTTACAGTGTTTGTTCATATACATGCAAAAATCTGTAGTAGGTTATTGAGTTGTTTGTGGTCAAATGGTTTGAAATGGATTTATGATATAGACATCATGACCATGGAAGAAAGTTTTTAATAAATTTTGATTTCATATTGCAGCCAGACCTAATGAATTTATGGCCGGATCAGAGGTATCAGTTACTTCATCCACTTCATCCGTCGGGAAGCTCCCTAATAAGTCACGGCTACGGAGTCTAAGGAAACCATCAAAAGAGGCCCCTCACCATAGAGCTAAATACACTGAGGATGGTGAGTACTTTTTTTTCCTTAGAACTTATCTCATCTGAATATTTGACTGTTTATGTAAATACAATTCTTGTTGGAGTGGGATATCTGTGTTTAGCAATCAAAGTAACAACATGCATTGAAATTGGCTCTTGATTATAATATTTGGGTTTCTTTGTTATATTTTTTCTGCCAAATTAATTAAAATGTATTTTGTGAACTTAACATCACGAGAAAATGAAAAGAAGGTACTGCAATTTCCATATAAAAATTTATTTTACGGGAAAGGATTAGGGAAGTGGAGAAGGGGTGGGCCTCCCTTTCTTTGCAAGGTGCGTAACTCTGGGGATAAAGTCACTCTGGTGATTATGCGTCACCATATGTTTTGTGAAGGATGAGGCATTTTTCCTAATTCAGAAGCTGTCTTCATGTTCGCTAACCCTGATATTGAAAAGTAAATTCATCCGTCTGAGAGATATATTATTACATTCATCGCAGCAACCTTCATGAAGTCTGCTTTTTTAGTCCAAGTATGTTTCTCAGAGTGTTTCTATGGTAGAAAGCAGCACTGACTTCTCCTTTCTGTAGATATTGTAATTTCTTGAGAGAGATTTACCAAGGAAGGATATCCTCCTCCTCTTTGGACAAGATTCTACCTCTTGTGTCCCACTTTTAATCACCTTCTGAGTCAATGCTGTCTGTTTCCATCTGTGCAGTGTATCAGTTAGAACTTCCAAGTATCCGTTGCGGACAGGTATTTGGTTGATTGCGACGAGCTCCTTCGTTTGGTTCACATTAGATGCGAATTACAAGCGAATGGTGCACAGTCTGTGTATCAAGGAGTGGAAGGCTTACATTTTAATTGAATGTGGAGTAGTTAGTGCACGTGTAATGGATATTCACAAGTTCTAATTAATACACTGCACTGATAGAAACTGACAGCATTGATAGAAACATACAGCAGTATTAAGGTGTTCCAATGAACCAATATTCATACCCCATTGGCCATCCTCATTTCTGGCATGGTATTTGGAATTTATAGGAGATGGATTTGTATGGAATGGTTCATAAGATTTTCTTATATATTTTTGATATCTCGAAGACATTAAAGATAATGTTTTAGCCCAAAACTGTTTATGGTTATGCTTCGAAAAAGTAACCTTCCTTCAAAAGCTTTGGGTATTCAACCAAATAACTTACTCTTAATGCAGGTTTTTTCTTCTAGCATGTGTTTTTAACATAGGTGTATATAAATGCCTTTAGAATCCCTGAAACATCTTTTTGCTACAGTTAAGCTTTAAGGTGAAGCGATATGTACCCAAGGTTTAACAAATTATAGAAAGGATGTCATCAATCACTCACAATTTTATGGAAAAACTTCAGTTGAGGCATGCAATAAAAAATAAGTGATCCTTTGCCTAAGGTTGATTAAGGAAATCATGCACTTTTCATTATTACGCTAGTAGTATTTTCTTGCATGGCACTCCACTCTTAATTTGTAGTAGAGTGTTCATTTGCCACTTCAGATTATGTGAACTCTGTTTGCAAAAAGTATTAATTTTTGCCATTGTTTAATTTTTTCAGAGTTCCAGCAAGTCATAAAAAACATTAATGGGGTAAATGAGGAGTACATTAGCCGAATGGAAGGGAATCATGTACTTGAGTTGAATAGCTTGCGAGGGGAATATGCAGAAAAGCTTCGCATATACACAAAGTATGTAGTAGAGCTGGAACAAAAGGTGCTTCAACTGCAAGAGGATTGGATAAAATGCCAGACGTTACTTGGCATGGAGGTTAGTGACATTGAAGAAATGCCTGTCCTTATACTCAAATCTAAATTTTTTCTATTAAAAAGGCCTAAGTGATATACATACTCAATCCAATTTTAAAGATAATATTTGGCGAAACTTAGTGGAGATTAACAAGATTGAGCATTTATTATGAAACAATTTCTATATTCCACACTTTATAGCCATGCTAGATTTCAATGCCTATGGCATCATTGTCATGGCACCCTGACCAATAAATGTAGATATCGTTTATGTTGGCAATAAAAGGAATCATACAATGAGTTTGATGAATAAGGCTATACCTAATCATTCTATATACTTTGATAGTGGAATTAGAATATCATTTTCTTTATGTTAACCCAAATTTTTGAATTTTTTTTTTTATACTCAACTCGGTCTTAAGCTAAACTTTGTCTGGATGGTAAAAAAATATTTCCCCTTTATCTTAACAGAGTACCTACATTCTTCAATCATTTCTCTTTTGAATACCTAGCATTTTGGGTCAAAGCTGGGACTTAAAATGGGAGAAAAATCATTTTTTTTACATGAAAATTACAAAAAAGTTAAAACCATTTTCCTTTAATTGCAACCAAAATCTGAATTCCTCGATATTGAACGGAATACTCTAGCAGGTGAAGCTGCCACAGTTTCTTTCTCCCCTGTAGATTAAAGTGGTCGAGAGGATACATTAGCTTAAATATATCAGCACTCCGCATTGTATCATAGTATCTGGTTTGCAGGCCACATCTTCATTATTATTATTTCTAAACTTTACCCACTAACCATATTCTGAGACGAGAAATAGGCTAGAAAGTTCAATATCAGTTAATTTCTTGGCCAAAAAAGGAAGTCATCAAATTTTTATGGTTGGTTTTTTTCACAGAAATGCCCTCCTTTAATTATTTGTAGTATAGGTACCATCATGAAGTAGGGTAATTTCTATATGGGGCTACCAATAAATGGAGCTTGTTAATTTGTATTTAACTGACATCTTGTGAGCCTATCGTATTAATGATCTTTATTAATTGGCGCAGGAAAAAGAGGAAGTGGTTAAACTTGAAGTAGACAAGACAGAGTCAAGGTTCTTGTCTTTGCCGCCTATATCAGCAGCATCAGCCGTCAAAATAGACTCTCTGACGGCAATGACCTTGAACATGGCAGCACCATTTTTGACCAGTCAACTGTCAACTCAACAATCTCCGGAGACACTGCCAGCTCCTGAATCATTGCTCAACACCTGCAAAGACACCTGCGAAGGCAACAAGACAACTGCGTCTCCCATGGAGACCACATCTGCTTCACTGCCAATTCCTCCCGCACCACCGATGAGCGAAGTGGATGGACCACAGCCACCTCCTCCTCCAGACCCACCAATTACATTAACCCTCATGACAGGCTCATGTGGACTAATAATATTAGATTCCTAATCAATCAATTTAAAAAGGCCTCAATATCAAACGAAATTTTATTAATTAGTTATTGATTTTTTCCCCTCATTGGACATTCTGATTTTCTTGAATGAAAATTAAATAAAATGAATTTGAAAAGCAGTAGCTATTCTGTATGTTACATTGATTTTGTATTCTCCGTCGGCTTCTGTAATTAGGGAGCAAACGTTAAGGGTGAGCTGAGGGTGATTCATGAAAAGACTCAATTTTCTAACATCTAATGCCAACACTGCCGCCTTCTACGAAGCACAGTAACGAAAGAACTTGGTTTTGAATTGGGAGCTGGTAGGAAAACCATGTGACGAGGCTAAACTCCTGTGGCGACATTTGGACAATCGCTCCAAGAGAAATTTCTTCATTATTACTTACTTCCGCCGGTATTCACCTTGCTCTGTCAGTTCGAGCCATTACCACCGGCTGGTGACGAATCTAGGTTCACTTGGAGACTTAAGACTTCAAATTCAGGCATTGAAAGGGGTCAACAGGGGATAAAGGACACAGAAAAACAAACAGATTAAAGAAAACTCTTCTCCCCAAAGCCATTTCTCGCGCTATTTACTTCGTCTCATACGATGTACGGATGTCACTTTTTCATGTATGATAATGGCAATGTATGATGAAAGTAAGGTAGGTGTGAGAATTAATGGGGTTCAGAGTGATTGGTTTGCAATGAAACAGGGCGTGAAGCGAGAATGCATAATATCACAATGGCTGTTTAATGCATTAATGGATAAATGTGTTAGAGATGCATTTAATGAAAGTACGGTGTTGTAATTGGAACAGTAAACGTGCGAGTTATAGTAAATGCAGATGATAAGACTAAATGAAAAGTGAAATTTAAGGAGAATAACTGTATGATGATGGCGAATGTTGAATTAATTAAACCAGTAGATTATTTTGTGTAATTAGGTAAGATGTTGTGAACCAGTGTGTCAGTACACCGGATATATCTCTTAGTGGTGGGTTGCGGGATATAGTATAATGGTACTCAAGGTAGTCCTTTCAGAAGGGATCCTAGCTAGAGCAGAATAGAGAGGACGAGCCTGGGATACCACTATGTTTTGGTTGCTCTTGTGGCATAGTGGCGAGAATGAGCCAAAACTGACCGGTAGAGCGCTGTAACCGTTAGCAGGGAAAGCTGCACGTGGTGAGGGTACTGCGAAGGCTAGTAACCTTACATACTCTATTACAACTTACTGCTAAACGTCAAAATGTTGCCTCGGACGGCCGAAGCCACGATGGGTGGCGGAGGCTGAATAAGTTTGGCCCATTAAGATACGGACTGGAAAGGAACTGAACCCTCGGAATTTGAGAAGAGTGTATGGAAAGGAGCATGTGTTGCTGATCAAAATGTATTTGAGACGGATGAATGTTTTAGGTGTATGTGAAACTAAGTGTAAGGGGCAGGATGCTGTTCCCAAAGATGGTGGTAGTCTGGCATTATGGTCAGGATTTGAACATAATGTACACAGAGTCAAGGTTAAGGACTCATTCTCAATGAGAGAGCTGAGTTGCTAGTAAGGAAGTACGAGTTAGTATCCCCTAGATATCTCTGGGTTTGCATGATAGTAGGTATGAGGAGAGTTGTGATTGTGGCGTGCTATGCACCAGTGGATGGAGAGAGTGACCGCGTGAGAGATGAGTATTGGGAAACACTGGGAGAGGTTTTGAATGAATTTGATCCTGGTGAGAGAATAGTATAAGTAGGTGACATGAATGGGTGGGTTGGTGTGAGGGGAGATGCATCTGAGAGAGTGGTTGAGCCTCTTGGTGACACCCGAGCGAATGATAATGGTGAGTGTGTGCTTAGAAAAAGGATTGTTTGTGTCGAATACATGATTTAGACATAAGAGAATACATATGTATACTTGGCAAAGGAGTGTTTGTTAAAGCATGATTGATTTTATTGTGTATAATGAGAGATTGAGATAGTTAGCTTGGGACACGCGAGTGATGAGGGGTGCTGAATGTGGAACAGACCACTATTTGGTACTCTCCAAAGTGAATCTGGGTAGACAGTGTGTACGAAGGAAGAATGTTGCGCGTAAGCAGTTGAGAGTGAAAGTGGAAGGGTTGCTAGACGTTGCTCTATCGTCGAAGCATATAGAATGGGAGGAGCATACCAGAAACGAAAATGTGAATTATGCGTGGGAGTGTTTAAAAGGAGTGACTGTGGAATGTGCTGAATGTGTATGTGGAAAAGGAGTGGTAGGAAGAACGAAAGGTGATGGTTGGTGGAATGAAGAAGTGAAAATTGCAGTCAGAGAAAAGAAAGAGGCATACAAGGATATGATTGCTGCCAAATCTGAGGACGATCGTACTAAGGCATGTGAGATTTACGGAAAGAAAAAGAATGAATGCAAAATCGTTGTGAAAGAGAGCAAAGAATGAATTCGTGCTAAGATTGGTGACTGCATGGGAATGTAAGCCGTAAAGAACAAAATTGGAGAGATGATGTGGGACGAGAGCAATGTCAGGGACATGGGATATTAGGAGTTTGAAAAACAGGAGGGCGTGTATGAAACAGTGTGTGGGGTAGATGAGGCAAAAGAGGTTTGCAAGGATAGGTCAGTATGGAGGAAATTATTGAAGCAGAGTTAGGTGTACAATTATGTATGAAATGAGTGAATCATTTTGACTGGGCCTGAATCTGAATGTGATGTTTTCATGCATCCATCTAGTTATTACTATTAATTACTTTTGGAAAATCATTAAACATTAAATTTTAAAGGTATTTTTTAGGTTCGCTAATGCTTGACTCTATTTATATCTTGGATATATCTTATCTCTATATATATATTTTGGAAGATAGTATGGTTTATCTCTGATTATTTTTACTCTTCTTCAATAACTGTTTAAATCATTTAACGAAACTATTTCAAATTAGGTACATGGAGTATTTTTTTTAAATTTCTTTTAACCTGCAAATGGATATGAAAGTATTTGTAACCGTATCACTCCTATCAAAATTATCAATAGAGGTATTATTTTTGTAGCTATACATACGTTAAATGGCGCAATACATTGTCGCACAATCCTAATTTTACTTGGGGTTAACATCAAAGTTATTGCTCCGATTGCAATAAGCTCATTTGGGGCTGGGAAATTTAAGGAAAATCACAGAATACAGAAATTGAACCAAAAATTTAATCATACATATATTTATACATACATTTAACTGGGTTAGAGAATTTTCAAAGTAAACAAAATTCTTTACAATTGCAGGTAATTGCACTATTTTTCTTTTCTGAACTCCTGAAATCGTTGATATCTTTAGATCTAATGTAAGAAGTAGTCTTCGAAATAGATCTTCGTTTGTACTGATCCTGGAGAATTTTTTTGTGTGGTGTTCCCGATATCTTCTGATATCCTTATTCCTAGCCTCCATCGCCTCTTCGGAGAATTTAACCAAAAGGGAGGACAGCTTCCTTGGCGATTGCTGATCCGTGAATTTACGTCACTTTCACTTAACTTCAATGATACACTGCAGACTCACCTCACACTTCTCCTCTGTGATAGTGATGTCCTCGGGGTAGGCTGAATATTTGACTTCTAATGCGGACTTGTAGCTAGGGTATGTGGAAAGGCCACGTATTTTAGATGTGATTCGAAGAAGAAAGAAGTGGTTTTTGGTAAAATGGCCAGAAACAATAATGGAAAGAGCTTCCTCTGGAGATAGTTCACTTTGCTTGGCCTCCTTTGTTCTCCATTCAGATAACACGCACCGCGCTCTTGAGAGAGTGTTTGTCGTCACCACTTTAATTATTTTTGCGACAGACTCATCTCCTTTGCTTCGATAGCTCATCGAGGTGGCGAACGCTTACTCATCTGGTGATGTGCTAGCCCTAAAATCCTCTCTTTTCCTTCTCTTTGCCCTCTCACGGGATTCCTCAAACAGTTATTTCGGTCGGCCAATTTCAGCTAACTCAGTCGAACCTTCGAACAGTAATGATTTTAATTAACACATTGAAGCAAGAGATACTGATATCACTGCAACTCATTACAATTCACACAGTAGATACTCACCGGATATCTTGGGAACATATTTATATAAGACCGGAAAATTTCAACTTCAGTTGGAGCCAACTTCCGAACTTTCTTCGGAAATAACGTGAGCTTTGCTCCCACTTACGAAGATAATTTGAGAAAAGATACTTTTGCATAAAACTTGCTAAAATATTTTTGGCATTGACGTCCTCATTAAAATTAAATTTGTTGCTTTACTAGTCCAGTATGCATTGTTTCTTTGATGATGTAGATTTTTTTCCGCTCTCAATAAATTTCTTATGCATCTCAAGATGCGAGACATTTCTAAGATCCATTAAACCCTATGAAATCTTTTTTAAGTTAAAAATTAGTAAAATCTTACAAGACTACACTGATTGCACCACTGTTAGCCAAAAATCCACGGAAGTGTATTGAAACTGGAAACTAATAAACTACGGGTTCCCCTCTTCGAAAATTGCCTTCTCTTTTTTCGAACGTAAAGAAGATACAACAGCTTCCATACTTAAAAACAAACAATCGTCTTCCTCTGGCAAAGCACTGCGCAGAACTGAATTCTAGCGAGAAATATTCGGACAAGCGATGCTTAAAAGTAACTTGCGCAGAGTATGCCGCAGGGTGAGGACCGTGATCGACTTTTTCCTAGAAGCCTCACACACGTGCAGGGGGACAATGCTCACCCCATTCACCCCCTGTGGCCTTTCGCAAAGAGAGCGGCGGTTGGGTTTTTTCCGTAGGGGAACAATAAAAATGTGGCATAGCTCAGTCTTTTTCGGTAGCTGTTTACTCTGAAAGCGGTACGGAGCCGACAGCGGTTTTAATAATAATAATAATAATCGAGCGATTTGAAGACTGTAGTCCTCTCTTACAATTGACTCATTAGACGAACACGAACATCACGCCACCAGGGCCTAGAGTTAAAGTTAAAAAAATATAAGGATTGGATTTTTGGGGAGGCGACCGACGGCTAAGGTAATTTGCGCCATAGGGTATAGGTAAGGGAGGAAGGGTGGATAGAAACCCGGCGTCGGCATTTGCCTGCTCTTAACGAAAGGCGCCAAGGGGACCACGGCTTAACGTCTCATCCGACAGACGGAGTACTCCACTTGAAGTGCCCTCCACAAGACACTCAAGTA
The DNA here is from genome assembly GCA_963169105.1 of Ceriagrion tenellum. Classification (NCBI taxonomy): domain Eukaryota; kingdom Metazoa; phylum Arthropoda; class Insecta; order Odonata; family Coenagrionidae; genus Ceriagrion; species Ceriagrion tenellum. The sequence goes on from OY720636.1 coordinate 154,547,862, forward strand.
GGGATCGGGATTCCTCTGAAAAACTTCCGCCACTGCAGGGATTTGAACCCTGGCCGCCCGTGTGGTAGGCGAGTACTCTAACCACCACACCAACCCGATCCCCAAAAAAATATAAACTATACATAGTTAACCAAATTATAAATCAAGCAAAACTAGATTTCCATGCAACGAAAAGATTTACATTCATATGTAAAAACGTTCATTGAATAAATATACCGTCTAAAATTTGTTCTCCTTGATGGTGAACTTCTCCGAAATCGACTGATATCACGCGACTGGCATTTTCAACCTGAATGCTCCATGGTTGACGGGTCCCAGAGACTTCTCTGATCAACGGTAATACCAATGTAGTTGCGCATTTTGTAAACCAAATCCTGTAGAATCCGAATACACCATTCACAACTTCCTCACCGAAAGTCGAACAAATGACTTTTGGCCAGCTTTTTTCGATTTGGGACCACTGTGCGGCGTCATTGGCATGTATGTATTGAGTTTTAGAGAGGAAATTGGTTTCATTTATGGAATGTATAATATTAATTACAATTTTCAAATGCGAAAACTTCGCTTGCAATTGTAAGCAGAGTACTCAATTACCCACGAACGACCGAGAGGTATTGTCGTCGTTTTAAGGAATTATTTATATTCGAGCGCTTGAGCAAACGTGAACACTTGCTTTGAATGAAATTTATTTTGATTCCGATGAGCCACGATCCCATATCAATTCTACCATCGATTGTTGCCACAACTCGCCTTCAAGCGTTTGCTCAGCTGTATCTGAGCTTATTACCCCCTTATTATCAGCCTATTTCACGCTTGAAAATGTCAGACCTTAGAGACTCGACCGTTTCAGGCTTCACTTGGTGGATGTTAATAGTATCCATATTTAGAGAATACACTTTCGTACTTTTCCGCCGAATTGTGTAGTGCCTACAATGCGTTTCACTGACTTGCGGCATCATACGGTACAAAAATTCAGTCCAAACTGAATTTTGGACTGGACTGAATTTGGAATTTGGGTTTGGAACGAATTGTTGAACCTGATGATGCCGCAAGTCGTAGCATGCTTCCCAATTAACGAATTCACTTTTTAACATTCATTCGGGTTTTTAAAAGAATGAATTAACCCTTTATACAAGCATTCATTAACCTTGGAAACTTCAGGTTTAGTCGGACTTTAGAAATTGTGTAGATCGATTGTAGCATATAAAAAATAATTGTTTTTTTACACTCGATTATCCTAACTGACAAGATACTGGTACAATATTGTCATTCACACACAATAAGTGTAAACACAAAAGTAAGCTTCTTTGATCACTATGAAATTACATTTTCAGTCACTGTCATATGCCAAAAAATAAACCAATATCTTATGCCCATGGATTTTATTATCCTCTATCAAGGCTTCAGTATTAATTATTTGACATTTTCAGACTAAGGCCGTTTTCGAACTTGGCAAACGCCTAGTTAACTTGATATCAAGTTAACTTGATCCCAAGACCGACCGGGTAGAATCTTGACTTGACACTTTCGTAGCCCTTTTACGGTGGAAGAGACACCATGCGGCCTTCATTTCGTAAAACATACGAAATACGCGCTATCCGTGTCCATAATTATTGTGGGTGATTGAAGTGGATTACTTCTTTAAAATGCTTCCCAACCTTATACGGCAAAGTAACAGAGAATATTATTTTTTAAATCTTATTGCTTATGAATAAAATAATTCTCATATACCATAATATGGTGATTAACTAATGTCTTTCGATTACTTGGGGCTGCGAAAATGGACGACATATCGCTCACTGTATTTTACCACAATCAACGTCTTTGTGCAAAAAAAGGCATCATAATATTTTTTGCCTGTATGAAAAAACACGTAACAATATATTAATGCATTACACTCCGAACTAACTACCTATGATCTCTGACTGTTGACTGATAAATACGCGCTTTGTAACTAACATAATTAAGCTGAAAACAAATTACATTTACTCTGAAGGTTTATTGTCCCACTTCTTTGATGAATGCTGTGAAAACCTCTCCAATGTTAACGTTATAAACAATTATTATGTTCGTTAGCTAACAATAATGCTGCCAATGAAATTATGGCTACCATAGAGTACTTTCCATCGGACCATAATTCTTTCATATAATTTCTTTCATCATTATTTCATTTCTTTTCCTTCCACAGTAAGGAAGATAGATTTTGTAGGTTCAATGAAGTAAACAAGGACTGTACATTTGCAATGCATGGAATTATTCACACAACTATTAGTTCTTACTACAACACACATAAACAACTATCTTTTATAAGTATATTCACATTTGAAAAGCCTTTAAATATAACGAATTCATCAATTTTTCCGCAAAAAAATAATAAATATCACACAATTATACGTAGTAATGAAAAAATAGTATCCATTTCAAAGTTTCTTCACTTCTATCTTCCGTACAAGCCCATGTTATCGCACACCGAGTTCCAACTTAAAACCTAGCAAGCATAGCAAGTCTCCTTTTTCGTTTACTTGGTATCTTTCCTCGATAGCTAGTGAACAAGCGCTTGGTGATGACTTGTACATGACGTCATAGCTTTCGATGCGTAATAGGTTTCAAGGCAAGATGCTAGATTTGTCAAGTTCGAAAACGGCCTTGGTATCTTTCCTCGATAGCTAGTGAACAAGCGCTTGGTTGATGACTTGTCCATGACGTCATAGCTTTCGATGCGTACTAGGTTTCAAGGCAAGATTCTAAATTTGCCAAGTTCGAAACGGCCTAAGCTATACCGTCGAAAAATGAACTCATTGTTTAGAATTAATTATATACCTATGTTATTTCTTCCATTTTTGTTGTTGCTAAACTTCTTTTTAATCTCCTTGTTCTGCCGGGAGAACCTACACCCGTCAGTGCCTATCTCAACAGAAGATTGGGTACTGACAGACGCGACGGCACAAGTTTTCGGGTTGGCGTGTGAGCTTTCTAGGTTTCATGGGTCGCAAAATAATAAAATTGAATAATATGAGACGGCTGTCTGAACGTACCCTTCACTTTCGATTGGGATCAAAATGATGTGACAGCAATTCTTCCCATTGGAATGTACCGGAGGCCCGCTTGGTTCTGTTCAAACCGAACGACAAATTTCAAAAATTTTCTAAATCAACACGCATCCGGGGTGTATTTCTCATGGTCTCACGTATCTTTCCAAAACTCTATCGCTGAGCTGGAAAACTAGAAATGTCATCTAGGTATAGAGCTAGAAAGCGTTCTGAACAGAATGTAAGAGAATAAACGTAATGAGCCGAATTCGGGAGATGGAAATTTTGGATCCTTATCGGTTTTCACATTTTTATGCATTATAACACCAAAAACCGAATCTTCAAGGCACCTTATTTGCACAAATTTCCATGCATCCTATATTCGTAAATTCTGTCACTGCTACAACAATTGACGCGTGTCTACATTCAAACAATAAATAGGTCAATGGATGATATGGATCGCTTGCGCGCTGGGAGTTGCCCAAGCGGAGACGACGGTATGACGTTCATTCATTCCGATAATATTCGAATCCGCGGAATCAAGGTCCTTATACCCAGGTCATGACACGATCTCATAATGCACTCTGATTACTTCATTTTGGATCGGGCTCGATGCTCCGTAGCACTGTTACTCTTCATTGAGTAGCCCAAATTGTTTAGCCTTGATCAATGTTACAAATACTCTTTTAAACATGATACTGAATTTGATTTAAAGCTTAATGGCGTATTGTAATTTTTAATGCTACTGTGGTTTTCCCCCACTGCCGTGATTGAGAAGTTGACCCGGTGGAAAACCGGAGTAGCCTTCAAAATCACAATACGAGCTTTAGAGCTTTTTTACAACTGCGAAAAATACCGTGAACGAAATTTTTCCGGGGAATTACGTTTTAACTACTTCATGACTACTCCATCTTTACTCACAAAGCACTCCACCCTTATGGCCCGCTGTGCAATCTGAATGGCATTACATCCTAAAGTATAAATTTTTATCCACTTGGATGAACTTATGGTCAGTGCCTTACAACTCCAAATGTATCTCAGTGCCTCGATGGTAGACGGTTACTTTGGCTTTTTATTTTCAGGGCGTCAGGTGGTTTTAGAAAATCACTACCAAACTCCAACGGGCACTAAGGATGATATAAATAAGGAATACAATCAAAGTATAGAACAAACAATATCTTTATAAATCGTCATAATTTCTTGTCAGCACAAAACATGTCCAATCTGGACCAGCACGACAATTCAACTATCCCGCATATAAATAAACAAACCGTTACCAAGAAAATGAAACCGATCAAATCCAGCCAAGGCCCTACAATTTTATTTAATTAATTAAAAGTTCATACAAAATGTAACATTAATAGTTACAGACTCCCCATATATGCTATCGTAAATAATAACTGAAGTATCTTTCCATCAATGAATCTTCAATTCGTGTTATCGTTTAATAATTATGCATTATGATTTCAGACACGTCATCGGTATGACGTAACCTACGAGTAGGTATATGTATGACAAACAGAATGAAAATCACATACCTAAGTTATCCCTCTTACCTGGGTAAATAACATGTAATTTGACATTATTTAATAACCCAGTCCGGTGGTTCCCCAGGAAGCAACTCCGTCCCCCGAAAGGTGTAGCTCAAATTGATGGGGGCGATAAGAATCTGAAGTGTGGCCGGAGAGAGACTGACTAGACTGCAGAGTGTACATAAGACGTTTGCTCCCTTTCGTTTCCTTCAGATAAATTCATACACCGCGTTAGGTCGTTCAAGATGTGAAAATAGTTCAATCGTAACATAGTTGTCTACGCTGCTCACATTGCGTCATAGCGTAAGGACGAAAAGTCAGTGGTTTCTCTTCGGGCTTTTCTGAGAGTCGTTCAAAGCTTTCCTAAAGTTACACTCTTAAGTCTGTTTTAACATCCAGCTTACATTGAGTCCAAGACAATGGATTGAGACCCTGTATTTTACAAACCGACCCGACAGGCAATTTCATGATTCCCTCCTCTTGCGTTCGCCGTATTTAGGCGCTAACTAGCGGGAGACTCTTGTTAACCTATCTCGGATGGTGAATTTTCCACAATCCATCGTTACGCAATTCCAATAAAACAAGTTAAACCCGAGGGAAGTTAGCAATGGATAGATATAATCAAGGAGAAAGGTGGTTGTTACACACAGAAATGATCCGATTAATTCGACAAACAATCTGTTTTCAGTGTGGTATCCCCTGCCGAACACCCTCAAGGTGTCTTGTAGGGTAGGATTTGATTGATCAAGATGGATGAAATGGCCTTCGAGCCTGAGATAGAAAACACTGCTCTCTTCCGAGTTATGGTATACCTATCGTTATCGAGGGTTTGAACTTGTATCCGACTTATTCCCAAACCTTACTTTCTCGAGTGCCGTATAAATATTTATAGCTTTTTTCGAAGTGAACTGGTCGTGATATAAAGTCGAAAAAGTAATGATCATCCTGAGAAGTAAATGTCTGTCTCCGAGCTGCAGCCTCGCAGTGTGGGCTTTCTCGGAAAGTATTTTTGCCTTGCACAGACGAAAGACGAGGAGGAGGCGTGAGTATGATTCGAGTGGTGAATGGTTGAGTTATGCTAGATCCTTCACGGCGGCAAGTGGGAGGGAAGGAATTCTATTCAAGATTTATACAAATATAATCGTCAGCATATATGGACCCTGTATCTTATTTTACGAAAGTAAGTAGTGGACTGCTTCCAACCTTACATAATGTGAACTTCTGGCCCAAAGATACTTAATATAATTTTACAGCGTCGAAACCAGGATAAAAACATGAAAAGGTTTACCCATATGGGATATAAGATATAAAAAACTTTACATACCAGATTTAGGCCAGTGTTTACAACAGATTGCCGACAAAAGAGTGAAGAAAATAGCCACGGAAAACTTCCACTAAAAGGAGTGCGGCTGATATCACGACGCGTAAAAATATTTGGTAAAATCATACATTCGTAAATCCTTTTGGTTTCGATATGAAGTTATGACTTTCAGCCAAAAATATATTTATAGTTTCCACCACATTTTATACGCAGCACATATGGACTCACTTAGTAAGATAGGAATGTTAGGAGGCGATCGGTATGTACCTTGCCAACTTCCAGATTTTTCATCCAAAATATATTTTAACAAATATAACAACGTTTAAACTGAGTTGAAAGAATATTAAACTTCACCGGTATAAAAACACGTATAATAAATGTTTCATGATTTCAAGTTTCAACTTAATACTAAGAACAGTGTAGATTAGGAATGAAAAGTTGGAAGAGCCGCGTAACTAGCCGAAATTCAAGGCTCTACTTTTTGATGTTCAATGAAATAAAAGTGAGAAGATTGGATGTTTCACGTGCATGTGAAACTGAGCGCAAGGAGCGGGATTGTGATACTGTAGATGGCGGTGGTCTGGCAGTGTGGTGAGGAGTTGGCAATAATGTACGCGGGCGGCAGTCAAGGTGTAGGACTCATTCTCAGTGAGAGAGAGCTTTACTAAGTTACTTACGAAAGTTACTAGTTAGGAAGTACGAGTTAGTATCCCCTAGATTGATCTGGGTTCTAAGTTTGTAATGATGAAAATAGGCAGTAGGAGAGTTGTGATTGCGGATTTCTATGCACCATTGGACGGAGAGATTTACAGTTTACGTTTGTTTATTTGGATGAAGGCATAAGACAAGGCAAATAAAAAGAATCTGTGGAAGGTTTTGAGGGACTATGGAGCGAATGGGGAGCTATTGAATGTTAAGATGGCGGTGTATGATAATATTAAGGAAAGAGTGAGAGTTAACGGGGTTCTGAGTGATTGATTTGCAATAAAACAGGGCGTAAAGCTAGGTTGCGTAATGTCACCGCGACAGGTTAATGTCTTTATGGATAAATGTGTTAGAGATGCATGTAGAGAAAGCGACGGTATTTTGATTTGAAACGTAAACGTTCGAGTCGTAGTATATGCGAATGACGCTGTTATGATCTCAGAGACCCATCAGGGATTGCGAAAGTTCGTAGATAAGGTTTGTGACTTAACAGAGAGATTAGAATTGAAGTTAGATGCGTGCAAGACTAAAGTAGTAGTTGGTGATAAGGAGAATGGGGAGAATAACTGTATGATGAGGGCGAATGGTGAAGTTATTGAACAAGTGGATGATTTATTGTACTTGGGTAAGATGTTACCGAAAGGCGGACGGATAGATGAGGAGATAAAGAGAGGTGCTAATTGTGGAAGGAAAGAGTTAGGTCGCAAGTGGAGCATATCAAGGAATGAGTGGCTGTTAAAGGAGGCGAAAATCGCCGTGTACAAAGGGGTACTTCTCCCAACATTGCTGCATGGTAGTGAAATGTCAGAATAGAGAGGGCAGTTAACTATACGCCGTGGGTATGAGTTATCTGAGGAGTGTTGGTGGCAAGAGTGGGTTGGATAGATTGATGAATGAGTGGGTAATAAATGAATGTGGCTCAGATGCTCCAGTAGTGGACATATGTGAAAGAAGTGTCCTTCGTTAGCAAGGCCATGTTGAGACAATGGATGAGAGTCGAATAACGAAACAGATATACCTATGTCAGAGTGGAGTGAAATGAAATGAATGGTGTGAGAGGTAGAGGTAAGCCGAGGAAGTTGTGGTTGAACGTGGGTCAGGAAATTCTTAGGAGGTGGAGTCTTAAACTTACTTATCTTACTTACTTCTTTTTCCCCAGGACATTATGCCTATTTATACGGTTTTCCTTATTTGAACCTTTGACAAATGTATTTCCTGTAACCTTAAATAAATTGATGCGTAAACCGTTATGCTCGATATTAAGGAAAATGATATAGTGCGGGATTTGATGACTTATTTGGAATATGCATTTGTGTGAATGATCGGCAGTGTTCAACAACTTAGCATGTATTTCCTTTCCGGCTATTCCCTTTTTCGGTGCGTGAGGAACCTGATTTTGAGTATACACTGACTCCATTGCGCGCACGTCAAAAACAGGAATTATCTATGGAAAAATCCTGAGGCCTATTTTTGGGATCCCGATTAGCAGGTAAAAAGATAGCAAATATTTTGGCCGAACAATCAATTAAATTATAATAAAATCTTAATTATAATGATTTATTAAAGGGAAAAGTGGTTCGAATAAAAGTGGTTTAAGACGCAAAATTAAGATTTAGCTTTCTGTTGCAACGAACGAGAGTGCTGAGTTAAAAACCCAATCTTATGCAAATATATTCGCTAGTAAACGCAAGACAATACTATTTTTTGGGTGAAATATGAAAAAAAGAACTTTCCATGACTTTATTTACGCACAAGCTTATTCACTATAGGGCGAATTACATAATACATTTTCTTGTTTCAACGATTTAATTACGGAATGTAGAAAAAATGAATGGAATTAGAGCAGGTGCTATTTCCCGCTTAGATTGTTCGGATACAATCATACAATTTTCCGTTTTATGCGGTGCAATTTTCCTCATGAAAACGCGCATGCATTCGTTTACAACAGTGAAATATAAAAATATTCCGATGGGGTACCGACATATACCATAGTTTCTGCAGACAGCTGACTGTAATAATAAGTTTGGAAATTTACTCAATATATAGTCCCTCCAATGGGTATTTAATTGTGGAATCGCTGTCAGCTTGACAATCTTCGTCCACTCACCTCTGTTCCAAAACTGTCCTCCGGCATATATAATTCTCCCTAATTTATTTAAAATTACTGGATATAAAAAAAACTTGAATATATCAATTAATAAACGACTAGAGAAAAGATTACTTCACTTCACAGTTAGTCGTTATAACGTCACAGCCTATCCGTGGCGGTAAAATATTTCCTAATCGCTAAAAACTGAACCTATTGTTAACCAGTCATTTCTTGACTGATATTAAGAACTCTACAGATTTTAAATTACGGCAGGAATCGTCTTCACCGCGATTGTTTATGTTTCATACACAATACTCAGGAGAGCTGAGGTGGCCGTTTTTCGGGGGGATTAAAACTTAAGTTAAACAATTGTGCACCTTTGGTAGACTACCTGGTACGCATGATCCAGGTGGTCTACGAATTATTTCATCCAGCTGATAAAATACACAGTCTCAATCTTCCTCCTTATGTTACAGGTAGTCAAATTTTACCTATCACACGCGAAATTTATCCTATCACACCCTTCTTTCCACCGCTCCAGCATACTTAATTCACTCCCATCTCATCGTCATTCTTTACATCGCGTTCCTTTCAAATAGTTCATGCTCGAGGACATCGACGAAAAACTTTTACAATTTCAGATTCTTGCTATATTCATATCATCTTGAGATAATACTATAACTCCAAAGGATACGGTATTTTGTCCTAAAGAAAACGATTCGACAACAATAGGAGGTGAGCCCTTGGTAACGTTTATTCTTAGCAACCGCATTCATTTCCGATATTTCGATTAAAAAGGAACATGGGAAATACTTTGAGAAAATGCGTTCAAGGAGGTGATGATAATACGGATATGTATGGTGCTGGAGATACAGAACCGATGCCTAACGACAGTAACAACGTTGTCGGTGAGTCTTGAAGGATAGCTATGCCACTTTAACCCTGATTTACCTCCATGGTTGTTGGGATCGGTGTAATGTTAAATGGTTTCCTTTTTTTTAGCTTATGGTAGATGACTTTCAAGCTAGGAAAGTACTTAAAAATCATATTCATCATTAATGTTGGTGTTCTACGCTGGGGTAGCGTAACCTCTTCGTTTTAAGGGGGGTTTTTTCTTTTCCAGCAGGACACTGACTCATTGGTTCATCGATTAGAACCAATTTGGATTCGAAACATATCCAAAGGTATTTACGTAGGAAAAGGAGTCTCCGTAACCAGCAAAACTGAGGCGCCCGGCAGGGGAGGGTAACTGAGAACCTCCTTCTTACTACCGGGTGGTGCTTGGTTTTGTCCCAATAGGTCGCCTCGCCCGGAGAACCTGGAAAGAGGTGTAGGCCTCATTGCACTTCCAGGGGATACCGAGCGGGTCCCCTCGTTAGGGACTAGAGGGTAGGCTAGGGCGGAAACCTACCTTTCCCGGCTGTGCCCGACCTGCTGGTCAGGCGGATCGTACGGATAGGAAGGTCCTCCTCACTCAGATTTTTCCCACGTATTCCCCCCTTAGGACACGGAGACTCCACGGCTGCGAAGCCTGTATCTCAAGTAAATGGGACGAAAGCAGAAAACGATGGTCGATATGTACTGCTCCTGAAATATCACTACCTACTATTGATTACTAAATTTACTAAAGATACAGTCCCTCATTTTGAATTTCGCCAAGGAGTCGCTGTCAGTGTGGCCGTTTTCTTCCACTGTCCTTTGATCTATTTCAGTCTACTAGCGTCTACACTACTGCCCATTTCATCAAATTTTACCGATTTCTGGAATCAATAAATAAAAAAATGGATTACAAAATTTATTTTGACTGACAACTTCTCCCCACAGATAATCGTTCTTAAGTCCACGCCTATCTATGAGGGTATAATATCGCCAAATCGTGTAAACTGTGATTCCATTTATCCAGTCATTTCTTATGTTCCTTTGTTGCAACGAAGAATTATCCGAGTTTAAATTGTGGCAGTAGTTGTCACCATCATAATCGCTTACTTATATACAATATGTAATACACATGGGAGATGAGGCGGGCAATGTCATGATGATGATTTATTTTTTGTATAACTTTCATAACCTACCTGGTACGCAAGTACCAGTTGGTCTACCAATTGTTTCATCCAGCTGATCCAAAGCGCTAAATACCTCTTCCTCTTTCTGTTAGGGGTAGTCCAAATATGCCCAATAATCCTATCACACTCATCTTTCCACCTGTCCAGCCAACTTAATCCTCGCATTACTACATCATTCTTTACTTATTTTTCTTTCAAATACTTGTTAGCCCATGATAGAGAAACTCTCTGTGACTACACCTGAAACGTTTTTCAGTAAGACTTTCTTCTTACTCTCGTCTTTTTACCCCCCTGTAACTTTCCTCTATAAATGTACATACACACACATATAAATGTTTATACAGAAAGGAAGAGAGATGAGCCTTTTGTCATCGGTTAATGCATTTTTTCTTCAGACATGTGGTAAAAATAAATGTATTCAGTTGTAGAAGATTTGTAAAAGTCACAACAAGGAACAATGTCTGCAACCATATCTTCATTCTAATGTGTTTGAGTAATTATTTCTTAGGCAAGACAAGCATCACCACCGATCATCATTAATTTGAGAGGTGTAGGATTACCTCTAATCTCAACATCATACACATCCATCCATGTGAAAGACCAAAATGCCAGTTCTGGCTGAATATTCCTTGCTCTGTTGTTTGCCTTAGGCCTAAATTATTCTCCTTTAAGATTAAGTGTAAATAAAACAGTGAAGAATGAATTTTGGAGGCTGTCTTGTTCATCACTACATGCTTGGAGCTTACATTGGGAAAATCCCGATCATTGGTGCCAGATATTATTCCCTATGCTCCATGCAAGTGTCTTTTATCATGAGGAATTGGGCCGGTGGAACTCTTGTCTGCCTTGGTACCCGAGTCAGTGGGGACACAGTACCATTTTCTCAGCCAAATGAGTTGTGGTAATCTCAAGTCTCAACTATATGTCAGCCCCACTCGTAACATGCATGAGGCCAACCATTTATTTGTACAGTGCATTTAATGGAGTAAAAAGTGTTGCATGCCTCAGGAAAATGACTAATGAGTGCAGCCCGCGTGCTCCATTGTTTGTATACAAATATCAAATGGAACTTAAGCATTATAGTTTAGAAAGTTCTAGCATTGTGGATATTACAAAGTTTATATTATATAATACATAGTTGTGGGGTTCTGTTTAAAATTTGTATGCACACTGCACATGGTGTACATACATTAGATTTTTTTCCATGACATGCAAAGAAAATATAATTTTTGTTAACCCCATGTGCTGAATTATACAGTTGAACGTGGAAACATGCAATGATTGGGGGGTTTCATTACTGACTACTGCAACTGGGACTATGGATTTGAGGCTCCCAATGGAACCTGGCTCCTGCTCTCTTTGCTTATATTTTCCTCAACAGCAGAGTCAGCTGGTAATGGGGTTTGCTCTTTTATGCAAAATTAAAATACTCAATGTATATGGCATGCAATTTTCTCATTAGGGCTCTACTGAATTGACTGCAGGATACATTTTATGTAGGACCAAGCATGCGTAGCGTCTTGTAGAAGACAATTAGTCTTGGTATTCCAACCAGCAACGGTGACCTTCAACTAAAAGATTCCCATTGGAACTCCAGAAACCTTGTCACCTCCAGGACCCAACGCATATGTTGAAAACCCAAAAATAATGGAGAGATGAAATTGTCACAGTGTTTGTTCATATACATGCAAAAATCTGTAGTAGGTTATTGAGTTGTTTGTGGTCAAATGGTTTGAAATGGATTTATGATACAGACATATTGACCATGGAAGAAAGTTTTTAATAAATTTTGATTTCATATTGCAGCCAGACCTAATGAATTTATGGCCGGATCAGAGGTATCAGTTACTTCATCCACTTCATCCGTCGGGAAGCTCCCTAATAAGTCACGGCTACGGAGTCTAAGGAAACCATCAAAAGAGGCCCCTCACCATAGAGCTAAATACACGGAGGATGGTGAGTACTTTTTTTTCCTTGGAACTTATCTCATCTGAATATTTGACTGTTTATGTAAATACAATTCTTTTTGGAGTGGGATATCTGTGTTTAGCAATCAAAGTAACAAAATGCATTGAAATTGGCTCTTGATTATAATATTTGGGTTTCTTTGTTATATTTTTTCTGCCAAATTAATTAAAATGTATTTTGTGAACTTAACATCACGAGAAAATGAAAAGAAGGTACTGCAATTTCCATATAAAAATTTATTTTACGGGAAAGGATTAGGGAAGTGGAGAAGGGGTGGGCCTCCCTTTCTTTGCAAGGTGCGTAACTCTGGGGATAAAGTCACTCTGGTGGTTATGCGTCACCATATGTTTTGTGAAGGGTGAGGCATTTTTCCTAATTCAGAAGCTGTCTTCATGTTCGCTAACCCTGATATTGAAAAGTAAATTCATCCATCTGAGAGATATATTATTACATTCATCGCAGCAACCTTCATGAAGTCTGCTTTTTTAGTCCAAGTATGTTTCTCAGAGTGTTTCTATGGTAGAAAGCAGCACTGACTTCTCCTTTCTGTAGATATTGTAATTTCATGAGAGAGATTTACCAAGGAAGGATATCCTACTCCTCTTTGGACAAGATTCTACCTCTCGTGTCCCACTTTTAATCACCTTCTGAGTCAATGCTGTCTGTTTCCATCTGTGCAGTGTGTCAGTTAGAACTTCCAAGTATCCGTTGCGGACAGGTATTTGGTTGATTGCGACGAGCTCCTTCGTTTGGTTCACATTAGATGCGAATTACAAGCGAATGGTGCACAGTCTGTGTATCAAGGAGTGGAAGGCTTACATTTTAATTGAATGTGGAGTAGTTAGTGCACGTGTAATGGATATTCACAAGTTCTAATTAATACACTGCACTGATAGAAACTGACAGCATTGATAGAAACATACAGCAGTATTAAGGTGTTCCAATGAACCAATATTCATACCCCATTGGCCATCCTCATTTCTGGCATGGCATTTGGAATTTATAGGAGATGGATTTGTATGGAATGGTTCATAAGATTTTCTTATATATTTTTGATATCTCGAAGACATTAAAGATAATGTTTTAGCCCAAAACTGTTTATGGTTATGCTTCAAAAAAGTAACCTTCCTTCAAAAGCTTTGGGTGTTCAACCAAATAACTTACTCTTAAGGCAGGTTTTTTCTTCTAGCGTGTGTTTTTAACATAGGTTTATATTTATACCTTTAGATTCCCTGAAACATCTTTTTGCTACAGTTAAGCTTTAAGGTGAAGCGATATGTACCCAAGGTTTAACAAATTATAGAAAGGATGTCATCAATCACTCACAATTTTATGGAAAAACTTCAGTTGAGGCATGCAATAAAAAATAAGTGATCCTTTGCCTAAGGTTGATTAAGGAAATCATGCACTTTTCATTATTACGCTAGTAGTATTTTCTTGCATGGCACTCCACTCTTAATTTGTAGTAGAGTGTTCATTTGCGACTTCAGATTATGTGAACTCTGTTTGCAAAAAGTATTAATTTTTGCCATTGTTTAATTTTTTCAGAGTTCCAGCAAGTCATAAAAAACATTAATTGGGTAAATGAGGAGTACATTAGCCGAATGGAAGGGAATCATGTACTTCAGTTGAATAGCTTGCGAGGGGAATATGCAGAAAAGCTTCGCATATACACAAAGTATGTAGAACAGCTGGAACAAAAGGTGCTTCAACTGCAAGAGGATTGGATAAAATGCCAGACGTTACTTGGCATGGAGGTTAGTGACATTGAAGAAATGCCTTTCCTTATACTCAAATCTAAATTTTTTCTATTAAAAAGGCCTAAGTGATATACATACTCAATCTAATTTTAAAGATAATATTTGGCGAAACTTAGTGGAGATTAACAAGATTGAGCATTTATTATGAAACAATTTCTATATTCCACACTTTATAGCCATGCTAGATTTCAATGCCTATGGCATCATTGTCATGGCACCCTGACCAATAAATGTAGACATCATTTTGGTTGGCAATAAAAGGAATCATACAATGAGTTTGATGAATAAGGCTATACCTAATCATTCTATATACTTTGATAGTGGAATTAGAATATCATTTTCTTTATGTTAACCCAAATTTTTGAATTTTTTTTTTATACTCAACTCGGTCTTAAGCTAAACTTTGTCTGGATGGTAAAAAAATATTTCCCCTTTATCTTAACAGAGTACCTAACTTCTTCAATCATTTCTCTTTTGATTACCTAGCATTTTGGGTCAAAGCTGGGACTTAAAATGGGAGAAAAATCACTTTTTTTACATGAAAATTACAAAAAAGTTAAAACCATTTTCCTTTAACTGCAACCAAAATCTGAATTCCTCGATATTGTACGGAATACTCTAGCAGGTGAAGCTGCCACAGTTTCTTTCTCCCCTGTAGATTAAAGTGGTCGAGAGGATACATTAGCTTAAATATATGAGCACTCCGCATTGTATCATAGTATCTGGTTTTCAGGCCACATCTTCATTATTATTATTTCTAAACTTTACCCACTAACCATATTCTGAGACGAGAAATAGGCTAGAAAGTTCAATATCAGTTAATTTCTTGGCCAAAAAAGGAAGTCATCAAATTTTTATGGTTGGTTTTTTTCACAGAAATGCCCTCCTTTAATTATTTGTAGTATAGGTACCATCATGAAGTAGGGTAATTTCTATATGGGGCTACCAATAAGTAGAGCTCGGTGATTTCTGTTTAACTGACATCTTGTGAGCCTTTTGTATTAATGATCTTTATTAATTGGCGCAGGAAAAAGAGGAAGTGGTTAAACTTGAAGTAGACAAGACAGAGTCAAGGTTTTTGTCTTTGCCGCCTATATCAGCAGCATCAGCCGTCAAAATAGACTCTCTGACGGCAATGACCTTGAACATGGCAGCACCATTTTTGACCAGTCAACTGTCAACTCAACAATCTCCGGAGACACTGCCAGCTCCTGAATCATTGCTCAACACATGCAAAGACACCTGCGAAGGCAACAAGACAACTGCGTCTCCCATGGAGACCACATCTGCTTCACTGCCAATTCCTCCCGCTCCACCGATGAGGAAGTGGATGGACCACAGCCACCTCCTCCTCCAGACCCACCAATTACATTAACCCTCATGACAGGCTCATGTGGACTAATAATATTAGATTCCTAATCAATCAATTTAAAAAGGCCTCAATATCATGCGAAATGTTATATAATAGTTATTGATTTTTTCCCCTCATTGGACATTCTGATTTTTTTGAATGAAAATTAAATAAAATGAATTTGAAAACCACTACCTATTCTGTATGTTACATTGATTTTGTATTCTCCGTCGGCTTCTGTAATTAGGGAGCAAACGTTAAGGGTGAGCTGAGGGTGATTCATGAAAAGACTCAATTTTCTAACATCTAATGCCAACACTGCCGCCTTCTACGAAGCACAGTAACGAAAGAACTTGGTTTTGAATTGGGAGCTGGTAGGAAAACCATGTGACGAGGCTAAACTCCTGTGGCGACATTTGGACAATCGCTCCAAGAGAAATTTCTTCATTATTACTTACTTCCGCCGGTATTCACCTTGCTCTGTCAGTTCGAGCCATTACCACCGGCTGGTGACGAATCTAGGTTCACTTGGAGACTTAAGACTTCAAATTCAGGCATTGAAAGGGGTCAACAGGGGATAAAGGACACAGAAAAACAAACAGATTAAAGAAAACTCTTCTCCCCAAAGCCATTTCTCGCGCTATTTACTTCGTCTCATACGATGTACGGATGTCACTTTTTCATGTATGATAATGGCAATGTATGATGAAAGTAAGGTAGGTGTGAGAATTAATGGGGTTCAGAGTGATTGGTTTGCAATGAAACAGGGCGTGAAGCGAGAATGCATAATATCACAATGGCTGTTTAATGCATTAATGGATAAATGTGTTAGAGATGCATTTAATGAAAGTACGGTGTTGTAATTGGAACAGTAAACGTGCGAGTTATAGTAAATGCAGATGATAAGACTAAATGAAAAGTGAAATTTAAGGAGAATAACTGTATGATGATGGCGAATGTTGAATTAATTAAACCAGTAGATTATTTTGTGTAATTAGGTAAGATGTTGTGAACCAGTGTGTCAGTACACCGGATATATCTCTTAGTGGTGGGTTGCGGGATATAGTATAATGGTACTCAAGGTAGTCCTTTCAGAAGGGATCCTAGCTAGAGCAGAATAGAGAGGACGAGCCTGGGATACCACTATGTTTTGGTTGCTCTTGTGGCATAGTGGCGAGAATGAGCCAAAACTGACCGGTAGAGCGCTGTAACCGTTAGCAGGGAAAGCTGCACGTGGTGAGGGTACTGCGAAGGCTAGTAACCTTACATACTCTATTACAACTTACTGCTAAACGTCAAAATGTTGCCTCGGACGGCCGAAGCCACGATGGGTGGCGGAGGCTGAATAAGTTTGGCCCATTAAGATACGGACTGGAAAGGAACTGAACCCTCGGAATTTGAGAAGAGTGTATGGAAAGGAGCATGTGTTGCTGATCAAAATGTATTTGAGACGGATGAATGTTTTAGGTGTATGTGAAACTAAGTGTAAGGGGCAGGATGCTGTTCCCAAAGATGGTGGTAGTCTGGCATTATGGTCAGGATTTGAACATAATGTACACAGAGTCAAGGTTAAGGACTCATTCTCAATGAGAGAGCTGAGTTGCTAGTAAGGAAGTACGAGTTAGTATCCCCTAGATATCTCTGGGTTTGCATGATAGTAGGTATGAGGAGAGTTGTGATTGTGGCGTGCTATGCACCAGTGGATGGAGAGAGTGACTGCGTGAGAGATGAGTATTGGGAAACACTGGGAGAGGTTTTGAATGAATTTGATCCTGGTGAGAGAATAATATAAGTAGGTGACATGAATGGGTGGGTTGGTGTGAGGGGAGATGCATCTGAGAGAGTGGTTGAGCCTTTTGGTGACACCCGAGCGAATGATAATGGTGAGTGTGTGCTTAGAAAAAGGATTGTTGTGTCGAATACATGGTTTAGAGATAAGAGAATACATATGTATACTTGGCAAAGGAGTGTTTGTAAAAGCATGATTGATTTTATTGGGTATAATGAGAGATTGAGATAGTTAGTTTGGGACACGCGAGTGAGGAGGGGTGCTGAATGTGGAACAGACCACTATTTGGTACTCTCCAAAGTGAATCTGGGCAGACAGTGTGTACGAAGGAAGAATGTTGCGCGTAAGCAGTTGAGAGTGAAAGTGGAAGGGTTGCTAGACGTTGCTCTATCGTTGAAGCATATAGAATGGGAGGAGCATACCAGAAACGAAAATGTGAATGATGCGTGGGAGTGTTGAAAAGGAGTGACTGTGGAATGTGCTGAATGTGTATGTGGAAAAGGAGTGGTAGGAAGAACGAAAGGTGATGGTTGGTGGAATGAAGAAGTGAAAATTGCAGTCAGAGAAAAGAAAGAGGCATACAAGGATATGATTGCTGCCAAATCTGAGGACGATCGTACTAAGGCATGTGAGATTTACGGAAAGAAAAAGAATGAATGCAAAATCGTTGTGAAAGAGAGCAAAGAATGAATGCGTGCGGATGAAGCTAACAAAATGCAGAGTGATTTTGAAGGTAATAAAAAGCTGTTTTGGAAGTGGGTAAAAAGGGCTAAGATTGGTGACGGCATGGGAATGAAAGCCGTAAAGAACAAAATTGGAGAGATGATGTGGGACGAGAGCAATGTCAGGGACATGGGATATTAGGAGTTTGAAAAACAGGAGGGCGTGTATGAAACAGTGTGTGGGGTAGATGAGGCAAAAGAGGTTTGCAAGGATAGGTCAGTATGGAGGAAATTATTGAAGCAGAGTTAGGTGTACAATTATGTATGAAATGAGTGAAACATTTTGACTGGGCCTGAATCTGAATGTGATGTTTTCATGCATCCATCTAGTTATTACTATTAATTACTTTTGGAAAATCATTAAACATATAATTTTAAAGGTATTTTTTAGGTTCGCTAATGCTTGACTCTATTTATATCTTGGATATATCTTATCTCTATATATATATTTTGGAAGATAGTATGGTTTATCTCTGATTATTTTTACTCTTCTTCAATAACTGTTTAAATCATTTAACGAAACTATTTCAAATTAGGTACATGGAGTATTTTTTTTAAATTTCTTTTAACCTGCAAATGGATATGAAAGTATTTGTAACCGTATCACTCCTATCAAAATTATCAATAGAGGTATTATTTTTGTAGCTATACATACGTTAAATGGCGCAATACATTGTCGCACAATCCTAATTTTACTTGGGGTTAACATCAAAGTTATTGCTCCGATTGCAATAAGCTCATTTGGGGCTGGGAAATTTAAGGAAAATCACAGAATACAGAAATTGAACCAAAAATTTAATCATACATATATTTATACATACATTTAACTGGGTTAGAGAATTTTCAAAGTAAACAAAATTCTTTACAATTGCAGGTAATTGCACTATTTTTCTTTTCTGAACTCCTGAAATCGTTGATATCTTTAGATCTAATGTAAGAAGTAGTCTTCGAAATAGATCTTCGTTTGTACTGATCCTGGAGAATTTTTTTGTGTGGTGTTCCCGATATCTTCTGATATCCTTATTCCTAGCCTCCATCGCCTCTTCGGAGAATTTAACCAAAAGGGAGGACAGCTTCCTTGGCGATTGCTGATCCGTGAATTTACGTCACTTTCACTTAACTTCAATGATACACTGCAGACTCACCTCACACTTCTCCTCTGTGATAGTGATGTCCTCGGGGTAGGCTGAATATTTGACTTCTAATGCGGACTTGTAGCTAGGGTATGTGGAAAGGCCACGTATTTTAGATGTGATTCGAAGAAGAAAGAAGTGGTTTTTGGTAAAATGGCCAGAAACAATAATGGAAAGAGCTTCCTCTGGAGATAGTTCACTTTGCTTGGCCTCCTTTGTTCTCCATTCAGATAACACGCACCGCGCTCTTGAGAGAGTGTTTGTCGTCACCACTTTAATTATTTTTGCGACAGACTCATCTCCTTTGCTTCGATAGCTCATCGAGGTGGCGAACGCTTACTCATCTGGTGATGTGCTAGCCCTAAAATCCTCTCTTTTCCTTCTCTTTGCCCTCTCACGGGATTCCTCAAACAGTTATTTCGGTCGGCCAATTTCAGCTAACTCAGTCGAACCTTCGAACAGTAATGATTTTAATTAACACATTGAAGCAAGAGATACTGATATCACTGCAACTCATTACAATTCACACAGTAGATACTCACCGGATATCTTGGGAACATATTTATATAAGACCGGAAAATTTCAACTTCAGTTGGAGCCAACTTCCGAACTTTCTTCGGAAATAACGTGAGCTTTGCTCCCACTTACGAAGATAATTTGAGAAAAGATACTTTTGCATAAAACTTGCTAAAATATTTTTGGCATTGACGTCCTCATTAAAATTAAATTTGTTGCTTTACTAGTCCAGTATGCATTGTTTCTTTGATGATGTAGATTTTTTTCCGCTCTCAATAAATTTCTTATGCATCTCAAGATGCGAGACATTTCTAAGATCCATTAAACCCTATGAAATCTTTTTTAAGTTAAAAATTAGTAAAATCTTACAAGACTACACTGATTGCACCACTGTTAGCCAAAAATCCACGGAAGTGTATTGAAACTGGAAACTAATAAACTACGGGTTCCCCTCTTCGAAAATTGCCTTCTCTTTTTTCGAACGTAAAGAAGATACAACAGCTTCCATACTTAAAAACAAACAATCGTCTTCCTCTGGCAAAGCACTGCGCAGAACTGAATTCTAGCGAGAAATATTCGGACAAGCGATGCTTAAAAGTAACTTGCGCAGAGTATGCCGCAGGGTGAGGACCGTGAACGACTTTTTCCTAGAAGCCTCACACACGTGCAGGGGGACAATGCTCACCCCATTCACCCCCTGTGGCCTTTCGCAAAGAGAGCGGCGGTTGGGTTTTTTCCGTAGGGGAACAATAAAGATGTGGCATAGCTCAGTCTTTTTCGGTAGCTGTTTACTCTGAAAGCGGTACGGAGCCGACAGCGGTTTTAATAATAATAATAATAATCGAGCGATTTGAAGACTGTAGTCCTCTCTTACAATTGACTCATTAGACGAACACGAACATCACGCCACCAGGGCCTAGAGTTAAAGTTAAAAAAATATAAACTAAACATAGTTAACCAAATTATAAATCAAGCAAAACTAGATTTCCATGCAACGAAAAGATTTACATTCATATGTAATAACGTTCATTGAATAAATATACCGTCTAAAATTTGTTCTCCTTGATGGTGAACTTCTCCGAAATCGACTGATATCACGCGACTGGCATTTTCAACCTGAATGCTCCATGGTTGACGGGTCCCAGAGACTTCTCTGATCAACGGTAATACCAATGTAGTTGCGCATTTTGTAAACCAAATCCTGTAGAATCCGAATACACCATTCACAACTTCCTCACCGAAAGTCGAACAAATGACTTTTGGCCAGCTTTTTTCGATTTGGGACCACTGTGCGGCGTCATTGGCATGTATGTATTGAGTTTTAGAGAGGAAATTGGTTTCATTTATGGAATGTATAATATTAATTAAAATTTTCAAATGCGAAAACTTCGCTTGCAATTGTAAGCAGAGTACTCAATTACCCACGAACGACCGAGAGGTATTGTCGTCGTTTTAAGGAATTATTTATATTCGAGCGCTTGAGCAAACGTGAACACTTGCTTTGAATGAAATTTATTTTGATTCCGATGAGCCACGATCCCATATCAATTCTACCATCGATTGTTGCCACAACTCGCCTTCAAGCGTTTGCTCAGCTGTATCTGAGCTTATTACCCCCTTATTATCAGCCTATTTCACGCTTGAAAATGTCAGACCTTAGAGACTCGACCGTTTCAGGCTTCACTTGGTGGATGTTAATAGTATCCATATTTAGAGAATACACTTTCGTACTTTTCCGCCGAATTGTGTAGTGCCTACAATGCGTTTCACTGACTTGCGGCATCATACGGTACAAAAATTCAGTCCAAACTGAATTTTGGACTGGACTGAATTTGGAATTTGGGTTTGGAACGAATTGTTGAACCTGATGATGCCGCAAGTCGTAGCATGCTTCCCAATTAACGAATTCACTTTTTAACATTCATTCGGGTTTTTAAAAGAATGAATTAACCCTTTATACAAGCATTCATTAACCTTGGAAACTTCAGGTTTAGTCGGACTTTAGAAATTGTGTAGATCGATTGTAGCATATAAAAAATAATTGTTTTTTTACACTCGATTATCCTAACTGACGAGATACTGGTACAATATTGTCATTCACACACCATAAGTGTAAACACAAAAGTAAGCTTCTTTGATCACTATAAAATTACATTTTCTTTATTACACAACCTTATACGGCAAAGTAACAGAGAATATTATTTTTTAAATCTTATTGCTTATGAATAAAATAATTCTCATATACCATAATATGGTGATTAACTAATGTCTTTCGATTACTTGGGGCTGCGAAAATGGACGACATATCGCTCACTGTATTTTACCACAATCAACGTCTTTGTGCAAAAAAAGGCATCATAATATTTTTTGCCTGTATGAAAAAACACGTAACAATATATTAACGCATTACACTCCGAACTAACTACCTATGATCTCTGACTGTTGACTGATAAATACGCGCTTTGTAACTAACATAATTAAGCTGAAAACAAATTACATTTACTCTGAAGGTTTATTGTCCCACTTCTTTGATGAATGCTGTGAAAACCTCTCCAATGTTAACGTTATAAACAATTATTATGTTCGTTAGCTAACAATAATGCTGCCAATGAAATTATGGCTACCTTAGAGTACTTTCCATCGGACCATTATTCTTTCATATAATGTCTTTCATCATTATTTCATTTCTTTTCCTTCCACAGTAAGGAAGATAGATTTTGTAGGTTCAATGAAGTAAACAAGGACTGTACATTTACAATGCATGGAATTATTCACACAACTATTAGTTCTTACTACAACACACATAAACAACTATCTTTTATAAGTATATTCACATTTGAAAAGCCTTTAAATATAACGAATTCATCAATTTTTCCGCAAAAAAATAATAAATATCACACAATTATACGTAGTAATGAAAAAATAGTATCCATTTCAAAGTTTCTTCACTTCTATCTTCCGTACAAGCCCATGTTATCGCACACCGAGTTCCAACTTAAAACCTAGCAAGCATAGCAAGTCTCCTTTTTCGTTGACTTGGTATCTTTCCTCGATAGCAAGTGAACAAGCGCTTGGTGATGACTTATCCATGACGTCATAGCTTTCGATGCGTACTAGGTTTCAAGGCAAGATGCTAGATTTGTCAAGTTCGAAAACGGCCTTGGTATCTTTCCTCGATAGCTAGTGAACAAGCGCTTGGTTGATGACTTGTCCATGACGTCATAGCTTTCGATGCGTACTAGGTTTCAAGGCAAGATTCTAAATTTGCCAAGTTCGAAACGGCCTAAGCTATACCGTCGAAAAATGAACTCATTGTTTAGAATTAATTATATACCTATGTTATTTCTTCCATTTTTGTTGTTGCTAAACTTCTTTTTAATCTCCTTGTTCTGCCGGGAGAACCTACACCCGTCAGTGCCTATCTCAACAGAAGATTGGGTACTGACAGACGCGACGGCACAAGTTTTCGGGTTGGCGTGTGAGCTTTCTAGGTTTCATGGGTCGCAAAATAATAAAATTGAATAATATGAGACGGCTGTCTGAACGTACCCTTCACTTTCGATTGGGATCAAAATGATGTGACAGCAATTCTTCCCATTGGAATGTACAGGAGGCCCGCTTGGTTCTGTTCAAACCGAACGACAAATTTCAAAAATTCTCTAAATCAACACGCATCCGGGGTGTATTTCTCATGGTCTCACGTATCTTTCCAAAACTCTATCGCTGAGCTGGAAAACCAGAAATGTCATCTAGGTATAGAGCTAGAAAGCGTTCTGAACAGAATGTAAGAGAATAAACGTAATGAGCCGAATTCGGGAGATGGAAATTTTGGATCCTTATCGGTTTTCACATTTTTATGCATTATAACACCAAAAACCGAATCTTCAAGGCACCTTATTTGCACAAATTTCCATGCATCCTATATTCGTAAATTCTGTCACTGCTACAACAATTGACGCGTGTCTACATTCAAACAATAAATAGGTCAATGGATGATATGGATCGCTTGCGCGCTGGGAGTTGCCCAAGCGGAGACGACGGTATGACGTTCATGCATTCCGATAATATTCGAATCCGCGGAATCAAGGTCCTTATACCCAGGTCATGACACGATCTCATAATGCACTCTGATTACTTCATTTTGGATCGGGCTCGATGCTCCGTAGCACTGTTACTCTTCATTGAGTAGCCCAAATTGTTTAGCCTTGATCAATGTTACAAATACTCTTTTAAACATGATACTGAATTTGATTTAAAGCTTAACGGCGTATTGTGATTTTTAAGGCTACTGTGGTTTTCCCCCACTGCCGTGATTGAGAAGTTGACCCGGTGAAAAACCGGAGTAGCCTTCAAAATCACAATACGAGCTTTAGAGCTTTTTTTACATCTGCGAAAAATACCGTGAACGAAATTTTTCCGGGGAATTACGTTTTAACTACTTCATGACTACTCCATCTTTACTCACAAAGCACTCCACCCTTATGGCCCGCTGTGCAATCTGAATGGCATTACATCCTAAAGTATAAATTTTTATCCACTTGGATGAACTTATGGTCAGTGCCTTACAACTCCAAATGTATCTCAGTGCCTCGATGGTAGACGGTTACTTTGGCTTTTTATTTTCAGGGCGACAGGTGGTTTTAGAAAATCACTACCAAACTCCAACGGGCACTAAGGATGATATAAATAAGGAATACAATCAAAGTATAGAACAAACAATATCTTTATAAATCGTCATAATTTCTGGTCAGCAAAAAACATGTCCAATCTGGACCAGCACGACAATTCAACTATCCCGCATATAAATAAACAAACCGCTACCAAGAAAATCAAACCGATCAAATCCAGCCAAGGCCCTACAATTTTATTTAATTAATTAAAACTTAATACAAAATGTAACATTAATCGTTACAGACTCCCCATCGATGCTACGGTAAATAATAACTGAAGTATCTTTCCATCAATGAATCTTCAATTCGTGTTATCGTTTAATAATTAGGCATTATGATTTCAGACACGTCATCGGTATGACGTAACCTACGAGTAGGTATATGTATGACAAACAGAATGAAAATCACATACCTAAGTTATCCCTCTTACCTGGGTAAATAACATGTAATTTGACATTATTTAATAACCCAGTCCGGTGGTTCCCCAGGAAGCAACTCCGTCCCCCGAAAGGTGTAGCTCAAATTGATGGGGGCGATAAGAATCTGAAGTGTGGCCGGAGAGAGACTGACTAGACTGCAGAGTGTACATAAGACGTTTGCTTCCTTTCGTTTCCTTCAGATAAATTCATACACCGCGTTAGGTCGTTCAAGATGTGAAAATAGTTCAATCGTAACATAGTTGTCTACGCTGCTCACATTGCGTCATAGCGTAAGGACGAAAAGTCAGTGGTTTCTCTTCGGGCTTTTCTGAGAGTCGTTCAAAGCTTTCCTAAAGTTACACTCTTAAGTCTGTTTTAACATCCAGCTTACATTGAGTCCAAGACAATGGATTGAGACCCTGTATTTTACAAACCGACCCGACAGGCAATTTCATGATTCCCTCCTCTTGCGTTCGCCGTATTTAGGCGCTAACTAGCGGGAGACTGTTGTTAACCTATCTCGGATGGTGAATTTTCCACAATCCATCGTTACGCAATTCCAATAAAACAAGTTAAACCCGAGGGAAGTTAGCAATGGATAGATATAATCAAGGAGAAAGGTGGTTGTTACACACAGAAATGATCCGATTAATTCGACAAACAGTCTGTTTTCAGTGTGGTATCCCCTGCCGAACACCCTCAAGGTTGTCTTGTAGGGTAGGATTTGATTGATCAAGATGGATGAAATGGCCTTCGAGCCTGAGATAGAAAACACTGCTCTCTTCCGAGTTATGGTATACCTATCGTTATCGAGGGTTTGAACTCGTATCCGACTTATTCCCAAACCTTACTTTCTCGAGTGCCGTAGAAATATTTATAGCTTTTTTCTAAGTGAACTGGTCGTGATATAAAGTCGAAAAAGTAATGATCATCCTGAGAAGTAAATGTCTGTCTCCGAGCTGCAGCCTCGCAGTGTGGGCTTTCTCGGAAAGTATTTTTGCCTTGCACAGACGAAAGACGAGGAGGAGGCGTGAGTATGATTCGAGTGGTGAATGGTTGAGTTATGCTAGATCCTTCACGGCGGCAAGTGGGAGGGAAGGAATTCTATTCAAGATTTATACAAATATAATCGTCAGCATATATGGACCCTGTATCTTATTTTACGAAAGTAAGTAGTGGACTGCTTCCAACCTTACATAATGTGAACTTCTGGCCCAAAGATACTTCATTTAATTTAACAGCGTCGAAACCAGGCTAAAAACATGAAAAGGTTTACCCATATGGGATATAAGATATAAAAAACTTTACATACCAGATTTAGGCCAGTGTTAACAACAGATTGCCGACAAAAGAGTGAAGAAAATAGCCACGGAAAACTTCCACTAAAAGGAGTGCGGCTGATATCACGACGCGGGAAAAATATTTGGTAAAATCATACATTCGTAAATCCTTTTGGTTTCGATATGAAGTTATGACTTTCAGCCAAAAATATATTTATAGTTTCGACCACATTTTATACGCAGCACATATGGACTCACTTAGTAAGATAGGAATGTTAGGAGGCGATCGGTATGTACCTTGCCAACTTCAAGATTTTTCATCCAAAACATATTTTAACAAACATTACAACGTTAAACCTGAGTTGAAAGAATATTAAACTTCACCGGTATAAAAACACGTATAATAAATGTTTCATGATTTCAAGTTTCAACTTAATACTAAGAACAGTGTAGATTAGGAATGAAAAGTTGGAAGAGCCGCGTAACTAGCCGAAATTCAAGGCTCTACTTTTTGATGTTCAATGAAATAAAAGTGAGAAGATTGGATGTTTCACGTGCATGTGAAACTGAGCGCAAGGAGCGGGATTGTGATACTGTAGATGGCGGTGGTCTGGCAGTGTGGTGAGGAGTTGGCAATAATGTACGCGGGCGGCAGTCAAGGTGTAGGACTCATTCTCAGTGAGAGAGAGCTTTACTAAGTTACTTACGAAAGTTACTAGTTAGGAAGTACGAGTTAGTATCCCCTAGATTGATCTGGGTTCTAAGTTTGTAATGATGAAAATAGGCAGTAGGAGAGTTGTGATTGCGGATTTCTATGCACCATTGGACGGAGAGATTTACAGTTTACGTTTGTTTATTTGGATGAAGGCATAAGACAAGGCAAATAAAAAGAATCTGTGGAAGGTTTTGAGGGACTATGGAGCGAATGGGGAGCTATTGAATGTTAAGATGGCGGTGTATGATAATATTAAGGAAAGAGTGAGAGTTAACGGGGTTCTGAGTGATTGATTTGCAATAAAACAGGGCGTAAAGCTAGGTTGCGTAATGTCACCGCGACAGGTTAATGTCTTTATGGATAAATGTGTTAGAGATGCATGTAGAGAAAGCGACGGTATTTTGATTTGAAACGTAAACGTTCTAGTCGAAGTATATGCGAATGACGCTGTTATGATCTCAGAGACCCATCAGGGATTGCGAAAGTTCGTAGATAAGGTTTGTGACTTAACAGAGAGATTAGAATTGAAGTTAGATGCGTGCAAGACTAAAGTAGTAGTTGGTGATAAGGAGAATGGGGAGAATAACTGTATGATGAGGGCGAATGGTGAAGTTATTGAACAAGTGGATGATTTATTGTACTTGGGTAAGATGTTACCGAAAGGCGGACGGATAGATGAGGAGATAAAGAGAGGTGCTAATTGTGGAAGGAAAGAGTTAGGTCGCAAGTGGAGCATATCAAGGAATGAGTGGCTGTTAAAGGAGGCGAAAATCGCCGTGTACAAAGGGGTACTTCTCCCAACATTGCTGCATGGTAGTGAAATGTCAGAATAGAGAGGGCAGTGAACGGAATGCGCCGTGGGTATGAGTTATCTGAGGAGTGTTGGTGGCAAGAGTGGGTTGGATAGATTGATGAATGAGTGGGTAATAAATGAATGTGGCTCAGATGCTCCAGTAGTGGACATATGTGAAAGAAGTGTCCTTCATTAGCAAGGCCATGTTGAGACAATGGATGAGAGTCGAATAACGAAACAGATATACCTATGTCAGAGTGGAGTGAAATGAAATGAATGGTGTGAGAGGTAGAGGTAAGCCGAGGAAGTTGTGGTTGAACGTGGGTCAGGAAATTCTTAGGAGGTGGAGTCTTAAACTTACTTATCTTACTTACTTCTTTTTCCCCAGGACATTATGCCTATTTATACGGTTTTCCTTATCTGAACTTTTGACAAATGTATTGCCTGTAACCTTAAATAAATTGATGCGTAAACCGTTATGCTCGATATTAAGGAAAATGATATAGTGCGGGATTTGATGACTTATTTGGAATATGCATTTGTGTGAATGATCGGCAGTGTTCAACAACTTAGCATGTATTTCCTTTCCGGCTATTCCCTTTTTCGGTGCGTGAGGAACCTGATTTTGAGTATACACTGACTCCATTGCGCGCACGTCAAAAACAGGAATTATCTATGGAAAAATCCTGAGGCCTATTTTTGGGATCCCGATTAGCAGGTAAAAAGATAGCAAATATTTTGGCCGAACAATCAATTAAATTATAATAAAATCTTAATTATAATGATTGATTAAAGGGAAAAGTGGTTCGAATAAAAGTGGTTTAAGACGCAAAATTAAGATTTAGCTTTCTGTTGCAACGAACGAGAGTGCTGAGTTAAAAACCCAATCTTATGCAAATATATTCGCTAGTAAACGCAAGACAATACAATTTTTGTGGTGAAATATGAAAAAAAGAACTTTCCATGACTTTATTTACGCACAAGCTTATTCACTATAGGGCGAATTACATAATACATTTTCTTGTTTCAACGATTTAATTACGGAATGTAGAAAAAATGAATGGAATTAGAGCAGGTGCTATTTCCCGCTTAGATTGTTCGGATACAATCATACAATTTTCCGTTTTATGCGGTGCAATTTTCCTCATGAAAACGCGCATGCATTCGTTTACAACAGTGAAATATAAAAATATTCCGATGGGGTACCGATATATACCATAGTTTCTGCAGACAGCTGACTGTAATTATAAGATTTGAAATTTACTCAATATATAGTCCCTCCAATGGGTATTTAATTGTGGAATCGCTGTCAGCTTGACAATCTTCGTCCACTCACCTCTGTTCCAAAACTGTCCTCCGGCATATATAATTCTCCCTAATTTATTTAAAATTACTGGATATAAAAAAAACTTGAATATATCAATTAATAAACGACTAGAGAAAAGATTACTTCACTTCACAGTTAGTCGTTATAACGTCACAGCCTATCCGTGGCGGTAAAATATTTCCTAATCGCTAAAAACTGAACCTATTGTTAACCAGTCATTTCTTGACTGATATTAAGAACTCTACAGATTTTAAATTACGGCAGGAATCGTCTTCACCGCGATTGTTTATGTTTCATACATAATACTCAGGAGAGCTGAGGTGGCCGTTTTTCGGGGGGATTAAAACTTAAGTTAAACAATTGTGCACCTTTGGTGGACTACCTGGTACGCATGATCCAGGTGGTCTACGAATTATTTCATCCAGCTGATAAAATACACAGTCTCAATCTTCCTCCTTATGTTACAGGTAGTCAAATTTTACCTATCACACGCGAAATTTATCCTATCACACCCTTCTTTCCACCGCTCCAGCATACTTAATTCACTCCCATCTTATCGTCATTCTTTACATCGCGTTCCTTTCAAATAGTTCATGCTCGAGGACATCGACGAAAAACTTTTACAATTTCAGATTCTTGCTATATTCATATCATCTTGAGATAATACTATAACTCCAAAGGATACGGTATTTTGTCCTAAAGAGAACGATTCGACAACAATAGGAGGTGAGCCCTTGGTAACGTTTATTCTTAGCAACCGCATTCATTTCCGATCTTTCGATTAAAAAGGAACATGGGAAATACTTTGAGAAAATGCGTTCAAGGAGGTGATGATAATACGGATATGTATGGTGCTGGAGATACAGAACCGATGCCTAACGACAGTAACAACGTTGTCGGTGAGTCTTGAAGGATAGCTATGCCACTTTAACCCTGATTTACCTCCATGGTTGTTGGGATCGGTGTAATGTTAAATGGTTTCCTTTCTTTTTAGCTTATGGTAGATGACTTTCAAGCTAGGAAAGTACTTAAAAATCATATTCATCATTAATGTTGGTGTTCTACGCTGGGGTAGCGTAACCTCTTTGTTTTAAGGGGGTTTTTTTCTTTTCCAGCAGGACACTGACTCATTGGTTCATCGATTAGAACCAATTTGGATTCGAAACATATCCAAAGGTATTTACGTAGGGAAAGGAGTCTCCGTAACCAGCAAAACTGAGGCGCCCGGCAGGGGAGGGTAACTGAGAACCTCCTTCTTACTACCGGGTGGTGCTTGGTTTTGTCCCAATAGGTCGCCTCGCCCGGAGAACCTGGAAAGAGGTGTAGGCCTCATTGCACTTCCAGGGGATACCGAGCGGGTCCCCTCGTTAGGAACTAGAGGGTAGGCTAGGGCGGAAACCTACCTTTCCCGGCTGTGCCCGACCTGCTGGTCAGGCGGATCGTACGGATAGGAAGGTCCTCCTCACTCAGATTTTTCCCACGTATTCCCCCCTTAGGACACGGAGACTCCACGGCTGCGAAGCCTGTATCTCAAGTAAATGGGACGAAAGCAGAAAACGATGGTCGATATGTACTGCTCCTGAAATATCACTACCTACTATTGATTACTAAATTTACTAAAGATACAGTCCCTCATTTTGAATTTCGCCAAGGAGTCGCTGTCAGTGTGGCCGTTTTCTTCCACTGTCCTTTGATCTATTTCAGTCTACTAGCGTCTACACTACTGCCCATTTCATCAAATTTTACCGATTTCTGGAATCAATAAATAAAAAAATGGATAACAAAATTTATTTTGAGTGACAACTTTTCTCCACAGATAATCGTTCTTAAGTCCACGCCTATCTATGAGGGTATAATATCGCCATATCGTGTAAACTGTGATTCCATTTATCCAGTCATTTCTTATGTTCCTTTGTTGCAACGAAGAATTATCCGAGTGTAAATTGTGGCAGTAGTTGTCATCATCATAATCGCTTACTTATATACAATATGTAATACACATGGGAGATGAGGTGGGCAATGTCATGATGATGATTAATTTTTGTATAACTTTCATAGACTACCTGGTACGCAAGTACCAGATAGTCTACCAATTGTTTCATCTAGCTGATCCAAAGCGCTAAATACCTCTTCCTCTTTCTGTTAGGGGTAGTCCAAATATGCCCAATAATCCTATCACACTCATCTTTCCACCTGTCCAGCCAACTTAATCCTCGCACTACTACATCATTCTTTACTTATTTTTCTTTCAAATACTTGTTAGCCCATGATAGAGAAACTCTCTGTGACTGAGGAAGGGCCTACACCTGAAACGTTTTTCAGTAAGACTTTCTTTTTACTCTCGTCTTTTTACCCCCCTTTAACTTTCCTCTATAAATGTACATACACACACATATAAATGTTTATACAGAAAGGAAGAGAGATGAGCCTTTTGTCATCGGTTAATGCATTTTTCTTCAGACATGTGGTAAAAATAAGTGTATTCAATCGTAGAAGATTTGTAAAAGTCACAACAAGGAACAATGTCTGCAACCAATCTTCATTCTAATGTGTTTGAGTAATTATTTCTTAGGCAAGACAAGCATCACCACAGATAATCATCAAATTTGAGAGGTGTAGGATTACCTCTAATCTCAACATCATACACATCCATCCATGTGAAAGACCAAAATGCCAGTTCTGGCTGAATATTCCTTCCTCTGTTGTTTGCCTTTGGCCTAAATTATACTCCTTTAAGTTTAAGTGTAAATAAAACAGTGAAGAATGAATTTTGGAGGCTGTCTTGTTCATCACTACATGCTTGGAGCTTACATTGGGAAAATCCCGATCATTGGTGCCAGATATTATTCCCTATGCTCCATGCAAGTGTCTTTTATCATGAGGAATTGGGCCGGTGGAACTCTTGTCTGCCTTGGTACCCGAGTCAGTGGGGACACAGTACCATTTTCTCAGCCAAATGAGTTGTGGTAATCTCAAGTCTCAACTATATGTCAGCCCCACTCGTAACATGCATGAGGCCAACCATTTATTTGTACAGTGCATTTAATGGAGTAAAAAGTGTTGCATGCCTCAGGAAAATGACTAATGAGTGCAGCCCGCGTGCTCCATTGTTTGTATACAAATATCAAATGGAACTTAAGCATTATAGTTTAGAAAGTTCTAGCATTGTGGATATTACAAAGTTTATATTATATAATACATAGTTGTGGGGTTCTGTTTAAAATTTGTATGCACACTGCACATGGTGTACATACATTAGATTTTTTTCCATGACATGCAATGAAAATATAATTTTTGTTAACCCCATGTGATGAATTATACAGTTGAACATGGAAACATGCAATGATTGGGGGGTTTCATTACTGACTACTGCACTGGGACTATGGATTTGAGGCTCCCAATGGAACCTGGCTCCTGCTCTCTTTGCTTATATTTTCCTCAACAGCAGAGTCAGCTGGTAATGGGGTTTGCTCTTTTATGCAAAATTAAAATACTCAATGTATATGGCATGCAATTTTTTCATTAGGGCTCTACTGAATTGACTGCAGGATACATTTTATGTAGGACCAAGCATGCGTAGCGTCTTGTAGATGACAATTAGTCTTGGTATTCCAACCAGCAAAGGTGACCTTCACCTAAAAGATTCCCATTGGAACTCCAGAAACCTTGTCACCTCCAGGACCCAACGCATATGTTGAAAACCAAAAAATTATGGAGAGATGAAATTGTTACAGTGTTTGTTCATATACATGCAAAAATCTGTAGTAGGTTATTGAGTTGTTTGTGGTCAAATGGTTTGAAATGGATTTATGATATAGACATCATGACCATGGAAGAAAGTTTTTAATAAATTTTGATTTCATATTGCAGCCAGACCTAATGAATTTATGGCCGGATCAGAGGTATCAGTTACTTCATCCACTTCATCCGTCGGGAAGCTCCCTAATAAGTCACGGCAACGGAGTCTAAGGAAACCATCAAAAGAGGCCCCTCACCATAGAGCTAAATACACTGAGGATGGTGAGTACTTTTTTTTCCTTAGAAATTATCTCATCTGAATATTTGACTGTTTATGTAAATACAATTCTTTTTGGAGTGGGAAATCTGTGTTCAGCGATCAATGTAACAACATGCATTGAAATTGGCTCTTGATTATAATATTTGGGGTTCTTTGTTATATATCTTCTGCCGTATCAATTAAAATGTATTTTGTGAACTTAACATCACGAGAAAATGAAAAGAAGGTACTGCAATTTCCATATAAAAATTTATTTTACGGGAAAGGAATAGGGAAGTGGAGAAGGGGTGGGCCTCCCTTTCTTTGCAAGGTGCGTAACTCTGGGGATAAAGTCACTCTGGTGGTTATGCGTCACCATATGTTTTCTGAAGGGTGAGGCATTTTTCCTAATTCAGAAGCTGTCTTCATGTTCGCTAACCCTGATATTGAACAGTAAATTCATCCATCTGAGAGATATATTATTACATTCATCGCAGCAACCTTCATGAAGTCTGCTTTTTTAGTCCAAGTATGTTTCTCAGAGTGTTTCTATGGTAGAAAGCAGCACTGACTTCTCCTTTCGGAAGATATTGTAATTTCTTGAGAGAGATTTACCAAGGAAGGATATCCTCCTCCTCTTTGGACAAGATTCTACCTCTCGTGTCCCACTTTTAATCACCTTCTGAGCCAATGCTGTCTGTTTCCATCTGTGCAGTGTATCAGTTAGAACTTCCAAGTATCCGTTGCGGACAGGTATTTGGTTGATTGCGACGAGCTCCTTCGTTTGGTTCACATTAGACAAGCGAATGGTGCACAGTCTGTGCATCAAGGAGTGGAAGGCTTACATTTTAATTGAATGTGGAGTAGTTAGTGCACGTGTAATGGATATTCACAAGTTCTAATTAATACACTGCACTGATAGAAACTGACAGCATTGATAGAAACATACAGCAGTATTAAGGTGTTCCAATGAACCAATATTCATATCCCATTGGCCATCCTCATTTCTGGCATGGCATTTGGAATTTATAGGATATGGATTTGTATGGAACGGTTCATAAGATTTTCTTATATATTTTTGATATCTCGAAGACATTAAAGATAATGTTTTAGCCCAAAACTGTTTATGGTTATGCTTCAAAAAAGTAACCTTCCTTCAAAAGCTTTGGGTGTTCAACCAAATAACTTACTCTTAATGCAGGTTTTTTCTTCTAGCATGTGTTTTTAACATAGGTTTATATTTATGCCTTTAGAATCCCTGAAACATCTTTTTGCTACAGTTAAGCTTTAAGGTGAAGCGAAATGTACCCAAGGTTTAACAAATTATAGAAAGGATGTCATCAATCACTCACAATTTTATGGAAAAACTTCAGTTGAGGCATGCAATAAAAAATAAGTGATCCTTTGCCTAAGGTTGATTAAGGAAATCATGCACTTTTCATTATTACGCTAGTATCGTTTCTCGCACAAACAAAAAAGATATCGTTTTGATTGGCAATAAAAGGAATCATACAATGAGTTTTATGAATAAGGCTATACCTAATCATTCTATAAACTTTGATAGTGGAATTAGAATATCATTTTCTTTATGTTAACCCAAATTTTTGAATTTTTTTTTTATACTCAACTCGGTCTTAAGCTAAACTTTGTCTGGACGGTAAAAAAATATTTCCCCTTTATCTAAACGGAGAACCTACATTCTTCAATCATTTCTCTTTTGATTACCTAGCATTTTGGGTCAAAGCTGGGACTTAAAATGGGAGAAAAATCATTTTTTTTACATGATAATTACAAAAAAGTTAAAACCATTTTCCTTTAATTGCAACCAAAATCTGAATTCCTCGATATTGTACGGAATACTCTAGCAGGTGAAGCTGCCACAGTTTCTTTCTCCCCTGTAGATTTTTCCTGGCTTTAAAGTGGTCGAGAGGATACATTAGCTTAAATATATCAGCACTCCGCATTGTATCATAGTATCTGGTTTGCAGGTCACATCTTCATTATTATTATTTCTAAATTTTACCCACTAACCATATTCTGATACGAGAAATAGGCTAGAAAGTTCAATGTCAGTTAATTTCTTGGCCAAAAAAG
This sequence comes from Ceriagrion tenellum, assembly GCA_963169105.1. Taxonomy (NCBI): domain Eukaryota; kingdom Metazoa; phylum Arthropoda; class Insecta; order Odonata; family Coenagrionidae; genus Ceriagrion; species Ceriagrion tenellum. The sequence goes on from OY720636.1 coordinate 154,583,135, forward strand.
GAAGTCATCAAATTTTTATGGTTGTTTTTTTCACAGAAATTCCCTCCTTTAATTATTTGTAGTATAGGTACCATCATGAAGTAGGGTAATTTCTATATGGGGCTACCAATAAATGGAGCTTGTTAATTTGTATTTAACTGACATCTTGTGAGCCTATCGTATTAATGATCTTTATTAATTGGCGCAGGAAAAAGAGGAAGTGGTTAAACTTGAAGTAGACAAGACAGAGTCAAGGTTCTTGTCTTTGCCGCCTATATCAGCAGCATCAGCCGTCAAAATAGACTCTCTGACGGCAATGACCTTGAACATGGCAGCACCATTTTTGACCAGTCAACTGTCAACTCAACAATCTCCGGAGACACTGCCAGCTCCTGAATCATTGCTCAACACCTGCAAAGACACCAGCGAAGGCAACAAGACAACTGCGTCTCCCATGGAGACCACATCTGCTTCACTTCCAATTCCTCCCGCTCCACCGATGAGCGAAGTGGATGGACCACAGCCACCTCCTCCTCCAGACCCACCAATTACATTAACCCTCATGACAGGCTCATGTGGACTAATAATATTAGATTCCTAATCAATCAATTTAAAAAGGCCTCAATATCAAACGAAATTTTATTAATTAGTTATTGATTTTTTCCCCTCATTGGACATTCTGATTTTCTTGAATGAAAATTAAATAAAATGAATTTGAAAAGCAGTAGCTATTCTGTATGTTATATTGATTTTGTATTCTCCGTCGGCTTCTGTAATTAGGGAGCAAACGTTAAGGGTGAGCTGAGGGTGATTCATGAAAAGACTCAATTTTCTAACATCTAATGCCAACACTGCCGCCTTCTACGAAGCACAGTAACGAAAGAACTTGGTTTTGAATTGGGAGCTGGTAGGAAAACCATGTGACGAGGCTGTCTCCGGTGCTGTCTCCTGTGGCGACATTTGAACAATCGCTCCAAGAGAAATTTCTTCATTATTACTTACTTCCGCCGGTATTCACCTTGCTCTGTCAGTTCGAGCCATTACCACCGGCTGGTGACGAATCTAGGTTCACTTGGAGACTTAAGACTTCAAATTCAGGCATTGAAAGGGGTCAACAGGGGATAAAGGACACAGAAAAACAAACAGATTAAAGAAAACTCTTCTCCCCAAAGCCATTTCTCGCGCAATTTACTTCGTCTCGTACGATGTACGGATGTCACTTTTTCATGTATGATAATGGCAATGTATGATGAAAGTAAGGTATGTGTGAGAATTAATGGGGTTCAGAGTGATTGGTTTGCAATGAAACAGGGCGTGAAGCGAGAATGCATAATATCACAATGGCTGTTTAATGCATTAATGGATAAATGTGTTAGAGATGCATTTAATGATAGTACGGTGTTGTAATTGGAACAGTAAACTTATGAGTTATAGTAAATGCAGATGATAAGACTAAATTAAAAGTGAAATTTAAGGAGAATAACTGTATGATGATGGCGAATGTTGAATTAATTAAACCTGTAGATTATTTTGTGTAATGAGGTAAGATGTTGTGAACCAGTGTGTCAGTACACCGGATATATCTCTTAGTGGTGGGTTGCGGGATATAGTATAATGGTTCTCAAGGTAGTCCTTTCATAAGGGATCCTAGCTAGAGCAGAATAGAGGGGACGAGCCTAGGGTACTACTATGTTTTGGTTGCTCTTGTGGCATACTGGCGAGAATGCGCCAAAACTGACCGGTAGAGCGCTTTAACCGTTAGCAGGGAAAGCTGCACATGGTGAGGGTACTGCGAAGGCTAGTAACCTTACATACTCTATTACAACTTACTGCTAAACGTCAAAATGTTGCCTCGGACGGCCGAAGCCACGATGGGTGGCGGAGGCTGAATAAGTTTGGCCCATTAAGATACGGACTGGAAAGGAACTGAACCCTCGCAATTTGAGAAGAGTGTATGGAAAGGAGCATGTGTTGCTGATCAAAATGTAATTGAGACGAATGAATGTTTTAGGTGTATGTGAAACTAAGTGTAAGGGGCATGATGCTGTTCCCAAAGATGGTGGTAGTCTGGCATTATGGTCAGGATTTGAACATAATGTACACAGAGTCAAGGTTAAGGACTCATTCTCAATGAGAGAGCTAAGTTGCTAGTAAGGAATTATGAGTTAGTATCCCCTAGATAGCTCTGGGTTTGCATGATAATTGGTATGAGGAGAGTTGTGATTGTGGCGTGCTGTGCACCAGTGGATGGAGAGAGTGACCGCGTGAGAGATGAGTATTGGGAAAAACTGGGAGAGGTTTTGAATGAATTTGATCCTGGTGAGAGAATAGTATAAGTAGGTGACATGAATGGGTGGGTTGGTGTGAGGGGAGATGCATCTGAGAGAGTGGTTGAGCCTTTTGGTGACACCCGAGCGAATGATAATGGTGAGTGTGTGCTTAGAAAAAGGATTGTTTGTGTCGAATACATGGTTTAGACATAAGAGAATACATATGTATACTTGGCAAAGGAGTGTTTGTAAAAGCATGATTGATTTTATTGTGTATAATGAGAGATTGAGATAGTTAGTTTGGGACACGCGAGTGAGGAGGGGTGCTGAATGTGGAACAGACCACTATTTGGTACTCTCCAAAGTGAATCTGGGCAGACAGTGTGTACGAAGGAAGAATGTTGCGCGTAAGCAGTTGAGAGTGAAAGTGGAAGGGTTGCTAGACGTTGCTCTATCGTCGAAGCGTATAGAATGGGAGGAGCATACCAGAAACGAAAATGTGAATGATGCGTGGGAGTGTTTAAAAGGAGTGACTGTGGAATGTGCTGAATGTGTATGTGGAAAAGGAGTGGTAGGAAGAACGAAAGGTGATGGTTGGTGGAATGAAGAAGTGAAAATTGCAGTCAGAGAAAAGAAAGAGGCATACAAGGATATGATTGCTGCCAAATCTGAGGACGATCGTACTAAGGCATGTGAGATTTACGGAAAGAAAAAGAATGAATGCAAAATCGTTGTGGAAGAAAGAAAAGAATGAATGCGTGCGGATGAAGCTAACAAAATGCAGAGTGATTTTGAAGGTAATAAAAAGCTGTTTTGGAAGTGGGTAAAAAGGGCTAAGATTGGTGAAGGTACGGGAATGAAAGCCGTAAAGAACAAAATTGGAGAGATGATGTGGGACGAGAGCAATGTCAGGGACATGGGATATTAGGAGTTTGAAAAACAGGAGGGCGTGTATGAAACAGTGTGTGGGGTAGATGAGGCAAAAGAGGTTTGCAAGGATAGGTCAGTATGGAGGAAATTATTGAAGCAGAGTTAGGTGTACAATTATGTATGAAATGAGTGAAACATTTTGACTGGGCCTGAATCTGAATGTGATGTTTTCATGCATCCATCTAGTTATTACTATTAATTACTTTTGGAAAATCATTAAACATATAATTTTAAAGGTATTTTTTAGGTTCCCTAATGCTTGACTCTATTTATATCTTGGATATATCTTATCTCTATATATATATTTTGGAAGATAGTATGGTTTATCTCTGATTATTTTTACTCTTCTTCAATAACTGTTTAAATCATTTAACGAAACTATTTCAAATTAGGTACATGGAGTATTTTTTTTAAATTTCTTTTAACCTGCAAATGGATATGAAAGTATTTGTAACCGTATCACTCCTATCAAAATTATCAATAGAGGTATTATTTTTGTAGCTATACATACGTTAAATGGCGCAATACATTGTCGCACAATCCTAATTTTACTTGGGGTTAACATCAAAGTTATTGCTCCGATTGCAATAAGCTCATTTGGGGCTGGGAAATTTAAGGAAAATCACAGAATACAGAAATTGAACCAAAAATTTAATCATACATATATTTATACATACATTTAACTGGGTTAGAGAATTTTCAAAGTAAACAAAATTCTTTACAATTGCAGGTAATTGCACTATTTTTCTTTTCTGAACTCCTGAAATCGTTGATATCTTTAGATCTAATGTAAGAAGTAGTCTTCGAAATAGATCTTCGTTTGTACTGATCCTGGAGAATTTTTTTGTGTGGTGTTCCCGATATCTTCTGATATCCTTATTCCTAGCCTCCATCGCCTCTTCGGAGAATTTAACCAAAAGGGAGGACAGCTTCCTTGGCGATTGCTGATCCATGAATTAACTTCACTTTCACTTAACTTCAATGATACACTGCAGACTCACCTCACATTTCTCCTCTGTGATAGTGATGTCCTCGGGGTAGGCTGAATATTTGATTTCCAATGCGTACTTGTAGCTAGGGTATGTGGAAAGGCCATGTATTTTAGATGTGATTCGAAGAAGAAAGAAGTGGTTTTTTGGTAAAATGGCCAGAAACAATAATGGAAAGAGCTTCCTCTGGAGATAGTTCACTTTGCTTGGCCTCCTTTGTTCTCCATTCAGATAACACGCACCGCGCTCTTGAGAGAGTGTTTGTCGTCACCACTTTAATTATTTTTGCGACAGACTCATCTCCTTTGCTTCGATAGCTCATCGAGGTGGCGAACGCTTACTCATCTGGTGATGTGCTAGCCCTAAAATCCTCTCTTTTCCTTCTCTTTACCCTCTCACGGGATTCCTCAAACAGTTATTTCGGTCGGCCAATTTCAGCTAACTCAGTCGAACCTTCGAACAGTAATGATTTTAATTAACACATTGAAGCAAGAGATACTGATATCACTGCAACTCATTACAATTCACACAGTACATACTCACCGGATATCTTGGGAACATATTTATATAAGACCGGAAAATTTCAACTTCAGTTGGAGCCAACTTCCGAACTTTCTTCGGGAATAACGTGAGCTTTGCTCCCACTTACGAAGATAATTTGAGAAAAGATAATTTTGCATAAAACTTGCTAAAATATTTTTGGCAATGACGTCCTCAATAAAATTAAATTTGTTGCTTTACTAGTCCAGTATGCATTGTTTCTTTGATGATGTAGATTTTTTTCCATTTTCAATAAATTTCATCTGCATCTCAAGATGCGAGACATTTCTAAGATCCATTAAACCCTATGAAATCTTTTTTAAGTTAAAAATTAGTAAAATCTTACAAGACTACACTGATTGCAGCACTGTTAGCCAAAAATCCACGGAAGTGTATTGAAACTGGAAACTAAAAAACTACGGGTTCTCCTCTTCAAAAATTGCCTTCTCTTTTTTCGAACGTAAAGAAGATACAACAGCTTCCATACTTCAACAAACACTCACGTCATCCTCTGGCAAGGCACTGCGCAGAACTGAATTCTAGCGAGAAATATTCGGACAAGCGATGCTTAAAAGTAACTTGCGCAGAGTATGCCGCAGGGTGAGGACCGTGATCGACTTTTTCCTAGAAACTTCACACACGTTCAGGGGGACAATGCTCACCCCATTCACCCCCTGTGGCCTTTCGCAAAGAGAGCGGCGGTTGGGTTTTTTCCGTTGGGGAACAATAAAAATGTGGCATAGCTCAGTCTTTTTCGGTAGCTGTTTACTCTGAAAGCGGTACGGAGCCGACAGCGGTTTTAATAATAATAATAATAATAATCGAGCGATTTGAAGACTGTAGTCCTCTCTTACAATTGACTCATTAGACGAACACGAACATCACGCCACCAGGGCCTAGAGTTAAAGTTAAAAAAAAATACTAAACATAGTTAACCAAATTATAAATCAAGCAAAACTAGATTTCCATGCAACGAAAAGATTTACATTTATATGTAATAACGTTCATTGAATAAATATACCGTCTAATATTTGTTCTCCATGATGGTGAACTTCTCCGAAATCGACTGATATCACGCGACTGGCATTTTCAACCTGAATGCTCCATGTTTGACGGGTCCCAGAGACTTCTCTGATCAACGGTAATACCAATGTAGTTGCGCATTTTGTAAACCAAATCCAGTAGAATCCGAATACACCATTCACAACTTCCTCACCGAAAGTCGAACAAATGACTTTTGGCCAGCTTTTTTCGATTTGGGACCACTGTGCGGCGTCATTGGCATGTATGTATTGAGTTTTAGAGAGGAAATTGGTTTCATTTATGGAATGTATAATATTAATTAAAATTTTCAAATGCGAAAACTTCGCTTGCAATTGCAAGCAGAGTACTCAATTACCCACGAACGACCGAGAGGTATTGTCGTCGTTTTAAGGAATTATTTATATTCGAGCGCTTGAGCAAACGTGAACACTTGCTTTGAATGAAATTTATTTTGATTCCGATGAGCCACGATCCCATATCAATTCTACCATCGATTGTTGCCACAACTCGCCTTCAAGCGTTTGCTCAGCTGTATCTGAGCTTATTACCCCCTTATTATCAGCCTATTTCACGCTTGAAAATGTCAGACCTTAGAGACTCGACCGTTTCAGGCTTCACTTGGTGGATGTTAATAGTATCCATATTTAGAGAATACACTTTCGTACTTTTCCGCCGAATTGTGTAGTGCCTACAATGCATTTCACTGACTTGCGGCATCATACGGTACAAAAATTCAGTCCAAACTGAATTTTGGACAGGACTGAATTTGGAATTTGGGTTTGGAACGAATTGTTGAACCTGATGATGCCGCAAGTCGTAGCATGCTTCCCAATTAACGAATTCACTTTTTAACATTCATTCGGGTTTTTAAAAGAATGAATTAACCCTTTATACAAGCATTCATTAACCTTGGAAACTTCAGGTTTAGTCGGACTTTAGAAATTGTGTAGATCGATTGTAGCATATAAAAAATAATTGTTTTTTCACACTCGATTATCCTAACTGACGAGATACTGGTACAATGTTGTCATTCACACACCATAAGTGTAAACACAGAAGTAAGCTTCTTTGATCACTATGAAATTACATTTTCAGTCACTGTCATATGCCAAAAAATAAACCAATATCTTATGCCCATGGATTTTATTATCCTCTATCAAGGTGCAAAATATTGCAGAAAACAAAATCATGCCGAATATTTCTAGCGGGGTGGGCTGTTAGTAAGAATGATAATTATGAAGAATAAGTATATAGTCTACATTGTGAGTGTTAGAGCTTAAATTCTGAAGTATTGCCATTTTATGCCTGGAATTTCGTCGGCATGTTCGCCTTTTATGTCCAATTGCCGCATCATCGTTGGCTGGAGAGGCTGGAGAGAGAGAGCTGGAGAGAATAATAATATTCTAGCATATCGCCACGTCGCTCGGCTGTCATCTGGTTCACCGACATTCCTTCTCTTTACGCAGTGCCAGCAGTTTAAATGTCGCTCTCTTTGTATTCCCTTGGAGGTAGAAAGCTGAACATGAATCTCGATGGCTGCTTGTCCGTCTGTCTTCGTTCTTCTCAATTAATTAGCCATCGGTAAACCTTAGCAAAGCTCCGGGTGGTGGTGGCCGGGGTGGTTCGCTTTTCTGAATGACGCACAGGTTTCAAATACTTGCTGCACCGGAAATAAAAGGCTCGCCGCGCCTCGTAAAGTTTGGAAGCACCCGTCGAATACTTTCGTGGGGGTGAAAGAAGTCAAATACCTCTTCTTTCCTGTGGGTTAAACGACTGGCGTCCGAAACTTTTTCTTTGGCAGAAAAGGTATAGACCCGCAACATAAGGGGAAAGTAAGCTCTTACTAAAGGCATACTATGTCCCAAATCATATAATGCGGCCTTCATACATTCCGATTTTGAATGGATTAGTATTAGCGGAGCTTCAACACGGGGAAACGTTTTTGGGATCCTCAAGTGTCCTCCAAGATTACTAGTTACTTTAACTCTGGCTGAAGTCAGCCGGCCACACACCCCATGCACGATGGGAACTAATAGCCTTTGATTGGAATGGTCTGGGCTGATGAGGTGAAATCCGAGAACTACTGCTTTCTGTTCGTATTCCAGTGAAAAGAGTAGACAATATCACCACGCATTGTAAAAGTAACTTAGTTCATAGTAACGCATACGGACGCAAATAAATACACCGAAAGGATACGATTCTTCATCTGAAATTTTCCTTGAAATAAGATAGCTCGGTAGTTGTAAATGGAAGACAAACCCGAATCACGATCATGGTTTTTCAAAATTATTGTTCAATTACGCACGTGATCCTAAAACGTGATCTTCGTCAAGGAAGATCAGGTGCTTCATGGCAATTGAAAGCGCTCTCTGGACTTTGAGCATTGCCCTTTCAATGTAGCTTCCCATAAGGATGACGATAAAGACCACGAGCATGAAAGAACCGTGATCATACCCTTGGCCGAGACATTTTTGAGATTTGAATTCGAATCTTGGTCAAGTATAATGATTTTTATATGGCAACTTTCATTTCTTTAGTATTTATTAAATTTCATATCCTGAGCCAGTCATTGCAGCTATATATTACATGCATTCATATCGCCAATATGAGAAAATTCATAATGAAACTAATTTACGTTCATTGGAATTCGAACACGGACCACTCGGCGAGACAAATACGTATGACAGATGCAACGTTAACCGTTACGTATTAGTATATATCATTTATGGAATTTTACTGCTAACTGAAGTCTTTTAAAAGACATTTTTTAAATTTTATATGTGCGGAAAATTTATAGCTAATACGTATTACGCAGTCCGACATCAGAGAGTTTTTTATCCATAAGTTCACCTAACTTGGGTTATTTTTTTCTAAATGTTTGCTCGTATATTCTACATTTACTAGATAAGGCTTTACAGTGAACAGCTCGTCAGCAAGCTTCCCATGATTTGATGAAAGAAATGTCGGAAAATATGCCTAGATTATACTGCGTCGATGCCAGCACATTTATACTTTTACATTCTCACAGTTTTCATGATCCCACTCAGACCAACTAGAGACTCGTTTACATTGAGCCATGAACGATTCGTGAGTAAACATCAGTTTTGAGATCGGAACGTCATCAATCCACAAAGTGAAAATCACCAAAAATAACATCTCGTAGACTATACTTATTTTAATTGTCTTTTTTGTATCAACATTTGGTGCGAATAAATCTCGATTTATATTATTTAGGTGACAGAGACAAAGGATACGTAATTCTAAAAGGTTCTCAGAGAGTCAGGCGCAATAAATATCCCTTGGTGGTAGCAGATGACGATTTCAGCATATATTCCGAGTTAGTTGGCATATTGAATAATTTTTTCAATTAGTCTTTCTGTAAAAATGATTTTTTCCAAGTAAGAAACATGCTGAAATAAACACATCGATACACCACGACTGAATGCGCGAATGAGATAAGAAGAAAGCTCGAAAAAGAGGCGATTAATGTGTAGGTTCTAGGGGTCCGGAGACTGTGAGTTCCATTGTGGATTTCAAACATTTACGGTAGACGATGACTGCCTCAGTATTGCCAGTCTTACGAAGTATGCGCTGCTCCTAGATGTTCCCAAGAATGGCGCGCGAAAAATTTAGTGTTAATTTCCGGCACGATATCCACTTGCATGTTTTAGTTCCTTGTAGTGCTATTTATCTGTCACATTGATAATACTGACCAGTATTTGTATCTTGAGTAGTGTACTGCGATTGGGAACAGCCATGTAATTAGAGACCAATACCATTAACGCCACTATCTTGTAAAATTATTGAGCATATAATAGTTACATCAACAATGGGACACCTCGACAGCCAGGATTTATTGATAACAAACCAGCATGGGTTCAGAAAGGGACGGTCTTGCGAAACTCAATTAGGTCTTTTTGTTCATGATATTTTAGTTTCCGGAGAAGGTAACGTACAGGTAGACGCAGCGTTTCTTGACTTTAGAAAAGCGTTTCACAAGGTTCCCCACTGTAAGTTACTCTTGCAGTTAGCATCATACGGGATAGACAGTAATATAGTAGGCTGGATAGGAGACTTCTTACATGAACGCGTTCAAAGGGTGGTATTAGATGGTCTCAGCTCAGGCGAGGTAAAAGTTACATCGGGTGTTCCACAGGGAAGCGTGATAGGTCCAATTTTATTTCTTCTATACCTACGTAAATGACTTGAATACAGTAGTAAAAAATAGCAAGCTCCGTCTTTTTGCCGATGATGCAGTAGTGTATAAGGAAATTATAAATGAAGAGGACAGTCAGTCTTTAGCTGAGGATTTAGATGCGATTGATGGTTGGTGTGATAGATGGCAGCTAGAATTAAATTTGAAGAAATGCGCGATTATGAACTTTTGAAAAAAGAATGGCTTTCGCCGGAATAATTATAGCATCAAAGAGAAGAAAATATCTAAAGTAGAATCTATTAAATTCTTAGGCGTCACCATCACTGAAGACATGTAATGGGGGAAATACATCAGGGAAATAACTAGTGTAGCAAACCGTAGATTAGGATTCGTAAAAAGAGTTCTAGGCAAATGCGATGAGAGAGTACGAGAAAGAAGCAATTTTACACTTGTCAGGCCTCATTTAGAATATGCCGCTAGTATATGGGATCCGTACGAGGAAGGTTTGATAAAAGAATTAGAGCGTGTGCAAAGGAGATCCGCTAGATTTGTTAAAGGCCGTTATGATAATTGTACAAGTGTTACGAGTTTAATAGAAGAACTAGGATGGGAATTACTATCAGATCGCAGGTTAAAATATAGGTAAAACCTTTTAAATAAATTCGAAACCGTTTGTTCACAGATGACGTTAGATATATATTAAGAACCCCTGCGTATTATGCTAGGTTTGATCAGATTAACAAGATTTAGAGAGATAGATTGTCGTACCGATAGATTTAAAATGCCATTTTTCCCGCGTACTATAAGAGAGAACAATAGGCAGCGTAGCAAAGGGATAGGTAGGTGAAATGTAGTAAGAGTAGTCTGTAGTGCATGATGCATGTAATAACAACCAACAATCCCTTCCTTATTATGTAGATACTAACCATCTAGCTGCATATGACCCTGATCTCTAGCATGTCTCCCTTAAATATCCTACTTGCATGGCAATAGTGCATGTTTGGTGATCTTCACACCCTGCCACACACCCTCGCGGTGGCTCGCAGGGTATTACGTAGATGTAGATGGTAGCATGTTCTTCTACGCATCACTCCTAGTAACAAGTGTGACTGCGTACTGTTGTCTCCTGACTGCTTTTGACATGTCTGGCATCCGGGGGAACGTGCGCGGTTCTCATTTAAACTAGGATGAGTGCTCCAAGCTTGGTGTGGAATCTCCCCGTGCCACACACCCTAGTGGTGGCTTGCACGGTATTCCGTAGATGTAGATTTTTAGCCAGTAAATCAAGAATAGTATCTCCTCTGTTAGGTGCCCTAGCAATCTGAAGTAGTGCGTTTCATGAGAATGTGTATAGCAGGGACTCACATAAGTCTTTATATCCCCATCCGGGTAATAAACTGTAGGTGTTTCAATCCATAGAGAGAACATTGAAACCTCCACTTCTAATTATATTTCTTTCGGGATTCCTGGATGTGATGCTATTTATCTGCATTTCTAGTTCCAACTTTGAATGGAGGTCAGTATAGTGTGGCCTGCAGTGCGAGCACACAAATATTGTGTTGGAGTTAGGGCATTAAATTGAAAACTATACAGATATTAGGCTGGTCTCTGGAACAAATTCTGCTTGGCTGACGATTTTATTTTTTACAGACGCAAGTACTCCGCCGCAGGATCGGTTAATTCTACCTTTTCAATAAATGGTGAACGATTTTGGGAACACTTTACTATCTGAAGTATCGTTCGTCAACCCACTTTACATTGACCAACATTAACTTCTGTCTGTGTCTCAGCAATGGCAGAAAACGGAGTATTCAACGTTTTACCATTACATCCTCATTAAATTATTAATATTTATTACACAACTCCTATGTAAAACATGGAAACTACCTTTTAAAAGTTATGTCCTTTTTTATGTACGCATAAAAACACATGTGCATCTACTTATTACCCTACAAGCCACCATAAGGGTGTTTGGCAGGAGGTGACTTATCACCTATATGAACTGCAGTGAGGAAATAACTTCCTCCAACAAGTACCTCATTTCCAGTGTACTACAAATGCTAGAGATACTACTACAATAACACATTTTGTTAATATGAGAACGTGACATAAGAGTCATGCAGGGGACATGTTATGGAGGTTGATTCCTTCTTTCGGGTTTTCCGCCGCGTTGGTTCATGTTGGGGACGAACCCCAACATGAACCCGCGAAAGAAGGAATCAACCTCCATCAAAGCCCCGCGGAAGCCTTCAACAAAGGGGACATGTTATCACTACTCGGCAGATTTAGAAACATGAATTAGGTGACAAGCATGGATGTTGGCTTTTGAGGTCATAGTTATTTGCTCTTGACGTACGCACTGAAGACACTGAAACTGTTACTTCTCGACCTCCAGTTAAATGCGTCAAGTACTCGCTTGATATGCGTGGCAAAACTCGTACTACGTTTATGTCTATCGCTCAATGCCGATAACAAACAAGGAAGACACATATTTAGTGTTCTAGGTGCGAAAGTGGATAATGTTTCCTGCACAGCTTCGATGGAAAACAGAAGGTAGTTATACAAGACATATCCGTTTGCCATTGATGGACGCCCAACAGACACATGAAGCGTCTCATTTATATGGTTCAATTCACATAAAAAACCAAGATGTGAACTATTATATGTTATATGCACGCACATTTGTTAGTATTTATTGCACAATTCCTATGGAATATATGGAAGGTACCTGTTAGAAGTCGCAGTCACTTGTTCTTGATGTACGCGCAAAAACACGGTCAATGTCTTACATATGTCTCTGCATGCCGATAAAAAACAAGGAAGTGTGAATATTTATTTGACTACTACAGTGAAAGACGTGGAAGTTAACTTTTAGAAGTTACAGTCGTTTGCTATTGATGAACGCGAAATAGTTGCGTGAAACGTCTTATATCTGTCTCTGAATTCCGATTACAAACTAGGAAGAAATCTATAAAATGTTACATAACTATGAAACCGATAGTTTCTTGAAAAAATCCGATTTAGTAAAACTAGTAAAAGTTATAGCCTTTTGTTATTTCCCTAAAAACATGTCGAAAATGTTCTGCGAAATTGCCTCCATTATGGATACCAATAGCCTTGAGCTAATGGTTGTTGTAAGTGTATTCTCTTTCAATTTCCCTATATCAATACGAAAATGCCCTTCCATATTGAGTAGAATATTGCATAAGTTTCAATTTTCTCCCTGAAGGAGTAATCTTAACCCATTCAGTATTTGAAGTGAAGAAGTGCATGATTGTTTTGGTAAGGATATGAAACTTATTTCATTGAACAGGGATTGACGTAATTGTCTCTTAAAAGAGTGCATTTTTAACTGCAGCTTAAGTTGATAGAACATCGAAACTTGGACTAGAAATATTATAGGAGTTGGGAATATTTGGTGGATTTTCACAAAAAAACTCGTTAACTTATTTTTGCAAGAATCCCATCAGCAAGTAAAACGTAGTGTTTTCAAGGTTTATCGATGTAGTGAACCACAATTATGACCAAGAATAAAAGACTTAAAATGACTGAGTGTACCATAGAAATTTCAATAATCCGTCATTAAACTTCCTGTTCTAAAGTAGTCGTTTTATACTATACAAAAGATAAAATAATACCGGTTCATGATTTTACAAGCATTTTCTGGAGGAGATAAAAGTGTCAAGCCGATTTAAGCCAAGCTAATTCAATGATATGCTGAGTCATTTTTATCTCAAATACTTACAACTCCCACATCCAAAAAAAGTTTAGGACTGGCTAACTGAAATTAGTAAACAGAATGCCGAAACTCCATTAAAATTATTAAATATGCTAATGTGGAGTATAAACCCCACCTCAGGATACGTAAAGCTGTAGATGGAACTACGATATTATAAATCGCATCACCGAAACGAGCCGAATATCATCGTAACGCGTCTTGGTGACGGATAAGGTCGTATTATCCCCCTTGCATCGAAATGAATGTCACGTATGGATTTGCACCGAGCGTTCAAGAGAAGAGTCAGCGTGGTCAGCATCGCAGTGCCATCTGGGTCGCTGATGACGGCTCGACCGATGTGTGAAAATCTGTCTACGAGTGTCTAGCATGTAAAGTGGTTTTTGTCAGCGAGGGACGTAGTTCGTAATGTGGACTGTGTCTTATCGATCCGCATATTTAGCATTCGATTGTAAAACTTTCCAGAAGTAGTTGTTTGTTGCCGGAAGATTCTGTGGTTACCGTGTCCCTAAAAGTATACTCAAGCAGAAAATAACAATAAAAATCAAGGCGATAACGAAAAACCATGATGAGGTTGGTCGTTTTAGCATTTCATCACGTGAGTAAATACGGTTAATTACAGTCTACCATATAGACAATAACGAAACAGAAAGGGCGTCTGAGAAAAATCAAAGTGTCCGACGAATCCAACACTTAGCAGAAAGGAAGAGAGCCCATTTGCGAAAAGGAGAGATTCCTGTTTTAATGGATTGGAAATAGGGGGGTGAGGGTTCACACTATTCCTGGACATACTTATGTGCGAAAGCCAAGCTGATTTTCGACGATCTAAGGTCTCAGGGAACTTCGACAAGTTCTGTCCGCTACGAAGACTTCAAAGCGAGCAAAGGTTGATTCGATCGTTTCGGAGGAAGTGCGAGCATTGAATGTATAATAAGGGACTGCTGATGGTGCAGATAGAGAAGCCGAAGAAAAATATTTTAGGCATTAAATTAATTCATATAAAACGAAGGTTACTGCTCACCGCAGGTGTGTAATGTAGATGAGACGAACCTATTATGGATGAAAATGCCCGAGAGGGCTTATATCACAAAGGAAGAGAATTTCTCGCCTGGTCATAAGCCCATTAAAGATATGTTAACGCTTTTGTTGAGAGCTAATGCTTCAGGTGACTTTAAACTGCGGCCCATGTTCGTCTATCACACAGAAAGTCCTAGAATCTTCAAGAAATATGAAGTTGACCAGTCTAACCTGAGTGTCTTTTGGCGTTGCAATAGGAAATCTTGGGCAACACGCCCAATATTTAACGAGTGGGTGTTAACGGAGTTCTGCCCCTCACTCAACATTTACCTCGAGAGAATCCAATTGCCACATAAAGCGACAACGGTGTTGTACAATGCCCCAGGCCACAATCGAATGCCGCCGCATCCCTCCAGGCGGAATTCGGCTTCTTTAAAGTGCAATTCCTCCCTCCCAATAATGCTTCTTTGCTCCAACCAATGGATCAGAAAGTTATTATAAATTTAAAAAAATGTGTTTAGAAAAATTGTTTGCCAAGTACTTCGATGAGGCCAGCAGTCACGATTGCATCTCACAGAAATATTTCCGAAAACCTAAGTATTATAGATAGTATTCGGTTAATCGTGGAGTCTCGGAATGAATATTCCACCAGATCCCTCAATTCTGTTTGGAAAAACATTTAGCCGAAAGTTATACACGATTAATCAGGGTTTGATGAGGAGCACGCAATGGACGAAGAATCCGTCCACATGGACGACCTGGAGAGTGAGCTGGTAATATCAGAGCTCCAAGAATCGAAGAAAATAGCCGAAGGAAAAAACTGCTAGCGGCACGATAACGACGATGGAAATACCGTGATTTTTGATGACATTAAAGAATTACTCGTTGCCTGGGGCACGGTTGAAAGGATTGCATAGAAATATCCTGGCATAGAAAGGACTGAACTTTGATCGTGCAGCTACATAGATGAAGTGTTTAGACACTGAAAAACACTTCATCCAGAAACAGATAAATATACGACCTTGCATCAATTATTTAAGTAAATATTGTAGTTATTTCATATTTATTGGCTAATTTATTGTCATTGAAACAGAGGTCATAATTACTGTCCGCTGAAAGTTCAACTTATCCTCGGCAATGCTTCCATTAAAATAGTTTTGTCCTCGGTGTTCTTAATGCGTATTACAAGTTATCCTACTTGGTAAACGGATGCTTTCATGAAGGTTGTTGGTCCCTAAGATAAACAACAAGCCCCAAAAAACTCTTCCAGTCCTGATGAGTCAGTCCAGCTGTTCCGAGGAAAGTGTTTTGAGTGAGTTTTCACCTCCGCTTTTCAGTTTATTGTAATTTGTTATTTTATCTCTGAGGGACGTCCTTGACGGGACGAAGATATCAGGGCTGCCGTATTAGCGTACGGAGAAGTAAGATCGTCAGAAGCAATACACTCGCTGGATATGACGACGACGGGCTGACTAGACACGTCCGCTGTTCCGAGAAGCGCTGTGAGTTACAAAACTCCCCTTTGATGCCATCGAGATTCATTTTCGGCTTTCTACCACCACGGGAATACAAAGAGAGCGACATTTAAACAGCTGGCACTGCGTAAGTAGAAAGAATGTCTGTGAACCAGAGGACAGCCGAGCGACGTGGCGATATGCTAGAATATTATTATTCACGGATAGGTTACTGACAATTCCTTCACCTGTCGTCTATGTTATCAAAGCTATTCATCTCTCATAATTAGCCTATTTCCAACATAACTTATAACTTGTACATAATTTCAATAAGTTCACAACGCCACTTTATACATTTAAGCTCGTTTGTTTGCGTACCGTGCAGATGATTGCGACGTAGAGATGATGGCTCGAGGACAAAATAAAGACGCCTGTTTACCGATGCCGAGATTTCGCAAAGGTATGACTAAATCATAGCCCACCTTCTCTAATCATAGGTGGAAAATGCGATGGTATATAAAAACGCTGAGATGGTATCGCTTTTAGACGGTGAATACGGGAGTGAAGTGGTATACTCCAGTCCAAAAAAAACTTACCACCTCGGAGCCGAAAAGTCCCGAGTTGACGTTGATGTGACAACACGGTCGAACCACGCCCCCTTCGCGGCAAGGCAATAAACAAATGGAACGGGAAGACCTTCCTCCCCACAGTTGGAAAGGGAGGATGAGGGAGAATATGCTCTTAGGGAAAATTTTGACCGGCGAAAGGAAATTCTCGATGGTAGGAGGAGAGCCCAGGCTTCTAATCGCTAAATGTGTCAGCGAGAATGGGATAGCCCGTTTCGGTCGTTCCAAGAGACCATGATCTCTCGTTGACGACGACTACTAGAAGATGTGGAAAGGCCAATCTTCGTATTCGTCGTGTGTAATGGAGGTTCACGAAGTTCACTTACGTGTTTATTTAAACTGGCATGCTACACAGTTACACGCGTAAATGGAATGTGAATATGATATAAACTACTCGCATTGAATTTATTCTCAAAGAGAAAAATCGATTTCCTGGACTAAGATTCGATTTTTGTGTAAAAAATACATTTTTGATCGCAGCCGGTATCATATATGTTTCCTCCGCCGCGTTTCGAACATTAGGACCATGCGTCTTTGAATTTCAACGTGATATTTTTCCCACAAATAGCATTATAGCTCCCTCTTAGAAACATTAATTACTTCAAAGTTGGATTAAAATAACTCTGTACCCAATAATTCTACTGTTAGAATGCTTTCGAACCAAATTCCATCCACTAATCTGTGGAATTCTGGATTCACTCAATTTTTGTTTCCCGTTAGGAATTAGGTGGGATTAAATACGCTGCTTGCCGGACAGAGACATCTTTTCGCCACACAGTGTTAACACTTGGTCCAACTTCGTCTCATCGGCGTATGTTACACTATAACCTTCTACTTCATAATTTAAAAAACCTTTGGTCGAGAGGAAGAAACTCGATCAAAATTATTTCCGAGGGCAGCTTTCAAATATCCAACTCCGTAACTTACCAGTCGTTGGGTTGGGTATGTTGTTTACATCGCATATGGCAAAACGGTGCATTGGCCACTGGAGTTGACATCGCACGTTTTCTGCCATGGTTATTCTCGGAATATGTGATTAAGGCAGGGTAAATGCATTCGTAAATTTTCCTTGCTCCCAAATTCACTGATTCTTTAAATTTAATTCATATTACAGAACTCTACAACACCACCGGAAGAACTTCATTATTCTATGGACATCCTCCCTAAATTTAATGACGCTGGTATCATCTAGATGATTATGAGTAAAAATGAAATAGCTTCCCACGTTATTATAATTGGCGGTCAGCATTGAATATCGGTACCATTCCTTTCGTAATCTTTATAAAAAGGGTATGACAAAGGAAACCAACTACTTCGGCTTCTTATCGAAACAGAGCATTCATATTCAAAGTAATAATAAGCGGGAAATATTTCCAAATGGATATGGTTGGCTAGACAAACCTCAATAATTACTGGTTTATTGACACAAGTCATTCATTCAATCGTCATTACTTTCCGATAACATGTAATTTCTTGTTGTTTAACTTTGTTTGTATGTGTTGAATGTAAATTTGAAATGTAAAATTGTAAATGATGTTACGACGTCTCCATTTTATTTCTGACGAAAATCTTTGAAATCGACCAAACACGTAGCCTTTACTCTAAATCCTTTCAGTTGAAAATAACTCAATGTCACTTATTTGACTATGAAGTGCCGTAAATACTATCTTGAGTTCACTCAATTAGTGAGTTCAGCCTCCACTCCATTATCCAAAATCAATTGTGTTGAGGCAGCACCCTGTCGACCCCATGTATACATTTCTGGGAGAGCAATAAACATTCCGCTCAAAAGAAAACCCTTCCCACAACCCTGGATTGTGAAAAGGCTCCACTCTTCTTAAAGTGACCTAAACAGGGCTGCGGTTTCTTTCTCAGCTGGGAATGGGCATGTCGGAGGGCGTTGGTGTTTCTCGGGTTATGCTAAGAACCGCATAAATTTCATCCTAACCCAACCTACGGACGGGTAACCACCTATAAATTCTGGTTCAAATATAGACCCTTCTGTTTGGAAACTTTGATTTGTTTAAAGATGGCGGAAATTATAATGACGTCACTACATGCTTCTTATCCGAAAGAATAACGAGAAGTTCTACTCAATGAAGTAAATACGTGCATGAAAATCAGCAGTTGGACTAAGAATCACCATAAATTTTGATTTAGTAACCGAAACCAATGATTATGGCTACCCTTAACACCAAAGGCGCAGCCTGGGAGACGGAGGATTCGTAGATCAAATAAACATGGCTGCTGCTGCAAAAGCTCCTTTTGACGTTGTCAACCGCTGGATTGTACCCTACTCTCCGACTCTGATTACGATGCTTAGCGCACATATGAACGTTGAATAGGGCAATCAATTAAGTCATTGACTGCAAATATATGTATGTACACAAGGGAAGGGATCAAGCTTTTAATTCGCCCAGAAGACGGCTCAAGAGAACCGGAGGGACGAGATGACCATCAATCGACCTGGGTGCTATTTAAGCAGTAATGAGTCTGCGTTTAATTAAGTAATTATGATTAGTGAGTCTATTAAGTAGTAATGAGTAATGAGTCTGCGTCTATTTTTGGGTTTCCCGTGCATGAAAGAGGACCAACAGTCAGACACCTCTACGTGCACCTGGAAAAAGGCCAACGTGTCTACTACAACGAACACAACGCACAAAATAAGTTACGAACTCCTCAAATGTCCTCGCTAATAGTAATATTCAGGCTTTGTGCTTTTATCATAAAACTAGTTCAACGTTTTTCACACCCGTTGAATTTCAACGGGTACCTTCTGCAAGTATTTAATAAAAATGTATAGATTGAATTAATAATTCAAATTCAATAAAAAAAATTTCACTTTAACCTCACTATAATATGAGTGGAGTGAGAGGTTAATCAGGGTGGCTAGAAATCTCGTTAAGGCGATGGTTTAGATTTTCGGATGAGATCCAAGTCTTCCGCTAGGTGGGATGTTATGCTATACCTAGTCACCAATCCACCCCTCACTTCCCAGCCGGCGCAAGGCTTAGGTATCTATTTCGGTAGAAAATAGGGGTAGGTTAACGGTATGTGCCCCTCTCCTTTTTTCATCCTTAACATATCCCAAACTCATGACACCACATGATGTCTTTCGAATCATAAAATATTGCTGAAAAAACGTGTTTAGTCGGTTATTGTTCACATAATAACGATGATCAAAATTTCCTGGCGTTACCTTTGGATTGACACTTTATTGCAATGTTATTGGAGCAGCAGTATTAGTGGCTTAATTATTTGCGCTTGTCCGATCTAAGCGAGAGTGACTTCAGTAGTCCTCCGACCATGATGAGTTTAAAGACGGAGAGAAGACGAACGTATTGCGGATGCACATTGTCTGATTTCCCGCGGGTGAACTTATCTTTTCATCACTTACGGAGCAATTGAATCACATTGTGTTCTATTTTCTGGCTTTACTCGCGCGATTTAAGGTACGATAACCCTTAATGCTTATGAATGATGAAATTCCGATCGTATGTGAAATTTCCCAAGAAGACAATTAGCTACGTATGTACTATTGTAACGACAAGTCATAATATTCCCAAATTGATTTCGAAAATTATTCATATTGGTATGGCGAACTTGAAATTTTGATATTAATTCATGTATATTAATGCAACGTACAATGGATAAAAGTAATGATATTGTGTTGAAAATGAATTTGTGTGTATCATTGTTGAACGTCATACCCGCCGTAGTTTTTGCGAGAAGAATAATCATTCCTGTTGTGCATATTCATGTCTCCAGTTTTACTTCTTAAGAACTCCAACTATATTTACGTAATTTTTTTAAAAATATATCTTCACTATCCCGAATACAACACAGTGGGCTAATTTACGTCGGGTGGATAACAGGAACAACGTACGAGACGCAAACACCCATGTCCTGGGCAGATAATATTCTACCCAGTCGGGACTCAAACACGCGACCGTCGGGCTAGCATGCGAGGACTTAAACCCGCCGCCATCGGGGCCGACGTTTATGACGTTTCCACGTTAAAACGACCCTCTACAAGTATGCATGAATTTCCCGTTCTAAGTGAACAAGGTTGAAGTTTACCTGAGTCGCCATTAATGACTAAACCGTGTGATCTGCCTTGCTACTCTCATCTGAGTACTTATGAAATATTTCAAAGACTACAGCGATGGAAAGGGACGAATTTCGCATGTTGATTTTTTCAGAAATTTAGAAACCGCTCAAAGGAAACATGGGAACCACTAGTCTGCCCGGCATTGTTTAACTCGCCACCAGAATGATCTATTAAGCAGCCGCTTTCATTCTTTTAAATGGACCTTTCGTCAATAAAGTAATTTCTGGAAAAATACCATTTCTTGTATTTGGTTTATTCTTCGATATCCTTTCCTAGGGTTTTCCGTGTTGTTTTATTTGAGTATCCATTTTCGGTGGCCGAGCGAATGCGCCACTTATACTGTTTCTGAATGTTCTCTGTTTTGGGTTTAGGTGTTGAATTGGCAATGAGTAAGGTGAGATTCTGATCTAGAATGGAAGTTGGGACGTGGAAACTCTTGGGCGTCGTGGCATTATGTGGCTGATAGAAGATAAAGAATGTGCCCTCTTAGTGACTGGTTAAATTAAAAGTAGCAATTAGCTACGTATATAAATATGCGTCTATTCTAGTGTCGTGTAAATTAAGTTCCAAGTACCGCTATTAGATGACACCGCTCGTCACTCCATCTCACCTGGTTCGACATAATGCCGTTAGTGATGCTGTAATCGTGTATTAATGATATATGGGCCCTTATTGATAGCCATAGCCTATCGGAGGCTGGGGTTAAGGGATAATTATCACACAATAGCTCAAAATTTATCCTAGCAATTATCCCTATCTTTGCGGAGAAACATTTGCCTAATATCTGTTCGTCCTTCCGACTGTATCGCCATCTCATCCCTTGCTTAGAGATATCCCATCCGTCCACCGGATGACTTACCCCTAAACTGCAGGGATAGTATCCGTTCATTTAGGGGCATGTGCCGCCTCGTGCCGACTGGGTTATATCAGGATGTTGCTGACACTGGGCCTCACTACCCTTTCTTCATTCTCTCAATACCCTGCCAATGAATATACGTGACCCTACCTATGACCAAAAACCCTCGTTTCACGGGGATACATTTTGGAGTATACATGGCTCCCTGAATCCATCTCTCTGCTCCACGATACGATTGACATAATCCCTCACTTCATGTCTCCTACATGCAATCCCCACCCCTTCTCTGAGCTTCCAATACATCCCTGCTCCTTACCTCGCAAAGTCCATTTTTAATTCATCACCTCAACAATGAGTCCCCTAGTATCAGGTTTGAAATGTTTACGTAGGACACCAATGTACAGACCACGTGTAAGACAATGATGCAACCTCTCACCAACAATTGATTAACTTGCACTTGAAGGTGGTAATAATTGGGAAGAACATAATCGAAGGTAAAACATAGGGAAAAGTCTCCAGAGGAAGACCCAGGAATAAGTTCATGGACCAAATAAAGAGGAAAGTACATACATAAAAAGGAGTCGAGAGGCTCTACACGCAGGTATGAATGTTCTAATTGACCTATCGACAAGCGAATCACGACCACTCAAAAAGGTGATACGCAAGCGGGTAGGTAGTGGACGCCGGGGTGAATTTGGTGAGAAAAGCAAAACATAAAATACGGAGAATGACTGGCGACGGATATCCTTTCAGAAACCAACACCATCCTTGCATAGGTGACAAATGGTCGGGTGAAGGAGATTTAGAAATATCACGTTCGCGTTCTTTTCATCCTGCTCATTTTTCAATGGGACATCGGTATCGGGATACCTTTCGCTCTTTATTTTCAAATTTCGGCCAGACCGTTACCATCTCTCGTCCCCTCGCAGTGTAGAAACTTCGTCAAACCTTCCAAAATAATACGGAGCCGAGGCCGTGGCCAATATGACTTGAGTGTGCCAGGAGATGGTGGTGCGATCAGCCCAGGAGAGTGACGCAGGACAACCCGATCATACTCAAGCGCATTAGCTCATTCAAGCTTCGCGAGAAGTTCGTCGCTCGATAAGAGTTCATTAGTGAGATGCCCTGGTGATGAGAAGATAGACGTGTGATAGTGATGAGGCATTGGCTATGTGTAGTGAGTGTGTTGCTTTCGAGTTTCAGATGTTTCAACATTACGTACTCAGATTTAGTTTTTGCATGGGGAAGGATTACATTATGCATATCGATGTAGCAAAATATCCGTGCGGAGCCTCGATTCGCTTACAGAAATACGGCGTGTCCCTTTTATTCAAAGAAAAGGTTTACGCAGTTTCCCGCCATCAACAATGCCTAGTAGTGTGTGTGTGTGTGCGGAACTACGTGTCTTTTTATTTAAGTGTGTTCGTGTAATGTTCTGAGTGCGCCCAACAGTTACGAATGATGTGCAAAATCCCAAGGGTTCCGGCAAACTTCAGTGCTCCTGGGCTTCTTTTGCGAGACGTTAGACTGCATAATCCCCTGGTTTCCCCGTCAAGGTTGAGTGGCACTGTAGTCCGGAGTGATTGAAAGTCAACAAATAATGGAAATGGACGGTTCTTTACTCTCCCGTTTGAATTTGTATGGAATATATTCATCGATTCCATTATGTAGTATTTCCAAAAAATATCTCCATGATACTTCGGTGCTCTCGTTTTTCATTGTGGAAACGAATTTCGTGAATGAAGCTTCTAACGTCCCTCCGAATTACACCTAATCGCATTTTTCAAATAAGTAGACTTTACGTTTAGATTGTACAGTGAATCTACTGTTGTTTTCAAAGTCGTAAAAATTACTGTATGATCACTTATGCATTCGAGGATATCGACTTGTTTAACCATTGTAGTGTGACTAACAGGAAAAAGGTCTAATATTTTATTACATCCCTTAGGTTCGTTTACTATTTGAGTAAGAGAGTGGTGTGAAAGTCTATTTAGTAAGGCCTCGCTTATATCACGCTTCCTTGAATTTGTTCAACCATATTGGTATTCCAAGTTTTAGCCGATAGGTTTCAATCCCCACCGATAATCATCAAGCCTTGTTATCTTTCGAGGTAAATAATGTTACTTGAGTTTCTAATTTGTACAAAACGTCGATTTTGGAATCTGGTGGCCTGTAAAATGAGCATATATGCATATTTCTTTTCATTTGTTGCTTATTGGTACACCAAACTTCTTCCAATATCGTCTAATACGTTGTGGTTCTATTCAAATAAGATTTCATTGCTGTGAATACTCCGCCGCCAGTCCTATCTGGTCGATCACGTCTATGGATTGTATATTCTGTCGGAAGAACTATGCTATCGTTAATATTCTCTGCAAGCCAGCTCTCTGTTCCACTTTACTGTTTGCGTTTTCAAATATATGCTCAACTTCGGCACGTTTGTTCTTTACGCTACGGAAATTTACTATTACTAAATTTATGTCGCATTTAGATTGAATGTCGTTATTGATACGGTAATTCTATGTGCTATCTTTTTGATACACTTGAATCTGATTGCGTCACCATCCCACCGCAAAAAAACCCAATGGTTTTTATAACAATAATTATCAATACAGAAAATCTTCATTTTGGAAAACTCTACGATACGGAAAAATCTGTCTGGGCTAGTATTAATTTCATATCAGATGCACACGCGATTTACCGAGTGATGCTATTACATAATGCTTAATAGTTAAAATATTTTCCAATTACTATTAAAAATGGTATTAATAAGAATTTATCGATATTCAAGTATATCACACATTGATTGAGCGTTATAAGAAAGGGACTTCTCCAAAATTTCTAAAAAATCGTTCCTCTTAATGAGGGTGTTCCAGATGAGATCTTCGTCTTCACCATCCTCGTTCACAAATCATTTGGTTTCGGAATTCCAAAAATGACACGCTATCAAAAGGTGTTGTTCCTACTGTAATATGGAACATTTTCTCTGTACTCCACACCTCAGGGGTGAGTAACTTATTCTACATAAGCTATTATACTTTCAAATAATTATTCAGAAACAACACTTCGTTAACTGTCAGCATGGGTTATATATTTCTCCGTGGATCTTGGATGTAAACACGAATCATAGAAGTAATTGAATAAAGTAAGAGGAGTTATACGCACATTCAATTTACGCAAATACATCATCATACTACCCTTCGAGCCGCCTACCATCTCAACACCGAATAAATTATTCTAGATGTAGCTATTCTACTTTCGAATACCTATTCAGAAACAAAAACCTCTTTAACTTTCCGATTGAGTTATATTGGATAATTTCCCGTGAATCTTAGACATAAAGAAACATCATATCAGTAACAAAACGTAGTTAGACGAGTTATACGAACCTTTAATTTACGCAAAATACTTGAATCATTCAGATCGATAATATGTTTGGGAGGAGGAAGACTGATAATAACAGGAAGGGTAAAAAGTGGTAATACATTCCCATCTTTAATCATTAGGGTTGACATCGAGAAAACTTATCGGGTGGTAAACTACGACACGAACAAGGAATCCATAGTTTTGTGTTACAAAAATACTACATTATAGTACAGTCAGTTAAGGCTGTGCTTACGTGTATGTATGATGAATATGAGTGAACAACTAGTAATAGTCTAATAAGTTCTTTTTTTCGATCCTCGACTTGCAGTTGGGCAGCACAGACCTAAAAGTTTAATTTATTGGCTTGTAACACACAAGCAGTGGGGAGAGTTATCATCAAATTCTTTCTCATAACTCGGCCGGGAAAACGTAGCACACATCCTTCATAAACACCCATTACTGGAGCATCCATACCTGTTTCATTATTGAACCAAATAGTTCTAGCCCTATCAATCTGTCAATCTGCTATCTACCGGTCATGTTTAGCTGCTGTATAATATTGCCGTTAGAACACTTCTTTAAATTTCGGTTTTTGCTTTCCTAGACCAACACCCATTCAACACCCATATCATTATCAACTACTTTAATGTTTCACGCATTATTCCGCTTATCCATTTTCTGTGCTTCGGAAAAAGTTACGAAGAAATATCATGTAACTCCATAAAAATGTCAGAGAGCAACACTGCTCACGTGTGCTCAACAAAACTCGCACATTTATATATCTATCCGATGTTATCTCATCTCTATTTCTATGACAACATAATTATCACAAATCTCATCTCTCTGACATTTATCCTTAATAATTTTGAAAAGCATTGGAGATATAATGCATCTCTTCTTTCCGCCAAGTTAAATATGAAACTAATAATGTTAGACCCACACTAGTTATGCTATCGTTTTAGACCGTATGCATGACATTTGTAACTGCTCGTTCACTCCACATTCTCTCAAAAACTTCCTCAACCAATTTTCATTCACACTTCCTGTCTCTTCCTTTTATTACTACGCTAAATTCAAAAATGCACTATACTCTTCATTTTGGATGTGCAAATTATTCCCTGTCGATGGCTGAAGTGAGAACGGCTGTTCACTACTTTCACTACAATTCTCACCCCGCATAAAAAACCTACAGTTCTGTCAATATTAGCTTTCTATGATATATAGATATTTGATTTACTGAACAATTTTCCCGGAGTACACAAACATATTGCTCCTTCAATCGATATTTTATAATAAAAGTCAACCAAACCATCCCTTGGCACAGAGAAATCACTCCAAAGAAGCTTTTAAGCACGAATAATTAACCTCACACTAGTAACTTATGGCTATTTACAGCGACCCAGAAGGTCGGTGCCCCACATTACTTCCTAGAGGAGGGTTGCGGACAACCATATTATGACAGTCAAGAAACTTTACACCTACGATAAAGATAAGATTAGAATAGTTTAGATGGGTTAAGTATTTTTCGAAGTACTCTAGCGATAATGAAAAAAACAATAGACCAGCGGAGCATCTACACCGCCGATATTCTATTCAAAATCACCAATAACAGACAAAGAATAATTGAGGCGAGCAAGATGACTCAATTAAGTCATTCCCGTGTAGAATGATATGACAGCTAACGATATCATGGCGTAGGAAATATTGCCAGTTGACTTTCGATAATTTATTAGCAGTTAGTTTATTATAAAAAGCCCTGTCCGAGAATAATGCGATGGATGTCAAGAAATAATTGATACGCTCATTTGAAATACTTAAATTGTACTGGAAACACGCTCCGAAATCAATATTCGATAAATGAACTGGGATATTCTATTACAAGGTTACTACAGTGTGGAGTTTCACGTTCGGAAAAAAGATACAGCAGACGAATTCGTATTTAAGTTATACCTCGCGCGAACAGCAGAAACATCGTTTAGAAATTAAAATTTACTTTTAAACAAGATGAACAATGAATACGATGACCACAACGGTTATTCTGTGGATCGTTGGCCAAAGCCGAGCTAAGGCGGGTTCACGTGCGAGTGTTCCTACCTACCGACCTATCCCCACCCCCCAACCTCGTGTACCTATTGGACCGCTTTCCCGCTGGAGAGCGGAGAACAACCCTCTCTGCCCCAGCGTGTGAGAACCAAGGTCTCAGTTAGCTTGGCCACGCCATTGTCTGTGTGGGACGGGGTTCTGCTTTGGTCCCTGGCCTGCCTAAGAGTGCAAAGGCTGTGCAATGGCCAGGGGTGTTAAGTGGGGCCCTTAGCCAGGCCAACGAGTGCGTCGGGGGCGGCTAAGGGATCTTTCGTGTACCAGCCGAAGTCTTCTCGACCCCCGGTCCCCCGACCGGAAGCCATTCTCTCCAGGCCGGAACCGCGGACCTTGATTCCCCGGGCGGGGAGGTCCCTTCGGGAAATTGGGTGCGTAAGATAGGCTACCGTGGGTCGGGCCGCTCAAACGTTCCAAATCCCTGTCCCTATCACGTCGTCGATGAACCTGAAAAGAAATGTCATCACGTCGGTGTCCTATCAGCATCTGACGGTCGCATCGCAATTGCCGCCCTTATATAGGTAGGAGGATGACGTCACTGGGCTGCGAGTGGAAGTGGAAGTGTGGGAAAGGGGGGGGGGGGCGAGTTGATCCAGTATCGTCCAATCAGGGAGAAGCGTTTCCAAAACTTCCTTATATGGTTGTATTCCTCATCGCTAGGTACTAAAGACCTCTTCCCGCGCAACTAATTATTAATTAATTAGCATTTAATTTACAAATTGTTATTACGTTTATCTCTAATTAAATGCCATGTGATCGTCTCTTTACTTTTTAAAACTGTAATTGCAAATAATTCGATCTACATATCTATGACTCTCAATTACGGTATGTTTTTCTGTTAACGATATATTTACATAGTAGAATCAAGTCATGAGTAAAATTACGTCTTTGTCTGATTATCAACTGTATTTCTATCCATATTCTCGCATAACAATTATTTTAATTCGTTGCGCACATATTAACATTATTTTATTCTAAATGAATAGTCCTGGTTCGGTAAGAGACGGTCTTTTCACAAAGTTATTAGCCTACGGGATTTAGTGCTTCTATATTTTGTTGATCACCGCATAAATTTAGCATGTATTCTTCGATACATGTACATCTACTAAATACCGTTCAAGCCAAGCCACTACGATGCGTAGACCGGGATGATTAATAGCAGGCATTCAGCAATCATTCCTGCTCCAATAAGACCTTTGCACCCTCCACCAGCCACTAAGTACAGCCCATAAGCATGCCATAAGTAGTCACGATAACAGTGAGCGATCAGAACAGAAACTAGGAGATATATACGTAGACGAACGTATCGTCCAATCAGGAAGGGGCGTCTCCAAAACTTCCTTATATGGTGATCTTCCTCATCGCTAGCTACCAAAGGCTTCTTCCCGCGCGTCTCATTATAATTTAGTTAGCATTTAATTTACAAATTATTATTACGTTTATCTCTAATTAAATGCCCTGTGATCGTATCTTGACTTTTTAAAACTTTAATTGCAAATAGTTTGATCGACATATATATGACTCTCGATTACGTCATTTTCATCTTTCATTGAAGGAATAATTTTGTAGTATTCGGTCATGGATATGGCTTTGTAAGCTTCCCCATACTAATTTTGTGTCGTTGTACAAAATAAAACAGAAATCACCCCCTCAGTTTTTTTTTCAACGTTTGAAATATACTCTTATGAATCATATTTACTGGAAAATTATGAACTCATATTATAACGAGACGTCAAACATCAAGCGTAACTTCTCTAGTATAGTGATCTTCAGTCATCTGATATCTTGGCTAATGACACCAAAATCATTGAAAATAATTGATGGTATCAAGAAAGATTTTGATTGTCTCAGGTCTTTATAGTTTTATTTCATAAGTGTTCATCGACTTCGATATGGCATTGGAAATATAAGCTTATATTAAACCTGGAGCTACTAAATGAAATAAAATAGGAAGAAAGTTTTGGGGCACCTATGTGATTCTATTTTAGGGTTGCTCCATTAATCCAAAACCCGTTACTTTATATCATTGTTTGGAAGTTTAACGCATTTCGTCATCAGTCTTCGTTAGTTATATTATAGTAATTGTAGTAAAGTATCATTTTATTATACGAATCGCTCTACAAGTTTCTGTTCCTACCGTGTATTTTTTATCCTGACTGCTTTTCGTATGCGTTTGGTATGCGTTTGTCAATGAGCAAGAACAGTCCAGTAATGGCACTGCTTTTTTTACAGTTAATCATTTGAAATATGATCTACCCCAAGCCCTTCAATGCCTCCAAAAATATTATTTCAAACGTCCGTAAAAAACAACGTATTTTCAACTTTGCGGAATTGTTTCAATAACTTGTAAGGGAAATACTTTGCAATTGCGCGGTTAAAAGCTGAGGTCATTAACAAGTGAGGTAGTTGCATTTGACCGACCGGAATGGTTGTGGAGGCCGATGGTGAATACAAAGCTGAGGAATGACGTAATGGTGTTTGGGAGGAAATCCATCAACTTAGTTCAGTTTATCCATGTCCTCCTGCATGTTAACCTAGTTTTGAGGCATCACCCTGTTGTGGAATATAATTTCTTCGTTATCACATATACCTTAAACTCTGTGTCTTTCCATGAAGTTTCATGTTTCCCTATTTGTTGCTCTCTAATTGAACATCAGTGGTAGAATATTAGCCTGAATTGAATGTGGGAAGTGAATATAAGTTCTTCGAAAAGTTTAATTTATCTCTTTTGCATCATATGAAGTGTTCGTTCCAATGGAGTATTATCTTGCCGGCGTTGAGTGTTGACTAAAGTTCAGAGTGTTATGCCCAGGATATATCCCTAGATTTGAGGTTAAAAAAGTTTCATATGTGCAGTGTTTAAAAGTGATTACTGTCTTTTGTGATGAATAGATTCTAGACAATTGGATTCAATACCCATCATCAGGCACCAATGTGGTGTCTATAAATAATTCTTGCGTGGTTTACATTGCTTTAGTTGGTGAAATTAGTTTCCAGCATTAACGTATTGAAAGTTTTTTAAATCCAGCGTTGGACTGTGTCTCATTGTAGTGGTTAAGTGCATTTTGGTGTGATATTGAGAGCTATATATTGCACGGACGAAATTCAATAAGTCAAGTTTAAAATCTTTTTGGGTGAGTACCTTGTAATTTAGATGCGCAATTATTGAAAATGTTTTCCTTGAGTTATTGTGGAGGATAGCCGACCTTTGTTACAAGTGGTTCGTACTAGTCTCAGCAGTTAATTACTTGTGTTTCATTGTTCATCGTTCAAATGCGTAACAAATGCTTCCTTCGGTATATACTCTGCTAATTGTTTGTGGCCTGAAGATTAATGAACCTGAGTATACGGGATTTTTTTCCAAAAATAATAGAATGATGACTAACATTTTGCTTCTCTAATCACTGTGTGCTTGCAAAGAAGAAGAGTAAGCAATAATATGCACTACGAGATTACGAATGTATGAGAATTGCCCTTGAACTAAAGATAAACTGACTCCCGTTTAAGTCATGAATACCTAGACTTCTATAGCGAGTCCGTAAACTTTATATTTATATTCATATTATATTTACAATAGACGATGTAAATTCATTATTTGGTAGAAGCTGCTGGGTGTAATTCGCTAATATTTTATGAATGTGGTGTCGATGATGCATTAGACCAACGCGACGCATTACGTATTGAACCGAGGGAAATATTTGACTGTTTGGTTTGTTTCTATGAAATTTTCTCCTGTGGTGCGGAGAAATATAGCTTTTACGGAAGGTACAATTACGTTTCTCATTTTACATCAACTGCGAGAAACACGATTTTGGTCTAGATTCTGATGTCGAAGTGAGCACTTGAGTTTTTGTGTATGATCGTACGTTTTTGGCATCATATAATAAGCTCTCACACTTATTCCTCAGCCAATGTATTGCAATATCATGGCTAAATTGCACTGATAACAGGTACTTCCTTATATACCGACACATATCTTGATTTTGTGCGTAAATTTTATCCTCCATCATACAGGCGTTCTGGCCAAAAGTTATCTATTCGTACACGCCCAAATATCTTCCCTTTTTGGATTATGATTGGTTCTGATCACTCACTGTTATCGTGACTACTTATGGCATGCTTATGGGCTGTACTTAGTGGCTGGTGGAGGGTGCAAAGGTCTTATTGGAGCAGGAATGATTGCTGAATGCCTGCTATTAATCATCCCGGACTACGCATCGTAGTGGCTTGGCTTGAACGGTATTTAGTAGATGTACATGTATCGAAGAATACATGCTAAATTTATGCGGTGATCAACAAAATATAGAAGCACTAAATCCCGTAGGCTAATAACTTTGTGAAAAGACGTCTCTTAACGAACCAGGACTATTCATTTAGAATAAAATAATGTTAATATGTGCGCAACGAATTAAAATAATTGATATGCGAGAATATGGATAGAAATACAGTTGATAATCAGACAAAGACGTAATTTTACTCATGACTTGATTCTACTATGTAAATTTGTCGTTAACAGAAAAACATACCGTAATTGAGAGTCATAGATATGTAGATCGAATTATTTGCAATTACAGTTTTAAAAAATAAAGAGACGATCACATGGCATTTAATTAGAGATAAACGTAATAACAATTTTTAAATTAAATGCTAATTAATTAATAATTAGTTGCGCGGGAAGAGGTCTTTAATACCTAGCGATGAGGAAGATCACCATATAAGGAAGTTTTGGAAACGCTTCTCCCTGATTGGACGATACTGGATCAACTCGCCCCCCCCCCCCTTTCCCACACTTCCACTTCCACTCGCAGCCCAGTGACGTCATCCTCCTACCTATATAAGGGCGGCAATTGCGATGCGACCGTCAGATGCTGATAGGACACCGACGTGATGACATTTCTTTTCAGGTTCATCGACGACGTGATAGGGACAGGGATTTGGAACGTTTGAGCGGCCCGACCCACGGTAGCCTATCTTACGCACCCAATTTCCCGAAGGGACCTCCCCGCCCGGGGAATCAAGGTCCGCGGCTCCGGCCTGGAGAGAATGGCTTCCGGTCGGGGGACCGGGGGTCGAGAAGACTTCGGCTGGTACACGAAAGATCCCTTAGCCGCCCCCGACGCACTCGTTGGCCTGGCTAAGGGCCCCACTTAACACCCCTGGCCATTGCACAGCCTTTGCACTCTTAGGCAGGCCAGGGACCAAAGCAGAACCCCGTCCCACACAGACAATGGCGTGGCCAAGCTAACTGAGACCTTGGTTCTCACACGCTGGGGCAGAGAGGGTTGTTCTCCGCTCTCCTGCGGGAAAGCGGTCCAATAGGTACACGAGGTTGGGGGGTGGGGATAGGTCGGTAGGTAGGAACACTCGCACGTGAACCCGCCTTAGCTCGGCTTTGGCCAACGATCCACAGAATAACTGTTGTGGTCATCGTATTCATTGTTCATCTTGTTTAAAAGTAAATTTTAATTTCTAAACGATGTTTCTGCTGTTCGCGCGAGGTATAACTTAAATACGAATTCGTCTGCTGTATCTTTTTTCCGAACGTGAAACTCCACACTGTAGTAACCTTGTAATAGAATATCCCAGTTCATTTATCGAATATTGATTTCGGAGCGTGTTTCCAGTACAATTTAAGTATTTCAAATGAGCGTATTAATTATTTCTTGACATCCATCGCATTATTCTCGGACAGGGCTTTTTATAATAAACTAACTGCTAATTAAATTATCGAAAGTCATCTGGCAATATTTCCTACGCCATGATATCGTTAGCTGTCATATCATTCTACACGGGAATGACTTAATTGAGTCATCTTGCTCGCCTCAATTATTCCTTGTCTGTTATTGGTGATTTTGAATAGAATATCGGCGGTGTAGATGCTCCGCTGGTCTATTGTTTTTTTCATTATCGCTAGAGTACTTCGAGAAATACTTAACCCATCTAAACTATTCTAATCTTATCTTTATCGTAGGTGTAAGGTTTCTTGACCGTCATAATATGGTTGTCCGCAACCCTCCTCTAGGAAGTAATGTGGGGCACCGACCTTCTGGGTCGCTGTAAATAGCCATAAGTTACTAGTGTGAGGTTAATTATTCGTGTTTAAAAGCTTCTTTGGAGTGATTTCTCTGTGCAAAGGGATGGTTTGGTTGACTTTTAATATAAAATATCGATTGAAGGAGGAATATGTTTATTGTGTACTCCGGGAAAATTGTTCAGTAAAACAAATATCTATATATCCTAGAAAACTAATAGTGACAGAACTGTAGGTTTTTTATGCGGGGTGAGAATTGAAGTGAAAGTAGTGAACAGCCGTTCTCACTTCAGCCATCGAAA
This sequence comes from Ceriagrion tenellum, assembly GCA_963169105.1. Classification (NCBI taxonomy): domain Eukaryota; kingdom Metazoa; phylum Arthropoda; class Insecta; order Odonata; family Coenagrionidae; genus Ceriagrion; species Ceriagrion tenellum. The sequence continues at coordinate 154,616,639 of OY720636.1, forward strand.
GGGAATAATTTGCACTTCCAAAATGAAGAGCATACTGCATTTTTGAATTTAGCGTAGTAATAAAAGGAAGAGACAGGAAGTGTGAATGAAAATTGGTTGAGGAAGTTTTTGAGAGAATGTGGAGTGAACGAGCAGTTACAAATGTCATGCATACGGCCTAAAACGATAGCATAACTAGTGTGGGTCTAACATTATTAGTTTCATATTTAACTTGGCGGAAAGAAGAGATGCATTATATCTCCAAGGCTTTTCAAAATTATTAAGGATAAATGTCAGAGAGATGCGTTTTGGGATAATATTGTTGTCATAGAAATAGAGATGAGATAACATCGGATAGATATATAAATGTGCGAGTTTTGTTGAGCACACGTGAGCAGTGTTGCTCTCTGACATTTTTATGGAGTTACATAATATTTCTTCGTAACTTTTTCCGAAACACAGAAAATGGATAGGCGCAATAATGCGTGAAACATTAAAGTAGTTGATAATGATAAGAATAATGGTTAGAATGATTATATAATATAAATAAATGAGGAAATAATTGAACAAGCAGACGTTTTTATTTTGGCCGATTGTTTGGGGAATATGGAAGGATCGATAATGATAATAAAAAAGGTGGGAATATCGGAGGGAAAGTCCTAGGGAAAATTTGTGCCGCATACGTAAAAATGGGTGTTTGCCCAGGAAAGCGAAAACCGAAATTTAAAGAAGTGTTCTAACGGCAATATTATACAGCAGCTAAACATGACCGGTAAATAGCAGATTGAAAGATTGATAGGGCTAGAACTATTTGGTTCATGAATGAAACAGGGATGGATGCTCCAGTAATGAGTGTTTATGAAGGATGTGTGCTACGTTTTCCCGGCCGAGTTATGAGAAAGAATTTGATGATAACTCTCCCCACTGATTGTGTGTTACAGGCCAATAAATTATACTTTTAGGTCTGTGCTGCCCAACAGCAAGTCGAGGATCGAAAAAAAGAACTTATTAGACTATTACTAGTTGTTCACTCATATTCATCATACATACACGTAAGCACAGCCTTAACTGACTGTACTATAATGTAGTATTTTTGTAACACAAAACTATGGATTCCTTGTTCGTGTCGTAGTTTACCACCCGATAAGTTTTCTCGATGTCAACCCTAATGATTAAAGATGGGAATGTATTACCACTTTTTACCCTTCCTGTTATTATCAGTCTTCCTCCTCCCAAACATATTATCGATCTGAATGATTCAAGTATTTTGCGTAAATTAAAGGTTCGTATAACTCGTCTAACTACGTTTTGTTACTGATATGATGTTTCTTTATGTCTAAGATTCACGGGAAATTATCCAATATAACTCAATCGGAAAGTTAAAGAGGTTTTTGTTTCTGAATAGGTATTCGAAAGTAGAATAGCTACATCTAGAATAATTTATTCGGTGTTGAGATGGTAGGCGGCTCGAAGGGTAGTATGATGATGTATTTGCGTAAATTGAATGTGCGTATAACTCCTCTTACTTTATTCAATTACTTCTATGATTCGTCTTTACATCCAAGATCCACGGAGAAATATATCACCCATGCTGACAGTTAACGAAGTGTTGTTTCTGAATAATTATTCGAAAGTATAATAGCTTATGTAGAATAAGTTACTCACCCCTGAGGTGTGGAGTACAGAGAAAATGTTCCATATTACAGTAGGAACAACACCTTTTGATAGCGTGTCATTTTTGGAATTCCGAAACCAAATGATTTGTGAACGAGGATGGTGAAGACGAAGATCTCATCTGGAACACCCTTATTAAGAGGAACGATTTTTTAGTAATTTTGGAGAAGTCCCTTTCTTATAACGCTCAATCAATGTGTGATACACTTGAATATTGATAAATTCTTATTAATACCATTTTTAATAGTAATTGGAAAATATTTTAACTATTAAGCATCATGCTGGCACTCGGTAAATCACGTTTGCATCTGATATGAAATTAATACTAGCCCTGACAGTTTTTTCCGTATCGTAGAGTTTTCCAAAATGAAGATTTACTGTATTAATCAATATTGTTATAAAAACCATAGATTTTGGTGGGACGGTGATGCAATCAGTTTCAAGTATATCAAAAAGATAGCACACAGAATTACCGAAGCAATAACGACATTCAATCTAAATGAGACATAAATTTGGTAATAGTAAATTTCCGTAGCGTAAAGAACAAACGTGCCGAAGTTGAGCATATATTTGAAAACGCAGACAGTAAAGTGGAACAGAGAGCTGGCTTGCAGAGAATATTAACGATAGCGAAGTTCTTCCGACAGGAGGGAACCCCCTGTTGCGAGGGACACAACCTTGAAAGGCAGTCGGGCTGGGAGGGCAGGGATCGTATTGCTAGGGAGTTCGAACGTCCGGCGGATTTTCCCCCAGTTGGAGAAGAGGGCAAGGAGAGACGGAGCGGACCGACGGGTCACCTCCTGGTGTATACCAGGGGGATTCGTACCCAATTCTACGGCGGCGGTAAAAGCAGCGGTGAAGGGCACGGGCTGCTCTAGACTGCGGGTGGTGGCACATGTAGGCACCAATGATGCTTCCGAGCGCGGAGCCAATGAGATTTTAGATTCCTTTAGGGATCTAAACTCTGAGGTGGAACGCGTTCGGAGGGGCACTGGTGTCGATATGCGGCTATCCATCTGCAGCATTGTTCCACGGACCGACTGCGGTTCTCGAGTTTGGGACAGGATTGCCTGGATCAACAAGAGGCTGTGGGAATTCTGTATGAGCATTGGGGCAGAATTCGTTGATCTTCGGCCGGTGCATAGATCGTGCCGGGCTCCCCTCAACTCGTCTGGGGTGCATTACTCCAAAGAGGCGTCTGAACGGGTGGCTCGTAGGATTTATGAGCACTGCAGGTATTTTTTAGAGTAGAGGGTAGGTCATCTAGTGAGATTCGTAAAAAATTAATCAAACGTAGCCTCCGAGGAAATCAACTTTGCGAAAACCTCCACATCAAAGTAAACTTAGGCGCGGTTATGCCGGAAAATAGCGGAAATATTTCCAAATCGCGTAATCCGGAGAAAGATATTATATCAGGTGTAATTAGGACTTCCAGTGTAAATCGTCAACCTAATACACGTAAGCTTGAAAAAGGACCAACCGACTCTCACCTTACGAAATACGACTTTAACTTTGTCGTAGTTAATTGCCGTAGCGTAAAAAACAAGCGCGCAGAAATCGAGCATATATTTCAGGACGCAGATGTAGTCTTAGGAACAGAGAGCTGGCTTGTGGAGGATATAAGCGACAGCGAAGTTTTCCCGCCAGGATATAAAATCTACAGACGCGATCGACGCGATAGAACAGGTGGCGGAGTTTTTCTAGCGGTTAAATCACATTTACACAGCACCGCTCACGAAATAACCGACAATGTAATAGAAAGCGTATGGTGTACAATTAAACAACAAAACAATAGGAGAATACATGTTTGCTCTTTTTATAGACCTCCAAACTCCGAAGTAGACACTATTTACCAATTATAAAATCAAATATCCGCATTCACTTTGAGAGATAGTAAAAGTGTAATAATTATTGGGGGAGATTTTAATCTCCCATGTATAAATTGGGATTCTTACACGGTGAAACCGAATTCGAGGAATAGAAAAATCAGTGAGATCTTACTCAACGTACTCTCAAATCACTCGCTATCCCAAGTAGTCGACAAGCCTACGAGAGGTAATAAAATATTAGACCTTTTAGCAGTAAGCCATCCTAAGTTGATAAAACGTATCAATGTTCTCGACGGTATAAGTGATCACAGAGCAATTCTTGCAACCTTAAAGACAGAAGTGGAGTCAGCCGAAAAACCAAAACGCAATATTTATTTATTTGATAAATGTAACTTCATTAAATTTGGCGATATGCTTAATGATTCATACACGGACTACGTAGCTAAAACAGAGGATAAAAACACCGATGTGTCATGGAAATACTTTTTAGAAATGTTACGCCAAGGAATCAACAAACACATTCCGCAAAAACTGAAAAGTGATAGCAAAGAACCTCGTTGGTACAATAACGATGTTAGGAGAGACCTTAGGAAACAGAGAAAACTGTACAACATGTTCAAAAAAACCATTACGTTTGATGAAAAATCGAAGGAACTAGAAGCAAAAGAGAGTTACCTTGCGCAACGCTCAAAAACCAAGAAAACATTGCGTGCTGCACTGCGAAATTTCAAGAAAAAAATACTTGGAAAATTACTCGAAGAAAATCCAAAATCTTTTTGGTCATATGCGAGAGAACTTCAGGGAAAATCTTCTACCGTAGATTCGTTATTTGATAAAGATGGTAAACTTGTCACAGAAAATATTTATAAAGCTAATGTGTTAAACTCCCACTTTGAAAGTGTTTACACTACAGACGACACTGCGTGTAATTTAGACATTCCATACATTGAGGAACCGATGAAAGAAATAACAATTCAGCGCGATGGGATAACTAAACAGCTACAATTGATAAAAAGTAATAAATCTCCGGGTCCGGAGGGAATACCCGCGCGCGTCCTCAAGGAGTTAGCACCACAGATCGCACCGTTCTTAGAGATAATATTCAATAAGTCATTATCTGAAGGAAAGATACCAATGGACTGGAAAACTGCAAACGTTACACCGATATTTAAAAAGGGAAACAGACATGACCCAGGAAACTATCGACCAATATCATTAACATCGATCACAGGCAAGATTCTCGAACATATCGTTGTTAGCAATATCATGACTTTTCTGGACAGTCGAAACCTCCTGCATAATTGTCAGCATGGGTTCCGGAAAGGTAGATCATGCGAAACACAGCTCGCGCTCTTTCTTCACGACGTTCTCAAATCTGGTGAATCGAAAAAACAAGTTGACGCACTATTTCTAGACTTTAAGAAAGCTTTCGACACGGTACCTCACAGAAAACTATTATACAAATTACAGTCATGCGGGTTAAACGAACAAGTAGCAAACTGGATACGTGACTTTCTGAGTGATCGTAAGCAAAAAGTAGTTCTTGACGGAATTAGCTCTGATATAGTTAAAGTGACATCAGGTGTCCCGCAAGGAAGCGTTATTGGCCCACTTTTGTTCATTATATATATATAAACGACCTTTGCTCCCGAATTAGCTGTAAAATACGTTTATTTGCCGACGACGCTGTCATATACCGCGAAATTAGTGATCAATCTGACTTTGAAATTCTGTCATCGGACTTAAACAACGTTCATGCGTGGAGCAAAGAGTGGGGACTAGAACTTAATCTGAGCAAATGCTCGGCGGTGCATTTCTTGCGTAGGTCGTCCAACTATCCCCATGTATATGTTGTGGATGGCGTTAGCATAAATGCGACAGATGAAGTGAAATACCTGGGAGTTACGATAACTTCGAACCTATCGTGGGGGACACACAAGAAATATTTGTGGCAGAGCCCTGAAGAAGTTAGGATTTGTCAAGCGTGTTGTGGGAAGATTATCGGATGATAAAGTGAAAGAGAGGTGCTATTTTGCACTCGTCCGGCCACACCTTGAATATGCAGCGAGCATATGGGATCCGGCGGAGAAAGACCTAGTCCATGAACTTGATAAAATACAAAGGAAAGCTGCGCGATTCGTGAAAAACTGCTACGGCCGTACAGAAAGCGTTACACAGATTTTGAAAGATTTAGGGTGGGAGCCGCTAGAGACTCGGAGGCTACGCGCTAGGCTTAGATTGCTTGAGCAATTAAAAACGAATATCTTTCAGAGCGACACGGAGAACATCATATTAGAACCACATTATATTTCCAGGTCCGACAGAATCGATAAATTAAGGGAGATATTTTGCCGAACGGATAGGTATGGGAATTCGTTTTTCCCCCGAACAATTAAGGACTTTAATAAATGCTAGGCGGAACTTTGATTTTGTTTTGTTGACGGCTGGTGTCCTAACACCCCCCGCCACACGCCTTTTGAGGTGGCTTGCGGGGTAGTATGTAGATGTAGATGTAGATGATATACAATCCATAGACGTGATCGACCAGATAGAACTGGCGGCGGAGTATTCACAGCAATGAAATCTTATTTGAATAGAACCACACACGTATTAGACGATATTGGAAGAGAGAGCGTTTGGTGTACCAATAAGCAACAAATCAAAAGAAATATGCATATATGCTCATTTTACAGGCCACCAGATTCCAAAATCGACGTTTTGTACAAATTAGAAACTCAAGTAACATCATTTACCTCGAAAGATAACAAGGCTTGATGATTATCGGTGGGGATTTAAACCTATCGGCTATAACTTGGAATACCAATATGGTTGAACCAGTTCAAGGAAGCGTGATATAAGCGAGGCCTTACTAAATACGCTTTCACACCACTCTCTTACTCAAATAGTAAACGAACCTGAGAGATGTAATAAAATATTAGACCTTTTACCTGTTAGTCACACTACAATGGTTAAACAAGTCGATATCCTCGAATGCATAAGTGATCATACAGTAATTTTTACGACTTTGAAAACAACAGTAGATTCACTGTAAAATCTAAACGTAAAGTCTACTTATTTGAAAAATGCGACTAGGTATAATTTGGAGGGACGTTAGAAGCTTCATTCACGAAATTCGTTTCCATAATGAAAAACGAGAGCACCGAAGTATCATGGAGATATTTTTTGGAAATACTACATAATGGAATCGATGAATATATTCCATACAAATCCAAACGGGAGAGTAAAGAACCTCTCTGGTTTAACCACGAAGTAAGGCGGGAGATCAGGATACAAAGGCAATTACACAATCTATATAACAATTCTATTAAGTAACAAAACAACGGAGCTTGCGGTGAGAGAAATATACGTTGTTCAACATTCAAAAACGAAGAAAATAATTCTTGCTGTTTCGCGAAACTTTCTAGCTTCAGGGAATGATGGAAACTGGCGTATATCCTTTATTTCCACCACGAAAAACCAAATTCAATAGTTTCAGCCTTAAGTTTGTAAAACTTTTCCATGTTCAGGAGTTAACAAACTTTGTAAGTTTTACTCAGAATATTTATAGTACGACCGGTTTCGTTAAATAGTTGACATCATCAGGTCCTGAATATGTAGCAATAACAATATATTCCTTTGATGAGAATTAAATATATTCTTGGACTTGGTTATAGTTTAAAATAGAAAGTCAGCTATGGATAATACAAAGGTTCTGCACAAACACTGCACGTGGTCTGTAGTTTATGATTAGAGAATACATTATAGCTAACTTATTAAAAGCATACCAAGTTAAGAGTAATTAATTGACCAATGGAAATTTCTTAATTTTAATCCTGAGTATGCTAAATGTGTATTTTAGGAGAAGGAGAGATAAAAATGACTGTGCTAATCTTTCAGCAGCATAAAAAATCGTTAATTTTATCTTTTCTGCCATTGCATCGACCACTAATATGGTGTATCCATCCTTTGAACGCGAGCAATGAGAAAATATTTCTTCGCTGTTGCACTCATGTAATAACTTCTTGAATGCAGTAATTTATGCAGAGGGAGTATTAAGATAATTATAGGCCGACCCTTAAAGGAAACTAATAAAAATACTAGTCAGTATTACCTTTCAAACAAATAGACTGGACTGGTATTACTCCGCGTTATAATTTAGTTAATAATAATACCGGCTAAGAAGTTAAAGAGAATCGATAATCTTTCTTCATTTACATTTCGAGCATGCATTTATGATTTTGGTGTCAGAAAGATTTAGATCACGAAAGCAACACGCTATTAAAATCAATGGAATAGAAAATGTGAAACAGCCATTAGGAAATCTAGACTGAAGAGGCTAGAAATTACGAGGTTTCACGTCAGACTCTGATTAGCATAATACTTAATATCACTCAAGTTTGGGGTTCTCTCTGAGGCGAATATTTTACTCCCTTGCTACGTCAGTTGAACTTTGAAAATCAGTGAAAATAACCTGAAAACCTTTGTACTATTAATATCTTATCATCGCGCGCAGTCAGTGGCCAAAATTTCGACTGAGGGGCAGAGTAATCCACTGAAAAAGAGCATCATAAGTGATACAACAGGACCGGGAAAAGTACAAGAATTCATTAATCCCCTCAGATTGATAACGTGCACAAAATATACCGACAGAGACACAAATACACAAAAAATACCGAGTGACAGAGCAATCCACCAAAATATTTCTCAGTTATTCAATCGTAGGTTTCCGGGGTTTGTAAATAATGACTAGTATTTTTTTTGGTGCTGCACTGCTGATAACAAATTCTTCTGCTTTCTCAGCGGGACTTAAAGGATCAATGTGGAGTGCGAAAGTGTTGTCAGCGGAAGCAAGCAACATGGTGAACACCCGAATAGTTAAAGTACCTTCGTTTCTCAAAACTTTTGTTTCGTTAAACTTTTTGTCCATCTGCTCCTAAAATGAAATGTAGTCACATACTTAAGTTATGGCTTACGATTACTAACATCATCCTGACCCTCAACAATAGAGCTTGATAAAACAAGATACTCCCTGTAGGCATAGCGATCACTGGTTAGCATAATTACATACCTGAAATTTATATGATATGCCATCCATTATTTATTGACTTTCAATCACTCCGGACTACAGTGCCACTCAACCTTGAGGGGGAAACCAGGGGATTATGCAGTCTAACGTCTCGCAAAAGAAGCCCAGGAGCACTGAAGTTTGCCGGAACCCTTAGGACTTTGAACATCATTCGTAACTGTTGGGCGCACTCAGAACATTACACGAACACACTTAAATAAAAAGACACGTAGTTCCGCACACACACACACACTAATAGGCATTGTTGATGGCGAGAAACTGCGTAAACCTTTTCATTGAATAAAAGGGACACGCCGTATTTCTGTAAGCGAATCGAGGCTCCGCACGGATATTTTGCTACATCGATATGCTTAATGTAATCCTTCCCCATGCAAAAACTAAATCTGAGTACGTAATGTTGAAACATCTGAAACTCGAAAGCAACACACTCACTACACATAGCCAATGCCTCATCACTAACACACGTCTATCTTCTCATCACCAGGGCATCTCACTAATGAACTCCTATCGAGCGACGAACTTCTCGCGAAGCTTGAATGAGCTAATGCGCTTGAGTATGATCGGGTTGTCCTGCGTCACTCTCCTGGGCTGATCGCACCACCATCTCCTGGCACACTCAAGTCATATTGGCCACGGCCTCGGCTCCGTATTATTTTGGAAGGTTTGACGAAGTTTCTACACTGCGAGGGGACGAGAGATGGTAACGGTCTGGCCGAAATTTGAAAATAAAGAGGGAAAGGTATCCCGATACCGATGTCCCATTGAAAAATGAGCAGGATGAAAAGAACGCGAACGTGATATTTCTAAATCTCCTTCACCCGACCATTTGTCACCTATGAAAGGATGGTGTTGGTTTCTGAAAGGATTTCCGTCGCCAGTCATTCTCCGTATTTTATGTTCTGCTTTTCTCACCAATTTCTCCCCGGCTTCCACTACCTACCCGCTTGCGTATTACCTTTTTGAGTTGTCGCGATTCGCTGTCCGATAGGTCAATTAGAACATTCATACCTGCGTGTAGAGCCTCTCGACTCCTTTTTATGTACAGTGGCGGAAAAAATTAACTCAAAACTCATCGGCGTCTGTATGCGGCGTACACGGGAACTAATTGAAATCGTTTTTCCTTCGACAACTTGACAACAATGAGACAGCATATGGAAACCGGGAATATTCAAACTCTCTATGAATGGATATCGATTTTATGCGTCATGTAAATAGCCATACTAATAAGGTTTACGTTCGCGAGATCGTCTAGGAGTTATAAACGTGATGAGCTTGCTTCGACCCGCACTCAGTCGAGGTTCCGAAGTCGTAGTTGATTATGTAGAGATGCTTACCATATTTTTTTAGAGCTTTGGACCGTTTAAAAAGATTTTCTTGATTGAAAATTAAGAAACAATACGATGAAAGCATTATTTGTTGGGACATAAAATTTTTTTATTCTCCAGATCAAATTCACTTACAATAAAACGTATTTCCGCGTGCTGGGAATAGCTGTGGATGATCATCGTTTTTATAGACCTCAAACCACTTCCGAGAAATATGATGCTTTACAATTAACATTTTGGCGTAATTTCCTGTGAATTTCAAGTTAAAGTATGGGAAATCTGGTTGACTCGAATGGTTTCCATGTGGAGAAAATTATTCTTCAAACGTGTCGTAATATTATTGCTTCAATGGAAGTTAAAGTTGTGAGTGGCCCCACATGAAGATATTAACAGACTTTTTACAGGGTCTTAAATTTCATCTCTTAGTGGTAATGTATTTTAACGGATGTTGAAGAGGGACACTGTAATGCTTTATTTAGAACGAGTGGAAAAGGTTGAAATGTATGCGTAATTCTCGCAATTTGAGTTATGTGTGCACATGATCACAGAAATTGATCATCGAGAAATATGCTGGTATTTACATAAAGAATGTGGATGTTTATTAGCCTTATAATCAATCCATCCCCCTCCATTCTCGATTTCCTGACCAAGTCTCTGTGACATGGAGTTGTCCACATTTTGGTATCCTCTTACTGGCTTCATTTCCCATTCTTCCTCCACGATTTTCCTCGTTGCATCTTAATTTGGGGCTGTTTCGTTTGAGGGGGTCGAAAAACGTTTGTTTATCGCATTTTTCTCATAATGAACGCTGCGCTCTGTGCAGCCCATCTATGTTACATGATTTGTTTTGAACCATCTCCTAGAATTTTGACATTTGTGAACTCGTAAGTATTCCTAGTATACATTTTTTATTGATAAAAATTCATACGTCCAAGTTACCAGTGATCTTGTTTTACTGCATTCTGGTTGGTATTCCATCGGTTACCCGCGACGCAAGAGGGACATTTAAGAGGACATTCAAGGGGAAGGGGGAGGAACCAGCTGACCGCGACTGACTGACTGCAGCCAGTGCCCACTCGTGGCATTTTGCGTGCGCGTGGGGGGGCACACGGCAGTAGCTAAGAGCTGAAAAGATATTTTATTCGTGGTCGCTCATCAAAATGAGGTGAATTTTCGCTCTGTATTGCCTCTAATGTAGCGCGTTACCCCCTTAGAAATGACGTTTTTGTCCACCGATCGGGAAAATTGAATGTCATTGCACATGTGCCTCGTGAGCGACCTCTATGAGATGTTAACTAATAAAGTGGCATTTATTTTGGATATTCTTTCTTCACCCCAGAGCACCATTTGAGAGGTTGGAATTGGGAGAGCGATGAAGAATAAAAAATAAGCCATAAGTATTCTTTTGTAGAGGGTCAGAAAAGAATTGATGGTCGAAGGCAAATATTAAATATTTTTAATCATTATGCTGTTCTGCTAGGATGACATGACATGCTATAAACATATGGGTGGCGGGTTTGTATTCAATCAGGAGGTTTGACCGTCGCTTTTAACAAAGGGATTTGATGAGGTTGATTGGAGAGTAAGAAAGACATGAATAGTGCATGATGCATGTAATAACAACCAACAATCCCTTCCTTATTATGTAGATACTAACCATCTAGCTGCATGTGACCCTGATCTCTAGCATGTCTCCCTTAAATATCCTACTTGCATGGCAATAGTGCATGTTTGGTGATCTTCACCCCCTGCCACACACCCTCGCGGTGGCTCGCAGGGTATTACGTAGATGTAGATGGTAGCATGTTCTTCTACGCATCACTACTAGTAACTGATGTGACAGCGTACTGTTGTCTCCTGACTGCTTTTGGGATGTCTGGCTGTGAGCAGACAGAAGACTGGGTACTGACAGACGCGACGGCACAAGTTTTCGGGTTGGCGTGTGAGCTTTCTAGGTTTCATGGGTCGCAAAATAATAAAATTGAATAATATGAGACGGCTGTCTGAACGTACCCTTCACTTTCGATTGGGATCAAAATGATGTGACAGCAATTCTTCCCATTGGAATGTACAGGAGGCCCGCTTGGTTCTGTTCAAACCGAACGACAAATTTAAAAAATTCTCTAAATCAACACGCATCCGGGGTGTATTTCTCATGGTCTCACGTATCTTTCCAAAACTCTATCGCTGAGCTGGAAAACTAGAAATGTCATCTAGGTATAGAGCTAGAAAGCGTTCTGAACAGAATGTAAGAGAATAAACGTAATGAGCCGAATTCGGGAGATGGAAATTTTGGATCCTTATCGGTTTTCACATTTTTATGCATTATAACACCAAAAACCGAATCTTCAAGGCACCTTATTTGCACAAATTTCCATGCATCCTATATTCGTAAATTCTGTCACTGCTACAACAATTGACGCGTGTCTACATTCAAACAATAAATAGGTCAATGGATGATATGGATCGCTTGCGCGCTGGGAGTTGCCCAAGCGGAGACGACGGTATGACGTTGATGCATTCCGATAATATTCGAATCCGCGGAATCAAGGTCCTTATACCCAGGTCATGACACGATCTCATAATGTACTCTGATTACTTCATTTTGGATCGGGCTCGATGCTCCGTAGCACTGTTACTCTTCATTGAGTAGCCCAAATTGTTTAGCCTTGATCAATGTTACAAATACTCTTTTAAACATGATACTGAATTTGATTTAAAGCTTAATGGCGTATTGTAATTTTTAAGGCTACTGTGGTTTTCCCCCACTGCCGTGATTGAGAAGTTGACCCGGTGGAAAACCGGAGTAGCCTTCAAAATCACAATACGTCGTAAAGCTTTAGAGGTTTTTTTACATCTGCGAAAAATACCGTGAACGAAATTTTTCCAGGGAATTACGTTTTAACTACTTCATGACTACTCCATCTTTACTCACAAAGCACTCCACCCTTATGGCCCGCTGTGCAATCTGAATGGCATTACATCCTAAAGTATAAATTTTTATCCACTTGGATGAACTTATGGTCAGTGCCTTACAACTCCAAATGTATCTCAGTGCCTCGATGGTAGACGGTTACTTTGGCTTTTTATTTTCAGGGAGTCAGGTGATATTAGAAAATCACTACCAAACTCCAACGGGCACTAAGGATGATATAAATAAGGAATACAATCAAAGTATAGAACAAACAATATCTTTATAAATCGTCATAATTTCTTGTCAGCACAAAACATGTCCAATCTGGACCAGCACGACAATTCAACTATCCCGCATATAAATAAACAAACCGTTACCAAGAAAATGAAACCGATCAAATCCAGCCAAGGCCCTACAATTTTATTTAATTAATTAAAAGTTCATACAAAATGTAACATTAATAGTTACAGACTCCCCATCGATGCTATCGTAAATAATAACTGAAGTATCTTTCCACTAATGAATCTTCAATACGTGTCATCGTTTAATAATTAGGCATTATGATTTCAGACACGTCATCGGTATGACGTAACCTACGAGTAGGTATATGTATGACAAACAGAATGAAAGTCACATACCTAAGTTATCCCTCTTACCTGGGTAAATAACATGTAATTTGACATTATTTAATAACCCAGTCCGGTGGTTCCCCAGTAAGCAACTCCGTCCCCCGAAAAGTGTAGCTCAAATTGATGGGGGCGATGAGAATCTGAAGTGTGGCCGGAGAGAGACTGACTAGACTGCAGAGTGTACATAAGACGTTTGCTTCCTTTCGTTTCCTTCAGATAAATTCATACACCGCGTTAGGTCGTTCAAGAAGTGAAAATAGTTCAATCGTAACATAGTTGTCTACGCTGCTCACATTGCGTCATAGCGTAAGGACGAAAAGTCAGTGGTTTCTCTTCGGGCTTTTCTGAGAGTCGTTCAAAGCTTTCCTGCAATGTCTAAAGTTACACTCTTAAGTCTGTTTTAACATCCAGCTTACATTGAGTCCAAGACAATGGATTGAGACCCTGTATTTTACAAACCGACCCGACAGGCAATTTCATGATTCCCTCCTCTTGCGTTCGCCGTATTTAGGCGCTAACTAGCGGGAGACTCTTGTTAACCTATCTCGGATGGTGAATTTTCCACAATCCGTCGTTACGCAATTCCAATAAAACAAGTAAAACCCGAGGTAAGTTAGCAATGGATAGATATAATCAAAGAGAAAGGTGGTTGTTACACACAGAAATGATCCGATTAATTCGACAAACAGTCTGTTTTCAGTGTGGTATCCCCTGCCGAACACCCTCAAGGTGTCTTGTAGGGTAGGATTTGATTGATCAAGATGGATGAAATGGCCTTCGAGCCTGAGATAGAAAACACTGCTCTCTTCCGAGTTATGGTATACCTATCGTTATCGAGGGTTTGAACTCGTATCCGACTTATTCCCAAACCTTACTTTCTCGAGTGCCGTAGAAATATTTATAGCTTTTTTCGAAGTGAACTGGTCGTGATATAAGGTCGAAAAAGTAATGATCATCCTGAGAAGTAAATGTCTGTCTCCGAGCTGCAGCCTCGCAGTGTAGGCTTTCTCGGAAAGTATTTTTGCCTTGCACAGACGAAAGACGAGGAGGAGGCGTGAGTAAGATTCGAGTGGTGAATGGTTGAGTTATGCTAGATCCTTCACGGCGGCAAGTGGGAGGGAAGGAATTCTATTCAAGATTTATACAAATATAATCGTCAGCATATATGGACCCTGTATCTTATTTTACGAAGGTAAGTAGTGGACTGCTTCCAACCTTACATAATGTGAACTTTTGGCCCAAAGATACTTAATTTAATTTAACAGCGTCGAAACCAGGCTAAAAACATGAAAAGGTTTACCCATATGGGATTCGGACTATGGAGCGAATGGGGAGCTATTGAATGTTAAGATGGCGGTGTATGATAATATTAAGGAAAGAGTGAGAGTTAACGGGGTTCTGAGTGATTGGTTTGCAATAAAAAAGGGCGTAAAGCTAGGTTGCGTAATGTCACCGCGACAGGTTAATGTCTTTATGGATAAATGTGTTAGAGATGCATGTAGAGAAAAGGACGGTATTTTGATTTGAAATGTAAACGTTCTAGTCGAAGTATATGCGAATGACGCTGTTATGATCTCAGAGACCCATCAGGGATTGCGAAAGTTCGTAGATAAGGTTTGTGACTTAACAGAGAGATTAGAATTGAAGTTAGATGCGTGCAAGACTAAAGTAGTAGTTGGTGATAAGGAGAATGGGGAGAATAACTGTATGATGAGGGCGAATGGTGAAGTTATTGAACAAGTGGATGATTTATTGTACTTGGGTAAGATGTTACCGAAAGGCGGACGGATAGATGAGGAGATAAAGAGAGGTGCTAATTGTGGAAGGAAAGAGTTAGGTCGCAAGTGGAGCATATCAAGGAATGAGTGGCTGTTAAAGGAGGCGAAAATCGCCGTGTACAAAGGGGTACTTCTCCCAACATTGCTGCATGGTAGTGAAATGTCAGAATAGAGAGGGCAGTTAACTATACGCCGTGGGTATGAGTTATCTGAGGAGTGTTGGTGGCAAGAGTGGGTTGGATAGAATGATGAATGAGTGGGTAATAAATGAATGTGGCTCAGATGCTCCAGTAGTGGACATATGTGAAAGAAGTGTCCTTCGTTAGTAAGGCCATGTTGAGACAATGGATGAGAGTCGAATAACGAAACAGATATACCTATGTCAGAGTGGAGTGAAATGAAATGAATGGTGTGAGAGGTAGAGGTAAGCCGAGGAAGTTGTGGTTGAACGTGGTTGAGGAAATTCTTAGGAGGTGGAGTCTTAAACTTAGTTATCTTACTTACTTCTTTTTCCCCAGGACATAATGCCTATTTATACGGTTTTCCTTATTTGAACCTTTGACAAATGTATTTCCTGTAACCTTAAATAAATTGATGCGTAAACCGTTATGCTCGATATTAAGGAAAATGATATAGTGCGGGATTTGATGACTTATTTGGAATATGCATTTGTGTGAATGATCGGCAGTGTTCAACAACTTAGCATGTATTTCCTTTCCGGCTATTCCCTTTTTCGGTGCGTGAGGAACCTGATTTTGAGTATACACTGACTCCATTGCGCGCACGTCAAAAACAGGAATTATCTATGACAAAAATCCTGAGTCCTATTTTTGGGATCCCGATTAGCAGGTAAAAAGATAGCAAATATTTTGGCCGAACAATCAATCAAATTATAATATAATCTTAATTATAATGATTGAATAAATGGAAAAGTGGTTTTAAGAAAAGTGGTTTAAGACGCAAAATTAAGATTTAGCCTTCTGTTGCAACGAACGAGAGTGCTGAGTTAAAAACCCAATCTTATGCAAATATATTCGCAAGTAAATGCAAGACAATACTATTTTTTGAGTGAAATATGAAAAAAAAAAACTTTCCATGACTTTATTTACGCACAAGCTTATTCACTAAAGGGCGAATTACATAATACATTTTCTTGTTTCAACGATTTAATTACGAAATGTAGAAAAAATGAATGGAATTAGAGCAGGTGCTATTTCCCGCTTAGATTGTTCGGATATAATCATACAATTTTCCGTTTTATGCGGTGCAATTTTCCTCATGAAAACGCGCATGCATTCGTTTACAACAGTGAAATATAAAAATATTCCGATGGGGTACCGATATATACCATAGTTTCTGCAGACAGCTGACTGTAATAATAAGATTGGAAATTTAATCAATATACAGTCACTCCAATGGGTATTTATTGTGGAATCGCTGTCAGCTTGACAATCTTCGTCCACTCACCTCTGTTCCAAAACTGTCCTCCGGCATATATAATTCTCCCTAATTAATTTAAAATTACTGGATATAAAAAAAACTTGAATATATCAATTAATAAACGACTAGAGAAATGATTACTTCACTTCACAGATAGTCGTTATAACGTCACAGCCTATCCGTGGCGGTAAAATATTTCCATATCGCGAAAAACTGTACATATTGTTAACCAGTCATTTCTTGACTGATATTAAGAACTCTACAGATTTTAAATTACGGCAGGAATCGTCTTCACCGCGATTGTTTATGTTTCATACACAATACTCAGGAGAGCTGAGGTGGCCGTTTTTCGGGGGGATTAAAACTTGTGCACCTTTGGTGGACTACCTGGTACGCATGATCCAGGTGGTCTACGAATTATTTCATCCAGCTGATAAAATACACAGTCTCAATCTTCCTCCTTATGTTACAGGTAGTCAAATTTTACCTATCACACGCGAAATTTATCCTATCACACCCTTCTTTCCACCGCTCAAGCATACTTAATTCACTCCCATCTCATCGTCATTCTTTACATCGCGTTCCTTTGAAATAGGTCATGCTCGAGGACATCGACGAAAAACTTTTACAATTTGAGATTCTTGCTATATTCATATCATCTTGAGATAATACTATTTCTATAACTCCAAAGGATACGGTATTTTGTCCTAAAGAGAACGATTCGACAACAATAGGAGGTGAGCCCTTGGTAACGTTTATTCTTAGCAACCGCATTCATTTCCGATCTTTCGATTAAAAAGGAACATGGGAAATACTTTGAGAAAATGCGTTCAAGGAGGTGATGATAATACGGATATGTATGGTGCTGGAGATACAGAACCGATGCCTAACGACAGTAACAACGTTGTCGGTGAGTCTTGAAGGATAGCTATGCCACTTTAACCCTGATTTACCTCCATGGTTGTTGGGATCGGTGTAATGTTAAATGGTTTCCTTTCTTTTTAGCTTATGGTAGATGACTTTCAAGCTAGGAAAGTACTTAAAAATCATATTCATCATTAATGTTGGTGTTCTACGCTGGGGTAGCGTAACCTCTTCGTTTTAAGGGGGTTTTTTTCTTTTCCAGCAGGACACTGACTCATTGGTTCATCGATTAGAACCAATTTGGATTCGAAACATATCCAAAGGTATTTACGTAGGGAAAGGAGTCTCCGTAACCAGCAAAACTGAGGCGCCCGGCAGGGGAGGGTAACTGAGAACCTCCTTCTTACTACCGGGTGGTGCTTGGTTTTGTCCCAATAGGTCGCCTCGCCCGGAGAACCTGGAAAGAGGTGTAGGCCTCATTGCACTTCCAGGGGATACCGAGCGGGTCCCCTCGTTAGGAACTAGAGGGTAGGCTAGGGCGGAAACCTACCTTTCCCGGCTGTGCCCGACCTGCTGGTCAGGCGGATCGTACGGATAGGAAGGTCCTCCTCACTCAGATTTTTCCCACGTATTCCCCCCTTAGGACACGGAGACTCCACGGCTGCGAAGCCTGTATCTCAAGTAAATGGGACGAAAGCAGAAAACGATGGTCGATATGTACTGCTCCTGAAATATCACTACCTACTATTGATTACTAAATTTACTAAAGATACAGTCCCTCATTTTGAATTTCGCCAAGGAGTCGCTGTCAGTGTGGCCGTTTTCTTCCACTGTCCTTTGATCTATTTCAGTCTACTAGCGTCTACACTACTGCCCATTTCATCAAATTTTACCGATTTCTGGAATCAATAAATAAAAAAATGGATTACAAAATTTATTTTGACTGACAACTTCTCCCCACAGATAATCGTTCTTAAGTCCACGCCTATCTATGAGGGTATAATATCGCCAAATCGTGTAAACTGTGATTCCATTTATCCAGTCATTTCTTATGTTCCTTTGTTGCAACGAAGAATTATCCGAGTTTAAATTGTGGCAGTAGTTGTCACCATCATAATCGCTTACTTATATACAATATGTAATACACATGGGAGATGAGGCGGGCAATGTCATGATGATGATTTATTTTTTGTATAACTTTCATAACCTACCTGGTACGCAAGTACCAGTTGGTCTACCAATTGTTTCATCCAGCTGATCCAAAGCGCTAAATACCTCTTCCTCTTTCTGTTAGGGGTAGTCCAAATATGCCCAATAATCCTATCACACTCATCTTTCCACCTGTCCAGCCAACTTAATCCTCGCATTACTACATCATTCTTTACTTATTTTTCTTTCAAATACTTGTTATCCCATGATAGAGAAACTCTCTGTGACTACACCTGAAACGTTTTTCAGACCTTCTTTTTACTCTCGTCTTTTTACCCCCCTGTAACTTTCCTCTATAAATGTACATACACACACATATAAATGTTTATACAGAAAGGAAGAGAGATGAGCCTTTTGTCATCGGTTAATGCATTTTTTCTTCAGACATGTGGTAAAAATAAGTGTATTCAATTGTAGAAGATTTGTAAAAGTCACAACAAGGAACAATGTCTGCAACCATATCTTCATTCTAATGTGTTTGAGTAATTATTTCTTAGGCAAGACAAGCATCACCACAGATCATCATTAATTTGAGAGGTGTAGGATTACCTCTAATCTCAACATCATACACATCCATCCATGTGAAAGACCAAAGTGCCAGTTCTGGCTGAATATTCCTTGCTCTGTTGTTTGCCTTAGGCCTAAATTATTCTCCTTTAAGGTTAAGTATAAATAAAACAGTGAAGAATGAATTTTGGAGGCTGTCTTGTTCATCACTACATGCTTGGAGCTTACATTGGGAAAATCCTGATCATTGGTGCCAGATATTATTCCCTATGCTCCATGCAAGTGTCTTTTATCATGAGGAATTGGGCCGGTGGAACTCTTGTCTGCCTTGGTACCCGAGTCAGTGGGGACACAGTACCAGTTTCTCAGCCAAATGAGTTGTGGTAATCTCAAGTCTCAACTATATGTCAGCCCCAGACGTAACATGCATGTGGCAACCCATTTATTTGTACAGTGCATTTAATGGAGTAAAAAGTGTTGCATGCCTCAGGAAAATGACTAATGAGTGCAGCCCGCGTGCTCCATTGTTTGTATACAAATATCAAATGGAACTTAAGCATTATAGTTTAGAAAGTTCTAGCATTGTGGACATTACAAAGTTTATATTATATAATACATAGTTGTGGGGTTCTGTTTAAAATTTGTATGCACACTGCACATGGTGTACATACATTAGATTTTTTTCCATGACATGCAATGAAAATATAATTTTTGTTAACCCCATGTGATGAATTATACAGTTGAACGTGGAAACATGCAATGATTTTTGTTTCATTACTGACTACTGCAACTTGGACTATGGATTTGAGGCTCCCAATGGAACCTGGCTCCTGCTCCATTTGCTTATATTTTCCTCAACAGCAGAGTCAGCTGGTAATGGGGTTTGCTCTTTTATGCAAAATTAAAATACTCAATGTATATGGCATGCAATTTTCTCATTAGGGCTCTACTGAATTGACTGCAGGATACATTTTATGTAGGACCAAGCATGCGTAGCGTCTTGTAGATGACAATTAGTCTTGGTATTCCAACCAGCAACGGTGACCTTCACCTAAAAGATTCCCATTGGAACTCCAGAAACCTTGTCACCTCCAGGACCCAACGCATATGTTGAAAACCCAAAAATAATGGAGAGATGAAATTGTCACAGTGTTTGTTCATATACATGCAAAAATCTGTAGTAGGTTATTGAGTTGTTTGTGGTCAAATGGTTTGAAATGGATTTATGATACAGACATTTTGACCATGGATGAAAGTTTTTAATAAATTTTGATTTCATATTGCAGCCAGACCTAATGAATTTATGGCCGGATCAGAGGTATCAGTTACTTCATCCACTTCATCCGTCGGGAAGCTCCCTAATAAGTCACGGCTACGGAGTCTAAGGAAACCATCAAAAGAGGCCCCTCACCATAGAGCTAAATACACTGAGGATGGTGAGTACTTTTTTTTCCTTAGAACTTATCTCATCTGAATATTTGACTGTTTATGTAAATACAATTCTTTTTGGAGTGGGATATCTGTGTTTAGCAATCAAAGTAACAACATGCATTGAAATTGGCTCTTGATTATAATATTTGGGTTTCTTTGTTATATTTTTCTGCCAAATTAATTAAAATGTATTTTGTGAACTTAACAACACGAGAAAATGAAAAGAAGGTACTGCAATTTCCATATA
Source organism: Ceriagrion tenellum (assembly GCA_963169105.1). Classification (NCBI taxonomy): domain Eukaryota; kingdom Metazoa; phylum Arthropoda; class Insecta; order Odonata; family Coenagrionidae; genus Ceriagrion; species Ceriagrion tenellum. The sequence continues at coordinate 154,637,551 of OY720636.1, forward strand.
AAAATTTATTTTACGGGAAAGGATTAGGGAAGTGGAGAAGGGGTGGGCCTCCCTTTCTTTGCAAGGTGCGTAACTCTGGGGATAAAGTCACTCTGGTGGTTATGCGTCACCATATGTTTTGTGAAGGGTGAGGCATTTTTCCTAATTCAGAAGCTGTCTACATGTTCGATAACCCTGATATTGAAAAGTAAATTCATCCGTCTGAGAGATATATTATTACATTCATCGCAGCAACCTTCATGAATTCTGCTTTTTTAGTCCAAGTATGTTTCTCAGAGTATTTATATTGTAGATAGCAGCACTGACTTCTCCTTTCTGTAGATATTGTAATTTCATGAGAGAGATTTACCAAGGAAGGATATCCTCCTCCTCTTTGGACAAGATTCTACCTCTCGTGTCCCACTTTTAATCACCTTCTGAGTCAATGCTGTCTGTTTCCATCTGTGCAGTGTGTCAGTTAGAACTTCCAAGTATCCGTTGCAGACAGGTATTTGGTTGATTGCGACGAGCTCCTTCGTTTGGTTCACATTAGATGCGAATTACAAGCGAATGGTGCACAGTCTGTGTATCAAGGAGTGGAAGGCTTACATTTTAATTGAATGTGGAGTAGTTAGTGCACGTGTAATGGATATTCACAAGTTCTAATTAATACACTGCACTGATAGAAACTGACAGCATTGATAGAAACATACAGCAGTATTAAGGTGTTCCAATGAACCAATATTCATATCCCATTGGCCATCCTCATTTCTGGCATGGCATTTGGAATTTATAGGAGATGGATTTGTATGGAATGGTTCATAAGATTTTCTTATATATTTTTGATATCTCGAAGACATTAAAGATAATTTTTAGCCCAAAACTGTTTATGGTTATGCTTCGAAAAAGTAACCTTCCTTCAAAAGCTTTGGGTGTTCAACCAAATAACTTACTCTTAATGCAGGTTTTTTCTTCTAGCATGTGTTTTTAACATAGGTGTATATTTATGCCTTTAGAATCCCTGAAACATCTTTTTGCTACAGTTAATCTTTAAGGTGAAGCGATATGTACCCAAGGTTTAACAAATTATAGAAAGGATGTCATCAATCACTCACAATTTTATGGAAAAACTTCAGTTGAGGCATGCAATAAAAAATAAGTGATCCTTTGCCTAAGGTTGATTAAGGAAATCATGCACTTTTCATTATTACGCTAGTAGTATTTTCTTGCATGGCACTCCACTCTTAATTTGTAGTAGAGTGTTCATTTGCCACTTCAGATTATGTGAACTCTGTTTGCAAAAAGTATTAATTTTTGCCATTGTTTAATTTTTTCAGAGTTCCAGCAAGTCATAAAAAACATTAATGGGGTAAATGAGGAGTACATTAGCCGAATGGAAGGGAATCATGTACTTGAGTTGAATAGCTTGCGAGGGGAATATGCAGAAAAGCTTCGCATATACACAAAGTATGTAGTAGAGCTGGAACAAAAGGTGCTTCAACTGCAAGAGGATTGGATAAAATGCCAGACGTTACTTGGCATGGAGGTTAGTGACATTGAAGAAATGCCTGTCCTTATACTCAAATCTAAATTTTTTCTATTAAAAAGGCCTAAGTGATATACATACTCAATCCAATTTTAAAGATAATATTTGGCGAAACTTAGTGGAGATTAACAAGATTGAGCATTTATTATGAAACAATTTCTATATTCCACACTTTATAGCCATGCTAGATTTCAATGCCTATGGCATCATTGTCATGGCACCCTGACCAATAAATGTAGATATCGTTTATGTTGGCAATAAAAGGAATCATACAATGAGTTTGATGAATAAGGCTATACCTAATCATTCTATATACTTTGATAGTGGAATTAGAATATCATTTTCTTTATGTTAACCCAAATTTTTGAATTTTTTTTTTTATACTCAACTCGGTCTTAAGCTAAACTTTGTCTGGATGGTAAAAAAATATTTCCCCTTTATCTTAACAGAGTACCTACATTCTTCAATCATTTCTCTTTTGAATACCTAGCATTTTGGGTCAAAGCTGGGACTTAAAATGGGAGAAAAATCATTTTTTTTACATGAAAATTACAAAAAAGTTAAAACCATTTTCCTTTAATTGCAACCAAAATCTGAATTCCTCGATATTGAACGGAATACTCTAGCAGGTGAAGCTGCCACAGTTTCTTTCTCCCCTGTAGATTAAAGTGGTCGAGAGGATACATTAGCTTAAATATATCAGCACTCCGCATTGTATCATAGTATCTGGTTTGCAGGCCACATCTTCATTATTATTATTTCTAAACTTTACCCACTAACCATATTCTGAGACGAGAAATAGGCTAGAAAGTTCAATATCAGTTAATTTCTTGGCCAAAAAAGGAAGTCATCAAATTTTTATGGTTGGTTTTTTTCACAGAAATGCCCTCCTTTAATTATTTGTAGTATAGGTACCATCATGAAGTAGGGTAATTTCTATATGGGGCTACCAATAAATGGAGCTTGTTAATTTGTATTTAACTGACATCTTGTGAGCCTATCGTATTAATGATCTTTATTAATTGGCGCAGGAAAAAGAGGAAGTGGTTAAACTTGAAGTAGACAAGACAGAGTCAAGGTTCTTGTCTTTGCCGCCTATATCAGCAGCATCAGCCGTCAAAATAGACTCTCTGACGGCAATGACCTTGAACATGGCAGCACCATTTTTGACCAGTCAACTGTCAACTCAACAATCTCCGGAGACACTGCCAGCTCCTGAATCATTGCTCAACACCTGCAAAGACACCTGCGAAGGCAACAAGACAACTGCGTCTCCCATGGAGACCACATCTGCTTCACTGCCAATTCCTCCCGCTCCACCGATGAGCGAAGTGGATGGACCACAGCCACCTCCTCCTCCAGACCCACCAATTACATTAACCCTCATGACAGGCTCATGTGGACTAATAATATTAGATTCCTAATCAATCAATTTAAAAAGGCCTCAATATCAAACGAAATTTTATTAATTAGTTATTGATTTTTTCCCCTCATTGGACATTCTGATTTTCTTGAATGAAAATTAAATAAAATGAATTTGAAAAGCAGTAGCTATTCTGTATGTTACATTGATTTTGTATTCTCCGTCGGCTTCTGTAATTAGGGAGCAAACGTTAAGGGTGAGCTGAGGGTGATTCATGAAAAGACTCAATTTTCTAACATCTAATGCCAACACTGCCGCCTTCTACGAAGCACAGTAACGAAAGAACTTGGTTTTGAATTGGGAGCTGGTAGGAAAACCATGTGACGAGGCTAAACTCCTGTGGCGACATTTGAACAATCACTCCAAGAGAAATTTCTTCATTATTACTTACTTCCGCCGGTATTCACCTTGCTCTGTCAGTTCGAGCCATTACCACCGGCTGGTGACGAATCTAGGTTCACTTGGAGACTTAAGACTTCAAATTCAGGCATTGAAAGGGGTCAACAGGGGATAAAGGACACAGAAAAACAAACAGATTAAAGAAAACTCTTCTCCCCAAAGCCATTTCTCGCGCTATTTACTTCGTCTCATACGATGTACGGATGTCACTTTCTCATGTATGATAATGGCAATGTATGATGAAAGTAAGGTAGGTGTGAGAATTAATGGGGTTCAGAGTGATTGGTTTGCAATGAAGCAGGGCGTGAAGCGAGAATGCATAATTTCACAATGGCTGTTTAATGCATTAATGGATAAATGTGTTAGAGATGCATTTAATGAAAGTACGGTGTTGTAATTGGAACAGTAAACGTGCGAGTTATAGTAAATGCAGATGATAAGACTAAATGAAAAGTGAAATTTAAGGAGAATAACTGTATGATGATGGCGAATGTTGAATTAATTAAACCAGTAGATTATTTTGTGTAATTAGGTAAGATGTTGTGAACCAGTGTGTCAGTACACCGGATATATCTCTTATTGGTGGGTTGCGGGATATAGTATAATGGTACTCAAGGTAGTCCTTTCAGAAGGGATCCTAGCTAGAGCAGAATAGAGAGGACGAGCCTGGGATACCACTATGTTTTGGTTGCTCTTGTGGCATAGTGGCGAGAATGAGCCAAAACTGACCGGTAGAGCGCTGTAACCGTTAGCAGGGAAAGCTGCACGTGGTGAGGGTACTGCGAAGGCTAGTAACCTTACATACTCTATTACAACTTACTGCTAAACGTCAAAATGTTGCCTCGGACGGCCGAAGCCACGATGGGTGGCGGAGGCTGAATAAGTTTGGCCCATTAAGATACGGACTGGAAAGGAACTGAACCCTCGGAATTTGAGAAGAGTGTATGGAAAGGAGCATGTGTTGCTGATCAAAATGTATTTGAGACGGATGAATGTTTTAGGTGTATGTGAAACTAAGTGTAAGGGGCAGGATGCTGTTCCCAAAGATGGTGGTAGTCTGGCATTATGGTCAGGATTTGAACATAATGTACACAGAGTCAAGGTTAAGGACTCATTCTCAATGAGAGAGCTGAGTTGCTAGTAAGGAATTACGAGTTAGTATCCCCTAGATAGCTCTGGGTTTGAATGATAGTAGGTATGAGGAGAGTTGTGATTGTGGCGTGCTATGCACCAGTGGATGGAGAGAGTGACCGCGTGAGAGATGAGTATTGGGAAACACTGGGAGAGGTTTTGAATGAATTTGATCCTGGTGAGAGAATAATATAAGTAGGTGACATGAATGGGTGGGTTGGTGTGAGGGGAGATGCATCTGAGAGAGTGGTTGAGCCTTTTGGTGACACCCGAGCGAATGATAATGGTGAGTGTGTGTTTAGAAAAAGGATTGTTGTGTCGAATACATGGTTTAGACATAAGAGAATACATATGTATACTTGGCAAAGGAGTGTGGAGTGAAAGCATGATTGATTTTATTGGGTATAATGAGAGATTGAGATAGTTAGTTTGGGACACGCGAGTGAGGAGGGGTGCTGAATGTGGAACAGACCACTATTTGGTACTCTCCAAAGTGAATCTGGGCAGACAGTGTGTACGAAGGAAGAATGTTGCGCGTAAGCAGTTGAGAGTGAAAGTGGAAGGGTTGCTAGACGTTGCTCTATCGTCGAAGCATATAGAATGGGAGGAGCATACCAGAAACGAAAATGTGAATGATGCGTGGGAGTGTTTAAAAGGAGTGACTGTGGAATGTGCTGAATGTGTATGTGGAAAAGGAGTGGTAGGAAGAACGAAAGGTGATGGTTGGTGGAATGAAGAAGTGAAAATTGCAGTCAGAGAAAAGAAAGAGGCATACAAGGATATGATTGCTGCCAAATCTGAGGACGATCGTACTAAGGCATGTGAGATTTACGGAAAGAAAAAGAATGAATGCAAAATCGTTGTGGAAGAAAGAAAAGAATGAATGCGTGCGGATGAAGCTAACAAAATGCAGAGTGATTTTGAAGGTAATAAAAAGCTGTTTTGGAAGTGGGTAAAAAGGGCTAAGATTGGTGACGGCATGGGAATGAAAGCCGTAAAGAACAAAATTGGAGAGATGATGTGGGACGAGAGCAATGTCAGGGACATGGGATATTAGGAGTTTGAAAAACAGGAGGGCGTGTATGAAACAGTGTGTGGGGTAGATGAGGCAAAAGAGGTTTGCAAGGATAGGTCAGTATGGAGGAAATTATTGAAGCAGAGTTAGGTGTACAATTATGTATGAAATGAGTGAAACATTTTGACTGGGCCTGAATCTGAATGTGATGTTTTCATGCATCCATCTAGTTATTACTATTAATTACTTTTGGAAAATCATTAAACATTAAATTTTAAAGGTATTTTTTAGGTTCGCTAATGCTTGACTCTATTTATATCTTGGATATATCTTATCTCTATATATATATTTTGGAAGATAGTATGGTTTATCTCTGATTATTTTTACTCTTCTTCAATAACTGTTTAAATCATTTAACGAAACTATTTCAAATTAGGTACATGGAGTATTTTTTTTAAATTTCTTTTAACCTGCAAATGGATATGAAAGTATTTGTAACCGTATCACTCCTATCAAAATTATCAATAGAGGTATTATTTTTGTAGCTATACATACGTTAAATGGCGCAATACATTGTCGCACAATCCTAATTTTACTTGGGGTTAACATCAAAGTTATTGCTCCGATTGCAATAAGCTCATTTGGGGCTGGGAAATTTAAGGAAAATCACAGAATACAGAAATTGAACCAAAAATTTAATCATACATATATTTATACATACATTTAACTGGGTTAGAGAATTTTCAAAGTAAACAAAATTCTTTACAATTGCAGGTAATTGCACTATTTTTCTTTTCTGAACTCCTGAAATCGTTGATATCTTTAGATCTAATGTAAGAAGTAGTCTTCGAAATAGATCTTCGTTTGTACTGATCCTGGAGAATTTTTTTGTGTGGTGTTCCCGATATCTTCTGATATCCTTATTCCTAGCCTCCATCGCCTCTTCGGAGAATGTAACCAAAAGGGAGGACAGCTTCCTTGGCGATTGCTGATCCGTGAATTTACGTCACTTTCACTTAACTTCAATGATACACTGCAGACTCACCTCACACTTCTCCTCTGTGATAGTGATGTCCTCGGGGTAGGCTGAATATTTGACTTCTAATGCGGACTTGTAGCTAGGGTATGTGGAAAGGCCACGTATTTTAGATGTGATTCGAAGAAGAAAGAAGTGGTTTTTGGTAAAATGGCCAGAAACAATAATGGAAAGAGCTTCCTCTGGAGATAGTTCACTTTGCTTGGCCTCCTTTGTTCTCCATTCAGATAACACGCACCGCGCTCTTGAGAGAGTGTTTGTCGTCACCACTTTAATTATTATTGCGACAGACTCATCTCCTTTGCTTCGATAGCTCATCGAGGTGGCGAACGCTTACTCATCTGGTGATGTGCTAGCCCTAAAATCCTCTCTTTTCCTTCTCTTTGCCCTCTCACGGGATTCCTCAAACAGTTATTTCGGTCGGCCAATTTCAGCTAACTCAGTCGAACCTTCGAACAGTAATGATTTTAATTAACACATTGAAGCAAGAGATACTGATATCACTGCAACACATTACAATTCACACAGTAGATACTCACCGGATATCTTGGGAACATATTTATATAAGACCGGAAAATTTCAACTTCAGTTGGAGCCAACTTCCGAACTTTCTTCGGAAATAACGTGAGCTTTGCTCCCACTTACGAAGATAATTTGAGAAAAGATACTTTTGCATAAAACTTGCTAAAATATTTTTGGCATTGACGTCCTCATTAAAATTAAATTTGTTGCTTTACTAGTCCAGTATGCATTGTTTCTTTGATGATGTAGATTTTTTTTCCATTTTCAATAAATTTCTTCTGCATCTCAAGATGCGAGACATTTCTAAGATCCATTAAACCCTATGAAATCTTTTTTAAGTTAAAAATTAGTAAAATCTTACAAGACTACACTGATTGCAGCACTGTTAGCCAAAAATCCACGGAAGTGTATTGAAACTGGAAACTAAAAAACTACGGGTTCTCCTCCTCTAAAATTGCCTTTTTTTTCGAACGTAAAGAAGATACAACAGCTTCCATACTTAAAAACAAACAATCGTCTTCCTCTGGCAAAGCACTGCGCAGAACTGAATTCTAGCGAGAAATATTCGGACAAGCGATGCTTAAAAGTAACTTGCGCAGAGTATGCCGCAGGGTGAGGACCGTGATCGACTTTTTCCTAGAAGCCTCACACACGTGCAGGGGGACAATGCTCACCCCATTCACCCCCTGTGGCCTTTCGCAAAGAGAGCGGCGGTTGGGTTTTTTTCCGTAGGGGAACAATAAAAATGTGGCATAGCTAAGTCTTTTTCGGTAGCTGTTTACTCTGAAAGCGGTACGGAGCCGACAGCGGTTTTAATAATAATAATAATAATAATCGAGCGATTTGAAGACTGTAGTCCTCTCTTACAATTGACTCATTAGACGAACACGAACATCACGCCACCAGGGCCTAGAGTTAAAGTTAAAAAAATATAAACTATACATAGTTAACCAAATTATAAATCAAGCAAAACTAGATTTCCATGCAACGAAAAGATTTACATTTATATGTAATAACGTTCATTGAATAAATATACCGTCTAAAATTTGTTCTCCTTGATGGTGAACTTCTCCGAAATCGACTGATATCACGCGACTGGCATTTTCAACCTGAATGCTCCATGGTTGACGGGTCCCAGAGACTTCTCTGATCAACGGTAATACCAATGTAGTTGCGCATTTTGTAAACCAAATCCTGTAGAATCCGAATACACCATTCACAACTTCCTCACCGAAAGTCGAATAAATGACTTTTGGCCAGCTTTTTTCGATTTGGGACCACTGTGCGGCGTCATTGGTATGTATGTATTGAGTTTTAGAGAGGAAATTGGTTTCATTTATGGAATGTATAATGTTTATTAAAATTTTCAAATGCGAAAACTTCGCTTGCAATTGTAAGCAGAGTACTCAATTACCCACGAACGACCGAGAGGTATTGTCGTCCTCTTAAGGAATTATTTATATTCGAGCGCTTGAGCGTACGTGAACACCTACTTTGAATGAAATTTATTTTGATTCCGATGAGCCACGATCCCATATCAATTCTACCATCGATTGTTGCCACAACTCGCCTTCAAGCGTTTGCTCAGCTGTATCTGAGCTTATTACCCCCTTATTATCAGCCTATTTCACGCTTGAAAATGTCAGACCTTAGAGACTCGACCGTTTCAGGCTTCACTTGGTGGATGTTAATAGTATCCATATTTAGAGAATACACTTTCGTACTTTTCCGCCGAATTGTGTAGTGCCTACAATGCGTTTCACTGACTTGCGGCATCATACGGTACAAAAATTCAGTCCAAACTGAATTTTGGACTGGACTGAATTTGGAATTTGGGTTTGGAACGAATTGTTGAACCTGATGATGCCGCAAGTCGTAGCATGCTTCCCAATTAACGAATTCACTTTTTAACATTCATTCGGGTTTTTAAATGAATGAATTAACCCTTTATACAAGCATTCATTAACCTTGGAAACTTCAGGTTTAGTCGGACTTTAGAAATTGTGTAGATCGATTGTAGCATATAAAAAATAATTGTTTTTTTACACTCGATTATCCTAACTGACAAGATACTGGTACAATATTGTCATTCACACACAATAAGTGTAAACACAAAAGTAAGCTTCTTTGATCACTATGAAATTACATTTTCAGTCACTGTCATATGCCAAAAAATAAACCAATATCTTATGCCCATGGATTTTATTATCCTCTATCAAGGCTTCAGTATTAATTATTTGACATTTTCAGACTAAGGCCGTTTTCGAACTTGGCAAACGCCTAGTTAACTTGATATTAAGTTAACTTGATCCCAAGACCGACCGGGTAGAATCTTGACTTGACACTTTCGTAGCCCTTTTACGGTGGAAGAGACACCATGCGGCCTTCATTTCGTAAAACATACGAAATACGCGCTATCCGTGTCCATAATTATTGTGGGTGATTGAAGTGGATTACTTCTTTAAAATGCTTCCCAACCTTATACGGCAAAGTAACAGAGAATATTATTTTTAAAATCTTATTGCTTATGAATAAAATAATTCTCATATACCATAATATGGTGATTAACTAATGTCTTTCGATTACTTGGGGCTGCGAAAATGGACGACATATCGCTCACTGTATTTTACCACAATCAACGTCTTTGTGCAAAAAAAGGCATCATAATATTTTTTGCCTGTATGAAAAAACACGTAACAATATATTAATGCATTACACTCCGAACTAACTACCTATGATCTCTGACTGTTGACTGATAAATACGCGCTTTGTAACTAACATAATTAAGCTGAAAACAAATTACATTTACTCTGAAGGTTTATTGTCCCACTTCTTTGATGAATGCTGTGAAAACCTCTCCAATGTTAACGTTATAAACAATTATTATGTTCGTTAGCTAACAATAATGCTGCCAATGAAATTATGGCTACCATAGAGTACTTTCCATCGGACCATAATTCTTTCATATAATTTCTTTCATCATTATTTCATTTCTTTTCCTTCCACAGTAAGGAAGATAGATTTTGTAGGTTCAATGAAGTAAACAAGGACTGTACATTTACAATGCACGGAATTATTCACACAACTATTAGTTCTTACTACAACACACATAAACAACTATCTTTTATAAGTATATTCACATTTGAAAAGCCTTTAAATATAACGAATTCATCAATTTTTCCGCAAAAAAATAATAAATATCACACAATTATACGTAGTAATGAAAAAATAGTATCCATTTCAAAGTTTCTTCACTTCTATCTTCCGTACAAGCCCATGTTATCGCACACCGAGTTCCAACTTAAAACCTAGCAAGCATAGCAAGTCTCCTTTTTCGTTGACTTGGTATCTTTCCTCGATAGCAAGTGAACAAGCGCTTGGTGATGACTTATCCATGACGTCATAGCTTTCGATGCGTACTAGGTTTCAAGGCAAGATGCTAGATTTGTCAAGTTCGAAAACGGCCTTGGTATCTTTCCTCGATAGCTAGTGAACAAGCGCTTGGTGATGACTTGTCCATGACGTCATAGCTTTCGATGCGTACTAGGTTTCAAGGCAAGATTAAAAATTTGCCAAGTTCGAAACGGCCTAAGCTATACCGTCGAAAAATGAACTCATTGTTTAGAATTAATTATATACCTATGTTATTTCTTCCATTTTTGTTGTTGCTAAACTTCTTTTTAATCTCCTTGTTCTGCCGGGAGAACCTACACCCGTCAGTGCCTATCTCAACAGAAGATTGGGTACTGACAGACGCGACGGCACAAGTTTTCGGGTTGGCGTGTGAGCTTTCTAGGTTTCATGGGTCGCAAAATAATAAAATTGAATAATATGAGACGGCTGTCTGAACGTACCCTTTCTCTTTCGATTGGGATCAAAATGATGTGACAGCAATTCTTCCCATTGGAATGTACAGGAGGCCCGCTTGGTTCTGTTCAAACCGAACGACAAATTTCAAAAATTCTCTAAATCAACACGCATCCGGGGTGTATTTCTCATGGTCTCACGTATCTTTCCAAAACTCTATCGCTGAGCTGGAAAACTAGAAATGTCATCTAGGTATAGAGCTAGAAAGCGTTCTGAACAGAATGTAAGAGAATAAACGTAATGAGCCGAATTCGGGAGATGGAAATTTTGGATCCTTATCGGTTTTCACATTTTTATGCATTATAACACCAAAAACCGAATCTTCAAGGCACCTTATTTGCACAAATTTCCATGCATCCTATATTCGTAAATTCTGTCACTGCTACAACAATTGACGCGTGTCTACATTCAAACAATAAATAGGTCAATGGATGATATGGATCCCTTGCGCGCTGGGAGTTGCCCAAGCGGAGACGACGGTATGACGTTCATGCATACCGATAATATTCGAATCCGCGGAATCAAGGTCCTTATACCCAGGTCATGACACGATCTCATAATGCACTCTGATTACTTCATTTTGGATCGGGCTCGATGCTCCGTAGCACTGTTACTCTTCATTGAGTAGCCCAAATTGTTTAGCCTTGATCAATGTTACAAATACTCTTTTAAACATGATACTGAATTTGATTTAAAGCTTAATGGCGTATTGTAATTTTTAAGGCTACTGTGGTTTTCCCCCACTGCCGTGATTGAGAAGTTGACCCGGTGGAAAACCGGAGTAGCCTTCAAAATCACAATACGAGCTTTAGAGCTTTTTTACATCTGCGAAAAATACCGTGAACGAAATTTTTCCGGGGAATTACGTTTTAACTACTTCATGACTACTCCATCTTTACTCACAAAGAACTCCACCCTTATGGCCCGCTGTGCAATCTGAATGGCATTACATCCTAAAGTATAAATTTTTATCCACTTGGATGAACTTATGGTCAGTGCCTTACAACTCCAAATGTATCTCAGTGCCTCGATGGTAGACGGTTACTTTGGCTTTTTATTTTCAGGGCGTCAGGTGGTTTTAGAAAATCACTACCAAACTCCAACGGGCACTAAGGATGATATAAATAAGGAATACAATCAAAGTATAGAACAAACAATATCTTTATAAATCGTCATAATTTCTTGTCAGCACAAAGCATGTCCAATCTGGACCAGCACGACAATTCAACTATCCCGCATATAAATAAACAAACCGTTACCAAGAAAATCAAACCGATCAAATCCAGCCAAGACCCTACAATTTTATTTAATTAATTAAAAGTTCATACAAAATGTAACATTAATAGTTACAGACTCCCCATATATGCTATCGTAAATAATAACTGAAGTATCTTTCCATCAATGAATCTTCAATTCGTGTTATCGTTTAATAATTAGGCATTATGATTTCAGACACGTCATCGGTATGACGTAACCTACGAGTAGGTATATGTATGACAAACAGAATGAAAATCACATACCTAAGTTATCCCTCTTACCTGGGTAAATAACATGTAATTTGACATTATTTAATAACCCAGTCCGGTGGTTCACCAGGAAGCAACTCCGTCCCCCGAAAGGTGTAGCTCAAATTGATGGGGGCGATAAGAATCTGAAGTGTGGCCGGAGAGAGACTGACTAGACTGCAGAGTGTACATAAGACGTTTGCTCCCTTTCGTTTTCTTCAGATAAATTCATACACCGCGTTAGGTCGTTCAAGATGTGAAAATAGTTCAATCGTAACATAGTTGTCTACGCTGCTCACATTGCGTCATAGCGTAAGGACGAAAAGTCAGTGGTTTCTCTTCAGGCTTTTCTGAGAGTCGTTCAAAGCTTTCCTAAAGTTACACTCTTAAGTCTGTTTTAACATCCAGCTTACATTGAGTCCAAGACAATGGATTGAGACCCTGTATTTTACAAACAGACCCGACAGGCAATTTCATGATTCCCTCCTCTTGCGTTCGCCGTATTTAGGCGCTAACTAGCGGGAGACTCTTGTTAACCTATCTCGGATGGTGAATTTTCCACAATCCATCGTTACGCAATTCCAATAAAACAAGTTAAACCCGAGGGAAGTTAGCAATGGAAGATATAATCAAGGAGAAAGTTGGTTGTTACACACAGAAATGATCCGATTAATTCGACAAACAATCTGTTTTCAGTGTGGTATCCCCTGCCGAACACCCTCAAGGTGTCTTGTAGGGTAGGATTTGATTGATCAAGATGGATGAAATGGCCTTCGAGCCTGAGATAGAAAACACTGCTCTCTTCCGAGTTATGGTATACCTATCGTTATCGAGGGTTTGAACTCGTATCCGACTTATTCCCAAACCTTACTTTCTCGAGTGCCGTAGAAATATTTATAGCTTTTTTCGAAGTGAACTGGTCGTGATATAAAGTCGAAAAAGTAATGATCATCCTGAGAAGTAAATGTCTGTCTCCGAGCTGCAGCCTCGCAGTGTGGGCTTTCTCGGAAAGTATTTTTGCCTTGCACAGACGAAAGACGAGGAGGAGGCGTGAGTATGATTCGAGTGGTGAATGGTTGAGTTATGCTAGATCCTTCACGGCGGCAAGTGGGAGGGAAGGAATTCTATTCAAGATTTATACAAATATAATCGTCAGCATATATGGACCCTGTATCTTATTTTACGAAGGTAAGTAGTGGACTGCTTCCAACCTTACATAATGTGAACTTTTGGCCCAAAGATACTTAATTTAATTTAACAGCGTCGAAACCAGGCTAAAAACATGAAAAGGTTTACCCATATGGGATTCGGACTATGGAGCGAATGGGGAGCTATTGAATGTTAAGATGGCGGTGTATGATAATATTAAGGAAAGAGTGAGAGTTAACGGGGTTCTGAGTGATTGATTTGCAATAAAACAGGGCGTAAAGCTAGGTTGCGTAATGTCACCGCGACAGGTTAATGTCTTTATGGATAAATGTGTTAGAGATGCATGTAGAGAAAGCGACGGTATTTTGATTTGAAACGTAAACGTTCTAGTCGAAGTATATGCGAATGACGCTGTTATGATCTCAGAGACCCATCAGGGATTGCGAAAGTTCGTAGATAAAGTTTGTGACTTAACAGAGAGATTAGAATTGAAGTTAGATGCGTGCAAGACTAAAGTAGTAGTTGGTGATAAGGAGAATGGGGAGAATAACTGTATGATGAGGGCGAATGGTGAGGTTATTGAACAAGTGGATGATTTATTGTACTTGGGTAAGATGTTACCGAAAGGCGGACGGATAGATGAGGAGATAAAGATAGGTGCTAATTGTGGAAGGAAAGAGTTAGGTCGCAAGTGGAGCATATCAAGGAATGAGTGGCTGTTAAAGGAGGCGTAAATCGCCGTGTACAAAGGGGTACTTCTCCCAACATTGCTGCATGGTAGTGAAATGTCAGAATAGAGAGGGCAGTTAACTATACGCCGTGGGTATGAGTTATCTGAGGAGTGTTGGTGGCAAGAGTGGGTTGGATAGAATGATGAATGAGTGGGTAATAAATGAATGTGGCTCAGATGCTCCAGTAGTGGACATATGTGAAAGAAGTGTCCTTCGTTAGCAAGGCCATGTTGAGACAATGGATGAGAGTCGAATAACGAAACAGATATACCTATGTCAGAGTGGAGTGAAATGAAATGAATGGTGTGAGAGGTAGAGGTAAGCCGAGGAAGTTGTGGTTGAACGTGGGTCAGGAAATTCTTAGGAGGTGGAGTCTTAAACTTACTTATCTTACTTACTTCTTTTTCCCCAGGACATTATGCCTATTTATACGGTTTTCCTTATTTGAACCTTTGACAAATGTATTTCCTGTAACCTTAAATAAATTGATGCGTAAACCGTTATGCTCGATATTAAGGAAAATGATATAGTGCGGGATTTGATGACTTATTTGGAATATGCATTTGTGTGAATGATCGGCAGTGTTCAACAACTTAGCATGTATTTCCTTTCCGGCTATTCCCTTTTTCGGTGCGTGAGGAACCTGATTTTGAGTATACACTGACTCCATTGCGCGCACGTCAAAAACAGGAATTATCTATGGAAAAATCCTGAGGCCTATTTTTGGGATCCCGATTAGCAGGTAAAAAGATAGCAAATATTTTGGCCGAACAATCAATTAAATTATAATAAAATCTTAATTATAATGATTGATTAAAGGGAAAAGTGGTTCGAATAAAAGTGGTTTAAGACGCAAAATTAAGATTTAGCTTTCTGTTGCAACGAACGAGAGTGCTGAGTTAAAAACCCAATCTTATGCAAATATATTCGTTAGTAAACGCAAGACAATACTATTTTTTGGGTGAAATATGAAAAAAAGAACTTTCCATGACTTTATTTACGCACAAGCTTATTCACTATAGGGCGAATTACATAATACATTTTCTTGTTTCAACGATTTAATAACGGAATGTAGAAAAAATGAATGGAATTAGAGCAGGTGCTATTTCCCGCTTAGATTGTTCGGATATAATCATACAATTTTCCGTTTTATGCGGTGAAATTTTCCTCATGAAAACGCGCATGCATTCGTTTACAACAGTGAAATATAAAAATATTCCGATGGGGTACCGACATATACCATAGTTTCTGCAGACAGCTGACTGTAATAATAAGATTTGAAATTTACTCAATATACAGTCACTCCAATGGGTATATAATTGTGGAATCGCTGTCAGCTTGACAATCTTCGTCCACTCACCTCTGTTCCAAAACTGTCCTCCGGCATGTATAATTCTCCCTAATTTATTTAAAATTACTGGCAATAAAAAAAACTTGAATATATCAATTAATAAACGACTAGAGAAAAGATTACTTCACTTCACAGATAGTCGTTATAACGTCACAGCCTATCCGTGGCGGTAAAATATTTCCATATCGCGAAAAACTGAACCTATTGTTAACCAGTCATTTCTTGACTGATATTAAGAACTCAAGATATTAAGCAGGAATCGTCTTCACCGCGATTGTTTATGTTTCATACACAATACTCAGGAGAGCTGAGGTGGCCGTTTTTCGTGGGGATTAAAACTTGTGCACCTTTGGTGGACTACCTGGTACGCATGATCCAGGTGGTCTACGAATTATTTCATCCAGCTGATAAAATACACAGTCTCAATCTTCCTCCTTATGTTACAGGTAGTCAAATTTTACCTATCACACGCGAAATTTATCCTATCACACCCTTCTTTCCACCGCTCCAGCATACTTAATTCACTCCCATCTCATCGTCATTCTTTACATCGCGTTCCTTTCAAATAGGTCATGCTCGAGGACATCGAGGAAAAACTTTTACAATTTCAGATTCTTGCTATATTCATATCATCTCTAGATAATACTATTTCTATAACTCCAAAGGATACGGTATTTTGTCCTAAAGAGAACGATTCGACAACAATAGGAGGTGAGCCCTTGGTAACGTTTATTCTTAGCAACCGCATTCATTTCCGATCTTTCGATTAAAAAGGAACATGGGAAATACTTTGAGAAAATGCGTTCAAGGAGGTGATGATAATACGGATATGTATGGTGCTGGAGATACAGAACCGATGCCTAACGACAGTAACAACGTTGTCGGTGAGTCTTGAAGGATAGCTATGCCACTTTAACCCTGATTTACCTCCATGGTTGTTGGGATCGGTGTAATGTTAAATGGTTTCCTTTTTTTTAGCTTATGGTAGATGACTTTCAAGCTAGGAAAGTACTTAAAAATCATATTCATCATTAATGTTGGTGTTCTACGCTGGGGTAGCGTAACCTCTTCGTTTTAAGGGGGTTTTTTTCTTTTCCAGCAGGACACTGACTCATTGGTTCATCGATTAGAACCAATTTGGATTCGAAACATATCCAAAGGTATTTACGTAGGGAAAGGAGTCTCCGTAACCAGCAAAACTGAGGCGCCCGGCAGGGGAGGGTAACTGAGAACCTCCTTCTTACTACCGGGTGGTGCTTGGTTTTGTCCCAATAGGTCGCCTCGCCCGGAGAACCTGGAAAGAGGTGAAAGCCTCATTGCACTTCCAGGGGATACCGAGCGGGTCCCCTCGTTAGGAACTAGAGGGTAGGCTAGGGCGGAAACCTACCTTTCCCGGCTGTGCCCGACCTGCTGGTCAGGCGGATCGTACGGATAGGAAGGTCCTCCTCACTCAGATTTTTCCCACGTATTCCCCCCTTAGGACACGGAGACTCCACGGCTGCGAAGCAAGTATCTCAAGTAAATGGGACGAAAGCAGAAAACGATGGTCGATATGTACTGCTCCTGAAATATCACTACCTACTATTGATTACTAAATGTACTAAAGATACAGTCCCTCATTTTGAATTTCGCCAAGGAGTCGCTGTCAGTGTGGCCGTTTTCTTCCACTGTCCTTTGATCTATTTCAGTCTACACTACTGCCCATTTCATCAAATTTTACCGATTTCTGGAATCAATAAATAAAAAAATGGATTACAAAATTTATTTTGAGTGACAACTTTTCTCCACAGATAATCGTTCTTAAGTCCACGCCTATCTATGAGGGTATAATATCGCCAAATCGTGTAAACTGTGATTCCATTTATCCAGTCATTTCTTATGTTCCTTTGTTGCAACGAAGAATTATCCGAGTGTAAATTGTGGCAGTAATTGCAACCATCATAATCGCTTACTTATATACAATATGTATATACACGCAAGTACCAGATAGTCTACCAATTGTTTCATCTAGCTGATCCAAAGCGCTAAATACCTCTTCCTCTTTCTGTTAGGGGTAGTCCAAATATGCCCAATAATCCTATCACACTCATCTTTCCACCTGTCCAGCCAACTTAATCCTCGCATTACTACATCATTCTTTACTTATTTTTCTTTCAAATACTTGTTAGCCCATGATAGAGAAACTCTCTGTGACTACACCTGAAACGATTTTCAGTAAGACTTTCTTCTTACTCTCGTCTTTTTAACCCCCTGTAACTTTCCTCTATAAATGTACATACACACACATATAAATGTTTATACAGAAAGGAAGAGAGATGAGCCTTTTGTCATCGGTTAATGCATTTTTTCTTCAGACATGTGGTAAAAATAAGTGTATTCAGTTGTAGAAGATTTGTAAAAGTCACAATAAGGAACAATGTCTGCAACCATATCTTCATTCTAATGTGTTTGAGTAATTATTTCTTAGGCAAGACAAGCATCACCACAGATCATCATTAATTTGAGAGGTGTAGGATTACCTCTAATCTCAACATCATACACATCCATCCATGTGAAAGACCAAAAAGCCAGTTCTGGCTGAATATTCCTTGCTCTGTTGTTTGCCTTAGGCCTAAATTATTCTCCTTTAAGGTTAAGTGTAAATAAAACAGTGAAGAATGAATTTTGGAGGCTGTCTTGTTCATCACTACATGCTTGGAGCTTACATTGGGAAAATCCCGATCATTGGTGCCAGATATTATTCCCTATGCTCCATGCAAGTGTCTTTTATCATGAGGAATTGGGCCGGTGGAACTCTTGTCTGCCTTGGTACCCGAGTCAGTGGGGACACGGTACCAGTTTCTCAGCCAAATGAGTTGTGGTAATCTCAAGTCTCAACTATATGTCAGCCCCACTCGTAACATGCATGAGGCCAACCATTTATTTGTACAGTGCATTTAATGGAGTAAAAAGTGTTGCATGCCTCAGGAAAATGACTAATGAGTGCAGCCCGCGTGCTCCATTGTTTGTATACAAATATCAAATGGAACTTAAGCATTATAGTTTAGAAAGTTCTAGCATTGTGGATATTACAAAGTTTATATTATATAATACATAGTTGTGGGGTTCTGTTTAAAATTTGTATGCACACTGCACATGGTGTACATACATTAGATTTTTTTCCATGACATGCAATGAAAATATAATTTTTGTTAACCCCATGTGCTGAATTATACAGTTGAACGTGGAAACATGCAATGATTGGGGGGTTTCATTACTGACTACTGCAACTGGGACTATGGATTTGAGGCTCCCAATGGAACCTGGCTCCTGCTCCATTTGATTATATTTTCCTCAACAGCAGAGTCAGCTGGTAATGGGGTTTGCTCTTTTATGCAAAATTAAAATACTCAATGTATATGGCATGCAATTTTCTCATTAGGGCTCTACTGAATTGACTGATGGATACATTTTATGTAGGACCAAACATGCGTAGCGTCTTGTAGATGACAATTAGTCTTGGTATTCCAACCAGCAAAGGTGACCTTCACCTAAAAGATTCCCATTGGAACTCCAGCAACATTGTCACCTCCAGGACCCAACGCATATGTTGAAAACCCAAAAATAATGGAGAGATGAAATTGTCACAGTGTTTGTTCATATACATGCAAAAATCTGTAGTAGGTTATTGAGTTGTTTGTGGTCAAATGGTTTGAAATGGATTTATGATACAGACATATTGACCATGGAAGAAAGTTTTTAATAAATTTTGATTTCATATTGCAGCCAGACCTAATGAATTTATGGCCGGACCAGAGGTATCAGTTACTTCATCCACTTCATCCGTCGGGAAGCTCCCTAATAAGTCACGGCTATGGAGTCTAAGGAAACCATCAAAAGAGGCCCCTCACCATAGAGCTAAATACACGGAGGATGGTGAGTACTTTTTTTTCCTTAGAACTTATCTCATCTGAATATTTGACTGTTTATGTAAATACAATTCTTTTTGGAGTGGGAAATCTGTGTTTAGCAATCAAAGTAACAACATGCATTGAAATTGGCTCTTGATTATAATATTTGGGTTTCTTTGTTATATTTTTTCTGCCAAATTAATTAAAATGTATTTTGTGAACTTAACATCACGAGAAAATGAAAAGAAGGTACTGCAATTTCCATATAAAAATTTATTTTACGGGAAAGGATTAGGGAAGTGGAGAAGGGGTGGGCCTCCCTTTCTTTGCAAGGTGCGTAACTCTGGGGATAAAGTCACTCTGGTGATTATGCGTCACCATATGTTTTGTGAAGGGTGAGGCATTTTTCCTAATTCAGAAGCTGTCTTCATGTTCGCTAACCCTGATATTGAAAAGTAAATTCATCCATCTGAGAGATATATTATTACATTCTTCGCAGCAACCTTCATGAAGTCTAGTTTTTTAGTCCAAGTATGTTTCTCAAAGTGTTTATATTGTAGATAGCAGCACTGACTTCTCCTTTCTGTAGATATTGTAATTTCATGAGAGAGATTTACCAAGGAAGGATATCCTCCTCCTCTTTGGACAAGACTCTACCTCTCGTGTCCCACTTTTAATCACCTTCTGAGCCAATGCTGTCTGTTTCCATCTGTGCAGTGTGTCAGTTAGAACTTCCAAGTATCCGTTGCGGACAGGTATTTGGTTGATTGCGACGAGCTCCTTCGTTTGGTTCACATTAGACAAGCGAATGGTGCACAGTCTGTGTATCAAGGAGTGGAAGGCTTACATTTTAATTGAATGTGGAGTAGTTAGTGCACGTGTAATGGATATTCACAAGTTCTAATTAATACACTGCACTGATAGAAACTGACAGCATTGATAGAAACATACAGCAGTATTAAGGTGTTCCAATGAACCAATATTCATACCCCATTGGCCATCCTCATTTCTGGCATGGCATTTGGAATTTATAGGAGATGGATTTGTATGGAATGGTTCATAAGATTTTCTTATATATTTTTGATATCTCGAAGACATTAAAGATAATGTTTTAGCCCAAAACTGTTTATGGTTATGCTTCGAAAAAGTAACCTTCCTTCAAAAGCTTTGGGTGTTCAACCAAATAACTTACTCTTAATGCAGGTTTTTTCTTCTAGCATGTGTTTTTAACATAGGTGTATATTTATGCCTTTAGAATCCCTGAAACATCTTTTTGCTACAGTTAAGCTTTAAGGTGAAGCGATATGTACCCAAGGTTTAACAAATTATAGAAAGGATGTCATCAATCACTCACAATTTTATGGAAAAACTTCAGTTGAGGCATGCAATAAAAAATAAGTGATCCTTTGCCTAAGGTTGATTAAGGAAATCATGCACTTTTCATTATTACGCTAGTAGTATTTTCTTGCATGGCACTCCACTCTTAATTTGTAGTAGAGTGTTCATTTGCGACTTCAGATTATGTGAACTCTGTTTGCAAAAAGTATTAATTTTTGCCATTGTTTAATTTTTTCAGAGTTCCAGCAAGTCATAAAAAACATTAATGGGGTAAATGAGGAGTACATTAGCCGAATGGAAGGGAATCATGTACTTGAGTTGAATAGCTTGCGAGGGGAATATGCAGAAAAGCTTCGCATATACACAAAGTATGTAGTAGAGCTGGAACAAAAGGTGCTTCAACTGCAAGAGGATTGGATAAAATGCCAGACGTTACTTGGCATGGAGGTTAGTGACATTGAAGAAATGCCTGTCCTTATACTCAAATCTAAATTTTTTCTATTAAAAAGGCCTAAGTGATATACATACTCAATCCAATTTTAAAGATAATATTTGGCGAAACTTAGTGGAGATTAACAAGATTGAGCATTTATTATGAAACAATTTCTATATTCCACACTTTATAGCCATGCTAGATTTCAATGCCTATGGCATCATTGTCATGGCACCCTGACCAATAAATGTAGATATCGTTTATGTTGGCAATAAAAGGAATCATACAATGAGTTTGATGAATAAGGCTATACCTAATCATTCTATATACTTTGATAGTGGAATTAGAATATCATTTTCTTTATGTTAACCCAAATTTTTGAATTTTTTTTTTTATACTCAACTCGGTCTTAAGCTAAACTTTGTCTGGATGGTAAAAAAATATTTCCCCTTTATCTTAACAGAGTACCTACATTCTTCAATCATTTCTCTTTTGAATACCTAGCATTTTGGGTCAAAGCTGGGACTTAAAATGGGAGAAAAATCATTTTTTTTACATGAAAATTACAAAAAAGTTAAAACCATTTTCCTTTAATTGCAACCAAAATCTGAATTCCTCGATATTGAACGGAATACTCTAGCAGGTGAAGCTGCCACAGTTTCTTTCTCCCCTGTAGATTAAAGTGGTCGAGAGGATACATTAGCTTAAATATATCAGCACTCCGCATTGTATCATAGTATCTGGTTTGCAGGCCACATCTTCATTATTATTATTTCTAAACTTTACCCACTAACCATATTCTGAGACGAGAAATAGGCTAGAAAGTTCAATATCAGTTAATTTCTTGGCCAAAAAAGGAAGTCATCAAATTTTTATGGTTGGTTTTTTTCACAGAAATGCCCTCCTTTAATTATTTGTAGTATAGGTACCATCATGAAGTAGGGTAATTTCTATATGGGGCTACCAATAAATGGAGCTTGTTAATTTGTATTTAACTGACATCTTGTGAGCCTATCGTATTAATGATCTTTATTAATTGGCGCAGGAAAAAGAGGAAGTGGTTAAACTTGAAGTAGACAAGACAGAGTCAAGGTTCTTGTCTTTGCCGCCTATATCAGCAGCATCAGCCGTCAAAATAGACTCTCTGACGGCAATGACCTTGAACATGGCAGCACCATTTTTGACCAGTCAACTGTCAACTCAACAATCTCCGGAGACACTGCCAGCTCCTGAATCATTGCTCAACACCTGCAAAGACACCTGCGAAGGCAACAAGAGAACTGCGTCTCCCATGGAGACCACATCTGCTTCACTGCCAATTCCTCCCGCTCCACCGATGAGCGAAGTGGATGGACCACAGCCACCTCCTCCTCCAGACCCACCAATTACATTAACCCTCATGACAGGCTCATGTGGACTAATAATATTAGATTCCTAATCAATCAATTTAAAAAGGCCTCAATATCAAACGAAATTTTATTAATTAGTTATTGATTTTTTCCCCTCATTGGACATTCTGATTTTCTTGAATGAAAATTAAATAAAATGAATTTGAAAAGCAGTAGCTATTCTGTATGTTACATTGATTTTGTATTCTCCGTCGGCTTCTGTAATTAGGGAGCAAACGTTAAGGGTGAGCTGAGGGTGATTCATGAAAAGACTCAATTTTCTAACATCTAATGCCAACACTGCCGCCTTCTACGAAGCACAGTAACGAAAGAACTTGGTTTTGAATTGGGAGCTGGTAGGAAAACCATGTGACGAGGCTAAACTCCTGTGGCGACATTTGAACAATCACTCCAAGAGAAATTTCTTCATTATTACTTACTTCCGCCGGTATTCACCTTGCTCTGTCAGTTCGAGCCATTACCACCGGCTGGTGACGAATCTAGGTTCACTTGGAGACTTAAGACTTCAAATTCAGGCATTGAAAGGGGTCAACAGGGGATAAAGGACACAGAAAAACAAACAGATTAAAGAAAACTCTTCTCCCCAAAGCCATTTCTCGCGCTACTTACTTGGTCTCGTACGATGTACAGATGTCACTTTTTCATGTATGATAATGGCAATGTATGATGAAAGTAAGGTAGGTGTGAGAATTAATGGGGTTCAGAGTGATTGGTTTGCAATGAAACAGGGCGTGAAGCGAGAATGCATAATTTCACAATGGCTGTTTAATGCATTAATGGATAAATGTGTTAGAGATGCATTTAATGAAAGTACGGTGTTGTAATTGGAACAGTAAACGTGCGAGTTATAGTAAATGCAGATGATAAGACTAAATGAAAAGTGAAATTTAAGGAGAATAACTGTATGATGATGGCGAATGTTGAATTAATTAAACCAGTAGATTATTTTGTGTAATTAGGTAAGATGTTGTGAACCAGTGTGTCAGTACATCGGATATATCTCTTAGTGGTGGGTTGCGGGATATAGTATAATGGTACTCAAGGTAGTCCTTTCAGAAGGGATCCTAGCTAGAGCAGAATAGAGAGGACGAGCCTGGGATACCACTATGTTTTGGTTGCTCTTGTGGCATAGTGGCGAGAATGAGCCAAAACTGACCGGTAGAGCGCTGTAACCGTTAGCAGGGAAAGCTGCACGTGGTGAGGGTACTGCGAAGGCTAGTAACCTTACATACTCTATTACAACTTACTGCTAAACGTCAAAATGTTGCCTCGGACGGCCGAAGCCACGATGGGTGGCGGAGGCTGAATAAGTTTGGCCCATTAAGATACGGACTGGAAAGGAACTGAACCCTCGGAATTTGAGAAGAGTGTATGGAAAGGAGCATGTGTTGCTGATCAAAATGTATTTGAGACGGATGAATGTTTTAGGTGTATGTGAAACTAAGTGTAAGGGGCAGGATGCTGTTCCCAAAGATGGTGGTAGTCTGGCATTATGGTCAGGATTTGAACATAATGTACAAAGAGTCAAGGTTAAGGACTCATTCTCAATGAGAGAGCTGAGTTGCTAGTAAGGAATTACGAGTTAGTATCCCCTAGATAGCTCTGGGTTTGCATAATAGTAGGTATGAGGAGAGTTGTGATTGTGGCGTGCTATGCACCAGTGGATGGAGAGAGTGACCGCGTGAGAGATGAGTTTTGGGAAAAACTGGGAGAGGTTTTGAATGAATTTGATCCTGGTGAGAGAATAGTATAAGTAGGTGACATGAATGGGTGGGTTGGTGTGAGGGGAGATGCATCTGAGAGAGTGGTTGAGCCTTTTGGTGACACCCGAGCGAATGATAATGGTGAGTGTGTGTTTAGGAAAAGGATTGTTGTGTCGAATACATGGTTTAGACATAAGAGAATACATATGTATACTTGGCAAAGGAGTGTGGAGTGAAAGCATGATTGATTTTATTGGGTATAATGAGAGATTGAGATAGTTAGTTTGGGACACGCGAGTGAGGAGGGGTGCTGAATGTGGAACAGACCACTATTTGGTACTCTCCAAAGTGAATCTGGGCAGACAGTGTGTACGAAGGAAGAATGTTGCGCGTAAGCAGTTGAGAGTGAAAGTGGAAGGGTTGCTAGACGTTGCTCTATCGTCGAAGCATATAGAATGGGAGGAGCATACCAGAAACGAAAATGTGAATGATGCGTGGGAGTGTTTAAAAGGAGTGACTGTGGAATGTGCTGAATGTGTATGTGGAAAAGGAGTGGTAGGAAGAACGAAAGGTGATGGTTGGTGGAATGAAGAAGTGAAAATTGCAGTCAGAGAAAAGAAAGAGGCATACAAGGATATGATTGCTGCCAAATCTGAGGACGATCGTACTAAGGCATGTGAGATTTACGGAAAGAAAAAGAATGAATGCAAAATCGTTGTGGAAGAAAGAAAAGAATGAATGCGTGCGGATGAAGCTAACAAAATGCAGAGTGATTTTGAAGGTAATAAAAAGCTGTTTTGGAAGTGGGTAAAAAGGGCTAAGATTGGTGACGGCATGGGAATGAAAGCCGTAAAGAACAAAATTGGAGAGATGATGTGGGACGAGAGCAATGTCAGGGACATGGGATATTAGGAGTTTGAAAAACAGGAGGGCGTGTATGAAACAGTGTGTGGGGTAGATGAGGCAAAAGAGGTTTGCAAGGATAGGTCAGTATGGAGGAAATTATTGAAGCAGAGTTAGGTGTACAATTATGTATGAAATGAGTGAAACATTTTGACTGGGCCTGAATCTGAATGTGATGTTTTCATGCATCCATCTAGTTATTACTATTAATTACTTTTGGAAAATCATTAAACATATAATTTTAAAGGTATTTTTTAGGTTCGCTAATGCTTGACTCTATTTATATCTTGGATATATCTTATCTCTATATATATATTTTGGAAGATAGTATGGTTTATCTCTGATTATTTTTACTCTTCTTCAATAACTGTTTAAATCATTTAACGAAACTATTTCAAATTAGGTACATGGAGTATTTTTTTTAAATTTCTTTTAACCTGCAAATGGATATGAAAGTATTTGTAACCGTATCACTCCTATCAAAATTATCAATAGAGGTATTATTTTTGTAGCTATACATACGTTAAATGGCGCAATACATTGTCGCACAATCCTAATTTTACTTGGGGTTAACATCAAAGTTATTGCTCCGATTGCAATAAGCTCATTTGGGGCTGGGAAATTTAAGGAAAATCACAGAATACAGAAATTGAACCAAAAATTTAATCATACATATATTTATACATACATTTAACTGGGTTAGAGAATTTTCAAAGTAAACAAAATTCTTTACAATTGCAGGTAATTGCACTATTTTTCTTTTCTGAACTCCTGAAATCGTTGATATCTTTAGATCTAATGTAAGAAGTAGTCTTCGAAATAGATCTTCGTTTGTACTGATCCTGGAGAATTTTTTTGTGTGGTGTTCCCGATATCTTCTGATATCCTTATTCCTAGCCTCCATCGCCTCTTCGGAGAATTTAACCAAAAGGGAGGACAGCTTCCTTGGCGATTGCTGATCCGTGAATTTACGTCACTTTCACTTAACTTCAATGATACACTGCAGACTCACCTCACACTTCTCCTCTGTGATAGTGATGTCCTCGGGGTAGGCTGAATATTTGACTTCTAATGCGGACTTGTAGCTAGGGTATGTGGAAAGGCCACGTATTTTAGATGTGATTCGAAGAAGAAAGAAGTGGTTTTTGGTAAAATGGCCAGAAACAATAATGGAAAGAGCTTCCTCTGGAGATAGTTCACTTTGCTTGGCCTCCTTTGTTCTCCATTCAGATAACACGCACCGCGCTCTTGAGAGAGTGTTTGTCGTCACCACTTTAATTATTTTTGCGACAGACACATCTCCTTTGCTTCGATAGCTCATCGAGGTGGCGAACGCTTACTCATCTGGTGATGTGCTAGCCCTAAAATCCTCTCTTTTCCTTCTCTTTGCCCTCTCACGGGATTCCTCAAACAGTTATTTCGGTCGGCCAATTTCAGCTAACTCAGTCGAACCTTAAAAACAGTAATGATTTTAATTAACACATTGAAGCAAGAGATACTGATATCACTGCAACTCATTACAATTCACACAGTAGATACTCACCGGATATCTTGGGAACATATTTATATAAGACCGGAAAATTTCAACTTCAGCGGGAGCCAACTTCCGAACTTTCTTCGGGAATAACGTGAGCTTTGCTCCCACTTACGAAGATAATTTGAGAAAAGATACTTTTGCATAAAACTTGCTAAAATATTTTTGGCATTGACGTCCTCATTAAAATGAAATTTGTTGCTTTACTAGTCCAGTATGCATTGTTTCTTTGATGATGTAGATTTTTTTCCGCTCTCAATAAATTTCTTATGCATCTCAAGATGCGAGACATTTCTAAGATCCATTAAACCCTATGAAATCTTTTTTAAGTTAAAAATTAGTAAAATCTTACAAGACTACACTGATTGCACCACTGTTAGCCAAAAATCCACGGAAGTGTATTGAAACTGGAAACTAATAAACTACGGGTTCCCCTCTTCGAAAATTGCCTTCTCTTTTTTCAAACGTAAAGAAGATACAACAGCTTCCATACTTAAAAACAAACAATCGTCTTCCTCTGGCAAAGCACTGCGCAGAACTGAATTCTAGCGAGAAATATTCGGACAAGCGATGCTTAAAAGTAACTTGCGCAGAGTATGCCGCAGGGTGAGGACCGTGATCGACTTTTTCCTAGAAACTTCACACACGTGCAGGGGGACAATGCTCACCCCATTCACCCCCTGTGGCCTTTCGCAAAGAGAGCGGCGGTTGGGTTTTTTCCGTAGGGGAACAATAAAAATGTGGCATAGCTCAGTCTTTTTCGGTAGCTGTTTACTCTGAAAGCGGTACGGAGCCGACAGCGGTTTTAATAATAATAATAATAATAATCGAGCGATTTGAAGACTGTAGTCCTCTCTTACAATTGACTCATTAGACGAACACGAACATCACGCCACCAGGGCCTAGAGTTAAAGTTAAAAAAAAATACTAAACATAGTTAACCAAATTATAAATCAAGCAAAACTAGATTTCCATGCAACGAAAAGATTTACATTCATATGTAATAACGTTCATTGAATAAATATACCGTCTTAAATTTGTTCTCCTTGATGGTGAACTTCTCCGAAATCGACTGATATCACGCGACTGGCATTTTCAACCTGAATGCTCCATGGTTGACGGGTCCCAGAGACTTCTCTGATCAACGGTAATACCAATGTAGTTGCGCATTTTGTAAACCAAAACCTGTAGAATCCGAATACACCATTCACAACTTCCTCACCGAAAGTCGAACAAATGACTTTTGGCCAGCTTTTTTCGATTTGGGACCACTGTGAGGCGTCATTGGTATGTATGTATTGAGTTTTAAGAGAGGAAATTGGTTTCATTTATGGAATGTATAATATTAATTAAAATTTTCAAATGCGAAAACTTCGCTTGCAATTGTAAGCAGAGTACTCAATTACCCACGAACGACCGAGAGGTATTGTCGTCGTTTTAAGGAATTATTTATATTCGAGCGCTTGAGCAAACGTGAACACTTGCTTTGAATGAAATTTATTTTGATTCCGATGAGCCACGATCCCATATCAATTCTACCATCGATTGTTGCCACAACTCGCCTTCAAGCGTTTGCTCAGCTGTATCTGAGCTTATTACCCCCTTATTATCAGCCTATTTCACGCTTGAAAATGTCAGACCTTAGAGACTCGACCGTTTCAGGCTTCACTTGGTGGATGTTAATAGTATCCATATTTAGAGAATACACTTTCGTACTTTTCCGCCGAATTGTGTAGTGCCTACAATGCGTTTCACTGACTTGCGGCATCATACGGTACAAAAATTCAGTCCAAACTGAATTTTGGACTGGACTGAATTTGGAATTTGGGTTTGGAACGAATTGTTGAACCTGATGATGCCGCAAGTCGTAGCATGCTTCCCAATTAACGAATTCACTTTTTAACATTCATTCGGGTTTTTAAATGAATGAATTAACCCTTTATACAAGCATTCATTAACCTTGGAAACTTCAGGTTTAGTCGGACTTTAGAAATTGTGTAGATCGATTGTAGCATATAAAAAATAATTGTTTTTTTACACTCGATTATCCTGACAAGATACTGGTACAATATTGTCATTCACACACAATAAGTGTAAACACAAAAGTAAGCTTCTTTGATCACTATGAAATTACATTTTCAGTCACTGTCATATGCCAAAAAATAAACCAATATCTTATGCCCATGGATTTTATTATCCTCTATCAAGGCTTCAGTATTAATTATTTGACATTTTCAGACTAAGGCCGTTTTCGAACTTGGCAAACGCCTAGTTAACTTGATATCAAGTTAACTTGATCCCAAGACCGACCGGGTAGAATCTTGACTTGACACTTTCGTAGCCCTTTTACGGTGGAAGAGACACCATGCGGCCTTCATTTCGTAAAACATACGAAATACGCGCTATCCGTGTCCATAATTATTGTGGGTGATTGAAGTGGATTACTTCTTTAAAATGCTTCCCAACCTTATACGGCAAAGTAACAGAGAATATTATTTTTAAAATCTTATTGCTTATGAATAAAATAATTCTCATATACCATAATATGGTGATTAACTAATGTCTTTCGATTACTTGGGGCTGCGAAAATGGACGACATATCGCTCACTGTATTTTACCACAATCAACGTCTTTGTGCAAAAAAAGGCATCATAATATTTTTTGCCTGTATGAAAAAACACGTAACAATATATTAATGCATTACACTCCGAACTAACTACCTATGATCTCTGACTGTTGACTGATAAATACGCGCTTTGTAACTAACATAATTAAGCTGAAAACAAATTACATTTACTCTGAAGGTTTATTGTCCCACTTCTTTGATGAATGCTGTGAAAACCTCTCCAATGTTAACGTTATAAACAATTATTATGTTCGTTAGCTAACAATAATGCTGCCAATGAAATTATGGCTACCATAGAGTACTTTCCATCGGACCATAATTCTTTCATATAATTTCTTTCATCATTATTTCATTTCTTTTCCTTCCACAGTAAGGAAGATAGATTTTGTAGGTTCAATGAAGTAAACAAGGACTGTACATTTACAATGCACGGAATTATTCACACAACTATTAGTTCTTACTACAACACACATAAACAACTATCTTTTATAAGTATATTCACATTTGAAAAGCCTTTAAATATAACGAATTCATCAATTTTTCCGCAAAAAAATAATAAATATCACACAATTATACGTAGTAATGAAAAAATAGTATCCATTTCAAAGTTTCTTCACTTCTATCTTCCGTACAAGCCCATGTTATCGCACACCGAGTTCCAACTTAAAACCTAGCAAGCATAGCAAGTCTCCTTTTTCGTTGACTTGGTATCTTTCCTCGATAGCAAGTGAACAAGCGCTTGGTGATGACTTATCCATGACGTCATAGCTTTCGATG
This sequence comes from Ceriagrion tenellum, assembly GCA_963169105.1. Taxonomy (NCBI): domain Eukaryota; kingdom Metazoa; phylum Arthropoda; class Insecta; order Odonata; family Coenagrionidae; genus Ceriagrion; species Ceriagrion tenellum. The sequence goes on from OY720636.1 coordinate 154,667,818, forward strand.
CGTACTAGGTTTCAAGGCAAGATGCTAGATTTGTCAAGTTCGAAAACGGCCTTGGTATCTTTCCTCGATAGCTAGTGAACAAGCGCTTGGTGATGACTTGTCCATGACGTCATAGCTTTCGATGCGTACTAGGTTTCAAGGCAAGATTCTAAATTTGCCAAGTTCGAAACGGCCTAAGCTATACCGTCGAAAAATGAACTCATTGTTTAGAATTAATTATATACCTATGTTATTTCTTCCATTTTTGTTGTTGCTAAACTTCTTTTTAATCTCCTTGTTCTGCCGGGAGAACCTACACCCGTCAGTGCCTATCTCAACAGAAGATTGGGTACTGACAGACGCGACGGCACAAGTTTTCGGGTTGGCGTGTGAGCTTTCTAGGTTTCATGGGTCGCAAAATAATAAAATTGAATAATATGAGACGGCTGTCTGAACGTACCCTTCACTTTCGATTGGGATCAAAATGATGTGACAGCAATTCTTCCCATTGGAATGTACAGGAGGCCCGCTTGGTTCTGTTCAAACCGAACGACAAATTTCAAAAATTCTCTAAATCAACACGCATCCGGGGTGTATTTCTCATGGTCTCACGTATCTTTCCAAAACTCTATCGCTGAGCTGGAAAACTAGAAATGTCATCTAGGTATAGAGCTAGAAAGCGTTCTGAACAGAATGTAAGAGAATAAACGTAATGAGCCGAATTCGGGAGATGGAAATTTTGGATCCTTATCGGTTTTCACATTTTTATGCATTATAACACCAAAAACCGAATCTTCAAGGCACCTTATTTGCACAAATTTCCATGCATCCTATATTCGTAAATTCTGTCACTGCTACAACAATTGACGCGTGTCTACATTCAAACAATAAATAGGTCAATGGATGATATGGATCCCTTGCGCGCTGGGAGTTGCCCAAGCGGAGACGACGGTATGACGTTCATGCATACCGATAATATTCGAATCCGCGGAATCAAGGTACTTATACCCAGGTCATGACACGATCTCATAATGCACTCTGATTACTTCATTTTGGATCGGGCTCGATGCTCCGTAGCACTGTTACTCTTCATTGAGTAGCCCAAATTGTTTAGCCTTGATCAATGTTACAAATACTCTTTTAAACATGATACTGAATTTGATTTAAAGCTTAACGGCGTATTGTGATTTTTAAGGCTACTGTGGTTTTCCCCCACTGCCGTGATTGAGAAGTTGACCCGGTGAAAAACCGGAGTAGCCTTCAAAATCACAATACGAGCTTTAGAGCTTTTTTTACATCTGCGAAAAATACCGTGAACGAAATTTTTCCGGGGAATTACGTTTTAACTACTTCATGACTACTCCATCTTTACTCACAAAGCACTCCACCCTTAAGGCCCGCTGTGCAATCTGAATGGCATTACATCCTAAAGTATAAATTTTTATCCACTTGGATGAACTTATGGTCAGTGCCTTACAACTCCAAATGTATCTCAGTGCCTCGATGGTAGACGGTTACTTTGGCTTTTTATTTTCAGGGCGACAGGTGGTTTTAGAAAATCACTACCAAACTCCAACGGGCACTAAGGATGATATAAATAAGGAATACAATCAAAGTATAGAACAAACAATATCTTTATAAATCGTCATAATTTCTTGTCAGCACAAAACATGTCCAATATGGACAAGCACGACAATTCAACTATCCCGCATATAAATAAACAAACCGTTACCAAGAAAATCAAACCGATCAAATCCAGCCAAGGCCCTACAATTTTATTTAATTAATTAAAACTTAATACAAAATGTAACATTAATCGTTACAGACTCCCCATCGATGCTACGGTAAATAATAACTGAAGTATCTTTCCATCAATGAATCTTCAATTCGTGTTATCGTTTAATAATTAGGCATTATGATTTCAGACACGTCATCGGTATGACGTAACCTACGAGTAGGTATATGTATGACAAACAGAATGAAAATCACATACCTAAGTTATCCCTCTTACCTGGGTAAATAACATGTAATTTGACATTATTTAATAACCCAGTCCGGTGGTTCCCCAGGAAGCAACTCCGTCCCCCGAAAGGTGTAGCTCAAATTGATGGGGGCGATAAGAATCTGAAGTGTGGCCGGAGAGAGACTGACTAGACTGCAGAGTGTACATAAGACGTTTGCTCCCTTTCGTTTCCTTCAGATAAATTCATACACCGCGTTAGGTCGTTCAAGATGTGAAAATAGTTCAATCGTAACATAGTTGTCTACGCTGCTCACATTGCGTCATAGCGTAAGGACGAAAAGTCAGTGGTTTCTCTTCAGGCTTTTCTGAGAGTCGTTCAAAGCTTTCCTAAAGTTACACTCTTAAGTCTGTTTTAACATCCAGCTTACATTGAGTCCAAGACAATGGATTGAGACCCTGTATTTTACAAACCGACCCGACAGGCAATTTCATGATTCCCTCCTCTTGCGTTCGCCGTATTTAGGCGCTAACTAGCGGGAGACTCTTGTTAACCTATCTCGGATGGTGAATTTTCCACAATCCATCGTTACGCAATTCCAATAAAACAAGTTAAACCCGAGGGAAGTTAGCAATGGATAGATATAATCAAGGAGAAAGGTGGTTGTTACACACAGAAATGATCCGATTAATTCGACAAACAGTCTGTTTTCAGTGTGGTATCCCCTGCCGAACACCCTCAAGGTGTCTTGTAGGGTAGGATTTGATTGATCAAGATGGATGAAATGGCCTTCGAGCCTGAGATAGAAAACACTGCTCTCTTCCGAGTTATGGTATACCTATCGTTATCGAGGGTTTGAACTCGTATCCGACTTATTCCCAAACCTTACTTTCTCGAGTGCCGTATAAATATTTATAGCTTTTTTCGAAGTGAACTGGTCGTGATATAAGGTCGAAAAAGTAATGATCATCCTGAGAAGTAAATGTCTGTCTCCGAGCTGCAGCCTCGCAGTGTGGGCTTTCTCGGGAAGTATTTTTGCCTTGCACAGACGAAAGACGAGGAGGAGGCGTGAGCATGATTCGAGTGGTGAATGGTTGAGTTATGCTAGATCCTTCACGGCGGCAAGTGGGAGGGAAGGAATTCTATTCAAGATTTATACAAATATAATCGTCAGCATATATGGACCCTGTATCTTATTTTGCGAAAGTAAGTAGTGGACTGCTTCCAACCTTACATAATGTGAACTTTTGGCCCAAAGATACTTAATTTAATTTAACAGCGTCGAAACCAGGCTAAAAACATGAAAAGGTTTACCCATATGGGATATAAGATATAAAAAACTTTACATACCAGATTTAGGCCAGTGTTAACAACAGATTGCCGACAATAGAGTGAAGAAAATAGCCACGGAAAACTTCCACTAAAAGGAGTGCGGCTGATATCACGACGCGGGAAAAATATTTGGTAAAATCATACAAAAGTGAGAAGATTGGATAAAATTGAGAAGATTGGATGTTTCACGTGCATGTGAAACTGAGCGCAAGGAGCGGGATTGTGATACTGTAGATGGCGGTGGTCTGGCAGTGTGGTGAGGAGTTGGCAATAATGTACGCGGGCGGCAGTCAAGGTGTAGGACTCATTCTCAGTGAGAGAGAGCTTTACTAAGTTACTTACGAAAGTTACTAGTTAGGAAGTACGAGTTAGTATCCCCTAGATTGATCTGGGTTCTAAGTTTGTAATGATGAAAATAGGCAGTAGGAGAGTTGTGATTGCGGATTTCTATGCACCATTGGACGGAGAGATTTACAGTTTACGTTTGTTTATTTGGATGAAGGCATAAGACAAGGCAAATAAAAAGAATCTGTGGAAGGTTTTGAGGGACTATGGAGCGAATGGGGAGCTATTGAATGTTAAGATGGCGGTGTATGATAATATTAAGGAAAGAGTGAGAGTTAACGGGGTTCTGAGTGATTGATTTGCAATAAAACAGGGCGTAAAGTTAGGTTGCGTAATGTCACCGCGACAGGTTAATGTCTTAATGGATAAATGTGTTAGAGATGCATGTAGAGAAAGCGACGGTATTTTGATTTGAAACGTAAACGTTCGAGTCGTAGTATATGCGAATGACGCTGTTATGATCTCAGAGACTCATCAGGGATTGCGAAAGTTCGTAGATAAGGTTTGTGACTTAACAGAGAGATTAGAATTGAAGTTAGATGCGTGCAAGACTAAAGTAGTAGTTGGTGATAAGGAGAATGGGGAGAATAACTGTATGATGAGGGCGAATGGTGAAGTTATGGAACAAGTGGATGATTTATTGTACTTGGGTAAGATGTTACCGAAAGGCGGACGGATAGATGAGGAGATAAAGAGAGGTGCTAATTGTGGAAGGAAAGAGTTAGGTCGCAAGTGGAGCATATCAAGGAATGAGTGGCTGTTAAAGGAGGCGAAAATCGCCGTGTACAAAGGGGTACTTCTCCCAACATTGCTGCATGGTAGTGAAATGTCAGAATAGAGAGGGCAGTTAACTATACGCCGTGGGTATGAGTTATCTGAGGAGTGTTGGTGGCAAGAGTGGGTTGGATAGATTGATGAATGAGTGGGTAATAAATGAATGTGGCTCAGATGCTCCAGTAGTGGACATATGTGAAAGAAGTGTCCTTCATTAGCAAGGCCATGTTGAGACAATGGATGAGAGTCGAATAACGAAACAGATATACCTATGTCAGAGTGGAGTGAAATGAAATGAATGGTGTGAGAGGTAGAGGTAAGCCGAGGAAGTTGTGGTTGAACGTGGTTGAGGAAATTCTTAGGAGGTGGAGTCTTAAACTTACTTATCTTACTTACTTCTTTTTCCCCAGGACATTATGCCTATTTATACGGTTTTCCTTATTTGAACCTTTGACAAATGTATTTCCTGTAACCTTAAATAAATTGATGCGTAAACCGTTATGCTCGATATTAAGGAAAATGATATAGTGCGGGATTTGATGACTTATTTGGAATATGCATTTGTGTGAATGATCGGCAGTGTTCAACAACTTAGCATGTATTTCCTTTCCGGCTATTCCCTTTTTCGGTGCGTGAGGATCCTGATTTTGAGTATACACTGACTCCATTGCGCGCACGTCAAAAACAGGTATTATCTATGGAAAAATCCTGAGGCCTATTTTTGGGATCCCGATTAGCAGGTAAAAAGATAGCAAATATTTTGGCCGAACAATCAATTAAATTATAATAAAATCTTAATTATAATGATTGATTAAAGGGAAAAGTGGTTCGAATAAAAGTGGTTTAAGACGCAAAATTAAGATTTAGCTTTCTGTTGCAACGAACGAGAGTGCTGAGTTAAAAACCCAATCTAATGCAAATATATTCGCAAGTAAACGCAAGACAATACTATTTTTTGGGTGAAATATGAAAAAAAGAACTTTCCATGACTTTATTTACGCACAAGCTTATTCACTAAAGGGCGAATTACATAATACATTTTCTTGTTTCAACGATTTAATTACGGAATGTAGAAAAAATGAATGGAATTTGAGCAGGTGCTATTTCCCGCTTAGATTGTTCGGATACAATCATACAATTTTCCGTTTTATGCGGTGCAATTTTCCTCATGAAAACGCGCATGCATTCATTTACAACAGTGAAATATAAAAATATTCCGATGGGGTACCGATATATACCATAGTTTCTGCAGACAGCTGACTGTAATAATAAGATTGGAAATTTACTCAATATATAGTCCCTCCAATGGGTATTTAATTGTGGAATCGCTGTCAGCTTGACAATCTTCGTCCACTCACCTCTGTTCCAAAACTGTCCTCCGGCATATATAATTCTCCCTAATTTATTTAAAATTACTGGATATAAAAAAAACTTGAATATATCAATTAATAAACGACTAGAGAAATGATTACTTCACTTCACAGTTAGTCGTTATAACGTCACAGCCTATCCGTGGCGGTAAAATATTTCCTAATCGCTAAAAACTGTACATATTGTGAACCAATCATTTCTTGATTGATATTAAGAACTCTACAGATTTTAAATTATTGCAGGAATCGTCTTCACCGCGATCGTTTATGTTTCATACACAATACTCAGGAGAGCTGAGGTGGCCGTTTTTCGGGGGGATTAAAACTTGTGCACCTTTGGTAGACTACCTGGTACGCATGATCCAGGTGGTCTACGAATTATTTCATCCAGCTGATAAAATACACAGTCTCAATCTTCCTCCTTATGTTACAGGTAGTCAAATTTTACCTATCACACGCGAAATTTATCCTATCACACCCTTCTTTCCACCGCTCCAGCATACTTAATTCACTCCCATCTCATCGTCATTCTTTACATCGCGTTCCTTTCAAATAGTTCATGCTCGAGGACATCGACGAAAAACTTTTACAATTTCAGGTTCTTGCTATATTCATATCATCTTGAGATAATACTATAACTCCAAAGGATACGGTATTTTGTCCTAAAGAGAACGATTCGACAACAATAGGAGGTGAGCCCTTGGTAACGTTTATTCTTAGCAACCGCATTCATTTCCGATCTTTCGATTAAAAAGGAACATGGGAAATACTTTGAGAAAATGCGTTCAAGGAGGTGATGATAATACGGATATGTATGGTGCTGGAGATACAGAACCGATGCCTAACGACAGTAACAACGTTGTCGGTGAGTCTTGAAGGATAGCTATGCCACTTTAACCCTGATTTACCTCCATGGTTGTTGGGATCGGTGTAATGTTAAATGGTTTCCTTTTTTTTAGCTTATGGTAGATGACTTTCAAGCTAGGAAAGTACTTAAAAATCATATTCATCATTAATGTTGGTGTTCTACGCTGGGGTAGCGTAACCTCTTCGTTTTAAGGGGGTTTTTTTCTTTTCCAGCAGGACACTGACTCATTGGTTCATCGATTAGAACCAATTTGGATTCGAAACATATCCAAAGGTATTTACGTAGGGAAAGGAGTCTCCGTAACCAGCAAAACTGAGGCGCCCGGCAGGGGAGGGTAACTGAGAACCTCCTTCTTACTACCGGGTGGTGCTTGGTTTTGTCCCAATAGGTCGCCTCGCCCGGAGAACCTGGAAAGAGGTGTAGGCCTCATTGCACTTCCAGGGGATACCGAGCGGGTCCCCTCGTTAGGAACTAGAGGGTAGGCTAGGGCGGAAACCTACCTTTCCCGGCTGTGCCCGACCTGCTGGTCAGGCGGATCGTACGGATAGGAAGGTCCTCCTCACTCAGATTTTTCCCACGTATTCCCCCCTTAGGACACGGAGACTCCACGGCTGCGAAGCCTGTATCTCAAGTAAATGGGACGAAAGCAGAAAACGATGGTCGATATGTACTGCTCCTGAAATATCACTACCTACTATTGATTACTAAATTTACTAAAGATACAGTCCCTCATTTTGAATTTCGCCAAGGAGTCGCTGTCAGTGTGGCCGGTTTCTTCCACTGTCCTTTGATCTATTTCAGTCTACTAGCGTCTACACTACTGCCCATTTCATCAAATTTTACCGATTTCTGGAATCAATAAATAAAAAAATGGATTATAAAATTTATTTTGACTGACAACTTCTCCCCACAGATAATCGTTCTTAAGTCCACGCCTATCTATGAGGGTATAATATCGCCATATCGTGTAAACTGTGATTCCATTTATCCAGTCATTTCTTATGTTCCTTTGTTGCAACGAAGAATTATCCGAGTGTAAATTGTGGCAGTAGTTGTCATCATCATAATCGCTTACTTATATACAATATGTAATACACATGGGAGATGAGGTGGGCAATGTCATGATGATGATTAATTTTTGTATAACTTTCATAGACTACCTGGTACGCAAGTACCAGATAGTCTACCAATTGTTTCATCTAGCTGATCCAAAGCGCTAAATACCTCTTCCTCTTTCTGTTAGGGGTAGTCCAAATATGCCCAATAATCCTATCACACTCATCTTTCCACCTGTCCAGCCAACTTAATCCTCGCATTACTACATCATTCTTTACTTATTTTTCTTTCAAATACTTGTTAGCCCATGATAGAGAAACTCTCTGTGACTACACCTGAAACGTTTTTCAGTAAGACTTTCTTCTTACTCTCGTCTTTTTATCCCCCTGTAACTTTCCTCTATAAATGTACATACACACACATATAAATGTTTATACAGAAAGGAAGAGAGATGAGCCTTTTGTCATCGGTTAATGCATTTTTTCTTCAGACATGTGGTAAAAATAAATGTATTCAGTTGTAGAAGATTTGTAAAAGTCACAACAAGGAACAATGTCTGCAACCATATCTTCATTCTAATGTGTTTGAGTAATTATTTCTTAGGCAAGACAAGCATCACCACCGATCATCATTAATTTGAGAGGTGTAGGATTACCTCTAATCTCAACATCATACACATCCATCCATGTGAAAGACCAAAATGCCAGTTCTGGCTGAATATTCCTTGCTCTGTTGTTTGCCTTAGGCCTAAATTATTCTCCTTTAAGGTTAAGTGTAAATAAAACAGTGAAGAATGAATTTTGGAGGCTGTCTTGTTCATCACTACATGCTTGGAGCTTACATTGGGAAAATCCCGATCATTGGTGCCAGATATTATTCCCTATGCTCCATGCAAGTGTCTTTTATCATGAGGAATTGGGCCGGTGGAACTCTTGTCTGCCTTGGTACCCGAGTCAGTGGGGACACGGTACCATTTTCTCAGCCAAATGAGTTGTGGTAATCTCAAGTCTCAACTATATGTCAGCCCCACTTGTAACATGCATGAGGCCAACCATTTATTTGTACAGTGCATTTAATGGAGTAAAAAGTGTTGCATGCCTCAGGAAAATGACTAATGAGTGCAGCCCGCGTGCTCCATTGTTTGTATACAAATATCAAATGGAACTTAAGCATTATAGTTTAGAAAGTTCTAGCATTGTGGATATTACAAAGTTTATATTATATAATACATAGTTGTGGGGTTCTGTTTAAAATTTGTATGCACACTGCACATGGTGTACATACATTAGATTTTTTTCCATGACATGCAATGAAAATATAATTTTTGTTAACCCCATGTGCTGAATTATACAGTTGAACGTGGAAACATGCAATGATTGGGGGGTTTCATTACTGACTACTGCAACTGGGACTATGGATTTGAGGCTCCCAATGGAACCTGGCTCCTGCTCCATTTGATTATATTTTCCTCAACAGCAGAGTCAGCTGGTAATGGGGTTTGCTCTTTTATGCAAAATTAAAATACTCAATGTATATGGCATGCAATTTTCTCATTAGGGCTCTACTGAATTGACTGATGGATACATTTTATGTAGGACCAAACATGCGTAGCGTCTTGTAGATGACAATTAGTCTTGGTATTCCAACCAGCAAAGGTGACCTTCACCTAAAAGATTCCCATTGGAACTCCAGCAACATTGTCACCTCCAGGACCCAACGCATATGTTGAAAACCCAAAAATAATGGAGAGATGAAATTGTCACAGTGTTTGTTCATATACATGCAAAAATCTGTAGTAGGTTATTGAGTTGTTTGTGGTCAAATGGTTTGAAATGGATTTATGATACAGACATTTTGACCATGGAAGAAAGTTTTTAATAAATTTTGATTTCATATTGCAGCCAGACCTAATGAATTTATGGCCGGACCAGAGGTATCAGTTACTTCATCCACTTCATCCGTCGGGAAGCTCCCTAATAAGTCACGGCTATGGAGTCTAAGGAAACCATCAAAAGAGGCCCCTCACCATAGAGCTAAATACACGGAGGATGGTGAGTACTTTTTTTTCCTTAGAACTTATCTCATCTGAATATTTGACTGTTTATGTAAATACAATTCTTTTTGGAGTGGGATATCTGTGTTTAGCAATCAAAGTAACAACATGCATTGAAATTGGCTCTTGATTATAATATTTGGGTTTCTTTGTTATATTTTTTCTGCCAAATTAATTAAAATGTATTTTGTGAACTTAACATCACGAGAAAATGAAAAGAAGGTACTGCAATTTCCATATAAAAATTTATTTTACGGGAAAGGATTAGGGAAGTGGAGAAGGGGTGGGCCTCCCTTTCTTTGCAAGGTGCGTAACTCTGGGGATAAAGTCACTCTGGTGGTTATGCGTCACCATATGTTTTGTGAAGGGTGAGGCATTTTTCCTAATTCAGAAGCTGTCTACATGTTCGATAACCCTGATATTGAAAAGTAAATTCATCCGTCTGAGAGATATATTATTACATTCATCGCAGCAACCTTCATGAAGTCTGCTTTTTTAGTCCAAGTATGTTTCTCAGAGTGTTTCTATGGTAGAAAGCAGCACTGACTTCTCCTTTCTGTAGATATTGTAATTTCATGAGAGAGATTTACCAAGGAAGGATATCCTCCTCCTCTTTGGACAAGATTCTACCTCTCGTGTCCCACTTTTAATCACCTTCTGAGCCAATGCTGTCTGTTTCCATCTGTGCAGTGTGTCAGTTAGAACTTCCAAGTATCCGTTGCGGACAGGTATTTGGTTGATTGCGACGAGCTCCTTCGTTTGGTTCACATTAGACAAGCGAATGGTGCACAGTCTGTGCATCAAGGAGTGGAAGGCTTACATTTTAATTGAATGTGGAGTAGTTAGTGCACGTGTAATGGATATTCACAAGTTCTAATTAATACACTGCACTGATAGAAACTGACAGCATTGATAGAAACATACAGCAGTATTAAGGTGTTCCAATGAACCAATATTCATATCCCATTGGCCATCCTCATTTCTGGCATGGCATTTGGAATTTTTGGGGGATGGATTTGTATGGAATGGTTCATAAGATTTTCTTATATATTTTTGATATCTCGAAGACATTAAAGATAATGTTTTAGCCCAAAACTGTTTATGGTTATGCTTCGAAAAAGTAACCTTCCTTCAAAAGCTTTGGGTGTTCAACCAAATAACTTACTCTTAATGCAGGTTTTTTCTTCTAGCATGTGTTTTTAACATAGGTGTATATTTATGCCTTTAGAATCCCTGAAACATCTTTTTGCTACAGTTAAGCTTTAAGGTGAAGCGATATGTACCCAAGGTTTAACAAATTATAGAAAGGATGTCATCAATCACTCACAATTTTATGGAAAAACTTCAGTTGAGGCATGCAATAAAAAATAAGTGATCCTTTGCCTAAGGTTGATTAAGGAAATCATGCACTTTTCATTATTACGCTAGTAGTATTTTCTTGCATGGCACTCCACTCTTAATTTGTAGTAGAGTGTTCATTTGCGACTTCAGATTATGTGAACTCTGTTTGCAAAAAGTATTAATTTTTGCCATTGTTTAATTTTTTCAGAGTTCCAGCAAGTCATAAAAAACATTAATGGGGTAAATGAGGAGTACATTAGCCGAATGGAAGGGAATCATGTACTTGAGTTGAATAGCTTGCGAGGGGAATATGCAGAAAAGCTTCGCATATACACAAAGTATGTAGTAGAGCTGGAACAAAAGGTGCTTCAACTGCAAGAGGATTGGATAAAATGCCAGACGTTACTTGGCATGGAGGTTAGTGACATTGAAGAAATGCCTGTCCTTATACTCAAATCTAAATTTTTTCTATTAAAAAGGCCTAAGTGATATACATACTCAATCCAATTTTAAAGATAATATTTGGCGAAACTTAGTGGAGATTAACAAGATTGAGCATTTATTATGAAACAATTTCTATATTCCACACTTTATAGCCATGCTAGATTTCAATGCCTATGGCATCATTGTCATGGCACCCTGACCAATAAATGTAGATATCGTTTATGTTGGCAATAAAAGGAATCATACAATGAGTTTGATGAATAAGGCTATACCTAATCATTCTATATACTTTGATAGTGGAATTAGAATATCATTTTCTTTATGTTAACCCAAATTTTTGAATTTTTTTTTTTATACTCAACTCGGTCTTAAGCTAAACTTTGTCTGGATGGTAAAAAAATATTTCCCCTTTATCTTAACAGAGTACCTACATTCTTCAATCATTTCTCTTTTGAATACCTAGCATTTTGGGTCAAAGCTGGGACTTAAAATGGGAGAAAAATCATTTTTTTTACATGAAAATTACAAAAAAGTTAAAACCATTTTCCTTTAATTGCAACCAAAATCTGAATTCCTCGATATTGAACGGAATACTCTAGCAGGTGAAGCTGCCACAGTTTCTTTCTCCCCTGTAGATTAAAGTGGTCGAGAGGATACATTAGCTTAAATATATCAGCACTCCGCATTGTATCATAGTATCTGGTTTGCAGGCCACATCTTCATTATTATTATTTCTAAACTTTACCCACTAACCATATTCTGAGACGAGAAATAGGCTAGAAAGTTCAATATCAGTTAATTTCTTGGCCAAAAAAGGAAGTCATCAAATTTTTATGGTTGGTTTTTTTCACAGAAATGCCCTCCTTTAATTATTTGTAGTATAGGTACCATCATGAAGTAGGGTAATTTCTATATGGGGCTACCAATAAATGGAGCTCGCTAATTTGTATTTAACTGACATCTTGTGAGCCTATCGTATTAATGATCTTTATTAATTGGCGCAGGAAAAAGAGGAAGTGGTTAAACTTGAAGTAGACAAGACAGAGTCAAGGTTCTTGTCTTTGCCGCCTATATCAGCAGCATCAGCCGTCAAAATAGACTCTCTGACGGCAATGACCTTGAACATGGCAGCACCATTTTTGACCAGTCAACTGTCAACTCAACAATCTCCGGAGACACTGCCAGCTCCTGAATCATTGCTCAACACCTGCAAAGACACCTGCGAAGGCAACAAGAGAACTGCGTCTCCCATGGAGACCACATCTGCTTCACTGCCAATTCCTCCCGCTCCACCGATGAGCGAAGTGGATGGACCACAGCCACCTCCTCCTCCAGACCCACCAATTACATTAACCCTCATGACAGGCTCATGTGGACTAATAATATTAGATTCCTAATCAATCAATTTAAAAAGGCCTCAATATCAAACGAAATTTTATTAATTAGTTATTGATTTTTTCCCCTCATTGGACATTCTGATTTTCTTGAATGAAAATTAAATAAAATGAATTTGAAAAGCAGTAGCTATTCTGTATGTTACATTGATTTTGTATTCTCCGTCGGCTTCTGTAATTAGGGAGCAAACGTTAAGGGTGAGCTGAGGGTGATTCATGAAAAGACTCAATTTTCTAACATCTAATGCCAACACTGCCGCCTTCTACGAAGCACAGTAACGAAAGAACTTGGTTTTGAATTGGGAGCTGGTAGGAAAACCATGTGACGAGGCTAAACTCCTGTGGCGACATTTGAACAATCACTCCAAGAGAAATTTCTTCATTATTACTTACTTCCGCCGGTATTCACCTTGCTCTGTCAGTTCGAGCCATTACCACCGGCTGGTGACGAATCTAGGTTCACTTGGAGACTTAAGACTTCAAATTCAGGCATTGAAAGGGGTCAACAGGGGATAAAGGACACAGAAAAACAAACAGATTAAAGAAAACTCTTCTCCCCAAAGCCATTTCTCGCGCTATTTACTTCGTCTCATACGATGTACGGATGTCACTTTTTCATGTATGATAATGGCAATGTATGATGAAAGTAAGGTAGGTGTGAGAATTAATGGGGTTCAGAGTGATTGGTTTGCAATGAAGCAGGGCGTGAAGCGAGAATGCATAATTTCACAATGGCTGTTTAATGCATTAATGGATAAATGTGTTAGAGATGCATTTAATGAAAGTACGGTGTTGTAATTGGAACAGTAAACGTGCGAGTTATAGTAAATGCAGATGATAAGACTAAATGAAAAGTGAAATTTAAGGAGAATAACTGTATGATGATGGCGAATGTTGAATTAATTAAACCAGTAGATTATTTTGTGTAATTAGGTAAGATGTTGTGAACCAGTGTGTCAGTACACCGGATATATCTCTTATTGGTGGGTTGCGGGATATAGTATAATGGTACTCAAGGTAGTCCTTTCAGAAGGGATCCTAGCTAGAGCAGAATAGAGAGGACGAGCCTGGGATACCACTATGTTTTGGTTGCTCTTGTGGCATAGTGGCGAGAATGAGCCAAAACTGACCGGTAGAGCGCTGTAACCGTTAGCAGGGAAAGCTGCACGTGGTGAGGGTACTGCGAAGGCTAGTAACCTTACATACTCTATTACAACTTACTGCTAAACGTCAAAATGTTGCCTCGGACGGCCGAAGCCACGATGGGTGGCGGAGGCTGAATAAGTTTGGCCCATTAAGATACGGACTGGAAAGGAACTGAACCCTCGGAATTTGAGAAGAGTGTATGGAAAGGAGCATGTGTTGCTGATCAAAATGTATTTGAGACGGATGAATGTTTTAGGTGTATGTGAAACTAAGTGTAAGGGGCAGGATGCTGTTCCCAAAGATGGTGGTAGTCTGGCATTATGGTCAGGATTTGAACATAATGTACACAGAGTCAAGGTTAAGGACTCATTCTCAATGAGAGAGCTGAGTTGCTAGTAAGGAATTACGAGTTAGTATCCCCTAGATAGCTCTGGGTTTGAATGATAGTAGGTATGAGGAGAGTTGTGATTGTGGCGTGCTATGCACCAGTGGATGGAGAGAGTGACCGCGTGAGAGATGAGTATTGGGAAACACTGGGAGAGGTTTTGAATGAATTTGATCCTGGTGAGAGAATAATATAAGTAGGTGACATGAATGGGTGGGTTGGTGTGAGGGGAGATGCATCTGAGAGAGTGGTTGAGCCTTTTGGTGACACCCGAGCGAATGATAATGGTGAGTGTGTGTTTAGAAAAAGGATTGTTGTGTCGAATACATGGTTTAGACATAAGAGAATACATATGTATACTTGGCAAAGGAGTGTGGAGTGAAAGCATGATTGATTTTATTGGGTATAATGAGAGATTGAGATAGTTAGTTTGGGACACGCGAGTGAGGAGGGGTGCTGAATGTGGAACAGACCACTATTTGGTACTCTCCAAAGTGAATCTGGGCAGACAGTGTGTACGAAGGAAGAATGTTGCGCGTAAGCAGTTGAGAGTGAAAGTGGAAGGGTTGCTAGACGTTGCTCTATCGTCGAAGCATATAGAATGGGAGGAGCATACCAGAAACGAAAATGTGAATGATGCGTGGGAGTGTTTAAAAGGAGTGACTGTGGAATGTGCTGAATGTGTATGTGGAAAAGGAGTGGTAGGAAGAACGAAAGGTGATGGTTGGTGGAATGAAGAAGTGAAAATTGCAGTCAGAGAAAAGAAAGAGGCATACAAGGATATGATTGCTGCCAAATCTGAGGACGATCGTACTAAGGCATGTGAGATTTACGGAAAGAAAAAGAATGAATGCAAAATCGTTGTGGAAGAAAGAAAAGAATGAATGCGTGCGGATGAAGCTAACAAAATGCAGAGTGATTTTGAAGGTAATAAAAAGCTGTTTTGGAAGTGGGTAAAAAGGGCTAAGATTGGTGACGGCATGGGAATGAAAGCCGTAAAGAACAAAATTGGAGAGATGATGTGGGACGAGAGCAATGTCAGGGACATGGGATATTAGGAGTTTGAAAAACAGGAGGGCGTGTATGAAACAGTGTGTGGGGTAGATGAGGCAAAAGAGGTTTGCAAGGATAGGTCAGTATGGAGGAAATTATTGAAGCAGAGTTAGGTGTACAATTATGTATGAAATGAGTGAAACATTTTGACTGGGCCTGAATCTGAATGTGATGTTTTCATGCATCCATCTAGTTATTACTATTAATTACTTTTGGAAAATCATTAAACATTAAATTTTAAAGGTATTTTTTAGGTTCGCTAATGCTTGACTCTATTTATATCTTGGATATATCTTATCTCTATATATATATTTTGGAAGATAGTATGGTTTATCTCTGATTATTTTTACTCTTCTTCAATAACTGTTTAAATCATTTAACGAAACTATTTCAAATTAGGTACATGGAGTATTTTTTTTAAATTTCTTTTAACCTGCAAATGGATATGAAAGTATTTGTAACCGTATCACTCCTATCAAAATTATCAATAGAGGTATTATTTTTGTAGCTATACATACGTTAAATGGCGCAATACATTGTCGCACAATCCTAATTTTACTTGGGGTTAACATCAAAGTTATTGCTCCGATTGCAATAAGCTCATTTGGGGCTGGGAAATTTAAGGAAAATCACAGAATACAGAAATTGAACCAAAAATTTAATCATACATATATTTATACATACATTTAACTGGGTTAGAGAATTTTCAAAGTAAACAAAATTCTTTACAATTGCAGGTAATTGCACTATTTTTCTTTTCTGAACTCCTGAAATCGTTGATATCTTTAGATCTAATGTAAGAAGTAGTCTTCGAAATAGATCTTCGTTTGTACTGATCCTGGAGAATTTTTTTGTGTGGTGTTCCCGATATCTTCTGATATCCTTATTCCTAGCCTCCATCGCCTCTTCGGAGAATGTAACCAAAAGGGAGGACAGCTTCCTTGGCGATTGCTGATCCGTGAATTTACGTCACTTTCACTTAACTTCAATGATACACTGCAGACTCACCTCACACTTCTCCTCTGTGATAGTGATGTCCTCGGGGTAGGCTGAATATTTGACTTCTAATGCGGACTTGTAGCTAGGGTATGTGGAAAGGCCACGTATTTTAGATGTGATTCGAAGAAGAAAGAAGTGGTTTTTGGTAAAATGGCCAGAAACAATAATGGAAAGAGCTTCCTCTGGAGATAGTTCACTTTGCTTGGCCTCCTTTGTTCTCCATTCAGATAACACGCACCGCGCTCTTGAGAGAGTGTTTGTCGTCACCACTTTAATTATTTTTGCGACAGACTCATCTCCTTTGCTTCGATAGCTCATCGAGGTGGCGAACGCTTACTCATCTGGTGATGTGCTAGCCCTAAAATCCTCTCTTTTCCTTCTCTTTGCCCTCTCACGGGATTCCTCAAACAGTTATTTCGGTCGGCCAATTTCAGCTAACTCAGTCGAACCTTCGAACAGTAATGATTTTAATTAACACATTGAAGCAAGAGATACTGATATCACTGCAACACATTACAATTCACACAGTAGATACTCACCGGATATCTTGGGAACATATTTATATAAGACCGGAAAATTTCAACTTCAGTTGGAGCCAACTTCCGAACTTTCTTGGGGAATAACGTGAGCTTTGCTCCCACTTACGAAGATAATTTGAGAAAAGATACTTTTGCATAAAACTTGCTAAAATATTTTTGGAATTGACGTCCTCATTAAAATGAAATTTGTTGCTTTACTAGTCCAGTATGCATTGTTTCTTTGATAATGTAGATTTTTTTCCATTTTCAATAAATTTCTTATGCATCTCAAGATGCGAGATATTTCTAAGATCCATTAAACCCTATGAAATCTTTTTTAAGTTAAAAATTAGTAAAATCTTACAAGACTACACTGATTGCACCACTGTTAGCCAAAAATCTACGGAAGTCTTTTGAAACTGGAAACTAAAAAGCTACGGGTTCTCCTCTTCAAAAATTGCCTTCTCTTTTTTCGAACGTAAAGAAGATACAACAGCTTCCATACTTAAAAACAAACAATCGTCTTCCTCTGGCAAAGCACTGCGCAGAACTGAATTCTAGCGAGAAATATTCGGACAAGCGATGCTTAAAAGTAACTTGCGCAGAGTATGCCGCAGGGTGAGGACCGTGATCGACTTTTTCCTAGAAGCCTCACACACGTGCAGGGGGACAATGCTCACCCCATTCACCCCCTGTTGCCTTTCGCAAAGAGAGCGGCGGTTGGGTTTTTTCCGTAGGGGAACAATAAAAATGTGGCATAGCTCAGTCTTTTTCGGTAGCTGTTTACTCTGCAAGCGGTACGGAGCCGACAGCGGTTTTAATAATAATAATAATAATAATCGAGCGATTTGAAGACTGTAGTCCTCTCTTACAATTGACTCATTAGACGAACACGAACATCACGCCACCAGGGCCTAGAGTTAAAGTTAAAAAAAAATACTAAACATAGTTAACCAAATTATAAATCAAGCAAAACTAGATTTCCATGCAACGAAAAGATTTACATTCATATGTAATACCGTTCATTGAATAAATATACCGTCTAAAATTTGTTCTCCTTGATGGTGAACTTCTCCGAAATCGACTGATATCACGCGACTGGCATTTTCAACCTGAATGCTCCATGGTTGACGGGTCCCAGAGACTTCTCTGATCAACGGTAATACCAATGTAGTTGCGCATTTTGTAAACCAAAACCTGTAGAATCCGAATACACCATTCACAACTTCCTCACCGAAAGTCGAACAAATGACTTTTGGCCAGCTTTTTTCGATTTGGGACCACTGTGCGGCGTGATTGTATTTAGTTTTAAGAGAGGAAATTGGTTTCATTTATGGAATGTATAATATTAATTAAAATTTTCAAATGCGAAAACTTCGCTTGCAATTGTAAGCAGAGTACTCAATTACCCACGAACGACCGAGAGCTATTGTCGTCGTTTTAAGGAATTATTTATATTCGAGCGCTTGAGCAAACGTGAACACTTGCTTTGAATGAAATTTATTTTGATTCCGATGAGCCACGATCCCATATCAATTCTACCATCGATTGTTGCCACAACTCGCCTTCAAGCGTTTGCTCAGCTGTATCTGAGCTTATTACCCCCTTATTATCAGCCTATTTCACGCTTGAAAATGTCAGACCTTAGAGACTCGACCGTTTCAGGCTTCACTTGGTGGATGTTAATAGTATCCATATTTAGAGAATACACTTTCGTACTTTTCCGCCGAATTGTGTAGTGCCTACAATGCGTTTCACTGACTTGCGGCATCATACGGTACAAAAATTCAGTCCAAACTGAATTTTGGACTGGACTGAATTTGGAATTTGGGTTTGGAACGAATTGTTGAACCTGATGATGCCGCAAGTCGTAGCATGCTTCCCAATTAACGAATTCACTTTTTAACATTCATTCGGGTTTTTAAAAGAATGAATTAACCCTTTATACAAGCATTCATTAACCTTGGAAACTTCAGGTTTAGTCGGACTTTAGAAATTGTGTAGATCGATTGTAGCATATAAAAAATAATTGTTTTTTTACACTCGATTATCCTAACTGACGAGATACTGGTACAATATTGTCATTCACACACCATAAGTGTAAACACAAAAGTAAGCTTCTTTGATCACTATGAAATTACATTTTCTTTATTACACAACCTTATACGGCAAAGTAACAGAGAATATTATTTTTTAAATCTTATTGCTTATGAATAAAATAATTCTCATATACCATAATATGGTGATTAACTAATGTCTTTCGATTACTTGGGGCTGCGAAAATGGACGACATATCGCTCACTGTATTTTACCACAATCAACGTCTTTGTGCAAAAAAAGGCATCATAATATTTTTTGCCTGTATGAAGAAACACGTAACAATATATTAATGCATTACACTCCGAACTAACTACCTATGATCTCTGACTGTTGACTGATAAATACGCGCTTTGTAACTAACATAATTAAGCTGAAAACATATTACATTTACTCTGAAGGTTTATTGTCCCACTTCTTTGATGAATGCTGTGAAAACCTCTCCAATGTTAACGTTATAAACAATTATTATGTTCGTTAGCTAACAATAATGCTGCCAATGAAATTATGGCTACCTTAGAGTACTTTCCATCGGACCATAATTCTTTCATATTATTTCTTTCATCATTATTTCATTTCTTTTCCTTCCACAGTAAGGAAGATAGATTTTGTAGGTTCAATGAAGTAAACAAGGACTGTACATTTACAATGCATGGAATTATTCACACAACTATTAGTTCTTACTACAACACACATAAACAACTATCTTTTATAAGTATATTCACATTTGAAAAGCCTTTAAATATAACGAATTCATCAATTTTTCCGCAAAAAAATAATAAATATCACACAATTATACGTAGTAATGAAAAAATAGTATCCATTTCAAAGTTTCTTCACTTCTATCTTCCGTACAAGCCCATGTTATCGCACACCGAGTTCCAACTTAAAACCTAGCAAGCATAGCAAGGCTCCTTTTTCGTTGACTTGGTATCTTTCCTCGATAGCAAGTGAACAAGCGCTTGGTGATGACTTATCCATGACGTCATAGCTTTCGATGCGTACTAGGTTTCAAGGCAAGATTCTAAATTTGCCAAGTTCGAAACGGCCTAAGCTATACCGTCGAAAAATGAACTCATTGTTTAGAATTAATTATATACCTATATTATTTCTTCCATTTTTGTTGTTGCTAAACTTCTTTTTAATCTCCTTGTTCTGCCGGGAGAACCTACACCCGTCAGTGCCTATCTCAACAGAAGATTGGGTACTGACAGACGCGACGGCACAAGTTTTCGGGTTGGCGTGTGAGCTTTCTAGGTTTCATGGGTCGCAAAATAATAAAATTGAATAATATGAGACGGCTGTCTGAACGTACCCTTCACTTTCGATTGGGATCAAAATGATGTGACAGCAATTCTTCCCATTGGAATGTACAGGAGGCCCGCTTGGTTCTGTTCAAACCGAACGACAAATTTCAAAAATTCTCTAAATCAACACGCATCCGGGGTGTATTTCTCATGGTCTCACGTATCTTTCCAAAACTCTATCGCTGAGCTGGAAAACCAGAAATGTCATCTAGGTATAGAGCTAGAAAGCGTTCTGAACAGAATGTAAGAGAATAAACGTAATGAGCCGAATTCGGGAGATGGAAATTTTGGATCCTTATCGGTTTTCACATTTTTATGCATTATAACACCAAAAACCGAATCTTCAAGGCACCTTATTTGCACAAATTTCCATGCATCCTATATTCGTAAATTCTGTCACTGCTACAACAATTGTCGCGTGTCTACATTCAAACAATAAATAGGTCAATGGATGATATGGATCCCTTGCGCGCTGGGAGTTGCCCAAGCGGAGACGACGGTATGACGTTCATGCATACCGATAATATTCGAATCCGCGGAATCAAGGTCCTTATACCCAGGTCATGACACGATCTCATAATGCACTCTGATTACTTCATTTTGGATCGGGCTCGATGCTCCGTAGCACTGTTACTCTTCATTGAGTAGCCCAAATTGTTTAGCCTTGATCAATGTTACAAATACTCTTTTAAACATGATACTGAACTTGATTTAAAGCTTAATGGCGTATTGTAATTTTTAATGCTACTGTGGTTTTCCCCCACTGCCGTGATTGAGAAGTTGACCCGGTGGAAAACCGGAGTAGCCTTCAAAATCACAATACGAGCTTTAGAGCTTTTTTACATCTGCGAAAAATACCGTGAACGAAATTTTTCCGGGGAATTACGTTTTAACTACTTCATGACTACTCCATCTTTACTCACAAAGCACTCCACCCTTATGGCCCGCTGTGCAATCTGAATGGCATTACATCCTAAAGTATAAATTTTTATCCACTTGGATGAACTTATGGTCAGTGCCTTACAACTCCAAATGTATCTCAGTGCCTCGATGGTAGACGGTTACTTTGGCTTTTTATTTTCAGGGAGTCAGGTGATATTAGAAAATCACTACCAAACTCCAACGGGCACTAAGGATGATATAAATAAGGAATACAATCAAAGTATAGAACAAACAATATCTTTATAAATCGTCATAATTTCTTGTCAGCACAAAACATGTCCAATCTGGACCAGCACGACAATTCAACTATCCCGCATATAAATAAACAAACCGTTACCAAGAAAATCAAACCGATCAAATCCAGCCAAGGCCCTACAATTTTATTTAATTAATTAAAAGTTCATACAAAATGTAACATTAATAGTTACAGACTCCCCATCGATGCTATCGTAAATAATAACTGAAGTATCTTTCCACTAATGAATCTTCAATACGTGTCATCGTTTAATAATTAGGCATTATGATTTCAGACACGTCATCGGTATGACGTAACCTACGAGTAGGTATATGTATGACAAACAGAATGAAAGTCACATACCTAAGTTATCCCTCTTACCTGGGTAAATAACATGTAATTTGACATTATTTAATAACCCAGTCCGGTGGTTCCCCAGTAAGCAACTCCGTCCCCCGAAAGGTGTAGCTCAAATTGATGGGGGCGATGAGAATCTGAAGTGTGGCCGGAGAGAGACTGACTTGACTGCAGAGTGTACATAAGACGTTTGCTTCCTTTCGTTTCCTTCAGATAAATTCATACACCGCGTTAGGTCGTTCAAGATGTGAAAATAGTTCAATCGTAACATAGTTGTCTACGCTGCTCACATTGCGTCATAGCGTAAGGACGAAAAGTCAGTGGTTTCTCTTCAGGCTTTTCTGAGAGTCGTTCAAAGCTTTCCTGCAATGTCTAAAGTTACACTCTTAAGTCTGTTTTAACATCCAGCTTACATTGAGTGCAAGCCAATGGATTGAGACCCTGTATTTTACAAACCGAACCGACAGGCAATTTCATGATTCCCTCCTCTTGCGTTCGCCGTATTTAGGCGCTAACTAGCGGGAGACTGTTGTTAACCTGTCTCGGATGGTGAATTTTCCACAATCCATCGTTACGCAATTCCAATAAAACAAGTTAAACCCGAGGTAAGTTAGCAATGGATAGATATAATCAAGGTGAAAGGTGGTTGTTACACACAGAAATGATCCGATTAATTCGACAAACAATCTGTTTTCAGTGTGGTATCCCCTGCCGAACACCCTCAAGGTGTCTTGTAGGGTAGGATTTGATTGATCAAGATGGTTGAAATGGCCTTCGAGCCTGAGATAGAAAACACTGCTCTCTTCCGAGTTATGGTATACCTATCGTTATCGAGGGTTTGAACTCGTATCCGACTTATTCCCAAACCTTACTTTCTCGAGTGCCGTAGAAATATTTATAGCTTTTTTCTAAGTGAACTGGTCGTGATATAAAGTCGAAAAAGTAATGATCATCCTGAGAAGTAAATGTCTGTCTCCGAGCTGCAGCCTCGCAGTGTGGGCTTTCTCGGGAAGTATTTTTGCCTTGCACAGACGAAAGACGAGGAGGAGGCGTGAGTATGATTCGAGTGGTGAATGGTTGAGTTATGCTAGATCCTTCACGGCGGCAAGTGGGAGGGAAGGAATTCTATTCAAGATTTATACAAATATAATCGTCAGCATATATGGACCCTGTATCTTATTTTACGAAAGTAAGTAGTGGACTGCTTCCAACCTTACATAATGTGAACTTCTGGCCCAAAGATACTTCATTTAATTTAACAGCGTCGAAACCAGGCTAAAAACATGAAAAGGTTTACCCATATGGGATATAAGATATAAAAAACTTTACATACCAGATTTAGGCCAGTGTTAACAACAGATTGCCGACAAAAGAGTGAAGAAAATAGCCACGGAAAACTTCCACTAAAAGGAGTGCGGCTGATATCACGACGCGGGAAAAATATTTGGTAAAATCATACATTCGTAAATCCTTTTGGTTTCGATATGAAGTTATGACTTTCAGCCAAAAATATATTTATAGTTTCGACCACATTTTATACGCAGCACATATGGACTCACTTAGTAAGATAGGAATGTTAGGAGGCGATCGGTATGTACCTTGCCAACTTAAAGATTTTTCATCCAAAACATATTTTAACAAACATTACAACGTTAAACCTGAGTTGAAAGAATATTAAACTTCACCGGTATAAAAACACGTATAATAAATGTTTCATGATTTCAAGTTTCAACTTAATACTAAGAACAGTGTAGATTAGGAATGAAAAGTTGGAAGAGCCGCGTAACTAGCCGAAATTCAAGGCTCTACTTTTTGATGTTCAATGAAATAAAAGTGAGAAGATTGGATGTTTCACGTGCATGTGAAACTGAGCGCAAGGAGCGGGATTGTGATACTGTAGATGGCGGTGGTCTGGCAGTGTGGTGAGGAGTTGGCAATAATGAACGCGGGCGGCAGTCAAGGTGTAGGACTCATTCTCAGTGAGAGAGAGCTTTACTAAGTTACTTACGAAAGTTACTAGTTAGGAAGTACGAGTTAGTATCCCCTAGATTGATCTGGGTTCTAAGTTTGTAATGATGAAAATAGGCAGTAGGAGAGTTGTGATTGCGGATTTCTATGCACCATTGGACGGAGAGATTTACAGTTTACGTTTGTTTATTTGGATGAAGGCATAAGACAAGGCAAATAAAAAGAATCTGTGGAAGGTTTTGAGGGACTATGGAGCGAATGGGGAGCTATTGAATGTTAAGATGGCGGTGTATGATAATATTAAGGAAAGAGTGAGAGTTAACGGGGTTCTGAGTGATTGATTTGCAATAAAACAGGGCGTAAAGCTAGGTTGCGTAATGTCACCGCGACACGTTAATGTCTTTATGGATAAATGTGTTAGAGATGCATGTAGAGAAAGCGACGGTATTTTGATTTGAAACGTAAACGTTCGAGTCGTAGTATATGCGAATGACGCTGTTATGATCTCAGAGACCCATCAGGGATTGCGAAAGTTCGTAGATAAGGTTTGTGACTTAACAGAGAGATTAGAATTGAAGTTAGATGCGTGCAAGACTAAAGTAGTAGTTGGTGATAAGGAGAATGGGGAGAATAACTGTATGATGAGGGCGAATGGTGAAGTTATTGAACAAGTGGATGATTTATTGTACTTGGGTAAGATGTTACCGAAAGGCGGACGGATAGATGAGGAGATAAAGAGAGGTGCTAATTGTGGAAGGAAAGAGTTAGGTCGCAAGTGGAGCATATCAAGGAATGAGTGGCTGTTAAAGGAGGCGAAAATTGCGGTGTACAAAGGGGTACTTCTCCCAACATTGCTGCATGGTAGTGAAATGTCAGAATAGAGAGGGCAGTTAACTATACGCCGTGGGTATGAGTTATCTGAGGAGTGTTGGTGGCAAGAGTGGGTTGGATAGAATGATGAATGAGTGGGTAATAAATGAATGTGGCTCAGATGCTCCAGTAGTGGACATATGTGAAAGAAGTGTCCTTCGTTAGTAAGGCCATGTTGAGACAATGGATGAGAGTCGAATAACGAAACAGATATACCTATGTCAGAGTGGAGTGAAATGAAATGAATGGTGTGAGAGGTAGAGGTAAGCCGAGGAAGTTGTGGTTGAACGTGGTTGAGGAAATTCTTAGGAGGTGGAGTCTTAAACTTACTTATCTTACTTACTTCTTTTTCCCCAGGACATTATGCCTATTTATACGGTTTTCCTTATTTGAACCTTTGACAAATGTATTTCCTGTAACCTTAAATAAATTGATGCGTAAACCGTTATGCTCGATATTAAGGAAAATGATATAGTGCGGGATTTGATGACTTATTTGGAATATGCATTTGTGTGAATGATCGGCAGTGTTCAACAACTTAGCATGTATTTCCTTTCCGGCTATTCCCTTTTTCGGTGCGTGAGGAACCTGATTTTGAGTATACACTGACTCCATTGCGCGCACGTCAAAAACAGGAATTATCTATGGAAAAATCCTGAGGCCTATTTTTGGGATCCCGATTAGCAGGTAAAAAGATAGCAAATATTTTGGCTGAACAATCAATTAAATTATAATAAAATCTTAATTATAATGATTGATTAAAGGGAAAAGTGGTTCGAATAAAAGTGGTTTAAGACGCAAAATTAAGATTTAGCTTTCTGTTGCAACGAACGAGAGTGCTGAGTTAAAAACCCAATCTTATGCAAATATATTCGCAAGTAAACGCAAGACAATACTATTTTTTGGGTGAAATATGAAAAAAAGAACTTTCCATGACTTTATTTACGCACAAGCTTATTCACTATAGGGCGAATTACATAATACATTATCTTGTTTCAACGATTTAATTACGGAATGTAGAAAAAATGAATGGAATTTGAGCAGGTGCTATTTCCCGCTTAGATTGTTCGGATACAATCATACAATTTTCCGTTTTATGCGGTGCAATTTTCCTCATGAAAACGCGCATGCATTCGTTTACAACAGTGAAATATAAAAATATTCCGATGGGGTACCGATATATACCATAGTTTCTGCAGACAGCTGACTGTAATAATAAGATTGGAAATTTACTCAATATATAGTCCCTCCAATGGGTATTTAATTGTGGAATCGCTGTCAGCTTGACAATCTTCGTCCACTCACCTCTGTTCCAAAACTGTCCTCCGGCATATATAATTCTCCCTAATTTATTTAAAATTACTGGATATAAAAAAAACTTGAATATATCAATTAATAAACGACTAGAGAAAAGATTACTTCACTTCACAGTTAGTCGTTATAACGTCACAACCTATCCGTGGCGGTAAAATATTTCCTAATCGCTAAAAACTGTACATATTGTGAACCAGTCATTTCTTGATTGATATTAAGAACTCTACAGATTTTAAATTATCGCAGGAATCGTCTTCACCGCGATCGTTTATGTTTCATACACAATACTCAGGAGAGCTGAGGTGGCCGTTTTTCGGGGGGATTAAAACTTGTGCACCTTTGGTGGACTACCTGGTACGCATGATCCAGGTGGTCTACGAATTATTTCATCCAGCTGATAAAATACACAATCTCAATCTTCCTACTTATGTTACAGGTAGTCAAATTTTACCTATCACACGCGAAATTTATCCTATCACACCCTTCTTTCCACCGCTCCAGCATACTTAATTCACTCCCATCTCATCGTCATTCTTTACATCGCGTTCCTTTGAAATAGGTCATGCTCGAGGACATCGACGAAAAACTTTTACAATTTGAGATTCTTGCTATATTCATATCATCTCTAGATAATACTATTTCTATAACTCCAAAGGATACGGTATTTTGTCCTAAAGAGAACGATTCGACAACAATAGGAGGTGAGCCCTTGGTAACGTTTATTCTTAGCAACCGCATTCATTTCCGATCTTTCGATTAAAAAGGAACATGGGAAATACTTTGAGAAAATGCGTTCAAGGAGGTGATGATAATACGGATATGTATGGTGCTGGAGATACAGAACCGATGCCTAACGACAGTAACAACGTTGTCGGTGAGTCTTGAAGGATAGCTATGCCACTTTAACCCTGATTTACCTCCATGGTTGTTGGGATCGGTGTAATGTTAAATGGTTTCCTTTTTTTAGCTTATGGTAGATGACTTTCAAGCTAGGAAAGTACTTAAAAATCATATTCATCATTAATGTTGGTGTTCTACGCTGGGGTAGCGTAACCTCTTCGTTTTAAGGGGGTTTTTTTCTCTTCCAGCAGGACACAGACTCATTGGTTCATCGATTAGAACCAATTTGGATTCGAAACATATCCAAAGGTATTTACGTAGGGAAAGGAGTCTCCGTAACCAGCAAAACTGAGGCGCCCGGCAGGGGAGGGTAACTGAGAACCTCCTTCTTACTACCGGGTGGTGCTTGGTTTTGTCCCAATAGGTCGCCTCGCCCGGAGAACCTGGAAAGAGGTGAAAGCCTCATTGCACTTCCAGGGGATACCGAGCGGGTCCCCTCGTTAGGAACTAGAGGGTAGGCTAGGGCGGAAACCTACCTTTCCCGGCTGTGCCCGACCTGCTGGTCAGGCGGATCGTACGGATAGGAAGGTCCTCCTCACTCAGATTTTTCCCACGTATTCCCCCCTTAGGACACGGAGACTCCACGGCTGCGAAGCCTGTATCTCAAGTAAATGGGACGAAAGCAGAAAACGATGGTCGATATGTACTGCTCCTGAAATATCACTACCTACTATTGATTACTAAACTTACTAAAGATACAGTCCCTCATTTTGAATTTCGCCAAGGAGTCGCTGTCAGTGTGGCCGTTTTCTTCCACTGTCCTTTGATCTATTTCAGTCTACTAGCGTCTACACTACTGCCCATTTCATCAAATTTTACCGATTTCTGGAATCAATAAATAAAAAAATGGATTACAAAATTTATTTTGACTGACAACTTCTCCCCACAGATAATCGTTCTTAAGTCCACGCCTATCTATGAGGGTATAATATCGCCAAATCGTGTAAACTGTGATTCCATTTATCCAGTCATTTCTTATGTTCCTTTGTTGCAACGAATAATTATCCGAGTTTAAATTGTGGCAGTAATTGCAACCATCATAATCGCTTACTTATATACAATATGTATATACACGCAAGTACCAGATAGTCTACCAATTGTTTCATCTAGCTGATCCAAAGCGCTAAATACCTCTTCCTCTTTCTGTTAGGGGTAGTCCAAATATGCCCAATAATCCTATCACACTCATCTTTCCACCTGTCCAGCCAACTTAATCCTCGCATTACTACATCATTCTTTACTTATTTTTCTTTCAAATACTTGTTAGCCCATGATAGAGAAACTCTCTGTGACTACACCTGAAACGTTTTTCAGTAAGACTTTCTTCTTACTCTCGTCTTTTTACCCCCCTGTAACTTTCCTCTATAAATGTACATACACACACATATAAATGTTTATACAGAAAGGAAGAGAGATAAGCCTTTTGTCATCGGTTAATGCATTTTTTCTTCAGACATGTGGTAAAAATAAATGTATTCAGTTGTAGAAGATTTGTAAAAGTCACAACAAGGAACAATGTCTGCAACCATATCTTCATTCTAATGTGTTTGAGTAATTATTTCTTAGGCAAGACAAGCATCACCACCGATCATCATTAATTTGAGAGGTGTAGGATTACCTCTAATCTCAACATCATACACATCCATCCATGTGAAAGACCAAAATGCCAGTTCTGGCTGAATATTCCTTGCTCTGTTGTTTGCCTTAGGCCTAAATTATTCTCCTTTAAGGTTAAGTGTAAATAAAACAGTGAAGAATGAATTTTGGAGGCTGTCTTGTTCATCACTACATGCTTGGAGCTTACATTGGGAAAATCCCGATCATTGGTGCCAGATATTATTCCCTATGCTCCATGCAAGTGTCTTTTATCATGAGGAATTGGGCCGGTGGAACTCTTGTCTGCCTTGGTACCCGAGTCAGTGGGGACACGGTACCATTTTCTCAGCCAAATGAGTTGTGGTAATCTCAAGTCTCAACTATATGTCAGCCCCACTTGTAACATGCATGAGGCCAACCATTTATTTGTACAGTGCATTTAATGGAGTAAAAAGTGTTGCATGCCTCAGGAAAATGACTAATGAGTGCAGCCCGCGTGCTCCATTGTTTGTATACAAATATCAAATGGAACTTAAGCATTATAGTTTAGAAAGTTCTAGCATTGTGGATATTACAAAGTTTATATTATATAATACATAGTTGTGGGGTTCTGTTTAAAATTTGTATGCACACTGCACATGGTGTACATACATTAGATTTTTTTCCATGACATGCAATGAAAATATAATTTTTGTTAACCCCATGTGCTGAATTATACAGTTGAACGTGGAAACATGCAATGATTGGGGGGTTTCATTACTGACTACTGCAACTGGGACTATGGATTTGAGGCTCCCAATGGAACCTGGCTCCTGCTCCATTTGCTTATATTTTCCTCAACAGCAGAGTCAGCTGGTAATGGGGTTTGCTCTTTTATGCAAAATTAAAATACTCAATGTATATGGCATGCAATTTTCTCATTAGGGCTCTACTGAATTGACTGCAGGATACATTTTATGTAGGACCAAACATGCGTAGCGTCTTGTAGATGACAATTAGTCTTGGTATTCCAACCAGCAAAGGTGACCTTCACCTAAAAGATTCCCATTGGAACTCCAGCAACATTGTCACCTCCAGGACCCAATGCATATGTTGAAAACCCAAAAATAATGGAGAGATGAAATTGTCACAGTGTTTGTTCATATACATGCAAAAATCTGTAGTAGGTTATTGAGTTGTTTGTGGTCAAATGGTTTGAAATGGATTTATGATACAGACATTTTGACCATGGAAGAAAGTTTTTAATAAATTTTGATTTCACATTGCAGCCAGACCACATGAATTTATGGCCGGACCAGAGGTATCAGTTACTTCATCCACTTCATCCGTCGGGAAGCTCCCTAATAAGTCACGGCTACGGAGTCTAAGGAAACCATCAAAAGAGGCCCCTCACCATAGAGCTAAATACACTGAGGATGGTGAGTACTTTTTTTTCCTTAGAACTTATCTCATCTGAATATTTGACTGTTTATGTAAATACAATTCTTTTTGGAGTGGGATATCTGTGTTTAGCAATCAAAGTAACAACATGCATTGAAATTGGCTCTTGATTATAATATTTGGGTTTCTTTGTTATATTTTTTCTGCCAAATTAATTAAAATGTATTTTGTGAACTTAACATCACGAGAAAATGAAAAGAAGGTACTGCAATTTCCATATAAAAATTTATTTTACGGGAAAGGATTAGGGAAGTGGAGAAGGGGTGGGCCTCCCTTTCTTTGCAAGGTGCGTAACTCTGGGGATAAAGTCACTCTGGTGGTTATGCGTCACCATATGTTTTGTGAAGGGTGAGGCATTTTTCCTAATTCAGAAGCTGTCTACATGTTCGATAACCCTGATATTGAAAAGTAAATTCATCCGTCTGAGAGATATATTATTACATTCATCGCAGCAACCTTCATGAAGTCTGCTTTTTTAGTCCAAGTATGTTTCCAGAGTGTTTCTATGGTAGAAAGCAGCACTGACTTCTCCTTTCTGTAGATATTGTAATTTCATGAGAGAGATTTACCAAGGAAGGAAATCCTCCTCCTCTTTGGACAAGATTCTACCTCTTCTGTCCCACTTTTAATCACCTTCTGAGCCAATGCTGTCTGTTTCCATCTGTGCAGTGTATCAGTTAGAACTTCCAAGTATCCGTTGCGGACAGGTATTTGGTTGATTGCGACGAGCTCCTTCGTTTGGTTCACATTAGACAAGGGAATGGTGCACAGTCTGTGTATCAAGGAGTGGAAGGCTTACATTTTAATTGAATGTGGAGTAGTTAGTGCACGTGTAATGGATATTCACAAGTTCTAATTAATACACTGCACTGATAGAAACTGACAGCATTGATAGAAACATACAGCAGTATTAAGGTGTTCCAATGAACCAATATTCATATCCCATTGGCCATCCTCATTTCTGGCATGGCATTTGGAATTTATAGGAGATGGATTTGTATGGAATGGTTCATAAGATTTTCTTATATATTTTTGATATCTCGAAGACATTAAAGATAATGTTTTAGCCCAAAACTGTTTATGGTTATGCTTCGAAAAAGTAACCTTCCTTCAAAAGCTTTGGGTGTTCAACCAAATAACTTACTCTTAATGCAGGTTTTTTCTTCTAGCATGTGTTTTTAACATAGGTGTATATTTATGCCTTTAGAATCCCTGAAACATCTTTTTGCTACAGTTAAGCTTTAAGGTGAAGCGATATGTACCCAAGGTTTAACAAATTATAGAAAGGATGTCATCAATCACTCACAATTTAATGGAAAAACTTCAGTTGAGGCATGCAATAAAAAATAAGTGATCCTTTGCCTAAGGTTGATTAAGGAAATCATGCACTTTTCATTATTACGCTAGTAGTATTTTCTTGCATGGCACTCCACTCTTAATTTGTAGTAGAGTGTTCATTTGCGACTTCAGATTATGTGAACTCTGTTTGCAAAAAGTATTAATTTTTGCCATTGTTTAATTTTTTCAGAGTTCCAGCAAGTCATAAAAAACATTAATGGGGTAAATGAGGAGTACATTAGCCGAATGGAAGGGAATCATGTACTTGAGTTGAATAGCTTGCGAGGGGAATATGCAGAAAAGCTTCGCATATACACAAAGTATGTAGTAGAGCTGGAACAAAAGGTGCTTCAACTGCAAGAGGATTGGATAAAATGCCAGACGTTACTTGGCATGGAGGTTAGTGACATTGAAGAAATGCCTGTCCTTATACTCAAATCTAAATTTTTTCTATTAAAAAGGCCTAAGTGATATACATACTCAATCCAATTTTAAAGATAATATTTGGCGAAACTTAGTGGAGATTAACAAGATTGAGCATTTATTATGAAACAATTTCTATATTCCACACTTTATAGCCATGCTAGATTTCAATGCCTATGGCATCATTGTCATGGCACCCTGACCAATAAATGTAGATATCGTTTATGTTGGCAATAAAAGGAATCATACAATGAGTTTGATGAATAAGGCTATACCTAATCATTCTATATACTTTGATAGTGGAATTAGAATATCATTTTCTTTACGTTAACCCAAATTTTTGAATTTTTTTTTTTATACTCAACTCGGTCTTAAGCTAGACTTTGTCTGGATGGTAAAAAAATATTTCCCCTTTATCTTAACAGAGTACCTACATTCTTCAATCATTTCTCTTTTGAATACCTAGCATTTTGGGTCAAAGCTGGGACTTAAAATGGGAGAAAAATCATTTTTTTTACATGAAAATTACAAAAAAGTTAAAACCATTTTCCTTTAATTGCAACCAAAATCTGAATTCCTCGATATTGAACGGAATACTCTAGCAGGTGAAGCTGCCACAGTTTCTTTCTCCCCTGTAGATTAAAGTGGTCGAGAGGATACATTAGCTTAAATATATCAGCACTCCGCATTGTATCATAGTATCTGGTTTTCAGGCCACATCTTCATTATTATTATTTCTAAACTTTACCCACTAACCATATTCTGAGACGAGAAATAGGCTAGAAAGTTCAATATCAGTTAATTTCTTGGCCAAAAAAGGAAGTCATCAAATTTTTATGGTTGGTTTTTTTCACAGAAATGCCCTCCTTTAATTATTTGTAGTATAGGTACCATCATGAAGTAGGGTAATTTCTATATGGGGCTACCAATAAATGGAGCTTGTTAATTTGTATTTAACTGACATCTTGTGAGCCTATCGTATTAATGATCTTTATTAATTGGCGCAGGAAAAAGAGGAAGTGGTTAAACTTGAAGTAGACAAGACAGAGTCAAGGTTCTTGTCTTTGCCGCCTATATCAGCAGCATCAGCCGTCAAAATAGACTCTCTGACGGCAATGACCTTGAACATGGCAGCACCATTTTTGACCAGTCAACTGTCAACTCAACAATCTCCGGAGACACTGCCAGCTCCTGAATCATTGCTCAACACCTGCAAAGACACCTGCGAAGACAACAAGACAACTGCGTCTCCCATGGAGACCACATCTGCTTCACTGCCAATTCC
Source organism: Ceriagrion tenellum (assembly GCA_963169105.1). NCBI lineage: Eukaryota > Metazoa > Arthropoda > Insecta > Odonata > Coenagrionidae > Ceriagrion > Ceriagrion tenellum. The sequence goes on from OY720636.1 coordinate 154,700,908, forward strand.
TCCCGCTCCACCGATGAGCGAAGTGGATGGACCACAGCCACCTCCTCCTCCAGACCCACCAATTACATTAACCCTCATGACAGGCTCATGTGGACTAATAATATTAGATTCCTAATCAATCAATTTAAAAAGGCCTCAATATCAAACGAAATTTTATTAATTAGTTATTGATTTTTTCCCCTCATTGGACATTCTGATTTTCTTGAATGAAAATTAAATAAAATGAATTTGAAAAGCAGTAGCTATTCTGTATGTTACATTGATTTTGTATTCTCCGTCGGCTTCTGTAATTAGGGAGCAAACGTTAAGGGTGAGCTGAGGGTGATTCATGAAAAGACTCAATTTTCTAACATCTAATGCCAACACTGCTGCCTTCTACGAAGCACAGTAACGAAAGAACTTGGTTTTGAATTGGGAGCTGGTAGGAAAACCATGTGACGAGGCTAAACTCCTGTGGCGACATTTGAACAATCACTCCAAGAGAAATTTCTTCATTATTACTTACTTCCTCCGGTATTCACCTTGCTCTGTCAGTTCGAGCCATTACCACCGGCTGGTGACGAATCTAGGTTCACTTGGAGACTTAAGACTTCAAATTCAGGCATTGAAAGGGGTCAACTGGGGATAAAGGACACAGAAAAACAAACAGATTAAAGAAAACTCTTCTCCCCAAAGCCATTTCTCGCGCTATTTACTTCGTCTCATACGATGTACGGATGTCACTTTTTCATGTATGATAATGGCAATGTATGATGAAAGTAAGGGAGGTGTGAGAATTAATGGGGTTCAGAGTGATTGGTTTGCAATGAAGCAGGGCGTGAAGCGAGAATGCATAATATCACAATGGCTTTTTAATGCATTAATGGATAAATGTGTTAGAGATGCATTTAATGAAAGTACGGTGTTGTAATTGGAACAGTAAACGTGCGAGTTATAGTAAATGCAGATGATAAGACTAAATGAAAAGTGAAATTTAAGGAGAATAACTGTATGATGATGGCGAATGTTGAATTAATTAAACCAGTAGATTATTTTGTGTAATTAGGTAAGATGTTGTGAACCAGTGTGTCAGTACACCGGATATATCTCTTAGTGGTGGGTTGCGGGATATAGTATAATGGTACTCAAGGTAGTCCTTTCAGAAGGGATCCTAGCTAGAGCAGAATAGAGAGGACGAGCCTGGGATACCACTATGTTTTGGTTGCTCTTGTGGCATAGTGGCGAGAATGAGCCAAAACTGACCGGTAGAGCGCTGTAACCGTTAGCAGGGAAAGCTGCACGTGGTGAGGGTACTGCGAAGGCTAGTAACCTTACATACTCTATTACAACTTACTGCTAAACGTCAAAATGTTGCCTCGGACGGCCGAAGCCACGATGGGTGGCGGAGGCTGAATAAGTTTGGCCCATTAAGATACGGACTGGAAAGGAACTGAACCCTCGGAATTTGAGAAGAGTGTATGGAAAGGAGCATGTGTTGCTGATCAAAATGTATTTGAGACGGATGAATGTTTTAGGTGTATATGAAACTAAGTGTAAGGGGCAGGATGCTGTTCCCAAAGATGGTGGTAGTCTGGCATTATGGTCAGGATTTGAACATAATGTACACAGAGTCAAGGTTAAGGACTCATTCTCAATGAGAGAGCTGAGTTGCTAGTAAGGAAGTACGAGTTAGTATCCCCTAGATAGCTCTGGGTTTGCATGATAGTAGGTATGAGGAGAGTTGTGACTGTGGCGTGCTATGTACCAGTGGATGGAGAGAGTGACCGCGTGAGAGATGAGTTTTGGGAAAAACTGGGAGAGGTTTTGAATGAATTTGATCCTGGTGAGAGAATAGTATAAGTAGGTGACATGAATGGGTGGGTTGGTGTGAGGGGAGATGCATCTGAGAGAGTGGTTGAGCCTCTTGGTGACACCCGAGCGAATGATAATGGTGAGTGTGTGCTTAGAAAAAGGATTGTTGTGTCGAATACATGGTTTAGACATAAGAGAATACATATGTATACTTGGCAAAGGAGTGTTTGTAAAAGCATGATTGATTTTATTGGGTATATTGAGAGATTGAGATAGTTAGTTTGGGACACGCGAGTGAGGAGGGGTGCTGAATGTGGAACAGACCACTATTTGGTACTCTCCAAAGTGAATCTGGGCAGACAGTGTGTACGAAGGAAGAATGTTGCGCGTAATCAGTTGAGAGTGAAAGTGGAAGGGTTGCTAGACGTTGCTCTATCGTCAAAGCATATAGAATGGGAGGAGCATACCAGAAACGAAAATGTGAATGATGCGTGGGAGTGTTTAAAAGGAGTGACTGTGGAATGTGCTGAATGTGTATGTGGAAAAGGAGTGGTAGGAAGAACGAAAGGTGATGGTTGGTGGAATGAAGAAGTGAAAATTGCAGTCAGAGAAAAGAAAGAGGCATACAAGGATATGATTGCTGCCAAATCTGAGGACGATCGTACTAAGGCATGTGAGATTTACGGAAAGAAAAAGAATGAATGCAAAATCGTTGTGAAAGAGAGCAAAGAATGAATGCGTGCGGATGAAGCTAACAAAATGCAGAGTGATTTTGAAGGTAATAAAAAGCTGTTTTGGAAGTGGGTAAAAAGGGCTAAGATTGGTGACGGCATGGGAATGAAAGCCGTAAAGAACAAAATTGGTGAGATGATGTGGGACGAGAGCAATGTCAGGGACATGGGATATTAGGAGTTTGAAAAACAGGAGGGCGTGTATGAAACAGTGTGTGGGGTAGATGAGGCAAAAGAGGTTTGCAAGGATAGGTCAGTATGGAGGAAATTATTGAAGCAGAGTTAGGTGTACAATTATGTATGAAATGAGTGAAACATTTTGACTGGGCCTGAATCTGAATGTGATGTTTTCATGCATCCATCTAGTTATTACTATTAATTACTTTTGGAAAATCATTAAACATATAATTTTAAAGGTATTTTTTAGGTTCGCTAATGCTTGACTCTATTTATATCTTGGATATATCTTATCTCTATATATATATTTTGGAAGATAGTATGGTTTATCTCTGATTATTTTTACTCTTCTTCAATAACTGTTTAAATCATTTAACGAAACTATTTCAAATTAGGTACATGGAGTATTTTTTTTAAATTTCTTTTAACCTGCAAATGGATATGAAAGTATTTGTAACCGTATCACTCCTATCAAAATTATCAATAGAGGTATTATTTTTGTAGCTATACATACGTTAAATGGCGCAATACATTGTCGCACAATCCTAATTTTACTTGGGGTTAACATCAAAGTTATTGCTCCGATTGCAATAAGCTCATTTGGGGCTGGGAAATTTAAGGAAAATCACAGAATACAGAAATTGAACCAAAAATTTAATCATACATATATTTATACATACATTTAACTGGGTTAGAGAATTTTCAAAGTAAACAAAATTCTTTACAATTGCAGGTAATTGCACTATTTTTCTTTTCTGAACTCCTGAAATCGTTGATATCTTTAGATCTAATGTAAGAAGTAGTCTTCGAAATAGATCTTCGTTTGTACTGATCCTGGAGAATTTTTTTGTGTGGTGTTCCCGATATCTTCTGATATCCTTATTCCTAGCCTCCATCGCCTCTTCGGAGAATTTAACCAAAAGGGAGGACAGCTTCCTTGGCGATTGCTGATCCGTGAATTTACGTCACTTTCACTTAACTTCAATGATACACTGCAGACTCACCTCACACTTCTCCTCTGTGATAGTGATGTCCTCGGGGTAGGCTGATTATTTGACTTCTAATGCGGACTTGTAGCTAGGGTATGTGGAAAGGCCAAGTATTTTAGATGTGATTAGGAGAAGAAAGAAGTGGTTTTTGGTAAAATGGCCAGAAACAATAATGGAAAGAGCTTCCTCTGGAGATAGTTCACTTTGCTTGGCCTCCTTTGTTCTCCATTCAGATAACACGCACCGCGCTCTTGAGAGAGTGTTTGTCGTCACCACTTTAATTATTTTTGCGACAGACTCATCTCCTTTGCTTCGATAGCTCATCGAGGTGGCGAACGCTTACTCATCTGGTGATGTGCTAGCCCTAAAATCCTCTCTTTTCCTTCTCTTTGCCCTCTCACGGGATTCCTCAAACAGTTATTTCGGTCGGCCAATTTCAGCTAACTCAGTCGAACCTTCGAACAGTAATGATTTTAATTAACACATTGAAGCAAGAGATACTGATATCACTGCAACTCATTACAATTCACACAGTAGATACTCACCGGATATCTTGGGAACATATTTATATAAGACCGGAAAATTTCAACTTCAGTTGGAGCCAACTTCCGAACTTTCTTCGGAAATAACGTGAGCTTTGCTCCCACTTACGAAGATAATTTGAGAAAAGATACTTTTGCATAAAACTTGCTAAAATATTTTTGGCATTGACGTCCTCATTAAAATTAAATTTGTTGCTTTACTAGTCCAGTATGCATTGTTTCTTTGATGATGTAGATTTTTTTCCGCTCTCAATAAATTTCTTATGCATCTCAAGATGCGAGACATTTCTAAGATCCATTAAACCCTATGAAATCTTTTTTAAGTTAAAAATTAGTAAAATCTTACAAGACTACACTGATTGCACCACTGTTAGCCAAAAATCCACGGAAGTGTATTGAAACTGGAAACTAATAAACTACGGGTTCCCCTCTTCGAAAATTGCCTTCTCTTTTTTCAAACGTAAAGAAGATACAACAGCTTCCATACTTAAAAACAAACAATCGTCTTCCTCTGGCAAAGCACTGCGCAGAACTGAATTCTAGCGAGAAATATTCGGACAAGCGATGCTTAAAAGTAACTTGCGCAGAGTATGCCGCAGGGTGAGGACCGTGATCGACTTTTTCCTAGAAACTTCACACACGTGCAGGGGGACAATGCTCACCCCATTCACCCCCTGTGGCCTTTCGCAAAGAGAGCGGCGGTTGGGTTTTTTCCGTAGGGGAACAATAAAAATGTGGCATAGCTCAGTCTTTTTCGGTAGCTGTTTACTCTGCAAGCGGTACGGAGCCGACAGCGGTTTTAATAATAATAATAATAATCGAGCGATTTGAAGACTGTAGTCCTCTCTTACAATTGACTCATTAGACGAACACGAACATCACGCCACCAGGGCCTAGAGTTAAAGTTAAAAAAATATAAACTAAACATACTTAACCAAATTATAAATCAAGCAAAACTAGATTTCCATGCAACGAAAAGATTTACATTCATATGTAATAACGTTCATTGAATAAATATACCGTCTAAAATTTGTTCTCCTTGATGGTGAACTTCTCCGAAATCGACTGATATCACGCGACTGGCATTTTCAACCTGAATGCTCCATGGTTGACGGGTCCCAGAGACTTCTCTGATCAACGGTAATACCAATGTAGTTGCGCATTTTGTAAACCAAAACCTGTAGAATCCGAATACACCATTCACAACTTCGTCACCGAAAGTCGAACAAATGACTTTTGGCCAGCTTTTTTCGATTTGGGACCACTGTGCGGCGTGATTGTATTGAGTTTTAAGAGAGGAAATTGGTTTCATTTATGGAATGTATAATATTAATTAAAATTTTCAAATGCGAAAACTTCGCTTGCAATTGTAAGCAGAGTACTCAATTACCCACGAACGACCGAGAGCTATTGTCGTCGTTTTAAGGAATTATTTATATTCGAGCGCTTGAGCAAACGTGAACACTTGCTTTGAATGAAATTTATTTTGATTCCGATGAGCCACGATCCCATATCAATTCTACCATCGATTGTTGCCACAACTCGCCTTCAAGCGTTTGCTCAGCTGTATCTGAGCTTATTACCCCCTTATTATCAGCCTATTTCACGCTTGAAAATGTCAGACCTTAGAGACTCGACCGTTTCAGGCTTCACTTGGTGGATGTTAATAGTATCCATATTTAGAGAATAAACTTTGGTACTTTTCCGCCGAATTGTGTAGTACCTACAATGCGTTTCACTGACTTGCGGCATCATACGGTACAAAAATTCAGTCCAAACTGAATTTTGGACTGGACTGAATTTGGAATTTGGGTTTGGAACGAATTGTTGAACCTGATGATGCCGCAAGTCGTAGCATGCTTCCCAATTAACGAATTCACTTTTTAACATTCATTCGGGTTTTTAAAAGAATGAATTAACCCTTTATACAAGCATTCATTAACCTTGGAAACTTCAGGTTCAGTCGGACTTTAGAAATTGTGTAGATCGATTGTAGCATATAAAAAATAATTGTTTTTTCACACTCGATTATCCTAACTGACGAGATAACGGTACAATATTGTCATTCACACACCATAAGTGTAAACACAGAAGTAAGCTTCTTTGATCACTATGAAATTACATTTTCAGTCACTGTCATATGCCAAAAATAAACCAATATCTTATGCCCATGGATTTTATTATCCTTTATCAAGGTGTAAAATATTGCAGAAAACGAAATCATGCCGAATATTTCTAGCGGGGTGGGCTGTTAGTACGAATGATAAGTTATGAAGAATAAGTATAAAGTCTTCATTGTGAGTGTTAGAGCTTAAATTCTGAAGTATTGCGATTTTATGCCTGGAATTTTGTCGACATGTTCGCCTTCTATGTCCAATTGCCGCATCATCGTTGGCTGGAGAGGCAGTGAATAATAATATTCTAGCATATCGCCACGTCGCTCGGCTGTCATCTGGTTCACCGACATTCCTTCTCCTTACGCAGTGCCAGCAGTTTAAATGTCGCTCTCTTTGTATTCCCGTGGAGGTAGAAAGCTGAACATGAATATCGATGGCTGCTTGTCGCTGCTTGTCCGTCTGTCTTCGTTCTTCTCAATTAATTAGCCATCGGTAAACCTTAGCAAAGCTCCGGGTGGTGGTGGCCCAGGTGGTTTGCTTTTCTGAATGACACACAGGTTTCAAATACTTGCTGCACCGGAAATAAAAGGCTCGCCGCGCCTCGTAAAGTTTGGAAGCACCCGTCGAATACTTTCGTGGGGGTGAAAGAAGTCAAATACCTCTTCTTTCCTGTGGGTTAAACGACTGGCGTCCGAAACATTTTCTTTGGCAGAAAAGGTATAGACCCGCAACATAAGGGGAAAGTAAGCTCTTACTAAAGGCATACTATGTCCCAAATCATATAATGCGGCCTTCATACATTCCGATTTTGAATGGATTAGTATTAGCGGAGCTTCAACACGGGGAAACGTTTTTGGGATCCTCAAGTGTCCTCCAAGATTACCAGTTACTTTAACTCTGGCTGAAGTCAGCCGGCCACACAACCCATGCACGATGGGAACTAATAGCCTTTGATTGGAATGGTCTGGGCTGATGAGGTGAAATCCGAGAACTACTGCTTTCTGTTCGTATTCCAGTGAAAAGAGTATGCTTTTTCCTTCCCTTATAGTTCTATTAAACGTTCGCAGACAATATCACCACGCATTGTAAAAGTAACTTAGTTCATAGTAACGCATACGGACGCAAATAAATACACCGAAAGGATACGATTCTTCATCTGAAATTTGCCTTGAAATAAGATAGCTCGGTAGTTGTAAATGGAAGACAAACCCGAATCACGATCATGGTTTTTCAAAATTATTGTTCAATTACGCACGTGATCCTAAAACGTGATCTTCGTCAAGGAAGATGAGGTGCTTCATGGCAATTGAAAGCGCTCTCTGGACTTTGAGCATTGCCCTTCCAATGTAGCTTCCCATAAGGATGACGATAAAGACCACGAGCATGAAAGAACCGTGATCATACCCCTGGCCGAGACATTTTTGAGATTTGAATTCGAATCTTGGTCAAGTATAATGATTTTTATATGGCAACTTTCATTTCTTTAGTATTTATTAAATTTCATATCCTGAGCCAGTCATTGCAGCTATATATTACATGCATTCATATCGCCAATATGAGAAAATTCATATTAAAACTCATTTACGTTCATTGGAATTCGAACACGGACCACTCGGCGAGACAAATACGTATGACAGATGCAACGTTAACCGTTACGTATTAGTATATATCATTTATGGAATTTTACTGCTAACTGAAGTCTTTTAAAAGACATTTTTTAAATTTTATATGTGCGGAAAATTTATAGCTAATACGTATTACGCAGTCCGACATTAGAGAGTTTTTTTATCCATAAGTACACCTAACTTGGGTTATTTTTTTCTAAATGTTTGCTCGTATATTCTACATTTACTAGATAAGGCTTTACAGTGAACAGCTCGTCAGCAAGCTTCCCGTGATTTGATGAAAGAAATGTCGGAAAATATGCCTAGATTATACTGCGTCGATGCCAGCACATTTATACTTTTACATTCTCACAGTTTTCATGATCCCACTCAGGCCAACTAGAGACTCGTTTACATTGAGCCATGAACGATTCGTGAGTAAATATCAGTTTTGAGATCGGAACGTCATCAATCCACAAAGTGAAAATCACCAAAAATAACATCTCGTAGACTATACTTATTTTAATTGTCTTTTTTGTATCAACATTTGGTGCGAATAAATCTCGATTTATATTATTTCGGTGTCAGAGACACAGGATACGTAATTCTAAAAGGTTCTCAGAGAGTCAGGCGCAATAAATATCCCTTGGTGGTAGCAGATGACGATTTCAGCATATATTCCGAGTTAGTTGGCATATTGAATATTTTTTTCAATTAGTCTTTCTGTAAAAATGTTTTTTTTCATGTAAGAAACATGCTGAAATAAACACATCGATACACCACGACTGAATGCGCGAATGAGATAAGAAGAAAGCTCGAAAAAGAGGCGATTAATGTGTAGGTTCTAGGGGTCCGGAGACTGTGAGTTCCATTGTGGATTTCAAACATTTACGGTAGACGATGACTGCCTCAGTATTGCCAGTCTTACGAAGTATGTGCTGCTCCTAGATGTTCCCAAGAATGGCGCGCGAAAAATTTAGTGTTAATTTCCGGCACGATATCCACTTGCATGTTTTAGTTCCTTGTAGTGCTATTTATCTGTCACATTGATAATACTGACCAATATTTGTATCTTGAGTTGTGAACTGCGATTGGGAGCAGCCATGTAATTATAGACCAATATCATTAACGCCACTATCATGTAAAATTATTGAGCATATAATAGTTACATCAACAATGGGACACCTCGACAGCCAGGATTTATTGATAACAAACCAGCATGGGTTCAGAAAGGGACGGCCTTGCGAAACTCAATTAGGTCTTTTTGTTCATGATATTTTAGTTCCCGGAGAAGGTAACGTACACGTAGACGCAGCGTTTCTTGACTTTAGAAAAGCGCTTGACAAGGTTCCCCACTGCAAGTTACTCGCGAAGTTAGCATCATACGGGATAGACAGTAATATAGTAGGCTGGATAGGAGACTTCTTACATGAACGTGTTCAAAGGGTGGTATTAGATGGTGTCAGCTCAGGCGAAGTAAAAGTTACATCGGGTGTTCCCCAGGGAAGCGTGATAGGTCCAATTTTATTTCTTCTATACCTACGTAAATGACTTGAATACAGTAGTAAAAAATAGCAAGCTCCGTCTTTTTGCCGATGATGCAGTAGTGTATAAGGAAATTATAAATGAAGAGGACAGTCAGTCTTTAGCTGAGGATTTAGATGCGATTGATGGTTGGTGTGATAGATGGCAGCTAGAATTAAATTTGAAGAAATGCGCGATTATGAACTTTTGAAAAAAGAATGGCTTTCGCCGGAATAATTATAGCATCAAAGAAAAGGAAATATCTAACGTAGAATCTATTAAATTCTTAGGCGTCACCATCACTGAAGACATGTAATGGGGGAAATACATCAGGGAAATAACTAGTGTAGCAAACCGTAGATTAGGATTCGTAAAAAGAGTTCTAGGCAAATGCGATGAGAGAGTACGAGAAAGAAGCAATTTTACACTTGTCAGGCCTCATTTAGAATAGGCCGCTAGTATATGGGATCCGTACGAGGAAGGTTTGATAAAAGAATTAGAGCGTGTGCAAAGGAGATCCGCTAGATTTGTTAAAGGCCGTTATGATAATTGTACAAGTGTTACGAGTTTAATAGAAGAACTAGGATGGGAATTACTATCAGATCGCAGGTTAAAATATAGGTAAAACCTTTTAAGTAAATTCGAAACCGATTTGTTCACAGATGACGTTAGATATATATTAAGAACCCCTGCGTATTATGCTAGGTTTGATCAGATTAACAGGATTAGAGATATAGATTGTCGTACCGATAGATTTAAAATGTCATTTTTCCCGCGTACTATAAGAGAGAACAATAGGCAGCGTAGCAAGGGGATAGGTAGGTGAAATGTAGTAAGAGTAGTCTGTAGTGCATGATGCATGTAATAACAACCAACAATCCCTTCCTTATTATGTAGATACTAACCATCTAGCTGCATATGACCCTGATCTCTAGCATGTCTCCCTTAAATATCCTACTTGCATGGCAATAGTGCATGTTTGGTGATCTTCACCCCCTGCCACACACCCTTGCGGTGGCTCGCAGGGTATTACGTAGATGTAGATGGTAGCATGTTCTTCTACGCATCACTCCTAGTAACAAGTGTGACTGCGTACTGTTGTCTCCTGACTGCTTTTGGCATGTCTGGCATCCGGGGGAACGTGCGCGGTTCTCATTTAAACTAGGATGAGTGCTCCAAGCCTGGTGTGGAATCTCCCCGTGCCACACACCCTAGTGGTGGCTTGCACGGTATTCCGTAGATGTAGATTTTTAGCCAGTAAATCAAGAATAGTATCTCCTCTGTTAGGTGCCCTAGCAATCTGAAGTAGTGCGTTTCATGAGAAAGTGTACAGCAGGGACTCACATATGTCTTTATATCCCCATCCGGGTAATAAACTGTAGATGTTTCAATCCATAGAGAGAACATTGAAACCTCCACTTCTAATTATATTTCTTTCGGGATTCCTGGATGTGATGCTATTTATCTGCATTTCTAGTTCCAACTTTGAATGGAGGTCAGTATAGTGTGGCCTGCAGTGCGAGCACACAAATATTGTGTTGGAGTTAGGGCATTAAATTGAAAACTATACAGATATTAGGCTGGTCTCTGGAACAAATTCTGCTTGGCTGACGATTTTATTTTTTACAGACGCAAGTACTCCGCCGCAGGATCGGTTAATTCTACCTTTTCAATAAATGGTGAACGATTTTGGGAACACTTTACTATCTGAAGTATCGTTCGTCAACCCACTTTACATTGACCAACACGTACATTAACTTCTGTCTGTCTCTCAGCAATGGCAGAAAACGGAGTATTCAACGTTTTACCATTACATCCTCATTAAATTATTAATGTTTATTACACAACTCCTATGTAAAACATGGAAACTACCTTTTATAAGTTATGGCCTTTTTTATGTACGCATGAAAACACATGTACATCTTCTTATTACCCTACAAGCCACCATAAGGGTGTTTGGCAGGAGGTGACTTATCACCTATATGAACTGCAGTGAGGAAATAACTTCCTCCAACAAGTATCTCATTTCCTGTGTACTACAAATGCTAGAGATACTACTACAATAACACATTTTGTTAATATGAGAACGTGACATAAGAGTCATGCAGGGGACATGTTATGGAGGTTGATTCCTTCTTTCGGGTTTTCCGCCGCGTTGGTTCATGTTGGGGACGAACCCCAACATGAACCCGCGTTCGTCCCCAACATGAACCAACGCGGTGGAAAACCCGAAAGAAGGAATCAACCCCCATCAAAGCCCCGCGGAAGCCTTCAACAAAGGGGACATGTTATCACTACTCGGCAGATTTAGAAACATGAATTAGGTGACAAGCATGGATGTTGGCTTTTGAGGTCATAGTTATTTTCTCTTGACGTACGCACTGAAGACACTGAAACTGTTACTTCTCGACCTCCAGTTAAATGCGTCAAGTACTCGCTTGATATGCCGGGCAAAACTCGTACTACGTTTATGTCTATCGCTCAATGCCGATAGCAAACAAGGAAGACACATATTTAGTGTTCTACGTGCGAAAGTGGATAATGTTTCCTGCACAGCTTCGATGGAAAACAGAAGGTAGTTATACAAGACATATCCGTTTGCCATTGATGGACGCCCAACAGACACATGAAGCGTCTCATTTATATGGTTCAATTCACATAAAAAACCAAGATGTGAACTATTATATGTTATATGCACGCACATTTGTTAGTATTTATTGCACAATTCCTATGGAATATATGGAAGGTACCTGTTAGAAGTCGCAGTCACTTGTTCTTGATGTACGCGCAAAAACACGGTCAATGTCTTACATATGTCTCTGCATGCCGATAAAAAACAAGGAAGTGTGAATATTTATTTGACTACTACAGTGAAAGACGTGGAAGTTAACTTTTAGAAGTTACAGTCGTTTGCTATTGATGAACGCGAAATAGTTGCGTGAAACGTCTTATATCTGTCTCTGAATTCCGATTACAAACTAGGAAGAAATCTATAAAATGTTACATAACTATGAAACCGATAGTTTCTTGAAAAAATCCGATTTAGTAAAACTAGTAAAAGTTATAGCCTTTTGCTATTTCCCTAAAAACATGTCGAAAATGTTCTGCGAAATTGCCTCCATTATGGATACCAATAGCCTTGAGCTAATGGTTGTTGTAAGTGTATTCTCTTTCAATTTCCCTATATCAATACGAAAATGCCCTTCCATATTGAGTAGAATATTGCATAAGTTTCAATTTTCTCCCTGAAGGAGTAATCTTAACCCATTCAGTATTTGAAGTGAAGAAGTGCATGATTGTTTTGGTAAGGATATGAAACTTATTTCATTGAACAGGGATTGACGTAATTGTCTCTTAAAAGAGTGCATTTTTAACTGCAGCTTAAGTTGATAGAACATCGAAACTTGGACTAGAAATATTATAGGGGTTGGGAATATTTGGTGGATTTTCACAAAAAAACTCGTTAACTTATTTTTGCAAGTATCCCATCAGCAAGTAAAACGTAGTGTTTTCAAGGTTTATCGATGTACTGAACCACAATTTTGACCAAGAATAAAAGACTTAAAATGACTGAGTTTACCATCGAAATTTCAATAATCCGTCATTAAACTTCCTGTTCTAAAGTAGTCGTTTTATACTATACAAAAGATAAAATAATACCGGTTCATGATTTTACAAGCATTTTCTGGAGGAGATAAAAGTGTCAAGCCGATTTAAGCCAAGCTAATTCAATGATATGCTGAGTCATTTTTATCTCAAATACTTACAACTCCCACATCCAAAAAAAGTTTAGGACTGGCTAACTGAAATTAGTAAACAGAATGCCGAAACTCCATTAAAATTATTAAATATGCTAATGTGGAGTATAAATCCCACCTCAGGATACGTAAAGCTGTAGATGGAACTACGATATTATAAATCGCATCACCGAAACGAGCCGAATATCATCGTAACGCGTCTTGGTGACGAATAAGGTCGTATTATCCCCCTTGCATCGAAATGAATGTCACGTAAGGATTTGCACCGAGCGTTCAAGAGAAGAGTCAGCGTGGTCAGCATCGCAGTGCCATCTGGGTCGCTGATGACGGCTCGACCGATGTGTGAAAATCTGTCTTCGAGTGTCTAGCATGTAAAGTGGTTTTTGTCAGCGAGGGACGTAGTTCGTAATGTGGACTGTGTCTTATCGATCCGCATATTTAGCATTCGATTGTAAAACTTTCCAGAAGTAGTTGTTTGTTGCAGGAAGATTCTGTGGTTACCGTGTCCCTAAAAGTATACTCAAGCAGAAAATAACAATAAAAATCAAGGCGATAACGAAAAACCATGATGAGGTTGGTCGTTTTAGCACTTCATCACGTGAGTAAATACGGTTAATTACAGTCTACCATATAGACAATAACGAAACAGAAAGGGCGTCTGAGAAAAATCAAAGTGTCCGACGAATCCAACACTTAGCAGAAAGGAAGAGAGCCCATTTGCGAAAAGGAGAGATTCCTGTTTTAATGGATTGGAAATAGGGGGGTGAGGGTTCACACTATTCCTGGACATACTTCTGTGCGAAAGCCAAGCTGATTTTCGACGATCTAAGGTCTCAGGGAACTTCCACAAGTTCTGTCCGCTACGAAGACTTCAAAGCGAGCAAAGGTTGATTCGATCGTTTCGGAGGAAGTGCGAGCATTGAATGTATAATAAGGGACGGCACTGCTGATGGTGCAGATAGAGAAGCCGAAGAAAAATATTTTAGGCATTAAATTAATTCATATAAAACGAAGGTTACTGCTCACCGCAGGTGTGTAATGTAGATGAGACGAACCTATTATGGATGAAAATGCCCGAGAGGGCTTATATCACAAAGGAAGAGAATTTCTTGCCTGGTCATAAGCCCATTAAAGATATGTTAACGCTTTTGTTGAGAGCTAATGCTTCAGGTGACTTTAAACTGCGGCCCATGTTCGTCTATCACACAGAAAGTCCTAGAATCTTCAAGAAATATGAAGTTGACCAGTCTAACCTGAGTGTCTTTTGGCGTTGCAATAGGAAATCTTGGGCAACACGCCCAATATTTAACGAGTGGGTGTTAACGGAGTTCTGCCCCTCACTCAACATTTACCTCGAGAGAATCCAATTGCCACATAAAGCGACAACGGTGTTGTACAATGCCCCAGGCCACGATCGAATGCCGACGCATCCCTCCAGGCGGAATTCGGCTTCTTTAAAGTGCAATTCCTCCCTCCCAATAATGCTTCTTTGCTCCAACCAATGGATCAGAAAGTTATTATAAATTTAAAAAAATGTATTTAGAAAAATTGTTTGACAAGTACTTCGATGAGGCCAGCAGTTACGATTGCATCTCACAGAAATATTGCCGAAAACCTAAGTATTATAGATACTATTCGGTTAATCGTGGAGTCTCGGAATGAATATTCCACCAGATCCCTCAATTCTGCTTGGAAAAACATTTAGCCGAAAGTTATACACGATTAATCAGGGTTTGATGAGGAGCACGCAATGGACGAAGAATCCGTCCACATGGACGACCTGGAGAGTGAGCTGGTAATATCAGAGCTCCAAGAATCGAAGAAAATAGCCGAAGGAAAAAACTACTAGCGGCACAATAACGACAATGGAAATACCGTGATTTTTGATGACATTAAAGAATTACTCGTTGCCTGGTGCACGGTTGAAAGGATTGTATAGAAATATCCTGGCATAGAAAGGACTGAACTTTGATCGTGCAGCTACATAGATGAAGTGTTTAGACACTGCAAAACACTTCATCTAGAAACAGATAAATATACGACCTTGCATCAATTATTTAAGTAAATATTGTAGTTATTTCATATTTATTGGCTAATTTATTGTCATTGAAACAGAGGTCATAATTACTGTCCGCTGAAAGTTCAACTTATCCTCGGCAATGCTTCCATTAAAATAGTTTTGTCCTCGGTGTTCTTAATGCGTATTACAAGTTATCCTACTTGGTAAACGGATGCTTTCATGAAGGCTGTTGGTCCCTAAGATAAACAACAAGCCCCAAAAAACTCTTCCAGTCCTGATGAGTCAGTCCAGCTGTTCCGAGGAAAGTGTTTTGAGTGAGTTTTCACCTCCGCTTTTCAGTTTATTGTAATTTGCTATTTTATCTGTGAGGGACGTCCTTGACGGGACGAAGATATCAGGGCTGCCGTATTAGCGTACGGAGAAGTAAGATCGTCAGAAGCATAACACTCGCTGGATATGACGACGACGGGCTGACTAGACACGTCCGCTGTTCCGAGAAGCGCTGTGAGTTACAAAACTCCCCTTTGATGCCATCGAGATTCATTTTCGGCTTTCTACCACCACGGGAATACAAAGAGAGCGACATTTAAACAGCTGGCACTGCGTAAGTAGAAAGAATTTCTGTGAACCAGAGGACAGCCGAGCGACGTGGCGATATGCTAGAATATTATTATTCACGGATAGGTTACTGACAATTCCTTCACCTGTCGTCTATGTTATCAAAGCTATTCATCTCTCATAATTAGCCTATTTCCAACATAACTTATAACTTGTACATAATTTCTATAAGTTCACAACGCCACTTTATACATTTAAGCTCGTTTGTTTGCGTACCGTGCAGATAATTGCGACGTAGAGATGATGGCTCGAGGACAAAATAAAGACGCCTGTTTACCGATGCCGAGATTTCGCAAAGGTATGACTAAATCATAGCCCACCTTCTCTAATCATAGGTGGAAAATGCGATGGTATATAAAAACGCTGAGATGGTATCGCTTTTAGACGGTGAATACGGGAGTGAAGTGGTATACTCCAGTCCAAAAAAAACTTACCACCTCGGAGCCGAAAAATTTCCAAGTCCCGAGTTGACGTTGATGTGACAACACGGTCGAACCACGCCCCCTTCGCGGCAAGGCAATAAACAAATGGAACGGGAAGACCTTCCTCCCCACAGTTGGAAAGGGAGGATGAGGGAGAATATGCTCTTAGGGAAAATTTTGACCGGCGAAAGGAAATTCTCGATGGTAGGAGGAGAGCCCAGGCTTCTGTTCGCATGTGTCAGCGAGAATGGGATAGCCCGTTTCGGTCGCTCCAAGAGACCAAGATCTCTCGTTGACGACGACTACTAGAAGATGTGGAAAGGCCAATCTTCGTATTCGTCATGTGTAATGGAGGTTCACGAAGTTCACTTACGTGTTTATTTAAACTGGCATACTACACAGTTACACGCGTAAATGGAATGTGAATATGATATAAACTACTCGCATTGAATTTATTCTCAAAGAGAAAAATCGATTTCCTTGACTAAGATTCGATTTTTGTGTAAAAAATACATTTTTGATCGCAGCCGGTATCATATATGTTTCCTCCGCCGCGTTTGGAACATTAGGACCATGCGTCTTTGAATTTCAACGTGATATTTTTCCCACAAATAGCATTATAGCTCCCTCTTAGAAACATTAATTACTTCAAAGTTGGATTAAAATAACTCTGTACCCAATAATTCTACTGTTAGAATGCTTTCGAACCAAATTCCATCCACTCATCTGTGGAATTCTGGATTTACTCAATTTTTGTTTCCCGTTAGGAATTACGTGGGATTAAATACGCTGCTTGCCGGACAGAGACATCTTTTCGCCACACAGTGTTAACACTTGGTCCAACTTCGTCTCATCGGCGTATGTTACACTATAACCTTCTACTTCATAATTTAAAAAAACCTTTGGTCGAGAGGAAGAAACTCGATCAAAATTATTTCCGAGGGCAGCTTTCAAATATCCAACTCCGTAACTTACCAGTCGTTGGGTTGGGTATGTTGTTTACATCGCATATGGCAAAACGGAGCATTGGCCACTGGAGTTGACATCGCACGTTTTCTGCCATTGTTATTCTCGGAATATGTGATTAAGGCAGGGTAAATGCATTCGTAAATTTTCCTTGCTCCCAAATTCACTGATTCTTTAAATTTAACTCATATTACAGAACTCTACAACACCACCGGAAGAACTTCATTATTCTATGGACATCCTCCCTAAATTTAATGACGCTGGTATCATCTAGATGATTATGAGTAAAAATGAAATAGCTTCCCACGTTAGTATAATTGGCGGTCAGCATTGAATATCGGTACCATTCCTTTCGTAATCTTTATAAAAAGAGTATGGCAAAGGAAACCAACTACTTCGGCTTCTTATCGAAACAGAGCATTCATATTCAAAGTAATAATAAGCGGGAAATATTTCCAAATGGATATGGTTGGCTAGACAAACCTCAATAATTACTGGTTTATTGACACAAGTCATTCATTCAATCGTCATTACTTTCCGATAACATGTAATTTCTTGTTGTTTAACTTTGTTTGTATGTGTTGAATGTAAATTTGAAATGTAAAATTGTAAATGATGTTACGACGTCTCCATTTTATTTCTGACGAAAATCTTTGAAATCGATCAAACACGTAGCCTTTACTCTAAATCCTTTCAGTTGAAAATAACTCAATGTCACTTATTTGACTATGAAGTGCCGTAAATACTATCTTGAGTTCACTCAATTAGTGAGTTCAGCCTCCACTCCATTATCCAAAATCAATTGTGTTGAGGCAGCACCCTGTCGACCCCATGTATACATTTCTGGGAGAGCAATAAACATTCCGCTCAAAAGAAAACCCTTCCCACAACCCTGGATTGTGAAAAGGCTCCACTCTTCTTAAAGTGACCTAAACAGGGCTGCGGTTTCTTTCTCAGCTGGGAATGGGCATGTCGGAGGGCATGGGCATGCCGGTGGTGTTTCTCGGGTTATGCTAAGAACCGCATAAATTTCATCCTAACCCAACCTACGGACGGGTAACCACCTATAAATTCTGGTTCAAATATAGACCCTTCTGTTTGGAAACTTTGATTTGTTTAAAGATGGCGGAAATTATAATGACGTCACTACATGCTTCTTATCCGAAAGAATAACGAGAAGTTCTACTCAATGAAGTAAATCCGTGCATGAAAATCAGCAGTTGGACAAAGAATCACCATAAATTTTGATTTAGTAACCGAAACCAATGATTATGGCTACCCTTAACACCAAAGGCGCAGCCTGGGAGACGGAGGATTCGTAGATCAAATAAACATGGCTGCTGCTGCAAAAGCTCCTTTTGACGTTGTCAACCGCTGGATTGTACCCTACTCTCCGACTCTGATTACGATGCTTAGCGCACATATGAACGTTGAATAGGGCAATCAATTAAGTCATTGACTGCAAATATATGTATGTACACAAGGGAAGGGATGTAGCTTTTAATTCGCCCAGAAGACGGCTCAAGAGAACCGGAGGTACGAGATGACCATCAATCGACCTGGGTGCTATTTAAGCAGTAATGAGTCTGCGTTTAATTAAGTAGTTATGAGTAGTGAGTCTATTAAGTAGTAATGAGTAATGAGTCTGCGTCTATTTTTGGGTTTCCCGTGCATGAAAGAGGACCGACAGTCAGACACCTCTACGTGCACCTGGAAAAAGGCCAGCGTGTCTTCTACAACGAACACAACGTACAAAATAAGTTACCAACTCCTCAAATGTCCTCGCTAATAGTAATATTCAGGCTTTGTGCTTTTATCATAAAACTAGTCAACGTTTTTCAAAAGAAGTTCTACTCAATGAAGTAAATCCGTGCATGAAAATCAGCCGTGCGTAGTAGATGAGCGGAACTTGAATTTCAACGGGTACCTTCTGCAAGTATTTAATAAAAATGTATAGATTGAATTAATAATTCAAATTCAATACATAAATTTTCACTTTAACCTCAATATAATATGAGTGGAGTGAGAGGTAGTCAGGGTGGCTAGAAATCTCGTTTAGGCGATGGTTTAGATTGTTGGATGAGATCCAAGTCTTCCGCTAGGTGGGATGTTATGCTATACCTAGTCACCAATCCACCCCTCACTTCCCAGCCGGCGCAAGGGTTAGGTATCTACTTCGGTAGAAAATAGGGGTAGGTTAACGGTATGTGCCCCTCTCCCTTTTTCATCCTTAACATATCCCAAACTCATGACACCACATGACGTCTTTCGAATCATAAAATATTGCTGAAAAAACGTGTTTAGTCGGTTATTGTTCACATAATAACGATGATCAAAATTTCCTAGCGTTACCTTTGGATTGACACTTTATTGTAATGTTATTGGAGCAGCAGTATTAGTGGCTTAATTATTTGCGCTTGTCCGATCTAAGCGAGAGTGACTTCAGTAGTCCTCCGACCATGATGAGTTTAAAGACGGAGAGAAGACGAACGGATTGTGGATGCACATTGTCTGATTTCCCGCGGGTGAACTTACCTTTTCATCACTTACGGAGCAATTGAATCACACTGTGTTCTATTTTCTGGCTTTACTCGCGCGATTTAAGGTACGATAACCCTTTATGCTTATGAATGATGAAATGCTGATCGTATGTGAAATTTCCCACGAAGACAATTAGCTACGTATGTACTATTGTAACGACAAGTCATAATATTCCCAAATTGATTTCGAAAATTAATCTTATTGGTATGGCGAACTTGGAATTTTGATATTAATTCATGTATATTAATGCAACGTACAATGGATAAAAGTAATGATATTGTGTTGAAAATGAATTTGTGTGTATCATTGTTGAACGTCATAGCCGCCGTAGTTTTTGCGAGAAGACTAATCCTTCCAGTTGTGCATATTCATGTCTCCAGTTTTGCCTCTTAAGAGCTCCAACATTATTTACGTAATTTTTTTAAAAATATATCTTCACTATCCCGAATACAGCACATTATGCCAATTTACTACGGGTGGATAACAGTAACAACGTACGAGACACAAACACCCATGTCCTGGGCAGATAATATTCTACCCAGTCGGGACTCGAACACGCGACCGTCGGGCTAGCATGCGAGGACTTAAACCCACCGCCACCGGGGCCGACGTTTATGACGTTTCCACGTTAAATCGACCCTCTACAAGTATGCATGAATTTCCCGTTCTAAGTGAACAAGGTTGAAGTTTACCTGAGTCGCAATTAATGACTAAACCGTGTGATCTGCCTTTTTACTCTCATCTGAGTACTTACGAAGTATTTCCAAGACTACAGCGATGGAAAGGGACGAATTTCGCATGTTGATTTTTTCAGAAATTTAGAAACCGCTCAAAGGAAACATGGGAACCACTAGTCTTCCCGGCATTGTTTAACCGCATCGCCACCAGAATGATCTATTAAGCAGCCGCTTTCATTCTTTTAAATGAACCTTTCGTCAATAAAGTAATTTCTGGAAAAATACCATTTCTTGTATTTGGTTTATTCTTCGATATCCTTTCCTAGGGTTTTCCGTGTTGTTTTATTTGAGTATCCATTTTCGGTGGCCGAGCGAATGCGCCACTTATACTGTTTCTGAATGTTCTCTTTTTTCGGTTTAGGTGTTGAATTGGCAATGAGTAAGGTGAGATTCTGATCTAGAATGGAAGTTGGGACGTGGAAACTCTTGGGCGTCGTAGTATTATGTGGCTGATAGAAGATAAAGAATGTGCCCTCTTAGTGACTGGTTAAATTAAAAGTAGCAATTAGCTACGTATATAAATATGCGTCTATTCTAGTGTCGTATAAATTAAGTTCCAAGTACCGCTATTAGATGACACCGCTCGTCACTCCATCTCACCTGGTTCGACATAATGCCGTTAGTGATGCTGTAATCGTGTATTAATGATATATGGGCCGTGATTGATAGCCATAGCCTATCAGAGACTGGGGTTAAGGGATAATTATCACACAATAGCTCAAAATTTATCCTAGCACGGCAATTATCCCTTTCTCTGCGGAGAAACATTTGCCTAATATCTCTTCGTCCTTCCGATTGTATCCCCATCTCATCCCTTGCTTAGAGATATCCCATCCGTCCATCGGATGACTTACCCCTAAACTGCAGGGATAGTATTCGTTCATTTAGGGGCATGTGCCGCCTCGTGCCGACTGGGTTATATCAGGATGTTGCTGACACTAGGCCTCACTACCCTTTCTTCATTCTCTCAATACCCTGCCAATGAATATACGTGACCCTACCTATGACCAAAAAACCCTCGTTTCACGGGGATACATTTTGGAGTATACATGGCTCCCTGAATCCATCTCTCTGCTCCACGATACGATTGACATAATCCCTCACTTCATGTCTCCTACATGCAATCCCCACCCCTCCTCTGAGCTTCCAATGCATCCCTGCTCCTTACCTCGCAAAGTCCATTTTTAATTCATCACCTCAACAATGAGTCCCCTAGTATCAGGTTTGAAATGTTTACGTAGGACACCAATGTACAGACCACGTGAAAGACAATGATGTAAACTCTCACCAACAATTGATTAACTTGCACTTGAAGGTGGTAATAATTGGGAAGAACATAATCGAAGGTAAAATATAGGGAAAAGTCTCCAGAGGAAGACCCAGGAATAAGTTCATGGACCAAATAAAGAGGAAAGCACATAGAAAGGAGTCGAGAGGCTCTACACGCAGGTATGAATGTTCTAATTGACCTATCGACAAGCGAATCGCGACAACTCGAAAAGGTGATACGCAAGCGGGTAGGTAGTGGACGCCGGGGAGAATTTGGTGAGAAAAGCAGAACATAAAATACGGAGAATGACTGGCGACGGATATCCTTTCAGAAACCAACACCATCCTTTCATAGGTGACAAATGGTCGGGTGAAGGAGATTTAGAAATATCACGTTCGCGTTCTTTTCATCCTGCTCATTTTTCAGTGGGACATCGGTATCGGGATACCTTTCGCTCTTTATTTTCAAATTTCGGCCAGACCGTTACCATCTCTCGTCCCCTCGCAGTGTAGAAACTTCGTCAAACCTTCCAAAATAATATGGAGCCGAGGCCGTGGCCAATATGACTTGAGTGTGCCAGGAGATGGTGGTGCGATCGGCCCAGGAGAGTGACGCAGGACAACCCGATCATACTCAAGCGCATTAGTTCATTCAAGCTTCGCGAGAAGTTCGTCGCTCGACAAGAGTTCATTAGTGAGATGGCCTGGTGATGAGAAGTTAGACGTGTGTTAGTGATGAGGCATTGTCTATGTGTAGTGAGTGTGTTGCTTTCGAGTTTCAGATGTTTCAACTTTACGTGCTCAGATTTAGTTTTTGCATGGGGAAGGATTACATTATGCATATCGACGTAGCAAAATATCCGTGCGGAGCCTCGATTTGCTTACAGAAATACGGCGTGTCCCTTTTATTCAAAGAAAAGGTTTACGCAGTTTCCTGCCATCAACAATGCCTATTAGTGTGTGTGTGCGGAACTACGTGTCTTTTTATTTAAGTGTGTTCGTGTAATGTTCTGAGTGCGCCCAACAGTTACGAATGATGTGCAAAATCCCAAGGGTTCCGGCAAACTTCAGTGCTCCTGGGCTTCTTTTGCGAGACGTTAGACTGCATAATCCCCTGGTTTCCCCCTCAAGGTTGAGTGGCACTGTAGTCCGGAGTGATTGAAAGTCAACAAATAATGGATGGCATATCATATAAATTTCAGGTATGTAATTATGCTAACCAGTGATCGCTATGCCTACAGGGAGTATCTTGTTTTATCAAGCTCTATTGTTGAGGGTCAGGATGATGTTAGTAATCGTAAGTCATAACTTAAGTATGTGACTACATTTCATTTTAGGTGCAGATGGACAAAAAGTTTAACGAAACAAAAGTTTTGAGAAACGAAGGTACTTTAACTATTCGGGTGTTCACCATGTTGCTTGCTTCCGCTGACAACACTTTCGCACTCCACATTGATCCTTTAAGTCCCGCTGAGAAAGCAGAAGAATTTGTTATCAGCAGTGCAGCACCAAAAAAAATACTAGTCATTATTTACAAACCGCGGAAATCTACGATTGAATAACTGAGAAATATTTTGGTGGATTGCTCTGTCACTCGGTATTTTTTGTGTATTTGTGTCTCTGTCGGTATATTTTGTGCACGTTATCAATCTGAGGCGATTAATGAATTCTTGTACTTTTCCCGGTCCTGTTGTATCACTTATGATGCTCTTTTTCAGTGGATTACTCTGCCCCTCAGTCGAAATTTTGGCCACTGACTGCGCGCGATGATAAGATATTTATGGTACAAAGTTTTTCAGGTTATTTTCACTGATTTTCAAAGTTCAACTGACGTAGCAAGGGAGTAAAATATTCGCCTCAGAGAGAACCCCAAACTTGAGTGATATTAAGTATTATGCTAATCAGAGTCTGACGTGAAACCTCGTAATTTCTAGCCTCTTCAGTCTAGTTTTGCTAATGGCTGTTTCACATTTTCTATTCCATTGATTTTAATAGCGTGTTGCTTTCGTGATCTAAATCTTTCTGACACCAAAATCATAAATGCATACTCGAAATGTAAATGAAGAAAGATTATCGATTCTCTTTAACTTCTTAGCCGGTATTATTATTAACTAAATTATAACGCGGAGTAATACCAGTCCAGTCTATTTGTTTGAAAGGTAATATTGACTAGTATTTTTATTAATTTCCTTTAAAGGTCGGCCTATAATTATCTTAATACTCCCACTACATAAATTACTGCATTCAAGAAGTTATTACAAGAGTGCAACAGCGAAGAAATATTTTCTCATTGTTTTTTTCAATACTATTGTTTTCAAAGTCGTAAAAATTACTGTATGATCACTTATGCATTCGAGGATATCGACTTGTTTAACCATTGTAGTGTGACTAACAGGTAAAAGGTCTAATATTTTATTACATCCCTTAGGTTCGTTTACTATTTGAGTAAGAGAGTGGTGTGAAAGTGTATTTAGTAAGGCCTCGCGTATATCACGCTTCCTTGAACTGGTTCAACGCTATTGGTATTCCAAGTTTTAGCCGGGAGGTTTCAATCCCCACCGATAATCATCAAGCCTTGTTATCTTTCGAGGTAAATGATGTTACTTGAGTTTCTAATTTGTACAAAACGTCGATTTTGGAATCTGGTGGCCTGTAAAATGAGCATATATGC
Organism: Ceriagrion tenellum; assembly: GCA_963169105.1. Classification (NCBI taxonomy): domain Eukaryota; kingdom Metazoa; phylum Arthropoda; class Insecta; order Odonata; family Coenagrionidae; genus Ceriagrion; species Ceriagrion tenellum. Next base: position 154,725,385 of record OY720636.1, read on the forward strand.
ATATTTCTTTTGATTTGTTGCTTATTGGTACACCAAACTTCTTCCAATATCGTCTAATACGTTGTGGTTCTATTCAAATAAGATTTCATTGCTGTGAATACTCCGCCGCCAGTCCTATCTGGTCGATCACGTCTATGGATTGTATATTCTGTCGGAAGAACTATGCTATCGTTAATATTCTCTGCAAGCCAGCTCTCTGCTCCACTTTACTGTTTGCGTTTTCAAATATATGCTCAACTTCGGCACGTTTGTTCTTTACGCTACGGAAATTTACTATTACTAAATTTATGTCGCATTTAGATTGAATGACATTATTGCTTCGGTAATTCTGTGTGCTATCTTTTTGATACACTTGAATCTGATTGCGTCACCATCCCACCGCAATCTATGGTTTTTATAACAATATTGATTAATACAGTAAATCTTCATTTTGGAAAACTCTACGATACGGAAAAAACTGTCAGGGCTAGTATTAATTTCATATCAGATGCACACGTGATTTACCGAGTGCCAGCATGATGCTTAATAGTTCAAATATTTTCCAATTACTATTAAAAATGGTATTAATAAGAATTTATCGATATTCAAGTATATCACACATTGATTGAGCGTTATAAGAAAGGGACTTCTCCAAAATTACTAAAAAATCGTTCCTCTTAATGAGGGTGTTCCAGATGAGATCTTCGTCTTCACCATCCTCGTTCACAAATCATTTGGTTTCGGAATTCCAAAAATGACACGCTATCAAAAGGTGTTGTTCCTACTGTAATATGGAACATTTTCTCTGTACTCCACACCTCAGGGCTGAGTAACTTATTCTACATAAGCTATTATACTTTCGAATAATTATTTAGAAACAACACTTCGTTAACTGTCAGCATGGGTGATATATTTCTCCGTGGATCTTGGATGTAAAGACGAATCATAGAAGTAATTGAATAAAGTAAGAGGAGTTATACGCACATTCAATTTACGCAAAATACATCATCATACTACCCTGCGAGCCGCCTACCATCTCAACACCGAATAAATTATTCTAGATGTAGCTATTCTAATTTCGAATACCTATTCAGAAACAAAAACCTCTTTAACTTTCCGATTGAGTTATATTGGATAATTTCCCGTGAATCTTAGACATAAAGAAACATCATATCAGTAACAAAACGAACTTAGACGAGTTATACGAACCTTTAATTTACGCAAAATACTTGAATCATTCAGATCGATAATATGTTTGGGAGAAGGAAGACGGATAATAACAGGAAGGGTAAAAAGTGGTAATACATTCCCATCTTTAATCATTAGGGTTGACATCGAGAAAACTTATCGGGTGGTAAACTACGACACGAACAAGGAATCCATAGTTTTGTGTTAAAAAAATACTACATTATAGTACAGTCAGTTAAGGCTGTGCTTACGTGTATGTATGATGAATATGAGTGAACAACTAGTAATAGTCTAATAAGTTCTATTTTATCATCAAATTCTTTCTCATAACTCGGCCGGGAAAACGTAGCACACATCCTTCATAAACACCCATTACTGGAGCATCCATCCCTGTTTCATTCATGAACCAAATAGTTCTAGCCCTATCAATCTGTCAATCTGCTATCTACCGGTCATGTTTAGCTGCTGTATAATATTGCCGTTAGAACACTTCTTTAAATTTCGGTTTTTGCTTTCCTAGACCAACACCCATTCAACACCCATATCATTATCAACTACTTTAATGTTTCACGCATTATTCCGCTTATCCATTTTCTGTGCTTCGGAAAAAGTTACGAAGAAATATCATGTAACTCCATAAAAATGTCAGAGAGCAACACTGCTCACGTGTGCTCAACAAAACTCGCACATTTATATATCTATCCGATGCTATCTCATCTCTATTTCTATGACAACAGTATTATCCCAAAACTCATCTCTCTGACAATTATCCTTAATAATTTTGAAAAGCATTGGAGATATAATGCATCTCTTCTTTCCGCCAAGTTAAATATGAAACTAATAATGTTAGACCCACACTAGTTATGCTATCGTTTTAGGCCGTATGCATGACATTTGTAACTGCTCGTTCACTCCACATTCTCTCAAAAACTTCCTCAACCAATTTTCATTCACACTTCCTGTCTCTTCCTTTTATTACTACGCTAAATTCAAAAATGCACTATGCTCTTCATTTTGGAAGTGCTAATTATTCCCTGTCGATGGCTGAAGTGAGAACGGCTGTTCACTACTTTCACTACAATTCTCACCCCGCATAAAAAACCTACAGTTCTGTCACTATTAGCTTTCTATGATATATAGATATTTGATTTACTGAACAATTTTCCCGGAGTACACAAACATATTGCTCCTTCAATCGATATTTTATAATAAAAGTCAACCAAACCATCCCTTGGCACAGAGAAATCACTCCAAAGAAGCTTTTAAGCACGAATAATTAACCTCACACTAGTAACTTATGGCTATTTACAGCGACCCAGAAGGTCGGTGCCCCACATTACTTCCTAGAGGAGGGTTGCGGACAACCATATTATGACAGTCAAGAAACTTTACACCTACGATAAAGATAAGATTAGAATAGTTTAGATGGGTTAAGTATTTCTCGAAGTACTCTAGCGATAATGAAAAAAACAATAGACCAGCGGAGCATCTACACCGCCGATATTCTATTCAAAATCACCAATAACAGACAAAGAATAATTGAGGCGAGCAAGATGACTCAATTAAGTCATTCCCGTGTAGAATGATATTACAGCTAACGATATCATGGCGTAGGAAATATTGCCAGTTGACTTTCGATAATTTATATTATTACCGATATTTACCTGTTAGTCACACTACAATGGTTAAACAAGTCGACATCCTCGAATGCATAAGTTATCATACAGTAATTTTTACGACTTTGAAAACAACAGTAGATTCACTGTACAATCTAAACGTAAAGTCTACTTATTTGAAAAATGCGATTAGGTGTAATTCGGAGGGACGTTAGAAGCTTCATTCACGAAATTCATTTCCATAATGAAAAACGAGAGCACCGAAGTATGATGGAGATATTTTTTGGAAATACTACATAATGGAATCGATGAATATATTCCATACAAATCCAAACGGGAGAGTAAAGAACCTCTCTGGTTTAACCACGAAGTAAGGCGGGAGATCAGGATACAAAGGCAATTACACAATCTATATAACAATTCTATTAAGTAACAAAACAACGGAGCTTGCGGCGAGAGAAATATACGTTGTTCAACATTCAAAAACGAAGAAAATAATTCTTGCTGTTTCGCGAAACTTTCTAGCTTCAGGGAATGATGGAAACTGGCGTATATCCTTTATTTCCACCACGAAAAACCAAATTCAATAGTTTCAGCCTTAAGTTTGTAAAACTTTTCCATGTTCAGGAGTTAACAAACTTTGTAAGTTTTACTCAGAATATTTATAGTACGACCGGTTTCGTTAAATAGTTGACATCATCAGGTCCTGAATATGTAGCAATAACAATATATTCCTTTGATGAGAATTAAATATATTCTTGGACTTGGTTATAGTTTAAAATAGAAAGTCAGCTATGGATAATACAAAGGTTCTGCACAAACACTGCACGTGGTCTGTAGTTTATGATTAGAGAATACATTATAGCTAACTTATTAAAAGCATACCAAGTTAAGAGTAATTAATTGACCAATGGAAATTTCTTAATTTTAATCCTGAGTATGCTAAATGTGTATTTTAGGAGAAGGTCAATGACTGTGCTAATCTTTCAGCAGCATAAAAAATCGTTAATTTTATCTTTTCTGCCATTGCATCTACCACTAATATGGTGTATCCATCCTTTGAACGCGAGCAATGAGAAAATATTTCTTCGCTGTTGCACTCATGTAATAACTTCTTGAATGCAGTAATTTATGCAGAGGGAGTATTAAGATAATTATAGGCCGACCCTTAAAGGAAACTAATAAAAATACTAGTCAGTATTACCTTTCAAACAAATAGACTGGACTGGTATTACTCCGCGTTATAATTTAGTTAATAATAATACCGGCTAAGAAGTTAAAGAGAATCGATAATCTTTCTTCATTTACATTTCGAGCATGCATTTATGATTTTGGTGTCAGAAAGATTTAGATCACGAAAGCAACACGCTATTAAAATCAATGGAATAGAAAATGTGAAACAGCCATTAGGAAATCTAGACTGAAGAGGCTAGAAATTACGAGGTTTCACGTCAGACTCTGATTAGCATAATACTTAATATCACTCAAGTTTGGGGTTCTCTCTGAGGCGAATATTTTACTCCCTTGCTACGTCAGTTGAACTTTGAAAATCAGTGAAAATAACCTGAAAACCTTTGTACTATAAATATCTTATCATCGCGCGCAGTCAGTGGCCAAAATTTCGACTGAGGGGCAGAGTAATCCACTGAAAAAGAGCATCATAAGTGATACAACAGGACCGGGAAAAGTTCAAGAATTCATTAATCCCCTCAGATTGATAACGTGCACAAAATATACCGACAGAGACACAAATACACAAAAAATACCGAGTGACAGAGCAATCCACCAAAATATTTCTCAGTTATTCAATCGTAGATTTCCGCGGTTTGTAAATAATGACTAGTATTTTTTTTGGTGCTGCACTGCTGATAACAAATTCTTCTGCTTTCTCAGCGGGACTTAAAGGATCAATGTGGAGTGCGAAAGTGTTGTCAGCGGAAGCAAGCAACATGGTGAACACCCGAATAGTTAAAGTACCTTCGTTTCTCAAAACTTTTGTTTCGTTAAACTTTTTGTCCATCTGCTCCTAAAATGAAATGTAGTCACATACTTAAGTTATGGCTTACGATTACTAACATCATCCTGACCCTCAACAATAGAGCTTGATAAAACAAGATACTCCCTGTAGGCATAGCGATCACTGGTTAGCATAATTACATACCTGAAATTTATATGATATGCCATCCATTATTTATTGACTTTCAATCACTCCGGACTACAGTGCCACTCAACCTTGAGGGGGAAACCAGGGGATTATGCAGTCTAACGTCTCGCAAAAGAAGCCCAGGAGCACTGAAGTTTGCCGGAACCCTTAGGACTTTGAACATCATTCGTAACTGTTGGGCGCCCTCAGAACATTACACGAACACACTTAAATAAAAAGACACGTAGTTCCGCACACACACACACACTAATAGGCATTGTTGATGGCGAGAAACTGCGTAAACCTTTTCATTGAATAAAAGGGACACGCCGTATTTCTGTAAGCGAATCGAGGCTCCGCACGGATATTTTGCTACATCGATATGCTTAATGTAATCCTTCCCCATGCAAAAACTAAATCTGAGTACGTAATGTTGAAACATCTGAAACTCGAAAGCAACATCTGAAACTCGAAAGCAACACACTCACTACACATAGCCAATGCCTCATCACTAACACACGTCTATCTTCTCATCACCAGGGCATCTCACTAATGAACTCTTATCGAGCGACGAACTTCTCGCGAAGCTTGAATGAGCTAATGCGCTTGAGTATGATCGGGTTGTCCTGCGTCACTCTCCTGGGCTGATCGCACCACCATCTCCTGGCACACTCAAGTCATATTGGCTACGGCCTCGGCTCCGTATTATTTTGGAAGGTTTGACGAAGTTTCTACACTGCGAGGGGACGAGAGATGGTAACGGTCTGGCCGAAATTTGAAAATAAAGAGGGAAAGGTATCCCGATACCGATGTCCCATTGAAAAATGAGCAGGATGAAAACAACGCGAACGTGATATTTCTAAATCTCCTTCACCCGACCATTTGTCACCTATGAAAGGATGGTGTTGGTTTCTGAAAGGATATCCGTCGCCAGTCATTCTCCGTATTTTATGTTCTGCTTTTCTCACCAATTTCTCCCCGGCGTCCACTACCTACCCGCTTGCGTATTACCTTTTTGAGTTGTCGCGATTCGCTTGCCGATAGGTCAATTAGAACATTCATACCTGCGTGTAGAGCCTCTCGACTCCTTTTTATGTACAGTGGCGGAAAAAATTAACGCAAAACTCATCGGCGTCTGTATGCGGCGTACACGGGAACTAATTGAAATCGTTTTTCCTTCGACAACTTGACAACAATGAGACAGCATATGGAAACCGGGAATATTCAAACTCTCTATGAATGGATATCGATTTTATGCGTCATGTAAATAGCCATACTAATAAGGTTTACGTTCGCTAGATCGTCTAGGAGTTATAATCGTGATGAGCTTGCTTCGACCCGCACTCAGTCGAGGTTCCGAAGTCGTAGTTGATTATGTAGAGATGCTTACCATATTTTTTTAGAGCTTTGGACCGTTTAAAAAGATTTTCTTGATTGAAACTTAAGAAACAATACGATGAAAGCATTATTTGTTGGGACATAAAATTTTTTTATTCTCCAGATCAAATTCACTTACAATAAAACGTATTTCCGCGTGCTGGGAATAGCTGTGGATGATCATCGTTTTTATAGACCTCAAACCACTTCCGAGAAATATGATGCATTACAATTAACATTTTGGCGTAATTTCCTGTGAATTTCAAGTTAAAGTATGGGAAATCTGGTTGACTCGAATGGTTTCCATGTGGAGAAAATTATTCTTTAAAAGTATTTCCAATACCTTAAAACCCTACGTAAGTTTCCGCCCTCGTGCACACAGGTCGTCTCAAACATTTGAATTTCTAAATTTCTCCAAACGTAATATTATTTAATTTCTGAAAACTACTTTTAAAAATCCAGAACATTTTATTTGGACCAGTTTTTAAAGGAAACATTAGAATTCCCTTTTTTCGTTTTGTAGTAAGAACCACTGGACGCCGATTCCTCTTCATCGATGAAGTAGCCTAGAGGGAGAGCGTTAGTCTGCGGCCAAGAATGCCTGGGGTTCAAATCCTGGCGTGGCCTCTTTTAGTGCCTTAAAAATTATCTTCGCGATGTGACTTTATTGCAGCCAAAACTTCGCAGGAATCCGCAGAAGACCCAGGGAATGGACATTGACCTCAACCATGAGTGTGTGAGTTTTACACATATTCAGGCTTTGTAAAAGAATCAGAGCGGTCTCCTTGGTCGTCGAATGAGATGTTTACTTCCTATCCTCGGGTACTCGGCCCCACTTGATTTCTACGTCCTGTCTGTCGTATGATGCTCAAATCCATTCATTCGCCAATTCACCACTCAATGAAAAGCTATTCATGAAGGATGGAATAGACCGGATCTCTGATTGTGTCAGTTACTCGATTTAGTGAACTTACCTGATGCTACATTCACCTTTAAATCACTTTGAAATAATTTAGTAAAGAGGGCAGTTATTTTTATTAGGAATTAGAGTTTGGTTCTATCTGCCGAACTTGTAAATACCGATTACTTATCTGAGTGAGAGACCAAACAAGGGTTGAATTATATTCAAAATATCTTCAAAACGGTATTTGAAGCTTTCCCAGCATTGTTTTCCAGGTTTGCTATGAGCAATACATTAACCTTGTAGTTCAAATGTTCAACTTATAAGATGGAGAACAATACTTAAAGGATAAGGTAAATTATTGAATCACTTAAATATCTTTTGACATATTCGCAGTGATACATGTTTGGCTAAAATTACGCAGTTAAATTTTATGAGGAGCATTTTATACCCATGCGTAAGTAATACTCAGACAAAAATGCATCGCGTATCCTCCCCTGTGAAAGTGATAAAATACTAAAAATCATCTTTTTCATGTAGCGACTAAGCAGTGATTAGATATTTTCCCTATGGTCAGTTGTATACTCATAAATCCGCAGAGTAGTCAATGGAGTGCAAATTAGGAATGTGCACCATCAAAGATTATACGATTGCTACGTTCCTAAAGAATCTATTCCTCTTCAAACGTGTCGTAATATTATTGCTTCAATGGAAGTTAAAGTTGTGAATGGCCCCACATGAAGATATTATCAGACTTTTTACAGGGTCTTAAATTTCATCTCTTAGTGGTAATGTATTTTAACGGATGTTGAAGAGGGACACTGTAATGCTTTATTTAGAACGAGTGGAAAAGGTTGAAATGTATGCGTAATTCTCGCAATTTGAGTTATGTGTGCACATGATCACAGCAATTGATCATCGAGAAATATGCTGGTATTTACATAAAGAATGTGGATGTTTATTAGCCTTATAATCAATCCATCCCCCTCCATTCTCGATTTCCTGACCAAGTCTCTGTGACATGGAGTTGTCCACATTTTGGTATCCTCTTACTGGCTTCATTTCCCATTCTTCCTCCACGATTTTCCTCATTGCATCTTAATTTTGGGTTGTTTCGTTTGAGGAGGTCGAAAAACGTTTGTTTCTCGCATTATCCTCATAATAAACGCTGCGCTCCGTGCAGCCCGCTCCATCTATGTTACATGATTTGTTTTGAACCATCTCCTAGAATTTTGACATTTGTGAACTCGTAAGTATTCCTAGTATACATTTTTTATTGATAAAATTTCATACGTCCAAGTTACCAGTGATCTTGTTTTACTGCATTCTGGTTGGTATTCCATCGGTTACCCGCGACGCAAGAGGGACATTTAAGAGGACATTCAAGGGGAAGGGGGAGGAACCAGCTGACCGCGACTGACTGACTGCAGCCAGTGCCCACTCGTGGCATGTTGCGTGCGCGTGGGGGGGCACACGGCAGTAGCTAAGAGCTGAAAAGATATTTTATTCGTGGTCGCTCATCAAAATGGAGTGAATTTTCGCTCTGTATTGCCTCTAATGTAGCGCGTTACCCCCTTAGAAATGACGTTTTTGTCCACCGATCGGGAAAATTGAATGTCATTGCACATGTGCCTCGTGAGCGACCTCTATGAGATGTTAACTAATAAAGTGGCATTTATTTTGGATATTCTTTCTTCACCCCAGAGCACCATTTGAGAGGTTGGAATTGGGAGATCGATGAAGAATAAAAAATAAGCCATAAGTATCCTTTTGTAGAGGGTCAGAAAAGAATTGATGGTCGAAGGGAATTATTAAATATTTTTAATCATTATGCTGTTCTGCTAGGATGACATGACATGCTATTAACATATGGGTGGCGGGTTTGTATTCAATCAGGAGGTTTGACCGTCGCTTTTAACAAAGGGATTTGATGAGGTTGATTGGAGAGTAAGAAAGACATGAATAGTGCATGATGCATGTAATAACAACCAACAATCCCTTCCTTATTATGTAGATACTAACCATCTAGCTGCATGTGACCCTGATCTCTAGCATGTCTCCCTTAAATATCCTACTTGCATGGCAATAGTGCATGTTTGGTGATCTTCACCCCCTGCCACACACCCTCGCGGTGGCTCGCAGGGTATTATGTAGATGTAGATGGTAGCATGTTCTTCTACGCATCACTACTAGTAACTGATGTGACAGCGTACTGTTGTCTCCTGACTGCTTTTGGGATGTCTGGCTGTGAGCAGACAGAAGACTGGGTACTGACAGACGCGACGGCACAAGTTTTCGGGTTGGCGTGTGAGCTTTCTAGGTTTCATGGGTCGCAAAATAATAAAATTGAATAATATGAGACGGCTGTCTGAACGTACCCTTCACTTTCGATTGGGATCAAAATGATGTGACAGCAATTCTTCCCATTGGAATGTACAGGAGGCCCGCTTGGTTCTGTTCAAACCGAACGACAAATTTAAAAAATTCTCCAAATCAACACGCATCCGGGGTGTATTTCTCATGGTCTCACGTATCTTTCCAAAACTCTATCGCTGAGCTGAAAAACTAGAAATGTCATCTAGGTATAGAGCTAGAAAGCGTTCTGAACAGAATGTAAGAGAATAAACGTAATGAGCCGAATTCGGGAGATGGAAATTTTGGATCCTTATCGGTTTTCACATTTTTATGCATTATAACACCAAAAACCGAATCTTCAAGGCACCTTATTTGCACAAATTTCCATGCATCCTATATTCGTAAATTCTGTCACTGCTACAACAATTGACGCGTGTCTACATTCAAACAATAAATAGGTCAATGGATGATATGGATCGCTTGCGCGCGGGGAGTTGCCCAAGCGGAGACGACGGTATGACGTTGATGCATTCCGATAATATTCGAATCCGCGGAATCAAGGTCCTTATACCCAGGTCATGACACGATCTCATAATGCACTCTGATTACTTCATTTTGGATCGGGCTCGATGCTCCGTAGCACTGTTACTCTTCATTGAGTAGCCCAAATTGTTTAGCCTTGATCAATGTTACAAATACTCTTTTAAACATGATACTGAATTTGATTTAAAGCTTAATGGCGTATTGTAATTTTTAAGGCTACTGTGGTTTTCCCCCACTGCCGTGATTGAGAAGTTGACCCGGTGGAAAACCGGAGTAGCCTTCAAAATCACAATACGTCGTAAAGCTTTAGAGGTTTTTTTACATCTGCGAAAAATACCGTGAACGAAATTTTTCCGGGGAATTACGTTTTAACTACTTCATGACTACTCCATCTTTACTCACAAAGCACTCCACCCTTATGGCCCGCTGTGCAATCTGAATGGCATTACATCCTAAAGTATAAATTTTTATCCACTTGGATGAACTTATGGTCAGTGCCTTACAACTCCAAATGTATCTCAGTGCCTCGATGGTAGACGGTTACTTTGGCTTTTTATTTTCAGGGAGTCAGGTGATATTAGAAAATCACTACCAAACTCCAACGGGCACTAAGGATGATATAAATAAGGAATACAATCAAAGTATAGAACAAACAATATCTTTATAAATCGTCATAATTTCTTGTCAGCACAAAACATGTCCAATCTGGACCAGCACGACAATTCAACTATCCCGCATATAAATAAACAAACCGTTACCAAGAAAATCAAACCGATCAAATCCAGCCAAGGCCCTACAATTTTATTTAATTAATTAAAAGTTCATACAAAATGTAACATTAATAGTTACAGACTCCCCATCGATGCTATCGTAAATAATAACTGAAGTATCTTTCCACTAATGAATCTTCAATACGTGTCATCGTTTAATAATTAGGCATTATGATTTCAGACACGTCATCGGTATGACGTAACCTACGAGTAGGTATATGTATGACAAACAGAATGAAAGTCACATACCTAAGTTATCCCTCTTACCTGGGTAAATAACATGTAATTTGACATTATTTAATAACCCAGTCCGGTGGTTCCCCAGTAAGCAACTCCGTCCCCCGAAAGGTGTAGCTCAAATTGATGGGGGCGATGAGAATCTGAAGTGTGGCCGGAGAGAGACTGACTTGACTGCAGAGTGTACATAAGACGTTTGCTTCCTTTCGTTTCCTTCAGATAAATTCATACACCGCGTTAGGTCGTTCAAGATGTGAAAATAGTTCAATCGTAACATAGTTGTCTACGCTGCTCACATTGCGTCATAGCGTAAGGACGAAAAGTCAGTGGTTTCTCTTCGGGCTTTTCTGAGAGTCGTTCAAAGCTTTCCTGCAATGTCTAAAGTTACACTCTTAAGTCTGTTTTAACATCCAGCTTACATTGAGTCCAAGACAATGGATTGAGACCCTGTATTTTACAAACCGACCCGACAGGCAATTTCATGATTCCCTCCTCTTGCGTTCGCCGTATTTAGGCGCTAACTAGCGGGAGACTCTTGTTAACCTATCTCGGATGGTGAATTTTCCACAATCCGTCGTTACGCAATTCCAATAAAACAAGTAAAACCCGAGGTAAGTTAGCAATGGATAGATATAATCAAAGAGAAAGGTGGTTGTTACACACAGAAATGATCCGATTAATTCGACAAACAGTCTGTTTTCAGTGTGGTATCCCCTGCCGAACACCCTCAAGGTGTCTTGTAGGGTAGGATTTGATTGATCAAGATGGATGAAATGGCCTTCGAGCCTGAGATAGAAAACACTGCTCTCTTGCGAGTTATGGTATACCTATCGTTATCGAGAGTTTGAACTCGTATCCGACTTATTCCCAAACCTTACTTTCTCGAGTGCCGTAGAAATATTTATAGCTTTTTTCGAAGTGAACTGGTCGTGATATAAGGTCGAAAAAGTAATGATCATCCTGAGAAGTAAATGTCTGTCTCCGAGCTGCAGCCTCGCAGTGTGGGCTTTCTCGGAAAGTATTTTTGCCTTGCACAGACGAAAGACGAGGAGGAGGCGTGAGTATGATTCGAGTGGTGAATGGTTGAGTTATGCTAGATCCTTCACGGCGGCAAGTGGGAGGGAAGGAATTCTATTCAAGATTTATACAAATATAATCGTCAGCATATATGGACCCTGTATCTTATTTTGCGAAAGTAAGTAGTGGACTGCTTCCAACCTTACATAATGTGAACTTTTGGCCCAAAGATACTTAATTTAATTTAACAGCGTCGAAACCAGGCTAAAAACATGAAAAGGTTTACCCATATGGGATTCGGACTATGGAGCGAATGGGGAGCTATTGAATGTTAAGATGGCGGTGTATGATAATATTAAGGAAAGAGTGAGAGTTAACGGGGTTCTGAGTGATTGGTTTGCAATAAAACAGGGCGTAAAGCTAGGTTGCGTAATGTCACCGCGACAGGTTAATGTCTTTATGGATAAATGTGTTAGAGATGCATGTAGAGAAAGCGACGGTATTTTGATTTGAAATGTAAACGTTCTAGTCGAAGTATATGCGAATGACGCTGTTATGATCTCAGAGACCCATCAGGGATTGCGAAAGTTCGTAGATAAGGTTTGTGACTTAACAAGGAGATTAGAATTGAAGTTAGATGCGTGCAAGACTAAAGTAGTAGTTGGTGATAAGGAGAATGGGGAGAATAACTGTATGATGAGTGCGAATGGTGAAGTTATTGAACAAGTGGATGATTTATTGTACTTGGGTAAGATGTTACCGAAAGACGGACGGATAGATGAGGAGATAAAGAGAGGTGGGAATTGTGGAAGGAAAGAGTTAGGTCGCATGTGGAGCATATCAAGGAATGAGTGGCTGTTAAAGGAGGCGAAAATCGCCGTGCACAAAGGGGTACTTCTCCCAACATTGCTGCATGGTAGTGAAATGTCAGAATAGAGAGGGCAGTTAACTATACGCCGTGGGTATGAGTTATCTGAGGAGTGTTGGTGGCAAGAGTGGGTTGGATAGAATGATGAATGAGTGGGTAATAAATGAATGTGGCTCAGATGCTCCAGTAGTGGACATATGTGAAAGAAGTGTCCTTCATTAGCAAGGCCATGTTGAGACAATGGATGAGAGTCGAATAACGAAACAGATATACCTATGTCAGAGTGGAGTGAAATGAAATGAATGGTGTGAGAGGTAGAGGTAAGCCGAGGAAGTTGTGGTTGAACGTGGGTCAGGAAATTCTTAGGAGGTGGAATATAAGGAGTCTTAAACTTACTTATCTTACTTACTTCTTTTTCCCCAGGACATAATGCCTATTTATACGGTTTTCCTTATTTTAACCTTTGACAAATGTATTTCCTGTAACCTTAAATAAATTGATGCGTAAACCGTTATGCTCGATATTAAGGAAAATGATATAGTGCGGGATTTGATGACTTATTTGGAATATGCATTTGTGTGAATGATCGGCAGTGTTCAACAACTCAGCATGTATTTCCTTTCCGGCTATTCCCTTTTTCGGTGCGTGAGGAACCTGATTTTGAGTATACACTGACTCCATTGCGCGCACGTCAAAAACAGATATTATCTATGACAAAAATCCTGAGTCCTATTTTTGGGATCCCGATTAGCAGGTAAAAAGATAGCAAATATTTTGGCCGAACAATCAATCAAATTATAATATAATCTTAATTATAATGATTGAATAAATGGAAAAGTGGTTTTAAGAAAAGTGGTTTAAGACGCAAAATTAAGATTTAGCCTTCTGTTGCAACGAACGAGAGTGCTGAGTTAAAAACCCAATCTTATGCAAATATATTCGCAAATAAATGCAAGACAATACTATTTTTTGAGTGAAATATGAAAAAAAAAACTTTCCATGACTTTATTTACGCACAAGCTTATTCACTAAAGGGCGAATTACATAATACATTTTCTTGTTTCAACGATTTAATTACGAAATGTAGAAAAAATGAATGGAATTAGAGCAGGTGCTATTTCCCGCTTAGATTGTTCGAATATAATCATACAATTTTCCGTTTTATGCGGTGCAATTTTCCTCGTAAAAACGTGCATGCATTCGTTTACAACAGTGAAATATAAAAATATTCCGAGGGGGTACCGATATATACCATAGTTTCTGCAGACAGCTGACTGTAATAATAAGATTGGAAATTTACTCAATATACAGTCCCTCCAATGGGTATTTATTGTGGAATCGCTGTCAGCTTGACAATCTTCGTCCACTCACCTCTGTTCCAAAACTGTCCTCCGGCATATATAATTCTCCCTAATTAATTTAAAATTACTGGATATAAAAAAAACTTGAATATATCAATTAATAAACGACTAGAGAAATGATTACTTCACTTCACAGATAGTCGTTATAACGTCACAGCCTATCCGTGGCGGTAAAATATTTCCATATCGCGAAAAACTGTACATATTGTTAACCAGTCATTTCTTGACTGATATTAAGAACTCTACAGATTTTAAATTACGGCAGGAATCGTCTTCACCGCGATTGTTTATGTTTCATACACAATACTCAGGAGAGCTGAGGTGGCCGTTTTTCGGGGGGATTAAAACTTGTGCACCTTTGGTGGACTACCTGGTACGCATGATCCAGGTGGTCTACGAATTATTTCATCCAGCTGATAAAATACACAGTCTCAATCTTCCTCCTTATGTTACAGGTAGTCAAATTTTACCTATCACACGCGAAATTTATCCTATCACACCCTTCTTTCCACCGCTCCAGCATACTTAATTCACTCCCATCTCATCGTCATTCTTTACATCGCGTTCCTTTGAAATAGGTCATGCTCGAGGACATCGACGAAAAACTTTTACAATTTGAGATTCTTGCTATATTCATATCATCTTGAGATAATACTATAACTCCAAAGGATACGGTATTTTGTCCTAAAGAGAACGATTCGACAACAATAGGAGGTGAGCCCTTGGTAACGTTTATTCTTAGCAACCGCATTCATTTCCGATCTTTCGATTAAAAAGGAACATGGGAAATACTTTGAGAAAATGCGTTCAAGGAGGTGATGATAATACGGATATGTATGGTGCTGGAGATACAGAACCGATGCCTAACGACAGTAACAACGTTGTCCGTGAGTCTTGAAGGATAGCTATGCCACTTTAACCCTGATTTACCTCCATGGTTGTTGGGATCGGTGTAATGTTAAATGGTTTCCTTTATTTTTAGCTTATGGTAGATGACTTTCAAGCTAGGAAAGTACTTAAAAATCATATTCATCATTAATGTTGGTGTTCTACGCTGGGGTAGCGTAACCTCTTCGTTTTAAGGGGGTTTTTTTCTCTTCCAGCAGGACACAGACTCATTGGTTCATCGATTAGAACCAATTTGGATTCGAAACATATCCAAAGGTATTTACGTAGGGAAAGGAGTCTCCGTAACCAGCAAAACTGAGGCGCCCGGCAGGGGAGGGTAACTGAGAACCTCCTTCTTACTACCGGGTGGTGCTTGGTTTTGTCCCAATAGGTCGCCTCGCCCGGAGAACCTGGAAAGAGGTGAAAGCCTCATTGCACTTCCAGGGGATACCGAGCGGGTCCCCTCGTTAGGAACTAGAGGGTAGGCTAGGGCGGAAACCTACCTTTCCCGGCTGTGCCCGACCTGCTGGTCAGGCGGATCGTACGGATAGGAAGGTCCTCCTCACTCAGATTTTTCCCACGTATTCCCCCCTTAGGACACGGAGACTCCACGGCTGCGAAGCCTGTATCTCAAGTAAATGGGACGAAAGCAGAAAACGATGGTCGATATGTACTGCTCCTGAAATATCACTACCTACTATTGATTACTAAACTTACTAAAGATACAGTCCCTCATTTTGAATTTCGCCAAGGAGTCGCTGTCAGTGTGGCCGTTTTCTTCCACTGTCCTTTGATCTATTTCAGTCTACTAGCGTCTACACTACTGCCCATTTCATCAAATTTTACCGATTTCTGGAATCAATAAATAAAAAAATGGATTACAAAATTTATTTTGACTGACAACTTCTCCCCACAGATAATCGTTCTTAAGTCCACGCCTATCTATGAGGGTATAATATCGCCAAATCGTGTAAACTGTGATTCCATTTATCCAGTCATTTCTTATGTTCCTTTGTTGCAACGAATAATTATCCGAGTTTAAATTGTGGCAGTAATTGCAACCATCATAATCGCTTACTTATATACAATATGTATATACACGCAAGTACCAGATAGTCTACCAATTGTTTCATCTAGCTGATCCAAAGCGCTAAATACCTCTTCCTCTTTCTGTTAGGGGTAGTCCAAATATGCCCAATAATCCTATCACACTCATCTTTCCACCTGTCCAGCCAACTTAATCCTCGCATTACTACATCATTCTTTACTTATTTTTCTTTCAAATACTTGTTAGCCCATGATAGAGAAACTCTCTGTGACTACACCTGAAACGTTTTTCAGTAAGACTTTCTTCTTACTCTCGTCTTTTTACCCCCCTGTAACTTTCCTCTATAAATGTACATACACACACATATAAATGTTTATACAGAAAGGAAGAGAGATGAGCCTTTTGTCATCGGTTAATGCATTTTTTCTTCAGACATGTGGTAAAAATAAATGTATTCAGTTGTAGAAGATTTGTAAAAGTCACAACAAGGAACAATGTCTGCAACCATATCTTCATTCTAATGTGTTTGAGTAATTATTTCTTAGGCAAGACAAGCATCACCACCGATCATCATTAATTTGAGAGGTGTAGGATTACCTCTAATCTCAACATCATACACATCCATCCATGTGAAAGACCAAAATGCCAGTTCTGGCTGAATATTCCTTGCTCTGTTGTTTGCCTTAGGCCTAAATTATTCTCCTTTAAGGTTAAGTGTAAATAAAACAGTGAAGAATGAATTTTGGAGGCTGTCTTGTTCATCACTACATGCTTGGAGCTTACATTGGGAAAATCCCGATCATTGGTGCCAGATATTATTCCCTATGCTCCATGCAAGTGTCTTTTATCATGAGGAATTGGGCCGGTGGAACTCTTGTCTGCCTTGGTACCCGAGTCAGTGGGGGGACAGTACCATTTTCTCAGCCAAATGAGTTGTGGTAATCTCAAGTCTCAACTATATGTCAGCCCCACTCGTAACATGCATGAGGCCAACCATTTATTTGTACAGTGCATTTAATGGAGTAAAAAGTGTTGCATGCCTCAGGAAAATGACTAATGAGTGCAGCCCGCGTGCTCCATTGTTTGTATACAAATATCAAATGGAACTTAAGCATTATAGTTTAGAAAGTTCTAGCATTGTGGATATTACAAAGTTTATATTATATAATACATAGTTGTGGGGTTCTGTTTAAAATTTGTATGCACACTGCACATGGTGTACATACATTAGATTTTTTTCCATGACATGCAATGAAAATATAATTTTTGTTAACCCCATGTGCTGAATTATACAGTTGAACGTGGAAACATGCAATGATTGGGGGGTTTCATTACTGACTACTGCAACTGGGACTATGGATTTGAGGCTCCCAATGGAACCTGGCTCCTGCTCCATTTGCTTATATTTTCCTCAAC
Source organism: Ceriagrion tenellum (assembly GCA_963169105.1). NCBI lineage: Eukaryota > Metazoa > Arthropoda > Insecta > Odonata > Coenagrionidae > Ceriagrion > Ceriagrion tenellum. The sequence continues at coordinate 154,743,092 of OY720636.1, forward strand.
AGCAGAGTCAGCTGGTAATGGGGTTTGCTCTTTTATGCAAAATTAAAATACTCAATGTATATGGCATGCAATTTTCTCATTAGGGCTCTACTGAATTGACTGCAGGATACATTTTATGTAGGACCAAACATGCGTAGCGTCTTGTAGATGACAATTAGTCTTGGTATTCCAACCAGCAAAGGTGACCTTCACCTAAAAGATTCCCATTGGAACTCCAGCAACATTGTCACCTCCAGGACCCAACGCATATGTTGAAAACCCAAAAATAATGGAGAGATGAAATTGTCACAGTGTTTGTTCATATACATGCAAAAATCTGTAGTAGGTTATTGAGTTGTTTGTGGTCAAATGGTTTGAAATGGATTTATGATACAGACATTTTGACCATGGAAGAAAGTTTTTAATAAATTTAGATTTCATATTGCAGCCAGACCTAATGAATTTATGGCCGGATCAGAGGTATCAGTTACTTCATCCACTTCATCCGTCGGGAAGCTCCCTAATAAGTCACGGCTATGGAGTCTAAGGAAACCATCAAAAGAGGCCCCTCACCATAGAGCTAAATACACTGAGGATGGTAAGTACTTTTTTTTCCTTAGAACTTATCTCATCTGAATATTTGACTGTTTATGTAAATACAATTCTTTTTGGAGTGGGATATCTGTGTTTAGCAATCAAAGTAACAACATGCATTGAAATTGGCTCTTGATTATAATATTTGGGTTTCTTTGTTATATTTTTTCTGCCAAATTAATTAAAATGTATTTTGTGAACTTAACATCACGAGAAAATGTAAAGAAGGTACTGCAATTTCCATATAAAAATTTATTTTACGGGAAAGGATTAGGGAAGTGGAGAAGGGGTGGGCCTCCCTTTCTTTGCAAGGTGCGTAACTCTGGGGATAAAGTCACTCTGGTGGTTATGCGTCACCATATGTTTTGTGAAGGGTGAGGCATTTTTCCTAATTCAGAAGCTGTCTACATGTTCGATAACCCTGATATTGAAAAGTAAATTCATCCGTCTGAGAGATATATTATTACATTCATCGCAGCAACCTTCATGAAGTCTGCTTTTTTAGTCCAAGTATGTTTCCAGAGTGTTTCTATGGTAGAAAGCAGCACTGACTTCTCCTTTCTGTAGATATTGTAATTTCATGAGAGAGATTTACCAAGGAAGGATATCCTCCTCCTCTTTGGACAAGATTCTACCTCTCGTGTCCCACTTTTAATCACCTTCTGAGTCAATGCTGTCTGTTTCCATCTGTGCAGTGTATCAGTTAGAACTTCCAAGTATCCGTTGCGGACAGGTATTTGGTTGATTGCGACGAGCTCCTTCGTTTGGTTCACATTAGACAAGCGAATGGTGCACAGTCTGTGTATCAAGGAGTGGAAGGCTTACATTTTAATTGAATGTGGAGTAGTTAGTGCACGTGTAATGGATATTCACAAGTTCTAATTAATACACTGCACTGATAGAAACTGACAGCATTGATAGAAACATACAGCAGTATTAAGGTGTTCCAATGAACCAATATTCATACCCCATTGGCCATCCTCATTTCTGGCATGGCATTTGGAATTCTTGGGGGATGGATTTGTATGGAATGGTTCATAAGATTTTCTTATATATTTTTGATATCTCGAAGACATTAAAGATAATGTTTTAGCCCAAAACTGTTTATGGTTATGCTTCAAAAAAGTAACCTTCCTTCAAAAGCTTTGGGTGTTCAACCAAATAACTTACTCTTAATGCAGGTTTTTTTCTTCTAGCATGTGTTTTTAACATAGGTTTATATTTATGCCTTTAGAATCCCTGAAACATCTTTTTCTACAGTTAAGCTTTAAGGTGAAGCGATATGTACCCAAGGTTTAACAAATTATAGAAAGGATGTCATCAATCACTCACAATTTTATGGAAAAACTTCAGTTGAGGCATGCAATAAAAAATAAGTGATCCTTTGCCTAAGGTTGATTAAGGAAATCATGCACTTTTCATTATTACGCTAGTAGTATTTTCTTGCATGGCACTCCACTCTTAATTTGTAGTAGAGTGTTCATTTGCGACTTCAGATTATGTGAACTCTGTTTGCAAAAAGTATTAATTTTTGCCATTGTTTAATTTTTTCAGAGTTCCAGCAAGTCATAAAAAACATTAATGGGGTAAATGAGGAGTACATTAGCCGAATGGAAGGGAATCATGTACTTGAGTTGAATAGCTTGCGAGGGGAATATGCAGAAAAGCTTCGCATATACACAAAGTATGTAGTAGAGCTGGAACAAAAGGTGCTTCAACTGCAAGAGGATTGGATAAAATGCCAGACGTTACTTGGCATGGAGGTTAGTGACATTGAAGAAATGCCTGTCCTTATACTCAAATCTAAATTTTTTCTATTAAAAAGGCCTAAGTGATATACATACTCAATCCAATTTTAAAGATAATATTTGGCGAAACTTAGTGGAGATTAACAAGATTGAGCATTTATTATGAAACAATTTCTATATTCCACACTTTATAGCCATGCTAGATTTCAATGCCTATGGCATCATTGTCATGGCACCCTGACCAATAAATGTAGATATCGTTTATGTTGGCAATAAAAGGAATCATACAATGAGTTTGATGAATAAGGCTATACCTAATCATTCTATATACTTTGATAGTGGAATTAGAATATCATTTTCTTTATGTTAACCCAAATTTTTGAATTTTTTTTTTATACTCAACTCGGTCTTAAGCTAAACTTTGTCTGGATGGTAAAAAAATATTTCCCCTTTATCTTAACAGAGTACCTACATTCTTCAATCATTTCTCTTTTGATTACCTAGCATTTTGGGTCAAAGCTGGGACTTAAAGTGGGAGAAAAATCATTTTTTTTACATGAAAATTACAAAAAAGTTAAAACCATTTTCCTTTAATTGCAACCAAAATCTGAATTCCTCGATATTGAACAGAATACTCTAGCAGGTGAAGCTGCCACAGTTTCTTTCTCCCCTGTAGATTAAAGTGGTCGAGAGGATACATTAGCTTAAATATATCAGCACTCCGCATTGTATCATAGTATCTGGTTTGCAGGCCACATCTTCATTATTATTATTTCTAAACTTTACCCACTAACCATATTCTGAGACGAGAAATAGGCTAGAAAGTTCAATAACAGTTAATTTCTTGGCCAAAAAAGGAAGTCATCAAATTTTTATGGTTGGTTTTTTTCACAGAAATGCCCTCCTTTAATTATTTGTAGTATAGGTACCATCATGAAGTAGGGTAATTTCTATATGGGGCTACCAATAAATGGAGCTTGTTAATTTGTATTTAACTGACATCTTGTGAGCCTATCGTATTAATGATCTTTATTAATTGGCGCAGGAAAAAGAGGAAGTGGTTAAACTTGAAGTAGACAAGACAGAGTCAAGGTTCTTGTCTTTGCCGCCTATATCAGCAGCATCAGCCGTCAAAATAGACTCTCTGACGGCAATGACCTTGAACATGGCAGCACCATTTTTGACCAGTCAACTGTCAACTCAACAATCTCCGGAGACACTGCCAGCTCCTGAATCATTGCTCAACACCTGCAAAGACACCTGCGAAGACAACAAGACAACTGCGTCTCCCATGGAGACCACATCTGCTTCACTGCCAATTCCTCCCGCTCCACCGATGAGCGAAGTGGATGGACCACAGCCACCTCCTCCTCCAGACCCACCAATTACATTAACCCTCATGACAGGCTCATGTGGACTAATAATATTAGATTCCTAATCAATCAATTTAAAAAGGCCTCAATATCAAACGAAATTTTATTAATTAGTTATTGATTTTTTCCCCTCATTGGACATTCTGATTTTCTTGAATGAAAATTAAATAAAATGAATTTGAAAAGCAGTAGCTATTCTGTATGTTACATTGATTTTGTATTCTCCGTCGGCTTCTGTAATTAGGGAGCAAACGTTAAGGGTGAGCTGAGGGTGATTCATGAAAAGACTCAATTTTCTAACATCTAATGCCAACACTGCCGCCTTCTACGAAGCACAGTAACGAAAGAACTTGGTTTTGAATTGGGAGCTGGTAGGAAAACCATGTGACGAGGCTAAACTTCACCTTGCTCTGTCAGTTCGAGCCATTACCACCGGCTGGTGACGAATCTAGGTTCACTTGGAGACTTAAGACTTCAAATTCAGGCATTGAAAGGGGTCAACAGGGGATAAAGGACACAGAAAAACAAACAGATTAAAGAAAACTCTTCTCCCCAAAGCCATTTCTCGCGCTATTTACTTCGTCTCATACGATGTACGGATGTCACTTTTTCATGTATGATAATGGCAATGTATGATGAAAGTAAGGGAGGTGTGAGAATTAATGGGGTTCAGAGTGATTGGTTTGCAATGAAACAGGGCGTGAAGCGAGAATGCATAATATCACAATGGCTGTTTAATGCATTAATGGATAAATGTGTTAGAGATGCATTTAATGAAAGTACGGTGTTGTAATTGGAACAGTAAACGTGTGAGTTATAGTAAATGCAGATGATAAGACTAAATGAAAAGTGAAATTTAAGGAGAATAACTGTATGATGATGGCGAATGTTGAATTAATTAAACCAGTAGATTATTTTGTGTAATTAGGTAAGATGTTGTGAACCAGTGTGTCAGTACACCGGATATATCTCTTAGTGGTGGGTTGCGGGATATAGTATAATGGTACTCAAGGTAGTCCTTTCAGAAGGGATCCTAGCTAGAGCAGAATAGAGAGGACGAGCCTGGGATACCACTATGTTTTGGTTGCTCTTGTGGCATAGTGGCGAGAATGAGCCAAAACTGACCGGTAGAGCGCTGTAACCGTTAGCAGGGAAAGCTGCACGTGGTGAGGGTACTGCGAAGGCTAGTAACCTTACATACTCTATTACAACTTACTGCTAAACGTCAAAATGTTGCCTCGGACGGCCGAAGCCACAATGGGTGGCGGAGGCTGAATAAGTTTGGCCCATTAAGATACGGACTGGAAAGGAACTGAACCCTCGGAATTTGAGAAGAGTGTATGGAAAGGAGCATGTGTTGCTGATCAAAATGTATTTGAGACGGATGAATGTTTTAGGTGTATGTGAAACTAAGTGTAAGGGGCAGGATGCTGTTCCCAAAGATGGTGGTAGTCTGGCATTATGGTCAGGATTTGAACATAATGTACACAGAGTCAAGGTTAAGGACTCATTCTCAATGAGAGAGCTGAGTTGCTAGTAAGGAATTACGAGTTAGTATCCCCTAGATAGCTCTGGGTTTGCATGATAGTAGGTATGAGGAGAGTTGTGATTGTGGCGTGCTATGCACCAGTGGATGGAGAGAGTGACTGCGTGAGAGATGAGTATTGGGAAACACTGGGAGAGGTTTTGAATGAATTTGATCCTGGTGAGAGAATAATATAAGTAGGTGACATGAATGGGTGGGTTGGTGTGAGGGGAGATGCATCTGAGAGAGTGGTTGAGCCTTTTGGTGACACCCGAGCGAATGATAATGGTGAGTGTGTGCTTAGAAAAAGGATTGTTGTGTCGAATACATGGTTTAGACATAAGAGAATACATATGTATACTTGGCAAAGGAGTGTTTGTAAAAGCATGATTGATTTTATTGGGTATAATGAGAGATTGAGATAGTTAGTTTGGGACACGCGAGTGAGGAGGGGTGCTGAATGTGGAACAGACCACTATTTGGTACTCTCCAAAGTGAATCTGGGCAGACAGTGTGTACGAAGGAAGAATGTTGCGCGTAAGCAGTTGAGAGTGAAAGTGGAAGGGTTGCTAGACGTTGCTCTATCGTCGAAGCATATAGAATGGGAGGAGCATACCAGAAACGAAAATGTGAATGATGCGTGGGAGTGTTTAAAAGGAGTGACTGTGGAATGTGCTGAATGTGTATGTGGAAAAGGAGTGGTAGGAAGAACGAAAGGTGATGGTTGGTGGAATGAAGAAGTGAAAATTGCAGTCAGAGAAAAGAAAGAGGCATACAAGGATATGATTGCTGCCAAATCTGAGGACGATCGTACTAAGGCATGTGAGATTTACGGAAAGAAAAAGAATGAATGCAAAATCGTTGTGAAAGAGAGCAAAGAATGAATGCGTGCGGATGAAGCTAACAAAATGCAGAGTGATTTTGAAGGTAATAAAAAGCTGTTTTGGAAGTGGGTAAAAAGGGCTAAGATTGGTGACGGCATGGGAATGAAAGCCGTAAAGAACAAAATTGGAGAGATGATGTGGGACGAGAGCAATGTCAGGGACATGGGATATTAGGAGTTTGAAAAACAGGAGGGCGTGTATGAAACAGTGTGTGGGGTAGATGAGGCAAAAGAGGTTTGCGAGGATAGGTCAGTATGGAGGAAATTATGGAAGCAGAGTTAGGTGTACAATTATGTATGAAATGAGTGAAACATTTTGACTGGGCCTGAATCTGAATGTGATGTTTTCATGCATCCATCTAGTTATTACTATTAATTACTTTTGGAAAATCATTAAACATATAATTTTAAAGGTATTTTTTAGGTTCGCTAATGCTTGACTCTATTTATATCTTGGATATATCTTATCTCTATATATATATTTTGGAAGATAGTATGGTTTATCTCTGATTATTTTTACTCTTCTTCAATAACTGTTTAAATCATTTAACGAAACTATTTCAAATTAGGTACATGGAGTATTTTTTTTAAATTTCTTTTAACCTGCAAATGGATATGAAAGTATTTGTAACCGTATCACTCCTATCAAAATTATCAATAGAGGTATTATTTTTGTAGCTATACATACGTTAAATGGCGCAATACATTGTCGCACAATCCTAATTTTACTTGGGGTTAACATCAAAGTTATTGCTCCGATTGCAATAAGCTCATTTGGGGCTGGGAAATTTAAGGAAAATCACAGAATACAGAAATTGAACCAAAAATTTAATCATACATATATTTATACATACAATTAACTGGGTTAGAGAATTTTCAAAGTAAACAAAATTCTTTACAATTGCAGGTAATTGCACTATTTTTCTTTTCTGAACTCCTGAAATCGTTGATATCTTTAGATCTAATGTAAGAAGTAGTCTTCGAAATAGATCTTCGTTTGTACTGATCCTGGAGAATTTTTTTGTGTGGTGTTCCCGATATCTTCTGATATCCTTATTCCTAGCCTCCATCGCCTCTTCGGAGAATTTAACCAAAAGGGAGGACAGCTTCCTTGGCGATTGCTGATCCGTGAATTTACGTCACTTTCACTTAACTTCAATGATACACTGCAGACTCACCTCACACTTCTCCTCTGTGATAGTGATGTCCTCGGGGTAGGCTGAATATTTGATTTCTAATGCGGACTTGTAGCTAGGGTATGTGGAAAGGCCATGTATTTTAGATGTGATTCGAAGAAGAAAGAAGTGGTTTTTGGTAAAATGGCCAGAAACAATAATGGAAAGAGCTTCCTCTGGAGATAGTTCACTTTGCTTGGCCTCCTTTGTTCTCCATTCAGATAATACGCACCGCGCTCTTGAGAGAGTGTTTGTCGTCACCACTTTAATTATTTTTGCGACAGACTCATCTCCTTTGCTTCGATAGCTCATCGAGGTGGCGAACGCTTACTCATCTGGTGATGTGCTAGCCCTAAAATCCTCTCTTTTCCTTCTCTTTGCCCTCTCACGGGATTCCTCAAACAGTTATTTCGGTCGGCCAATTTCAGCTAACTCAGTCGAACCTTAAAAACAGTAATGATTTTAATTAACACATTGAAGCAAGAGATACTGATATCACTGCAACTCATTACAATTCACACAGTAGATACTCACCGGATATCTTGGGAACATATTTATATAAGACCGGAAAATTTCAACTTCAGTTGGAGCCAACTTCCGAACTTTCTTCGGAAATAACGTGAGCTTTGCTCCCACTTACGAAGATAATTTGAGAAAAGATACTTTTGCATAAAACTTGCTAAAATATTTTTGGCATTGACGTCCTCATTAAAATTAAATTTGTTGCTTTACTAGTCCAGTATGCATTGTTTCTTTGATGATGTAGATTTTTTTCCGCTCTCAATAAATTTCTTATGCATCTCAAGATGCGAGACATTTCTAAGATCCATTAAACCCTATGAAATCTTTTTTAAGTTAAAAATTAGTAAAATCTTACAAGACTACACTGATTGCACCACTGTTAGCCAAAAATCCACGGAAGTGTATTGAAACTGGAAACTAATAAACTACGGGTTCCCCTCTTCGAAAATTGCCTTCTCTTTTTTCAAACGTAAAGAAGATACAACAGCTTCCATACTTAAAAACAAACAATCGTCTTCCTCTGGCAAAGCACTGCGCAGAACTGAATTCTAGCGAGAAATATTCGGACAAGCGATGCTTAAAAGTAACTTGCGCAGAGTATGCCGCAGGGTGAGGACCGTGATCGACTTTTTCCTAGAAACTACACACACGTGCAGGGGGACAATGCTCACCCCATTCACCCCCTGTGGCCTTTCGCAAAGAGAGCGGCGGTTGGGTTTTTTTCCCGTAGGGGAACAATAAAAATGTGGCATAGCTCAGTCTTTTTCGGTAGCTTTTTACTCTGAAAGCGGTACGGAGCCGACAGCGGTTTTAATAATAATAATAATCGAGCGATTTGAAGACTGTAGTCCTCTCTTACAATTGACTCATTAGACGAACACGAACATCACGCCACCAGGGCCTAGAGTTAAAGTTAAAAAAAAATGTTAAACATAGTTAACCAAATTATAAATCAAGCAAAACTAGATTTCCATGCAACGAAAAGATTTACATTTATATGTAATAACGTTCATTGAATAAATATACCGTCTAAAATTTGTTCTCCTTGATGGTGAACTTCTCCGAAATCGACTGATATCACGCGACTGGCATTTTCAACCTGAATGCTCCATGGTTGACGGGTCCCAGAGACTTCTCTGATCAACGGTAATACCAATGTAGTGTCGCATTTTGTAAACCAAATCCTGTAGAATCCGAATACACCATTCACAACTTCCTCACCGAAAGTCGAACAAATGACTTTTGGCCAGCTTTTTTCGATTTGGGACCACTGTGCGGCGTGATTGTATTGAGTTTTAAGAGAGGAAATTGGTTTCATTTATGGAATGTATAATATTAATTAAAATTTTCAAATGCGAAAACTTCGCTTGCAATTGTAAGCAGAGTACTCAATTACCCACGAACGACCGAGAGCTATTGTCGTCGTTTTAAGGAATTATTTATATTCGAGCGCTTGAGCAAACGTGAACACTTGCTTTGAATGAAATTTATTTTGATTCCGATGAGCCACGATCCCATATCAATTCTACCATCGATTGTTGCCACAACTCGCCTTCAAGCGTTTGCTCAGCTGTATCTGAGCTTATTACCCCCTTATTATCAGCCTATTTCACGCTTGAAAATGTCAGACCTTAGAGACTCGACCGTTTCAGGCTTCACTTGGTGGATGTTAATAGTATCCATATTTAGAGAATAAACTTTGGTACTTTTCCGCCGAATTGTGTAGTGCCTACAATGCGTTTCACTGACTTGCGGCATCATACGGTACAAAAATTCAGTCCAAACTGAATTTTGGACTGGACTGAATTTGGAATTTGGGTTTGGAACGAATTGTTGAACCTGATGATGCCGCAAGTCGTAGCATGCTTCCCAATTAACGAATTCACTTTTTAACATTCATTCGGGTTTTTAAAAGAATGAATTAACCCTTTATACAAGCATTCATTAACCTTGGAAACTTCAGGTTCAGTCGGACTTTAGAAATTGTGTAGATCGATTGTAGCATATAAAAAATAATTGTTTTTTCACACTCGATTATCCTAACTGACGAGATAACGGTACAATATTGTCATTCACACACCATAAGTGTAAACACAGAAGTAAGCTTCTTTGATCACTATGAAATTACATTTTCAGTCACTGTCATATGCCAAAAATAAACCAATATCTTATGCCCATGGATTTTATTATCCTTTATCAAGGTGTAAAATATTGCAGAAAACGAAATCATGCCGAATATTTCCAGCGGGGTGGGCTGTTAGTACGAATGATAAGTTATGAAGAATAAGTATAAAGTCTACATTGTGAGTGTTAGAGCTTAAATTCTGATGTATTGCGATTTTATGCCTGGAATTTTGTCGGCATGTTCGCCTTGTCGCCGCGTCCAATTGCCGCATCATCGTTGGCTGGAGAGGCAGTGAATAATAATATTCTAGCATATCGCCACGTCGCTCGGCTGTCATCTGGTTCACCGACATTCCTTCTCCTTACGCAGTGCCAGCAGTTTAAATGTCGCTCTCTTTGTATTCCCGTGGAGGTAGAAAGCTGAACATGAATATCGATGGCTGCTTGTCGCTGCTTGTCCGTCTGTCTTCGTTCTTCTCAATTAATTAGCCATCGGTAAACCTTAGCAAAGCTCCGGGTGGTGGTGGCCCAGGTGGTTTGCTTTTCTGAATGACACACAGGTTTCAAATACTTGCTGCACCGGAAATAAAAGGCTCGCCGCGCCTCGTAAAGTTTGGAAGCACCCGTCGAATACTTTCGTGGGGGTGAAAGAAGTCAAATAATTCTTCTTTCCTGTGGGTTAAACGACTGGCGTCCGAAACATTTTCTTCGGCTGAAAAGGTATAGACCCGCAACATAAGGGGAAAGTAAGCTCTTACTAAAGGCATACTATGTCCCAAATCATATAATGCGGCCTTCATACATTCCGATTTTGAATGGATTAGTATTAGCGGAGCTTCAACACGGGGAAACGTTTTTGGGATCCTCAAGTGTCCTCCAAGATTACCAGTTACTTTAACTCTGGCTGAAGTCAGCCGGCCACACACCCCATGCACGATGGGAACCAATAGCCTTTGATTGGAATGGTCTGGGCTGATGAGGTGAAATCCGAGAACTACTGCTTTCTGTTCGTATTCCAGTGAAAAGAGTATGCTTTTTCCTTCCCTTATAGTTCTATTAAACGTTCGCAGACAATATCACCACGCATTGTAAAAGTAAATTAGTTCATAGTAACGCATACGGACGCAAATAAATACACCGAAAGGATACGAACCTTCATCTGAAATTTGCCTTGAAATAAGATAGCTCGTTAGTTGTAAATGGAAGACAAACCCGAATCACGATCATGGTTCTTCAAAATTATTGTTCAATTACGCACGTGATCCTAAAACGTGATCTTCGTCAAGGAAGATGAGGTGCTTCATGGCAATTGAAAGCGCTCTCTGGACTTTGAGCATTGCCCTTCCAATGTAGCTTCCCATAAGGATGACGATAAAGACCACGAGCATGAAAGAACCGTGATCATACACCTGGCCGAGACATTTTTGAGATTTGAATTCGAATCTTGGTCAAGTATAATGATTTTTATATGGCAACTTTCATTTCTTTAGTATTTATTAAATTTCATATCCTGAGCCAGTCATTGCAGCTTTATATTACATGCATTCATATCGCCAATATGAGAAAATTCATATTAAAACTCATTTACGTTCATTGGAATTCGAACACGGACCACTCGGCGAGACAAATACGTATGACAGATGCAACGTTAACCGTTACGTATTAGTATATATCATTTATGGAATTTTACTGCTAACTGAAGTCTTTTAAAAGACATTTTTTAAATTTTATATGTGCGGAAAATTTATAGCTAATACGTATTACGCAGTCCGACATCAGAGAGTTTTTTTATCCATAAGTACACCTAACTTGGGTTATTTTTTTCTAAATGTTTGCTCGTATATTCTACATTTACTAGATAAGGCTTTACAGTGAACAGCTCGTCAGCAAGCTTCCCGTGATTTGATGAAAGAAATGTCGGAAAATATGCCTAGATTATACTGCGTCGATGCCAGCACATTTATACTTTTACATTCTCACAGTTTTCATGATCCCACTCAGACCAACTAGAGACTCGTTTACATTGAGCCATGAACGATTCGTGAGTAAATATCAGTTTTGAGATCGGAACGTCATCAATCCACAAAGTGAAAATCATCAAAAATAACATCTCGTAGACTATACTTATTTTAATTGTCTTTTTTGTATCAACATTTGGTGCGAATAAATTTCGATTTATATTATTTCGGTGACAGAGACACAGGATACGTAATTCTAAAAGGATCTCAGAGAGTCAGGCGCAATAAATATCCCTTGGTGGTAGCAGATGACGATTTCAGCATATATTCCGAGTTAGTTGGCATATTGAATATTTTTTTCAATTAGTCTTTCTGTAAAAATGATTTTTTCCATGTAAGAAACATGCTGAAATAAACACATCGATACACCACGACTGAATGCGCGAATGAGATAAGAAGAAAGCTCGAAAAAGAGTCGATTAATGTGTAAGTTCTTGGGGTCCGGAGGATGTGAGTTCCATTGTGGATTTCAAACATTTACGGTAGACGATGACTGCCTCAGTATTGCCAGTCTTACGAAGTATGTGCTGCTCCTAGATGTTCCCAAGAATGGCGCGCGAAAAATTTAGTGTTAATTTCCGGCACGATATCCACTTGCATGTTTTAGTTCCTTGTAGTGCTATTTATCTGTCACATTGATAATACTGACCAATATTTGTATCTTGAGTAGTGTACTGCGATTGGGAACAGCCATGTAATTATAGACCAATATCATTAACGCCACTATCATGTAAAATTATTGAGCATATAATAGTTACATCAACAATGGGACACCTCGACAGCCAGGATTTATTGATAATAAACCAGCACGGGTTCAGAAAGGGACGGCCTTGCGAAACTCAATTAGGTCTTTTTGTTCATGATATTTTAGTTTCCGGAGAAGGTAACGTACACGTAGACGCAGCGTTTCTTGACTTTAGAAAAGCGCTTGACAAGGTTCCCCACTGCAAGTTACTCGCGAAGTTAGCATCATACGGGATAGACAGTAATATAGTAGGCTGGATAGGAGACTTCTTACATGAACGTGTTCAAAGGGTGGTATTAGATGGTGTCAGCTCAGGCGAAGTAAAAGTTACATCGGGTGTTCCCCAGGGAAGCGTGATAGGTCCAATTTTATTTCTTCTATACCTACGTAAATGACTTGAATACAGTAGTAAAAAATAGCAAGCTCCGTCTTTTTGCCGATGATGCAGTAGTGTATAAGGAAATTATAAATGAAGAGGACAGTCAGTCTTTAGCTGAGGATTTAGATGCGATTGATGGTTGGTGTGATAGATGGCAGCTAGAATTAAATTTGAAGAAATGCGCGATTATGAACTTTAGAAAAAAGAATGGCTTTCGCCGGAATAATTATAGCATCAAAGAAAAGAAAAAATCTAACGTAGAATCTATTAAATTCTTAGGCGTCACCATCACTGAAGACATGTAATGGGGGAAATACATCAGGGAAATAACTAGTGTAGCAAACCGTAGATTAGGATTCGTAAAAAGAGTTCTAGGCAAATGCGATGAGAGAGTACGAGAAAGAAGCAATTTTACATTTGTCAGGCCTCATTTAGAATATGCCGCTAGTATATGGGATCCGTACGAGGAAGGTTTGATAAAAGAATTAGAGCGTGTGCAAAGGAGATCCGCTAGATTTGTTAAAGGCCGTTATGATAATTGTACAAGTGTTACGAGTTTAATAGAAGAACTAGGATGGGAATTACTATCAGATCGCAGGTTAAAATATAGGTAAAACCTTTTAAGTAAATTCGAAACCGATTTGTTCACAGATGACGTTAGATATATATTAAGAACCCCTGCGTATTATGCAAGGTTTGATCAGATTAACAGGATTAGAGATATAGATTGTCGTACCGATAGATTTAAAATGTCATTTTTCCCGCGTACTATAAGAGAGAACAATAGGCAGCGTAGCAAGGGGATAGGTAGGTGAAATGTAGTAAGAGTAGTCTGTAGTGCATGATGCATGTAATAACAACCAATAATCCCTTCCTTATTATGTAGATACTAACCATCTAGCTGCATCTGACCCTGATCTCTAGCATGTCTCCCTTAAATATCCTACTTGCATGGCAATAGTGCATGTTTGGTGATCTTCACCCCCGGCCACACACCCCCGCGGTGGCTCGCAGGGTATTACGTAGATGTAGATGGTAGCATGTTCTTCTACGCATCACTCCTAGTAACAAGTGTGACTGCGTACTGTTGTCTCCTGACTGCTTTTGGCATGTCTGGCATCCGGGGGAACGTGCGCGGTTCTCATTTAAACTAGGATGAGTGCTCCAAGCCTGGTGTGGAATCTCCCCGTGCCACACACCCTAGTGGTGGCTTGCACGGTATTCCGTAGATGTAGATTTTTAGCCAGTAAATCAAGAATAGTATCTCCTCTGTTAGGTGCCCTAGCAATCTGAAGTAGTGCGTTTCATGAGAAAGTGTACAGCAGGGACTCACATATGTCTTTATATCCCCATCCGGGTAATAAACTGTAGGTGTTTCAATCCATAGAGAGAACATTGAAACCTCCACTTCTAATTATATTTCTTTCGGGATTCCTGGATGTGATGCTATTTATCTGCATTTCTAGTTCCAACTTTGAATGGAGGTCAGTATAGTGTGGCCTGCAGTGCGAGCACACAAATATTGTGTTGGAGTTAGGGCATTAAATTGAAAACTATACAGATATTAGGCTGGTCTCTGGAACAAATTCTGCTTGGCTGACGATTTTATTTTTTACAGACGCAAGTACTCCGCCGCAGGATCGGTTAATTCTACCTTTTCAATAAATGGTGAACGATTTTGGGAACACTTTACTATCTGAAGTATCGCTCGTCAACCCACTTTACATTGACCAACACGTACATTAACTTCTGTCTGTCTCTCAGCAATGGCAGAAAACGGAGTATTCAACGTTTTACCATTACATCCTCATTAAATTATTAATATTTATTACACAACTCCTATGTAAAACATGGAAACTACCTTTTAAAAGTTATGTCCTTTTTTATGTACGCATGAAAACACATGTACATCTACTTATTACCCTACAAGCCACCATAAGGGTGTTTGGCAGGAGGTGACTTATCACCTATATGAACTGCAGTGAGGAAATAACTTCCTCCAACAAGTACCTCATTTCCAGTGTACTACAAATACTAGAGATACTACTACAATAACACATTTTGTTAATATGAGAACGTGACATAAGAGTCATGCAGGGGACATGTTATGGAGGTTGATTCCTTCTTTCGGGTTTTCCGCCGCGTTGGTTCATGTTGGGGACGAACCCCAACATGAACCCGCGAAAGAAGGAATCAACCTCCATCAAAGCCCCGCGGAAGCCTTCAACAAAGGGGACATGTTATCACTACTCGGCAGATTTAGAAACATGAATTAGGTGACAAGCATGGATGTTGGCTTTTGAGGTCATAGTTATTTGCTCTTGACGTACGCACTGAAGACACTGAAACTGTTACTTCTCGACCTCCAGTTAAATGCGTCAAGTACTCGCTTGATATGCGTGGCAAAACTCGTACTACGTTTATGTCTATCGCTCAATGCCGATAACAAACAAGGAAGACACATATTTAGTGTTCTAGGTGCGAAAGTGGATAATGTTTCCTGCACAGCTTCGATGGAAAACAGAAGGTAGTTATACAAGACATATCCGTTTGCCATTGATGGACGCCCAACAGACACATGAAGCGTCTCATTTATATGGTTCAATTCACATAAAAAACCAAGATGTGAACTATTATATGTTATATGCACGCACATTTGTTAGTATTTATTGCACAATTCCTATGGAATATATGGAAGGTACCTGTTAGAAGTCGCAGTCACTTGTTCTTGATGTACGCGCAAAAACACGGTCAATGTCTTACATATGTCTCTGCATGCCGATAAAAAACAAGGAAGTGTGAATATTTATTTGACTACTACAGTGAAAGACGTGGAAGTTAACTTTTAGAAGTTACAGTCGTTTGCTATTGATGAACGCGAAATAGTTGCGTGAAACGTCTTATATCTGTCTCTGAATTCCGATTACAAACTAGGAAGAAATCTATAAAATGTTACATAACTATGAAACCGATAGTTTCTTGAAAAAATCCGATTTAGTAAAACTAGTAAAAGTTATAGCCTTTTGTTATTTCCCTAAAAACATGTCGAAAATGTTCTGCGAAATTGCCTCCATTATGGATACCAATAGCCTTGAGCTAATGGTTGTTGTAAGTGTATTCTCTTTCAATTTCCCTATATCAATACGAAAATGCCCTTCCATATTGAGTAGAATATTGCATAAGTTTCAATTTTCTCCCTGAAGGAGTAATCTTAACCCATTCAGTATTTGAAGTGAAGAAGTGCATGATTGTTTTGGTAAGGATATGAAACTTATTTCATTGAACAGGGATTGACGTAATTGTCTCTTAAAAGAGTGCATTTTTAACTGCAGCTTAAGTTGATAGAACATCGAAACTTGGACTAGAAATATTATAGGGGTTGGGAATATTTGGTGGATTTTCACAAAAAAACTCGTTAACTTATTTTTGCAAGTATCCCATCAGCAAGTAAAACGTAGTGTTTTCAAGGTTTATCGATGTACTGAACCACAATTTTGACCAAGAATAAAAGACTTAAAATGACTGAGTTTACCATCGAAATTTCAATAATCCGTCATTAAACTTCCTGTTCTAAAGTAGTCGTTTTATACTATACAAAAGATAAAATAATACCGGTTCATGATTTTACAAGCATTTTCTGGAGGAGATAAAAGTGTCAAGCCGATTTAAGCCAAGCTAATTCAATGATATGCTGAGTCATTTTTATCTCAAATACTTACAACTCCCACATCCAAAAAAAGTTTAGGACTGGCTAACTGAAATTAGTAAACAGAATGCCGAAACTCCATTAAAATTATTAAATATGCTAATGTGGAGTATAAACCCCACCTCAGGATACGTAAAGCTGTAGATGGAACTACGATATTATAAATCGCATCACCGAAACGAGCCGATTATCATCGTAACGCGTCTTGGTGACGAATAAGGTCGTATTATCCCCCTTGCATCGAAATGAATGTCACATATGGACTTGCACCGAGCGTTCAAGAGAAGAGTCAGCGTGGTCAGCATCGCAGTGCCATCTGGGTCGCTGATGACGGCTCGACCGATGTGTGAAAATCTGTCTTCGAGTGTCTAGCATGTAAAGTGGTTTTTGTCAGCGAGGGACGTAGTTCGTAATGTGGACTGTGTCTTATCGATCCGCATATTTAGCATTCGATTGTAAAACTTTCCAGAAGTAGTTGTTTGTTGCAGGAAGATTCTGTGGTTACCGTGTCCCTAAAAGTATACTCAAGCAGAAAATAACAATAAAAATCAAGGCGATAACGAAAAACCATGATGAGGTTGGTCGTTTTAGCACTTCATCACGTGAGTAAATACGGTTAATTACAGTCTACCATATAGACAATAACGAAACAGAAAGGGCGTCTGAGAAAAATCAAAGTGTCCGACGAATCCAACACTTAGCAGAAAGGAAGAGAGCCCATTTGCGAAAAGGAGAGATTCCTGTTTTAATGGATTGGAAATAGGGGGGTGAGGGTTCACACTATTCCTGGACATACTTCTGTGCGAAAGCCAAGCTGATTTTCGACGATCTAAGGTCTCAGGGAACTTCCACAAGTTCTGTCCGCTACGAAGACTTCAAAGCGAGCAAAGGTTGATTCGATCGTTTCGGAGGAAGTGCGAGCATTGAATGTATAATAAGGGACGGCACTGCTGATGGTGCAGATAGAGAAGCCGAAGAAAAATATTTTAGGCATTAAATTAATTCATATAAAACGAAGGTTGCTGCTCACCGCAGGTGTGTAATGTAGATGAGACGAACCTATTATGGATGAAAATGCCCGAGAGGGCTTATATCACAAAGGAAGAGAATTTCTTGCCTGGTCATAAGCCCATTAAAGATATGTTAACGCTTTTGTTGAGAGCTAATGCTTCAGGTGACTTTAAACTGCGGCCCATGTTCGTCTATCACACAGAAAGTCCTAGAATCTTCAAGAAATATGAAGTTGACCAGTCTAACCTGAGTGTCTTTTGGCGTTGCAATAGGAAATCTTGGGCAACACGCCCAATATTTAACGAGTGGGTGTTAACGGAGTTCTGCCCCTCACTCAACATTTACCTCGAGAGAATCCAATTGCCACATAAAGCGACAACGGTGTTGTACAATGCCCCAGGCCACGATCGGATGCCGCCGCATCCCTCCAGGCGGAATTCGGCTTCTTTAAAGTGCAATTCCTCCCTCCCAATAATGCTTCTTTGCTCCAACCAATGGATCAGAAAGTTATTATAAATTTAAAAAAATGTATTTAGAAAAATTGTTTGCCAAGTACTTCGATGAGGCCAGCAGTCACGATTGCATCTCACAGAAATATTGCCGAAAACCTAAGTATTATAGATAGTATTCGGTTAATCGTGGAGTCTCGGAATGAATATTCCACCAGATCCCTCAATTCTGCTTGGAAAAATATTTAACCGAAAGTTATACACGATTAATCAGGGTTTGATGAGGAGCACGCAATGGACGAAGAATCCGTCCACATGGACGACCTGGAGAGTGAGCTGGTAATATCAGAGCTCCAAGAATCGAAGAAAATAGCCGAAGGAAAAAACTGCTAGCGGCACAATAACGACGATGGAAATACCGTGATTTTTGATGACATTAAAGAATTACTCGTTGCCTGGGGCACGGTTGAAAGGATTGCATAGAAATATCCTGGCATAGAAAGGACTGAACTTTGATCGTGCAGCTACATAGATGAAGTGTTTAGACACTGCAAAACACTTCATCCAGAAACAGATAAATATACGACCTTGCATCAATTATTTAAGTAAATATTGTAGTTATTTCATATTTATTGGCTAATTTATTGTCATTGAAACAGAGGTCATAATTACTGTCCGCTGAAAGTTCAACTTATCCTCGGCAATGCTTCCATTAAAATAGTTTTGTCCTCGGTGTTCTTAATGCGTATTACAAGTTATCCTACTTGGTAAACGGATGCTTTCATGAAGGCTGTTGGTCCCTAAGATAAACAACAAGCCCCAAAAAACTCTTCCAGTCCTGATGAGTCAGTCCAGCTGTTCCGAGGAAAGTGTTTTGAGTGAGTTTTCACCTCCGCTTTTCAGTTTATTGTAATTTGCTATTTTATCTGTGAGGGACGTCCTTGACGGGACGAAGATATCAGGGCTGCCGTATTAGCGTACGGAGAAGTAAGATCGTCAGAAGCATAACACTCGCTGGATATGACGACGACGGGCTGACTAGACACGTCCGCTGTTCCGAGAAGCGCTGTGAGTTACAAAACTCCCCTTTGATGCCATCGAGATTCATTTTCGGCTTTCTACCACCACGGGAATACAAAGAGAGCGACATTTAAACAGCTGGCACTGCGTAAGTAGAAAGAATGTCTGTGAACCAGAGGACAGCCGAGCGATGTGGCGATATGCTAGAATATTATTATTCACGGATAGGTTACTGACAATTCCTTCACCTGTCGTCTATGTTATCAAAGCTATTCATCTCTCATAATTAGCCTATTTCCAACATAACTTATAATTTATAACATAATTTCTATAAGTTCACAACGCCACTTTATACATTTAAGCTCGTTTGTTTGCGTACCGTGCAGATAATTGCGACGTAGAGATGATGGCTCGAGGACAAAATAAAGACGCCTGTTTACCGATGCCGAGATTTCGCAAAGGTATGACTAAATCATAGCCCACCTTCTCTAATCATAGGTGGAAAATGCGATGGTATATAAAAACGCTGAGATGGTATCGCTTTTAGACGGTGGATACGGGAGTGAAGTGGTATACTCCAGTCCAAAAAAAAACTTACCACCTCGGAGCCGAAAAATTTCCAAGTCCCGAGTTGACGTTGATGTGACAACACGGTCGAACCACGCCCCCTTCGCGGCAAGGCAATAAACAAATGGAACGGGAAGACCTTCCTCCCCACAGTTGGAAAGGGAGGATGAGGGAGAATATGCTCTTAGGGAAAATTTTGACCGGCGAGAGGAAATTATCGATGGTAGGAGGAGAGCCCAGGCTTCTGTTCGCATGTGTCAGCGAGAATGGGATAGCCCGTTTCGGTCGCTCCAAGAGACCATGATCTCTCGTTGACGACGACTACTAGAAGATGTGGAAAGGCCAATCTTCGTATTCGTCATGTGTAATGGAGGTTCACGAAGTTCACTTACGTGTTTATTTAAACTGGCATGCTACACAGTTACACGCGTAAATGGAATGTGAATATGATATAAACTACTCGCATTGAATTTATTCTCAAAGAGAAAAATCGATTTCCTGGACTAAGATTCGATTTTTGTGTAAAAAATACATTTTTGATCGCAGCCGGTATCATATATGTTTCCTCCGCCGCGTTTGGAACATTAGGACTATGCGTCTTTGAATTTCAACGTGATATTTGTCCCACAAATAGCATTATAGCTCCCTCTTAGAAACATTAATTACTTCAAAGTTGGATTAAAATAACTCTGTACCCAATAATTCTACTGTTAGAATGCTTTCGAACCAAATTCCATCCACTCATCTGTGGAATTCTGGATTCACTCAATTTTTGTTTCCCGTTAGGAATTACGTGGGATTAAATACGCTGCTTGCCGGACAGAGACATCTTTTCGCCACACAGTGTTAACACTTGGTCCAACTTCGTCTCATCGGCGTATGTTACACTATAACCTTCTACTTCATAATTTAAAAAAACCTTTGGTCGAGAGGAAGAAACTCGATCAAAATTATTTCCGAGGGCAGCTTTCAAATATCCAACTCCGTAACTTACCAGTCGTTGGGTTGGGTATGTTGTTTACATCGCATATGGCAAAACGGAGCATTGGCCACTGGAGTTGACATCGCACGCTTTCTGCCATTGTTATTCTCGGAATATGTGATTAAGGCAGGGTAAATGCATTCGTAAATTTTCCTTGCTCCCAAATTCACTGATTCTTTAAATTTAACTCATATTACAGAACTCTACAACACCACCGGAAGAACTTCATTATTCTATGGACATCCTCCCTAAATTTAATGACGCTGGTATCATCTAGATGATTATGAGTAAAAATGAAATAGCTTCCCACGTTAGTATAATTGGCGGTCAGCATTGAATATCGGTACCATTCCTTTCGTAATCTTTATAAAAAGAGTATGGCAAAGGAAACCAACTACTTCGGCTTCTTATCGAAACAGAGCATTCATATTCAAAGTAATAATAAGCGGGAAATATTTCCAAATGGATATGGTTGGCTAGACAAACCTCAATAATTACTGGTTTATTGACACAAGTCATTCATTCAATCGTCATTACTTTCCGATAATATGTAATTTCTTGTTGTTTAACTTTGTTTGTATGTGTTGAATGTAAATTTGAAATGTATAATCGTAAATGATGTTACGACGTCTCCATTTTATTTCTGACGAAAATCTTTGAAATCGACCAAACACGTAGCCTTTACTCTGAATCCTTTCAGTTGAAAATAACTCAATGTCACTTATTTGACTATGAAGTGCCGTAAATATTATCTTGAGTTCACTCAATTAGTGAGTTCAGCCTCCACTCCATTATCCAAAATCAATTGTGTTGAGGCAGCACCCTGTCGACCCCATGTATACATTTCTGGGAGAGCAATAAACATTCCGCTCAAAAGAAAACCCTTCCCACAACCCTGGATTGTGAAAAGGCTCCACTCTTCTTAAAGTGACCTAAACAGGGCTGCGGTTTCTTTCTCAGCTGGGAATGGGCATGTCGGAGGGCATGGGCATGCCGGTGGTGTTTCTCGGGTTATGCTAAGAACCGCATAAATTTCATCCTAACCCAACCTACGGACGGGTAACCACCTATAAATTCTGGTTCAAATATAGACCCTTCTGTTTGGAAACTTTGATTTGTTTAAAGATGGCGGAAATTATAATGACGTCACTACATGCTTCTTATCCGAAAGAATAACGAGAAGTTCTACTCAATGAAGTAAATCCGTGCATGAAAATCAGCAGTTGGACAAAGAATCACCATAAATTTTGATTTAGTAACCGAAACCAATGATTATGGCTACCCTTAACACCAAAGGCGCAGCCTGGGAGACGGAGGATTCGTAGATCAAATAAACATGGCTGCTGCTGCAAAAGCTCCTTTTGACGTTGTCAACCGCTGGATTGTACCCTACTCTCCGACTCTGATTACGATGCTTAGCGCACATATGAACGTTGAATAGGGCAATCAATTAAGTCATTGACTGCAAATATATGTATGTACACAAGGGAAGCGATGTAGCTTTTAATTCGCCCAGAAGACGGCTCAAGTGAACCGGAGGGACAAGATGACCATCAATCGACCTGGGTGCTATTTAAGCAGTAATGAGTCTGCGTTTAATTAAGTAGTTATGAGTAGTGAGTCTATTAAGTAGTAATGAGTAATGAGTCTGCGTCTATTTTTGGGTTTCCCGTGCATGAAAGGGGACCGACAGTCAGACACCTCTACGTGCACCTGGAAAAAGGCCAGCGTGTCTTCTACAACGAACACAACGTACAAAATAAGTTACCAACTCCTCAAATGTCCTCGCTAATAGTAATATTCAGGCTTTGTGCTTTTATCATAAAACTAGTCAACGTTTTTCAAAAGAAGTTCTACTCAATGAAGTAAATCCGTGCATGAAAATCAGCCGTGCGTAGTAGATGAGCGGAACTTGAATTTCAACGGGTACCTTCTGCAAGTATTTAATAAAAATGTATAGATTGAATTAATAATTCAAATTCAATACATAAATTTTCACTTTAACCTCAATATAATATGAGTGGAGTGAGAGGTAGTCAGGGTGGCTAGAAATCTCGTTTAGGCGATGGTTTAGATTGTTGGATGAGATCCAAGTCTTCCGCTAGGTGGGATGTTATGCTATACCTAGTCACCAATCCACCCCTCACTTCCCAGCCGGCGCAAGGGTTAGGTATCTACTTCGGTAGAAAATAGGGGTAGGTTAACGGTATGTGCCCCTCTCCCTTTTTCATCCTTAACATATCCCAAACTCATGACACCACATGACGTCTTTCGAATCATAAAATATTGCTGAAAAAACGTGTTTAGTCGGTTATTGTTCACATAATAACGATGATCAAAATTTCCAATAATATAAGCTTATATTTCCAATGCCATATCGAAGTCGATGAACACTTATGAAATAAAACTATAAAGACCTGAGACAATCAAAATCTTTCTTGATACCATCAATTATTTTCAATGATTTTGGTGTCATTAGCCAAGATATCAGATGACTGAAGATCACTATACTAGAGAAGTTACGCTTGATGTTTGACGTCTCGTTATAATATGAGTTCATAATTTTCCAGTAAATATGATTCATAAGAGTATATTTCAAACGTTGAAAAAAAAACTGAGGGGGTGATTTCTGTTTTATTTTGTACTACGACACAAAATTAGTATGGGGAAGCTTACAAAGCCATATCCATGACCGAATACTACAAAATTATTCCTTCATTGAACGATGAAAATGACGTAATCGAGAGTCATATATATGTCGATCAAACTATTTGCAATTAAAGTTTTAAAAATCAAGATACGATCACAGGGCATTTAATTAGAGATAAACGTAATAATAATTTGTAAATTAAATGCTACCTAAATTATAATGAGACGCGCGGGAAGAAGCCTTTGGTAGCTAGCGATGAGGAAGATCACCATATAAGGAAGTTTTGGAGACGCCCCTTCCTGATTGGACGATACGTTCGTCTACGTATTTATCTCCTAGTTTCTGTTCTGATCGCTCACTGTTATCGTGACTACTTATGGCATGCTTATGGGCTGTACTTAGTGGCTGGTGGAGGGTGCAAAGGTCTTATTAAAGCAGGAATGATTGCTGAATGCCTGCTATTAATCATCCCGGTCTACGCATCGTAGTGGCTTGGCTTGAACGGTATTTAGTAGATGTACATGTATCGAAGAATACATGCTAAATTTATGCGGTGATCAACAAAATATAGAAGCACTAAATCCCGTAGGCTAATAACTTTGTGAAAAGACCGTCTCTTACCGAACCAGGACTATTCATTTAGAATAAAATAATGTTAATATGTGTGCAACGAATTAAAATAATTGTTATGCGAGAATATGGATAGAAATACAGTTGATAATCAGACAAAAACGTAATTTTACTCATGACTTGATTCTACTATGTAAATATATCGTTAACAGAAAAACATACCGTAATTGAGAGTCATAGATATGTAGATCGAATTATTTGCAATTACAGTTTTAAAAAGTAAAGAGACGATCACATGGCATTTAATTAGAGATAAACGTAATAACAATTTGTAAATTAAATGCTAATTAATTAATAATTAGTTGCGCGGGAAGAGGTCTTTAGTACCTAGCGATGAGGAATATCACCATATAAGGAAGTTTTGGAAACGCTTCTCCCTGATTGGACGATACTGGATCAACTCGCCCCCCCGCCCCCTCCCCCTTCCCCACACCTCCACTTCCACTCGCAGCCCAGTGACGTCATCCTCCTACCTATATAAGGGCGGCAATTACGATGCGACCGTCAGATGCTGATAGAACACCGACGTGATGACATTTCTTTTCAGGTTCATCGACGACGTGATAGGGACAGGGATTTGGAACGTTTGAGCGGCCCGACCCACGGTAGCCTATCTTACGCACCCAATTTCCCGAAGGGACCTCCCCGCCCGGGGAATCAAGGTCCGCGGCTCCGGCCTGGAGAGAATGGCTTCCGGTCGGGGGACCGGGGGTCGAGAAGACTTCGGCTGGTACACGAAAGATCCCTTAGCCGCCCCCGACGCACTCGTTGGCCTGGCTAAGGGCCCCACTTAACACCCCTGGCCATTGCACAGCCTTTGCACTCTTAGGCAGGCCAGGGACCAAAGCAGAACCCCGTCCCACACAGACAATGGCGTGGCCAAGCTAACTGAGACCTTGGTTCTCACACGCTGGGGCAGAGAGGGTTGTTCTCCGCTCTCCTGCGGGAAAGCGGTCCAATAGGTACACGAGGTTGGGGGGTGGGGATAGGTCGGTAGGTAGGAACACTCGCACGTGAACCCGCCTTAGCTCGGCTTTGGCCAACGAGCCACAGAATAACCGTTGTGGTCATCTTATTCATTGTTCATCTTGTTTAAAAGTAAATTTTAATTTCTAAACGATGTTTCTGTTGTTCGCGCGAGGTATAACTTAAATACGAATTCGTCTGCTGTATCTTTTTTCCGAACGTGAAACTCCATACTGTAGTAACCTTGTAATAGAATATCCCAGTGCAATTATCGAATATTGATTTCGGAGCGTATTTCCACTACAATTTAAGTATTTCAAATGAGCGTATCAATTATTTCTCGACATCCATCGCATTATTCTCGGACAGGGCTTTTTATAATAAACTAACTGCTAATAAATTATCGAAAGTCAACTGGCAATATTTCCTACGCCATGATATCGTTAGCTGTAATATCATTCTACACGGGAATGACTTAATTGAGTCATCTTGCTCGCCTCAATTATTCTTTGTCTGTTATTGGTGATTTTGAATAGAATATCGGCGGTGTAGATGCTCCGCTGGTCTATTGTTTTTTTCATTATCGCTAGAGTACTTCGAGAAATACTTAACCCATCTAAACTATTCTAATCTTATCTTTATCGTAGGTGTAAAGTTTCTTGACTGTCATAATATGGTTGTCCGCAACCCTCCTCTAGGAAGTAATGTGGGGCACCGACCTTCTGGGTCGCTGTAAATAGCCATAAGTTACTAGTGTGAGGTTAATTATTCGTGCTTAAAAGCTTCTTTGGAGTGATTTCTCTGTGCCAAGGGATGGTTTGGTTGACTTTTATTATAAAATATCGATTGAAGGAGCAATATGTTTGTGTACTCCGGGAAAATTGTTCAGTAAATCAAATATCTATATATCATAGAAAGCTAATATTGACAGAACTGTAGGTTTTTTATGCGGGGTGAGAATTGTAGTGAAAGTAGTGAACAGCCGTTCTCACTTCAGCCATCGACAGGGAATAATTTGCACTTCCAAAATGAAGAGTATAGTGCATTTTTGAATTTAGCGTAGTAATAAAAGGAAGAGACAGGAAGTGTGAATGAAAATTGGTTGAGGAAGTTTTTGAGAGAATGTGGAGTGAACGAGCAGTTACAAATGTCATGCATACGGCCTAAAACGATAGCATAACTAGTGTGGGTCTAACATTATTAGTTTCATATTTAACTTGGCGGAAAGAAGAGATGCATTATATCTCCAATGCTTTTCAAAATTATTAAGGATAATTGTCAGAGAGATGAGTTTTGGGATAATACTGTTGTCATAGAAATAGAGATGAGATAG
Organism: Ceriagrion tenellum; assembly: GCA_963169105.1. Lineage (NCBI taxonomy): Eukaryota > Metazoa > Arthropoda > Insecta > Odonata > Coenagrionidae > Ceriagrion > Ceriagrion tenellum. Next base: position 154,769,471 of record OY720636.1, read on the forward strand.
CATCGGATAGATATATAAATGTGCGAGTTTTGTTGAGCACACGTGAGCAGTGTTGCTCTCTGACATTTTTATGGAGTTACATGATATTTCTTCGTAACTTTTTCCGAAGCACAGAAAATGGATAAGCGGAATAATGCGTGAAACATTAAAGTAGTTGATAATGATATGGGTGTTGAATGGGTGTTGGTCTAGGAAAGCAAAAACCGAAATTTAAAGAAGTGTTCTAACGGCAATATTATACAGCAGCTAAACATGACCGGTAGATAGCAGATTGACAGATTGATAGGGCTAGAACTATTTGGTTCATGAATGAAACAGGGATGGATGCTCCAGTAATGGGTGTTTATGAAGGATGTGTGCTACGTTTTCCCGGCCGAGTTATGAGAAAGAATTTGATGATAAAATAGAACTTATTAGACTATTACTAGTTGTTCACTCATATTCATCATACATACACGTAAGCACAGCCTTAACTGACTGTACTATAATGTAGTATTTTTTTAACACAAAACTATGGATTCCTTGTTCGTGTCGTAGTTTACCACCCGATAAGTTTTCTCGATGTCAACCCTAATGATTAAAGATGGGAATGTATTACCACTTTTTACCCTTCCTGTTATTATCCGTCTTCCTTCTCCCAAACATATTATCGATCTGAATGATTCAAGTATTTTGCGTAAATTAAAGGTTCGTATAACTCGTCTAAGTTCGTTTTGTTACTGATATGATGTTTCTTTATGTCTAAGATTCACGGGAAATTATCCAATATAACTCAATCGGAAAGTTAAAGAGGTTTTTGTTTCTGAATAGGTATTCGAATATAGAATTGCTACATCTAGAATAATTTATTCGGTGTTGAGATGGTAGGCGGCTCGCAGGGTAGTATGATGATGTATTTTGCGTAAATTGAATGTGCGTATAACTCCTCTTACTTTATTCAATTACTTCTATGATTCGTCTTTACATCCAAGATCCACGGAGAAATATATCACCCATGCTGACAGTTAACGAAGTGTTGTTTCTAAATAATTATTCGAAAGTATAATAGCTTATGTAGAATAAGTTACTCAGCCCTGAGGTGTGGAGTACAGAGAAAATGTTCCATATTACAGTAGGAACAACACCTTTTGATAGCGTGTCATTTTTGGAATTCCGAAACCAAATGATTTGTGAACGAGGATGGTGAAGACGAAGATCTCATCTGGAACACCCTCATTAAGAGGAACGATTTTTTAGTAATTTTGGAGAAGTCCCTTTCTTATAACGCTCAATCAATGTGTGATATACTTGAATATCGATAAATTCTTATTAATACCATTTTTAATAGTAATTGGAAAATATTTGAACTATTAAGCATCATGCTGGCACTCGGTAAATCACGTGTGCATCTGATATGAAATTAATACTAGCCCTGACAGTTTTTTCCGTATCGTAGAGTTTTCCAAAATGAAGATTTACTGTATTAATCAATATTGTTATAAAAACCATAGATTGCGGTGGGATGGTGACGCAATCAGATTCAAGTGTATCAAAAAGATAGCACACAGAATTACCGAAGCAATAATGTCATTCAATCTAAATGCGACATAAATTTAGTAATAGTAAATTTCCGTAGCGTAAAGAACAAACGTGCCGAAGTTGAGCATATATTTGAAAACGCAAACAGTAAAGTGGAGCAGAGAGCTGGCTTGCAGAGAATATTAACGATAGCATAGTTCTTCCGACAGAATATACAATCCATAGACGTGATCGACCAGATAGGACTGGCGGCGGAGTATTCACAGCAATGAAATCTTATTTGAATAGAACCACAACGTATTAGACGATATTGGAAGAAGTTTGGTGTACCAATAAGCAACAAATCAAAAGAAATATGCATATATGCTCATTTTACAGGCCACCAGATTCCAAAATCGACGTTTTGTACAAATTAGAAACTCAAGTAACATCATTTACCTCGAAAGATAACAAGGCTTGATGATTATCGGTGGGGATTGAAACCTCCCGGCTAAAACTTGGAATACCAATAGCGTTGAACCAGTTCAAGGAAGCGTGATATACGCGAGGCCTTACTAAATACACTTTCACACCACTCTCTTACTCAAATAGTAAACGAACCTAAGGGATGTAATAAAATATTAGACCTTTTACCTGTTAGTCACACTACAATGGTTAAACAAGTCGATATCCTCGAATGCATAAGTGATCATACAGTAATTTTTACGACTTTGAAAACAATAGTATTGAAAAAAACAATGAGAAAATATTTCTTCGCTGTTGCACTCTTGTAATAACTTCTTGAATGCAGTAATTTATGTAGTGGGAGTATTAAGATAATTATAGGCCGACCTTTAAAGGAAATTAATAAAAATACTAGTCAATATTACCTTTCAAACAAATAGACTGGACTGGTATTACTCCGCGTTATAATTTAGTTAATAATAATACCGGCTAAGAAGTTAAAGAGAATCGATAATCTTTCTTCATTTACATTTCGAGTATGCATTTATGATTTTGGTGTCAGAAAGATTTAGATCACGAAAGCAACACGCTATTAAAATCAATGGAATAGAAAATGTGAAACAGCCATTAGCAAAACTAGACTGAAGAGGCTAGAAATTACGAGGTTTCACGTCAGACTCTGATTAGCATAATACTTAATATCACTCAAGTTTGGGGTTCTCTCTGAGGCGAATATTTTACTCCCTTGCTACGTCAGTTGAACTTTGAAAATCAGTGAAAATAACCTGAAAAACTTTGTACCATAAATATCTTATCATCGCGCGCAGTCAGTGGCCAAAATTTCGACTGAGGGGCAGAGTAATCCACTGAAAAAGAGCATCATAAGTGATACAACAGGACCGGGAAAAGTACAAGAATTCATTAATCGCCTCAGATTGATAACGTGCACAAAATATACCGACAGAGACACAAATACACAAAAAATACCGAGTGACAGAGCAATCCACCAAAATATTTCTCAGTTATTCAATCGTAGATTTCCGCGGTTTGTAAATAATGACTAGTATTTTTTTTGGTGCTGCACTGCTGATAACAAATTCTTCTGCTTTCTCAGCGGGACTTAAAGGATCAATGTGGAGTGCGAAAGTGTTGTCAGCGGAAGCAAGCAACATGGTGAACACCCGAATAGTTAAAGTACCTTCGTTTCTCAAAACTTTTGTTTCGTTAAACTTTTTGTCCATCTGCACCTAAAATGAAATGTAGTCACATACTTAAGTTATGACTTACGATTACTAACATCATCCTGACCCTCAACAATAGAGCTTGATAAAACAAGATACTCCCTGTAGGCATAGCGATCACTGGTTAGCATAATTACATACCTGAAATTTATATGATATGCCATCCATTATTTGTTGACTTTCAATCACTCCGGACTACAGTGCCACTCAACCTTGAGGGGGAAACCAGGGGATTATGCAGTCTAACGTCTCGCAAAAGAAGCCCAGGAGCACTGAAGTTTGCCGGAACCCTTGGGATTTTGCACATCATTCGTAACTGTTGGGCGCACTCAGAACATTACACGAACACACTTAAATAAAAAGACACGTAGTTCCGCACACACACACTAATAGGCATTGTTGATGGCAGGAAACTGCGTAAACCTTTTCTTTGAATAAAAGGGACACGCCGTATTTCTGTAAGCAAATCGAGGCTCCGCACGGATATTTTGCTACGTCGATATGCATAATGTAATCCTTCCCCATGCAAAAACTAAATCTGAGCACGTAAAGTTGAAACATCTGAAACTCGAAAGCAACACACTCACTACACATAGACAATGCCTCATCACTAACACACGTCTAACTTCTCATCACCAGGCCATCTCACTAATGAACTCTTGTCGAGCGACGAACTTCTCGCGAAGCTTGAATGAACTAATGCGCTTGAGTATGATCGGGTTGTCCTGCGTCACTCTCCTGGGCCGATCGCACCACCATCTCCTGGCACACTCAAGTCATATTGGCCACGGCCTCGGCTCCATATTATTTTGGAAGGTTTGACGAAGTTTCTACACTGCGAGGGGACGAGAGATGGTAACGGTCTGGCCGAAATTTGAAAATAAAGAGCGAAAGGTATCCCGATACCGATGTCCCATTGAAAAATGAGCAGGATGAAAAGAACGCGAACGTGATATTTCTAAATCTCCTTCACCCGACCATTTGTCACCTATGCAAGGATGGTGTTGGTTTCTGAAAGGATATCCGTCGCCAGTCATTCTCCGTATTTTATGTTCTGCTTTTCTCACCAAATTCTCCCCGGCGTCCACTACCTACCCGCTTGCGTATCACCTTTTTGAGTTGTCGCGATTCGCTTGTCGATAGGTCAATTAGAACATTCATACCTGCGTGTAGAGCCTCTCGACTCCTTTCTATGTGCTTTCCTCTTTATTTGGTCCATGAACTTATTCCTGGGTCTTCCTCTGGAGACTTTTCCCTATATTTTACCTTCGATTATGTTCTTCCCAATTATTACCACCTTCAAGTGCAAGTTAATCAATTTTTGGTGAGAGTTTACATCATTGTCTTTCACGTGGTCTGTACATTGGTGTCCTACGTAAACATTTCAAACCTGATACTAGGGGACTCATTGTTGAGGTGATGAATTAAAAATGGACTTTGCGAGGTAAGGAGCAGGGATGCATTGGAAGCTCAGAGGAGGGGTGGGGATTGCATGTAGGAGACATGAAGTGAGGGATTATGTCAATCGTATCGTGGAGCAGAGAGATGGATTCAGGGAGCCATGTATACTCCAAAATGTATCCCCGTGAAACGAGGGTTTTTTGGTCATAGGTAGGGTCACGTATATTCATTGGCAGGGTATTGAGAGAATGAAGAAAGGGTAGTGAGGCCTAGTGTCAGCAACATCCTGATATAACCCAGTCGGCACGAGGCGGCACATGCCCCTAAATGAACGAATACTATCCCTGCAGTTTAGGGGTAAGTCATCCGATGGACGGATGGGATATCTCTAAGCAAGGGATGAGATGGGGATACAATCGGAAGGACGAAGAGATATTAGGCAAATGTTTCTCCGCAGAGAAAGGGATAATTGCTAGGATAAATTTTGAGCTATTGTGTGATAATTATCCCTTAACCCCAGTCTCTGATAGGCTATGGCTATCAATCAGGGCCCATATATCATTAATACACGATTACAGCATCACTAACAGCATTATGTCGAACCAGGTGAGGTGGAGTGACGAGCGGTGTCATCTAATAGCAGTACTTGGAACTTAATTTATACGACACAAGAATAGACGCATATTTATATATGTAGCTAATTGCTACTTTTAATTTAACCAGTCACTAAGAGGGCACATTCTTTATCTTCTATCAGCCACATAATACTACGACGCCCAAGAGTTTCCACGTCCCAACTTCCATTCTAGATCAGAATCTCACCTTACTCATTGCCAATTCAACACCTAAACCGAAAAAAGAGAACATTCAGAAACAGTATAAGTGGCGCATTCGCTCGGCCACCGAAAATGCATACTCAAATAAAACAACACGTAAAACCCTAGGAAAGGATATCGAAGAATAAACCAAATACTAGAAATGGTATTTTTATAGAAATTACTTTATTGACGAAAGGTTCATTTAAAAGAATGAAAGCGGCTGCTTAATAGATCATTCTGGTGGCGATGCGGTTAAACAATGCCGGGAAGACTAGTGGTTCCCATGTTTCCTTTGAGCGGTTTCTAAATTTCTGAAAAAATCAACATGCGAAATTCGTCCCTTTCCATCGCTGTAGTCTTGGAAATACTTCGTAAGTACTCAGATGAGAGTAAAAAGGCAGATCACACGGTTTAGTCATTAATTGCGACTCAGGTAAACTTCAACCTTGTTCACTTAGAACGGGAAATTCATGCATACTTGTAGAGGGTCGATTTAACGTGGAAACGTCATAAACGTCGGCCCCGGTGGCGGTGGGTTTAAGTCCTCGCATGCTAGCCCGACGGTCGCGTGTTCGAGTCCCGACTGGGTAGAATATTATCTGCCCAGGACATGGGTGTTTGTGTCTCGTACGTTGTTACTGTTATCCACCCGTAGTAAATTGGCATAATGTGCTGTATTCGGGATAGTGAAGATAAATAAATTTAAAAAAAATGTGGCGTAGCATTTTCCGGCTTGCCCAAGACTCACAAACCCAACGTCCCCATTCGTCCTGTGGTTTCTCACATTTCTGCCCCGTGCTACAAAATAGCGGTAAAATTAAATAGCCTAATGGGGAAATATTCCGCATTTAAAGCCAAGGATAACATTAAGAACTCAGTGGAACTGGTGAATAAAATATCCAATTTTAAATTCCCACTCAAGGCCAAACTTGTATCTTTCGATGTGACTTTCGATGTGATCTTTTCACATCAGTCCCCACTGATGAAGCCTCAGCCTCCTTAGCTGTAAATTTAAAAGAAAGTACAGACTGTGATGTTCATATAGTCAATAATATTAAGCTTTTATTACAATTGTGTTTTGAGCAAAAATTATTTTTTGTTCAACGAAAGGTATTACAAACAAAATTCTGGTCTTTCCATGGGGTTACCTCTGTCACCATTCTTAGCCGACATTTTTATGGACAGTTTAGAACATAAGTTATTCAACTCCAAAAATTCACTGTTAAATAATATTGGTTATTGGTACCGCTATGTAGACGATGTAATATGTTTGTAGTCAGGCAGCTTGCGGCAACTAGATATTTTTACTAAATTTCTAAATTCGCTAATAACTCGTTCTCGTTCTTTCCGCGAACAATAAGCGACCACAATAAAAATTAAGCTCCTCCAAATACACTCCTATAATTCATGTCTTAATTTCATCTCCAACTTACAACTTATACTGGTGACCTAACACCCCCTGCCACACGCCCATGCGGCGGCTCGCGGCGTATTGTGTGGATGTAGATACACGCCCTCCTGTTTGCAAATGTCATGGTCGGAATCTCCTTAGAAGGAGATTGTAGATGTAGACCTGTAAATGGTGCTCATGCACAGAAACCCGGGTCGTGCCAGTTTTCTTTATATTGTGGTATTGTAAAATTATACATTTTTTATTGATAAAATTTCATACGTCCAAGTTACCAGTGATCTTGTTTTACTGCATTCTGGTTGGTATTCCATCGGTTACCCGCGACGCAAGAGGGACATTTAAGAGGACATTCAAGGGGAAGGGGGAGGAACCAGCTGACCGCGACTGACTGACTGCAGCCAGTGCGCACTCGTGGCATTTTGCGTGCGCGTGGGGGGAGGGGGCACACGGCAGTAGCTAAGAGCTGAAAAGATATTTTATTCGTGGTGGCTCATCAAAATGGAGTGAATTTTCGCTCTGTATTGCCTCTAATGTAGCGCGTTACCCCCTTAGAAATGACGTTTTTGTCCACCGATCGGGAAAATTGAATGTCATTGCACATGTGCCTCGTGAGCGACCTCTATGAGATGTTAACTAATAAAGTGGCATTTATTTTGGATATTCTTTCTTCACCCCAGAGCACCATTTGAGAGGTTGGAATTGGGAGATCGATGAAGATTAAAAAATAAGCCATAAGTATCCTTTTGTAGAGGGTCAGAAAAGAATTGATGGTCGAAGGCAAATATTAAATATTTTTAATCATTATGCTGTTCTGCTAGGATGACATGACATGCTATAAACATATGGGTGGCGGGTTTGTATTCAACCAGGAGGTTTGACCGTCGCTTTTAACAAAGGGATTTGATGAGGTTGATTGGAGAGTAAGAAAGACATGAATACTGCTGCACGAGTCTTCCCGTGGTGAAAATCAGTTATCACCGAGTTGAGGAACTTGGTTATTTCCCATCAGAACTTACCATTGTCGACATTGCAATTTTATGATTTTGGTGGGAATAGCACACACTAAAGTAAATTAAAATGGTTTTTAAAATGTCACTCGGTAATATTGGAGTGGCACGATGTTCAGGAAGGGATGATTGCGTGCCTGCCAGTCATCCATGGTTGATCGGCATGAATATTGTCCGCGACGGAGGTGAATATTATCCACCAAAAAGTACGGTAATTTTCAGGGGTTGCGGTAAATTACGTAAAATGCCACAAGAATTTTTGAAAATTGCCGTGGGAATATTCACAAATGACTATTTATGGATAGCAGTGGCTCATGACTTGACAAATGCTGTTAATAAGTAATTGTTGCTCTTTAAAACCATATGTGACTTTTGAAATTTGCATTTAGCAATAAACAATAGAGAAATTTTTTTGAAATGCCTAAATAACATGAACGTTTCCGTATGTAACCCATGTAAAAACGACCGTTAAGGCCATGTTAACCGACGTTCTAGGGTGTAATAGCCGGCCGATTTGTCTATAAAGGCTCTTATTTCCCTACTGTTTACATATTAACAATAAAAGAGGATTGAATGATGTAGTTCAAGCATTTTTTCTTTCAAAATCCTTAAGCCAAATTGGGGCACCCCTTACTTTCACCACACTTGATTTTCAATGTCTTTAGCATACTTAATCACTAAAAGCTTTTCCAATGCCATTAAAAACCACAACTTTCTGTGCCATTCCACTATGGGAACAATGGGAGCATTACCCTGATTTCCCATCTCCAATAAACATGCACATATGAAGTGAAACTGAGGTACACGTGAAAAAGTGTTCTTTGCCTTGTTTCCATTTCGCTAGTTAGCGTTGACGGGGGTTAAATTTGGTAATGGAAACGCCAGTTAGCGCCAACTGTGGTTGGATTTCTGACCATGGTTGGCTGACCCTAGTTTCCAGGTAACTCGGGTTAGAAATCGCAATGGAAACGCAAGTAGTCAACAAGTGAGGAACGTATTTCACATGTGGGACCTCCGAGAAAATTTTTATGAAGACAAATTGCTAAATACGCAGATATTCTCCATATTTCATGTGATACAACAATTTTTTTTACCAAAATAAATTTTTATGGATTATATTAGTACACAAATTGTTTCCATAACGGGTTAATGAATATACCATTCACAGAGTAGTGAAGAGTGCTCTTGTTAGTTATCTAGCTTACGCTTACAATAACCCATGAAATCCTCCTCTTCACATTTTCTGTAATTATTTGTTAACAATTTATTCTTTGTCACGCAGATTTTTGTTATGAGAATCTAAAATAGTGAAATCCTTGCTTCGCACTGCACGAGGCAAACGATATCTGTTCGAATTAAGTTCACTTTACGGCCTATATTAATGATTACTGAGGATAAGCAAGTTTTGTTAATATGCAATCTCTCTCATGAACCTAAAACATGGATGGCGAATCCAGATAGCAATTGTGGTATTAGTGGAATTATATAAGCTTTTGGGTATTATTTGTTTGTACGAAAATGAAATATTGGCTTGCGCGGGGAGTGGTTAGAAAAATCTAAAGGGGACTTAGAGATCAAATCAGTGTGTATCGTTCGTAAATTATCATTGTGAATCCGAAAGAAGGTAGCATTCTCTAGGGCTTATGCGGAAACATTAGTTTAAACATTACCATATGATATACCGCGTACTATCTTTAGTATAATTTCTTTGTTTGCTTCCCTCATATGACTTCGGATCTATTATCCAGAGTATATCAGCCAGAAAACTTGCGAAAGAAAAAAGGTAGGTCTCAAGAGCGTCGCTTATTCTGTCAACGTACAGTAAAATGGTTTCATTTGGACAAGTCTCTTATTAAATTCTCCCGTGTATTCAGATTAAGCTCATATTTAGAGTAAGCAATCTATTATTTTGCTAAAATTTCACGTGATGTAAAATACTCGAATCACGGATCATTCCCATAGTAGACGATCTTCTTCAAATAGTTTCATGCCTAAGAGTGATACACTCCGGAGTATGTTTGTCTGCGTGGTAATAGTTACTTGAACTTTTAAATACGTTGATAATTTTTAAAAGATTACCCTTGGATATTGCGACAGTGGATTAGAGTTTCCATATATTCAGTGTAAAACTTGCTTTGCGTGTTTCCCAGAAATCATAGTGGAAGAGATACGGGGCAACACAAGGGTTCTCTTATCTCTCTGCCCTTTCCACTAACCAAGCTGTATTGACAGTTATTCGGGCGTGCAATGCACAAATTAATGCTTAAGTTATTTGTCTGCTAGGTACCCATGTAGCACAGACGGTTGGGTCAACGTTGGGAAACGGTACCACGGTTGGGGAATGGTTCGGTTACCTTTAGGCCGTTGGGCCAACGTTGGGAAACGGTGCCATTTTCACGGTTATTTCTCATCCGTTGGGCCAGCGTTGGGAGATGGTGGAAGTCGCAATCGAAAGGAGGAAACGCGATCGAGATATCGAGTTATCACCAAGTAGGTGGATCGGGAGTTTTCATTGAGGTTGAAAAACGAAAGGAGGCATGGTCGAGAACACTCATTGGCGAAGGCGAATCGAAATCGTGGCTTTTTGCATCATCTTCGCCTAAACAGTCAGTTTCTAGGAATAACATTACCTTCGAGTTTTAAATTACCTAGTTCTGACGTAAATCAAACTTGACCCCAAGGAACGTGTGCCTGAGTGAGACCTATATAGCGTGCCGACCGTAATGGCGGAATCGAGTTATCACAAAGTAGGTGGGTGGCTTAGAGAAAGGGGAAGGTAATTAGTTCGACACTTTCATATACCAACAAATATTATACCTAATGGCAATATAATAGAAAAAATGGTTGCATGATTGTTGGTAAATGGTGGGGGAACTGTTGAGCCGACGGTTGGGGAACCGTTGGGTCATCACAGTTGAATAACGGTTGGCAAAACGGCAAACGGTTGACCAACCGTTGCAGGAAACAGTTCCCCAACGTTGGCCCAACCGTTTGTGCTACATGGGTAAGAATTTTCATTAATTATCAAACTATGACTGGTAGTTGTTTTTAGTTAGAGACATTTCCCAGAAGTGATATTTGGTAATTGTAGGGCTAATCATACTTCTTATAGGAAAAAAATCAAGAAAATGTTTTATTTCCTTTTTATTTGGTGAATTTTAAAGTACATTCTTTAACTTTAGGAGCACCTTAATTCTTTTGGAAATATTGTGATTCAATATAATGAAGACTTGGCATTAGCCATGAGGATCATTTGGCATTCATTAGATGCCCGTGACTTTGCTTAGATGCTTTCTCTGTAACTCCTCCCTGACGATATCCAAATGTTGCATCAGCTAAGTACAGGAATCCTGTCAGAATTGATAAACACCCGAGGCAAAGACCAGCATTTTTTTCAGAATGTGCAGCACTGGTGAATTCCGACCGAATACGTTCCCAAGTAGACTTTTCCATAAAGATTGGTGCTAAACCCACCGTCCTCCAGAAGTCAATCGCAATGGATCCACTCAGTATCAGCAAAAAAGCTCCAGCTGCGTTGAAGAGGAATTCCTTTAATGTTGCGTGAGAAAAAGAATGATGTTAAAAAAAATTATAATAAAAATAATAATTTATTGCTCATAAAAATATTTTCACATAAACCTAGAATTCGGGATGAGTCGATTCCACTTTTTTTCGATTCCGATTCTTTCAAATCGATTCCCGATTCTCGATTCTGATTCCATCGATTCTTATTCCTCATAACAGGTGGAATATTGATATACCAGTAGCGTACGACTATTATTTTAAATTTAAGTATTGGCTGAAATAAAATAACAAAGACAATTAAGTCGCTCAAAAAGTATATCTATTTATTAACAAATAGCAAATATATCCTCAGCTTGTTGAGGTGGATAAAAAGTACAAATCAATAGCCTACAACCAAAATTACTGAGACAAATATGATGTGATAAATAAAATTTGATTTGAATATTTATCTATCTGGAATCGATGGAATCGGAATCGACTTTAGGCGATCGATTCTCGATACCGATTCTAATCCTGAATCGAGATTTGGATTCGACTCATCCTTACCTAGAATTAAATTATACCACGGATATTATTAAAAAATGATCAAAAAATTCCACTTTAGACATTGAATTTGCTTGAACAAGAGAGGTAAAGAAAAAAAATCACAAGATTCAGAGATGGCTAGAAGAGGGAGGGAATTAAGGGTAGATGAGCGGGGGAAACAGGAGCAATTGTGAGAGCCGGTCACATTAGGGGTTAGGGGATGGTTTTGCAGGGGGTTGGATATTGAATTTGCTCAGTACAAGTTGAAGTATGGTCAGAGGAGAGAGTGGAAATTTGATAATGGGCTATTTCTCTCTCTCACACCTGTTATCCATATTGTATTGTTTTTGCATGCTCAAGCTCATACATTTATTCTCCCTGTGCGTCATCTTTGGAAATAATTCGGCATCATGCCCTTCCAGTAGAAGGTGAGGCGCTGACTACTGATATCCTGCACAGGTTCCTTTGGAAGCCTTTCTTATGCATATCAGCTCTAACATGAATACTTCTTCCCAACCGCCCAGTGCTAGATGCCTTGCAATCCAAACATCGCCACCAGTAAAACAAATTCTGATTCAAAATGTTAACGGGATATTCCACTTAGAGGAGCATGCTCCATTGGCTGTTTTTGATAAAAGGTGGTTCACAATATACATTTTTTAAGGAGTTCCCTGCCCAGATAAAAATCGGCCCTAAATATTTAACTCATCACCAGCACTGTAATTCTGGATGGTGCTTCTTATCCTATACATTGAATCACATTTTTTTCAAAAATCACAACCTAAAAAACATGCTCCTTAAAGTGGAAGATATGGTCAACATTTTGGATCAAAGTGGGCTTTACCAACTCCAGTATGTGGATTGGGAGGCACCAAACCCTTGGCAGATGGGAATAAGCATTGTTGTTCAAGATTAAGGGCACAAGAAAGACTACCAAAGAAAATTGGGGCATTTGTAGTCAGCAGCTCCCCTCCTCCATATCATAATGCTTATTGCAAAGAGTATATGCACATACAGGAGTTTCGGGTCTCCCCGCTCGGCCGGAAGCTCTCGCTTATCGCCGAGCATTGGGGGGTAGTGGGACAGGGGTAAGGAAAAGGAAGGGAAGTTAAGCGAACCACAACCCCTGCGAGGCCGACACCATGAGGCGGATTGAGGTCAAAAGGACCTCAATTGGGCCTCCGCCTCCCCGCAGTGCTCATATGTTAGGTTACCCCAACCACGTGAAACGGGTAACCGTCAGTCTCGCATTTGCTAAGAGTTACCGCACCTCTAATGAAAGCCGGAGGAGCCTGTTGCCCTAAAAATTGGGATTAGGTATCTCCCGACTAACTTTTACGGGTAGACGCCGTGCGGTATGCCGGAGTACATCCTCGAATCAGGGACCACCGGACCCATGAAGGGTCAATTCGGACCAATCCTGGTCGAAGCGTGAGTACATCCTTCAACTCAATATTCCTCGTCCACCCTGAATATGTATATACAAACATAAACGAAAAATTGGCCTTTGTAACAGGTGTGAGGTAGAGAGAGCCAATTATCAATGACCACCTTATTCCCTTTCCACTTGCCGTCCCAGGCAGTCTACAATTTCTACCAAACAAACTCCACGTAAATCCATGGTAGACCTTTCCCAAAATCGACCAGGCCTCAGAATTACACCCATTTCCCACAACCACCCACTCTTCACTCCAATCCAAGCCCCTCACTTCAGTGAATGGATACCATTAAAACTGTGAAGTAACTTTCTTGTGGTTTCCCAAAAATGTTGCTTTGAAGCAAAAGTAGTTGGAGCAGTAAAACATTATATATAGTGGATTTGCTATCATATTATTTGAAATTCTCAATTCTGCAATAGAATTCCAAAGAGACTCAACCTCAAACATCACTTTCGATTTATGATTAGCCAAGAAAAAATGTCTTTTTTTATCAATACCCACCCAGTACAACGTAAACTCAATACATACTATTATGAGAGGACTACATAAAGTATTGAATATGTATTATGGGTACTTTGGATACTTCCTGATATCCTAATGTTAATACAAGTGAAGAACACCAGAGGATGAGTATTCAATACATATTGGGATATGTATCTGATACATAAGAGGTCATCATTTTCATAGGTGATGTCTTGGTGGATGTTTAAATGTATTGTCCATTCTTATTTTCCACCTGGCTTACAGGCAATGTTGTTTCATCACTGGGATTATGATAAGCATCCTTCAAACCAAGGAGTCCACTATATAGGTAAATTGCTTATTAAAAAAGGCTATCCAAGTCCTAACACCCTACGTATCATATCTTAAAGGCATACTTAAAGGATCATTGTTATCCAAGAAATTACGGGGAGGCCGCTGTAAACTTCACAAAATCTCTGCTTACGCTGTCTCCTCTGCTTTTACTCCTGTCCAAAAAAACTTACCACCTTGTTTTTTTTACCAAATGTTTTCTCTTGCTTTGAAGATTTCGAAAAGGTGTTTGACAGATTGAGGGCAACAATAGGTCTCGAGGTAAAGTAAGGGAGCCATTTGTCGCCTGTGCCATTTGTCGCTTGTGCTGAGAAAATGGTCAGACAGGCATGGGAAGAATTACGTTGATGTCAGAATCAAGGTAGGAGGGCAGCTAATACAGATAGTTAAGATCGCGGACGACCAAGTGCTGACTAGTCAATCTTCGAAAGGATTACAAGCTTTAGTAGATGCTTTAGAAAATCAGAACGGAAATTCGAAAAAAAGAAATCAAACTCAACAGAAAACAAAAGTAATGGGATCCTCTAGGACAAAGAAAGCGAGGATAGTCATTAAAGTTGGAAGGTATACTCCGGTCCAAAAAAAAACCACCTCGGAGCCGAAAAATTTTTAAGTCCCGAGTTGGCGTCGATGTGACAACACGGTCGAACCACGCCCCCTTGCGCTGGAAAGCAATAAACAAACAGAACGGAACAGAGGCCCCCACGGTTGGCGAGGGAGAATACGATCGGAGGGAAAATTTTGACCTAAGAAAGGGTGGAGAGGGGGATGACAAACAAATTCGTTCTCATTTAATAGGTTAATTTTCTTTCGTTTCCTTTTGACTATTTACCACTGTTCCGAACGGTTTCCTTTATCCAGGAAACGGAGGATTTTCACATTAAATGTGGACTGGTGGGATTCTTAACACACCATTAAATGTTTGGCGAAATAAGACTTAGGATCGCTGTTCACCAAACACCTTTTGTGTTCAAACACCCTAGTTACAAAATTTCTCCCAGTTTCACCGACATAAACACTAACACATGTGTCGCACTTAAGTTCATAAACACCCGATTTTAGCAGGGGGGGGGTCAAAAGGATCTTTGGCATTATTGAAAATTGTTCCCAGAGTTCTTGGTGTGTAAAAACTCACTCTCTACTTGTCTTTAGTGAATGATTTAACTGCATCGTAAGCCATTTTACCCAAATAAGGCAGCTTTACCCATTTTAGTTTTTTATCTTTAACTGTTTGCAATAGTGAAATATCTTTTAATTTCTCTAATTTCTTATTTAATATTTTATTTACAAGATTTCCTTCATAACCATTATATTTAGCGATTTGTCTAATTATATTTAATTCTTTTTCAAAATTATCCCTAAAAAGAGGGATATTTAAAGCTCGCTGGATCATCTGGTTGAACGCTGCAGTTTTATGAGACCACGGGTGGCACGAATCAGACGGTATAACGTGGTCTGTATAAGTTGGTTTGCGGTATATTGCAAATTGGTGGAGATTATTTGAAGTTGAGATACTTAAGTCAAGAAAATTTAAATTACCGTTTGATTCAGATTCCGTGGTAAAATTGATACGTGGGTGTAAGCAATTTAAAACAGTTAAAATTTGGTGGCTTGCTTATGGCTACCTGTCCAACAACATAAAATATCATCCACGTATCTAAACCAATAAAACACATTAGACAAAAGGTTAAAATTTGAATTGAAAAGCTTCTTCTCTAAGTGGTCCATAAAAATATCTGCTAGCAATGGAGACAAAGGTGATCCTATGGCAAGTCCTCCTTCCTGGCGATAAAAATTACCATTAAATAAAAAGTATTTTTGATTTGTGCCTATTTCCATGAGTCTGAGCAATTCATTCGAAACCACTGGGTTGATGGCTGAATCAAATAAAATTTCTTCCTCTAAATTTAAAGTTTCTCTCACCGGAACTGAAGTAAACAAATTAGTTACATAAAAAGAGTAAAGTTTAGTATTGTTTGGTATCATTTTCTTGCTCAATTGCTCCGTTAGTTTACTAGAATTCTGGATGGTATATTTCGGCACAAATTTGGAAATTTGACGGAAGATGCTATTGATTTTGTAAGCCAGTTTGTGGGTCGGGGAACCTACCCCCGATATCACAGGGCGGATAGGAATGTTAGCTTTATGAATTTTTGGTAAACCATGCATTCTAGGGGGTCAAGCGTTCATTTGAACCAAGTCCAATTTTTCTCTGTCACTCATTATCGCAGAACAAGATTTTAAAATAGTTTTTTATCTCAGCATTGTATTTACGAGTGGGGTCTGACGGTAGACTAATAAAGGAATTATCATCAATAAACTGCAAACATTTGTTCACATAGTCAAATTTGTTGAGAATAACCACACTATTGCCTTTATCTGCTTTCGTCACAATTAAGTCATTGTTTGAAATAGCATTAGAGATTGATTTGATAGTTGAGTTAATGTTACTATGGGTGAACTTATTAGTTAATTGCTCCCTATTGAAGCTTCTTCGCAAGAAGTTAGCGCGCAGTTGTTTAATGCCCAGCTGTTCACCACGTAGGGACATTTCACATTCAATCACTAGTTCTTATCGCAAAGAAAGACTCGGTATTGGGGCAAACTTCAAACCTTTCTATAGCACGTCCTCTTCTATCGATGTGAAGTCATGGGATGATAAATTCACCACCCTTTGATGAAATGTGTGGGCACTGTGCACTGAGGGGAGGAAGGGGAGGACTTCAGGGATGGATGCTGGGACGGAAAACTGCTGACACAGGCACTGAAGTTTCCGGTGGATAGTGTTCTTTTTCCTCTCCGTGATGACGCTGGTGCGGGATCTCACACGGTAGTCCAAGATTGTGAATTCCATGGGGTGCAGGATGAAGGCCAGTTCCAATGCAGCTGATAGAGATAATGAGCCATTGCATTCCTCTTGCTGTACCAGGATTTCAATTCCTTCTGTACCCAGGCCTTCTTCGCCAAGTTGATCGCGAACGCAGCTGCCGTAGATTTGGATGTTTTTCTTTTTCTTCAATAGTCCTCAATTAATTACATACGTATGTACGTAATAATTGGTATCACAACTGCATCCAATTTCGTCTTCTCCAATACTAATTGTGAGCATGGTTTGACGAAAAGAGGCAATGGACACGGATGGCAACTAGTTAGCCATCACCTTGGATCATTTTTCATCACAAGTAACTGTTCGTACCTGTGGATTACAGATGATAAATGTAATAATGAAATGCAAAAGCTGCCCAAAACATGTGTACTCCCTGCGAAAAGAACTGTACGGCAAATGGACAACATTTTTTTTTATTAGCACACCTTCAGCACCAAGGAACTTTGGGAAAGACAATAATATTAGCAGCTGTTTAGGTGTCTTATTTATTCTGCTTTGGCAGACAAACGCACAGCACGATGCCATTTTTCACGCACAGATGGCCGCTCGCGGCACTCGCCTAATGTCCCCAATTTACGATATAAAACGCGAGACTAAGGCACTTGAGTAGATTTTGGAGGCAGCCTCAAGCCCGTTTTATTCGCTAATATCCTCGATGGACTCAATATATACACAACTGAGCCATAACACAGCCACGAAAGTCACCATATTTCAATGCTTTTGCATAGGATCACCCTATGTTTTCATTGTCACAACATGGCTAAATGCGCAAAATTCGGCTTCAATTCTCCCCGCTGTAGAGAGCTTCAAGGCTACCCCTGTGCTTCTGACCATATGAGTTCCGAAGAAGGTTCCTTTTCCGTCCCATGCGTTTATTGTTTTCCCGCGCGAGGGGGCGTGGTTCGACCGTGTTGTGACATTGACGCAAACTCGGGACTTACATATTTTTCTGCTTCGAGGTGGTTTGTTTTCGGACGTCTATCGACGCGCTTCTCAAGGAAGTAGTCAGCAGCGACGTGAAGCTCAGATGCGTTGGGGTGATTTGCTGTTTTGAAGGACGCATCCGTTTCAAAAACCTGCTGCACCAGAGAGAAAAGACTCGTCGCGCTTCGGAAAATGAGGAGGCACCCGTCGAATACTTGGGGGTGGGTTATAAAGTCAAATGCCACTTCTTTCCAGTGGGTTTAAAGACTGGCGTCCAAATCATGATATTTGGCAGAGAAGGTATTGCCAGCGACATAAGGGGAAAATGAGCTCTAATTAAAGGCATACTACGTTCCAAATCAGTATCATGTGCCCTTCATACATTCCGAGCTTGAATGGATTAGTATTGACGGAGCTTTCAATCAACACGGGGAACCCTTGGAATCTTCTAGTCTCACAAGATTACTCGTTGCTTTAACTCAGACTTAAGTTAAGACCACATAACCCATCCACGATGGAAACTAATGTCGTCTGATGGGAATGGTCTGAGCTGATAAGTTGAAATCCGAAAAATACTGCTTTCTGTTTGTATGCCAGTGAGAGTAGCATGCTTATTCCTTTCCTTATAGTTCCATTAAAAGTTCACAGACAATATCACCGCGTATTTTAAAAGTTACTCATTTCACAGTTACGCATACGGACGCAAATAAATACACCGATAGGATATGGACTCTTATCTAAAATTCACCATGAAATAAATAGCTCTGTAACGGAAACGGTAACAAACCAGAATCGCGGTCATGGTTCTTCACATTGCACACGTTCGTGTTATCGCTATTGTTCAATTGGGCTCATGATATCGAAAACGTTATCGTCATCAAGAAAAATCAGGTGCTTCATGGCAATGAATAGCGTTCCCAGGACTGTGAGCATCGCCCTTCCAATGCGGCTTGCCTTGTGGATGACGATATCGAAGGGAAGAACCTTGGCCCACGGCCTGGCCGAGACAAATATGAGATCCAAATTCGAATTCTGGTCAGGTAAACCGATTTTTACATGATGCATTTTACCTCTATTTTATTTATAAAATTTTATATCATCAGCCATTCAGTGAAACTGAATAATGCATTAAGGTAAGGTGGGGTAAGTGCGACCGCTAAATAGCATATATCAATTTTAACTAACTTTTGAACGTTTTCTAGGCAAGTTAAAAATATGAAACTCAATGTATTATATACACGAGAATCATCCAAAAAAAAGTAATGGGATTTACATTCCTCTTTCCTGAAAATTGTAATTTTTATAATTTTTTTCTTACAAACTCGTCAAGAGATCTCACTTTCCCCGTACATGGGGCAAGTGCGTCCCATGGCTGAATTGCAGTATATTTTCGCACTACAAGCCACACGGGGTAAGTGCGATTTGCCCAGAAATTCTGCTTTACATTGCTTTTTAAAGTACCATTTTATGTCTAACCATTCTTGAGAAATAAACTTTTATCTTAGGTAACGTAGATAAATTTTTTGGTTAATTAGGAAACAAAATGGAGTATTATTCAAATATGTTTCATTTATGCAAATTACAATATTCGACTCGTACATATTTATACCAAACATATTTCCCTTTGAATACGATCAGTGGAGGGGCTTCAATCCCATTTGCATTCGCGGCCAGTAACACAGTGATGTTCTAACGACCACTTGAACTTATTGTACGAGTTGAGGTGAGTCCTCTCTTGCCAACAACTCTCGTCTTCCCTGCGTCCGTAGAAAATGAAGTTTCGCCCAGATTCCATATGCATTCTGGTTTATTATTACGTTGCAATTCATGGATTGTCTTTTTCAACAAATCAAAGTAGACATTCATCACAAAAGGGTCACATATCTTCTTCTTTGCATACTCTACACTTTGAGGTTTCTTAATTGAAAGTTTGTGCCGTGAAATAAAACCAAGGAACCAATCTTCAGAAAGTTTACCATCTTTAAAAGGTGTTTTTATGTTATTTTTACGAACATAATTCGCTACCATTTCCAGAATCTCTTTTCTGGACAACCAAAATCCATCCTGGGGTAAGTGCGACTGGGGGTCGCACTTACCCCAGGCTACGGGGTCGCACTTGCCCCAACAGGTAGAAATAAGTTCTTAAGACGGGGAAAGTGCGACCTCCCATCAAAACTAAAGGTATGGCACTGAGTCCCATAAATTCAAATGAAGAGAGGGAAAGTAATCAATCAATAAGTGAATACATGATGAAGTACTTACCTAACACGTTCAATGCGATGATTCTGAAGACATTGACTTGTAATCTCTCCTCACAACCAAATGAGACTACGAGATGAACTCGAGGGTATATTTTGTAAGCATGTGGAACGAGAACTAAAGGGGTTACTTATTATTACAAAGTAGTTATTTCTGGTTCCACTACAATGTGTTGAATATGTTGCATGTGCGCCCCCTCCATTGAGAACGGAAAAACGATCTTCCAGAGGGGAGGTCGCACTTACCCCACTTTACCTTAATTCGTATCGCCAATATGTGAAAATTCATATGAAACTCATTTGCCTTGATTGAAAACCGAACAAGGACCAATCTATGCCTGGTCAATTTCGTCTGACGGCTGCAAATTAACCGTTAGCTAGATACTGATTTATTTTATTCGTGTCATTTTACAGCAAACAAACTTTTTTGCTCATTTTATATGTGCGGTGCATTTATAGCTACTACATATGATAACATATTATCAGACGTCAAAGAGTTTTTTATCCAAAACCATTCCTAATTTGGGTTTAATTTTTTCTGAATATTTATTCGCATGTTCTGCATTTACTAGATAAAGCTTCACAGTGAACAGCTCGTCACCCAGCTTCCTATGATAAGATGAAAGAAACGTCGGAAAATATGAGCCGAGATTATTCGGTATCGATGCGAGCACATTAATTTTTAATCCATGAAATTTTATATATACGTAAGTTTTCATAGTTTAATTCCTCTTCTGACGAACTAAGGGTTCGTTTCTATTGGGCCATGAACGATTCATTAATCAATATCCATTTTGAGATCGGAACTCTATCAATCTACAAAATGAAATTCGTGAAAAATTACATCACGTAGACTACACTTATTATAATTAAATATTTTTTAATAATATTTTTTACGAAGATTTGATCTCTTTTGTATTTATAAAATCATCTGCCAGTAATTGAAACTGCATAGTACGTTCATTCATATCGCCAATATGAGAAAATTCATATAAAACTCATTGGCCTTGATTGAAAACGGGACACGGACCAATCTATGGTCATATTCGTTTGACGGCTGCAAAATTAACCGTTAAATACTAATTTATTTCATTCGTTACATTTATGACATATCTAACTCGATTTAAATTATTTCGGTGAAAGAGACAAATGCTGCGTAATTCAAAAAGGTCCTCGTAAAATCGACGACAGTAAATATCCCTCGGTCGTAGCTGATAATCAATTCAGCATAAATTCCGAGTTGGCTGGGATAGGGAATATTTTCATAATCAGTGTTACGGTAAAAATTATATTATTCGACGTAAGAAACATGCTAAAATAAGCACGACGCTATATTGCGACTGAGTGCGTGAATAATAGTAGAAGAAAGCTCGAAAAAGAATCGATTAATACGTAAGTTCTAGGCTCCGACAAAAGTGAGTTCCACAGGGAATCTCAAATATTTGCGGTAGACGATGTCTTCCTCGACGCTGCCAGTCTTTAGAAGTATGTGCTGCTCGCTAGCAGTGACGAAGCGAAGGTAATTGAAGTGGGCATTCTAGCTCATCAAGCAAAGAAAACATTCATGCGAAACGTACGAAGATGTTTCATCCAGAATCAGCCTCTCTTTATTTTCCCCCGTCTCGCCCTCGCTTGATCATTCGCTCAGACTCAGAAGGGCGCGAGAACTCTAGTAAGTGAGTTGCTACTTTCTCAGCGCGCAAGAATCACGTTGCTACTGATGTAAGCGTGCGGCGGTGGATAAGCGTAGAGGCGGTAGAGGCACTGTAATAGAGAGCCTCTAGATAACCTTATGCGCATGCGTCACCCGGCCTTATGGAGTCTACAAGCAGCCGGACTCCCCAGCCTCCAAAACGCTTCAACGCAACGCACTACGTGGAAATACAGGCCAAATTTCTTCTTCCCTCACTTTCTCGGCAACAGAAAATGCATGATAGAGCTGAAAAATATGATGAATGTTTCACTGAAACTATTTTGGGTATTCTCAGGCTCCCAGATTACCCTTCACCCCCGCCACTGGCTCCTAGAAGTTCTCAAGAATGCCGCATTCTGTCGCGCGAAAAATTTTGCGTTAATTTCTTCCGCCTCTGTACATACCACGTTTATGCAAAGTTTTCGTTTTTATGAAGCAAAATGTTGGTGTCGATCAAAGGGTATCAAAATGTATGATGAAAGAAACAATATCAAGAAATTTCCAATATCACAAAATTACGAACCTTAGTCCCAATACCCTCAAAAACAAAAAAGACTATGACGAATTTTTAGTCATCCACAATGCTGCATTGTTAATCACGAAGTTTGACCACACGTACTCGGTACAAGAACTCGAGAATCTCCATGTAAACAAAAGATACTTTTCATGAGCTATTTAGGTGGGTCGAGAGAAAAGAACAAAGAAAAAGGAAAAAATAGGAAAAAAGATAGACCGGATATTAATTGCAGAAGAGAGTGAAGAGAAGTGACCCAAGTAAATATTTCCTCCGAGAAGAGATTTTAAGCCATGGCAAGTTGGGAAGGTGGTGGGAGATATGCTCGTCTTTACGAAGGCCAAGAACAGATCTTGCACAAGAATTTAACAGCCACTGAAGCTTATTTTCTAATTCCAATGAAAGGCCATTTTAGACCAAAGCGCAATGATCAAATGAGGGAAATATTATCGTCCAGACAAACATTTTACAGGTAGTAATGGGAAGAAGAGGTTTGTGTAATTTTAACTGATGTAAAGATTTGTTGACCTTATTTGAGATTTCATTTATGTGATGATTCCATGAGAGATTATTAGTTATCGTAATGCCAAGGTTTCTAGCAGTGTGACTAAATCCAATATCGGCATCGCCCCTTAAATGTAGGGGAGAAGAGAAAAATTAATTTTGCAAAGAATTTTTGAGTTACCAAATAGTTGCCTTGTATCCATCAAAATTACATTGGGAATTTTATTACTTCCCCACTAAAATCATTTCCCACTTCCTGCCTTCCCCTCCTCCTAAGTAGCCCTTCCCGGCTGTCGGGCATACCTCTACCGCTGAAGAAGGCCACACTATATAGGGGAAGGCTTCAGTCCACCAATATTTAAAAAAAAAATTTTTTTTTGCTTTCCGGACGATTCTGTTGGCCCGTATGTCCCCGGAATCCCGACAGGCTGCTGAGCATCAGTCATCAGGTTTTCCAGGGACCGGACCAACAGAACTTGACACACATCCATGCCCTGGGTGGTGAAAAACCCACCCAGGCGGGACTCGAACCCGCGACTCTCGGATTAGCAGGCGAGGACTTTACCCCGCCGCCACCGGGGCCGGCGTTAGGATTGAATGACCAATGATGTTATGATGATCATGAGCTGCACAAATATTAACCATGTAGATGTTTACAGCATCTTCCGATATGATTGTCAGGGTAATTTCGTGATGAGACTGTAACAAAATCATCATTGTGATTGAGAGCATCATCAACTTCCACACCAACCTTAGCATTAGCTATCACATTGTTAGTGAAGAGAGCACAACGGCTGGTAGTACCTGAAGAAAGTGATTGGTAGATGACAAAAGAGTTAACCTCAAAGAGACGCCATTTTAATTTCAGTCGTGGTCGGGCTAGCCAAAGTTTTTCTGAGCAATTATTTTCTAGTGGTCTCTAAAGTTCCCATTCGTCCAGTGGGACCCATTTTCTGCTGGTTGCATTTGACTTCAACAAAGATCCACCATTGACAAGGTAACTGTGGAGCAAATGGCTTGGGAAACATGAATATTTGCGAGCGGAGAAGGACAATTCCAAACCGTCATAAAGGAAGAAAAAATGGAATTCATGTTGCTAACGGGGAGTCTTAACTGACACAGTCGACCTTCTGACTACATGATGCATGAAGAGCATGAAAGCCTGGGTTCTACCATTTTCCTGATTAGAAGTCGGCATGTTTTCAGTTCATCTCAATATTGGGTACAATATTAAGCATGTCAGTGTCATTTTTCTTCGCGTTATTTTCTCCATCAGTGAGTCAAAAATTATGTAGCATTTATGACAGTATTTCTATGGAAATTTATGACTCCTGTGTCACCCATAGCTTATTGGGTAACCCTAATATTTTCAGGACCATGCATGGTGAAGACTGGAACTTGGAGTTAAGAAGCAAAATTAGATTCTTTATACTCTTTTGAAATAGGTACCTGTAACTCACCATTTTTCGTCGTTGAATGCTAACTTCTCCAACTAAGTACCCCAATAGGAGAACAGGACTGATTATTAGATATGCTATGCATACTCCTCTTCCCAGGCTATCAGCATCCACAGACGTCTTGTGAAAACTTAATGGTTGACCTTCCTTGCCCAGCCGTGCAACCATGGCTGTTGCTAACAGCATTCCCTGGTTTGGCAAAAAGAATCAAGTCAATCCTTTCATTCAATAGTTATTTGAGTTATTTGCCAAATTAAACTAACATCACTTTGAATCCGTATTTATTTTTTCCTTGAAGCTGAAAATCAGCATGCATCAGGCATATGTGAATAAAAGTTTGTATGATGAAGCATCTGATTATATTATTTGTTACTTTAATTGTACATTGAGGTGTTCCTTACATTTTGGTAGTAAGTGTAGTATAAAAAAGCAACGTTAATCATTCAGGCTAAAAAGAAAATACACAAAGGCCAACTGTCATTCAAGCAATTGCTGAAGGTCAACGCTATACTTAGGGATGACTGAATTAAATTTGTTTTTTTTTAATTGTATTTTTTTAAATAAAAGACCATACAACATCTCTCCACATCACCACGTGAATGTCCAGCTCTTCAAAACCCTATTATAATTGCCATTAGTAATCAGAAAGCCTGGTTATAGTGTGGACTGAGCATTGGCCTGGCCAACACCATCTAGAGGAGAAGGCTAGAGCTCTCTGCTGTGACGTAATCACTCGAAGGCCGGCGGGGGAAATATATTCTCACACGGCGGAATATCTGAGAACGCCAAAACAGAGATTTCTCGGCCCAGCCAGCGTTGAATTCATTAAAGATTAGACAATCGTTCATATTGCAGAGTGACACCTATAGGCATGTACAATCGAAGGCTAAACAAGTACCAGAAGTGTAATTATTTGCGTAAATTATAATGCAATTAATGGTCGGACTAATCGGTGAACTTCAGAAAATATAATATTCACCTGTGCCACATTATTAATTGATGTTTGAATACCGTATATACCCGTGTATCACGCGAACCTTTTTTCCACAGATATCGTAGTTGAAAAAGGGGGTGCCAGCCTTACACGAGGTCCTTATCTCTCTGCCTCTCCTGGAAACCCCTAGAGTAACTGATAGAAACTCAAAATTGGAGCTCGGTGCCTCAACCCGTACGTAATTAACTTCGTAGAGCTAGTTTTATTTAAATGAGAAGAGATTAGGTACTTTACTCAATTTATCGCAGAGAAACAAACGTCAGAAAGCTAACGGAAAGGTTTGGTATTTGTCGAGTGCACTATGACCTCCAAAAACTCGCGCTAGGGGAATGAAGAAAGCTACCAATCTTTTTCCGACGCTTATAAAAATGGGGTGCTCGTGATACACGATTCTGTACTGCACTCTGCTGTTAAGGAAATCGGTTATACACCACAAATGACAGCGCTTCAATTAATTCTCACTTCACGTTTCCTTGTCTAACAGCCAGAGGCCGTCCGAGACGAAATATAATGATTTGAATTAGGTATAAAGAAATGAAAAGTAAAAAAATTGCTTTCATTATTTGAACAAAGGAAACCATAATTGATTCTTCGGTCTCATGATTTCCAATCCCCATACATTAGTCATCACACGTTAGTCGTATTTACAAATTGGCTGCATTCTAACCCTCAAATGTACTATTTTATTGGATACACTCAAATATATAGCACAAATATCACTAAAATGTTAGGAAAGGGCTGGAAAAACGCGGTATTAATGTCACTTCGAGGTTCGAAATCACTTTTCAAATCACAATTCGAAATCACATCTTACAGTTTCTGCGCAGATGAAAATATTATTATTTGTAATACCTAGCAAGTTTCCTCTTAAATGAATTTGTCACTGCATAAGTTTATCTATTACAGTATATCCTTATGAAGGCAGTCACTTATAAATCACTAGTGAAAATAAGGCATTTAGTCATTTTTGGCCCTGGATTCGTTATTATGAGAGATAAGAGCATTTTTTCGTCTTTCATTACGATGGAGAAGTTACCTAATGGCTTTAAAATATTTAGCCTCTAATGCAGTTCATCCAGGTCCTTGAAATTTCTTTCCTCCTCGTCCCTGCCTTTTTTCTTCATTCTCTTCGATATACTGCTGAAGTTTGGCCATTTCCCACCTCAACCGCTTCTCCTTAAGACCCTCACAAGCATCTTTATTAGAGGATAAGTAGGATGGACGTGAAAGGAACAACGATACTATAGTAGCAGTTCTCAGTATCAGTGCAGTTAATTTGACACTAAACTGCTTGCCAGTCTGTTCACCATAATGGGAGGTCTCCCATCAAATAAGACGAGGAAAGAAGAAAAGTAATCGCTTCTCATTCAAATAAAACCATGGAATAAGGAGGAGTCCTCCTTCTTCCATGATAAAACTAGCTCTACGATGTTTACTAAGTACGGGTTGAGGCACCGAGCTCTAATTTCGAGTTTCTACCAGTTACCACAGGGGTTTCCAGGAGAGGCAGAGAGATGAGGACCTCGTGTAAGGCTGGCACCCCCTTTTTCAACTACGATATCTGTGGAAAAAAGGTTCGCGTGATACACGGGTATATACGGTATTCAAACATCAATTAATAATGTGGCACAGGTGAATATTATATTTTCTGAAGTTCACCGATTAGTCCGACCATTAATTGCATTATAATTTACGCAAATAATTACACTTCTGGTACTTGTTTAGCCTTCGATTGTACATGCCTATAGGTGTCACTCTGCAATATGAACGATTGTCTAATCTTTAATGAATTCAACGCTGGCTGGGCCGAGAAATCTCTGTTTTGGCGTTCTCAGATATTCCGCCGTGTGAGAATATATTTCCCCCGCCGGCCTTCGAGTGATTACGTCACAGCAGAGAGCTCTAGCCTTCTCCTGTAGGGGGTGTTGTGTATTGATATCCTTCTGCTTTAGTATAAATAAGTCTAGTATTTACTATAATTATCCAAAGAAATCATTTGTCCTGGGTATGCTTGTTTCCAAATGACTGAAAAAAGAGAGAGAGTGGGCCAGGAGAATTACTCTTTTCAGTGACTCTTTGAGAGAATTTTTCAGATGCTATTTGTTTTACGTCTCATGGGTGAATACTGACCTATTCCCGTTTTATGACGAGACATACATCAAGTGGATGAAATTCACCGTGAAAAAATCATTTGACCTGTCCGTATTCGAACCCGAATCTCCCAATTGTCGGTGAGATGTGTCAGAAGCCACTTATACCACCAAAGCATCTTCATTCAAGGTGAAATATGGGTTGGGAGATTATACAAACTGGGTGTTCTACTCTCAAACTCACATTGTGGCACAGGAGACGTGATTGTCTACTAAGCCACTGACGTAATTAAGATGGCTTGGTGGTGCAACTAAGTAGCACACCCAACCAGCAGCTCGGAGAACCAGTTTCAAATCCCGGTAAAATCAAATCATCTTTTCATGGAAGAATTACATCCCCTCAGTTTCCCACCATATTTAGCCCCAGTATACGTGCCTGCTCACCTCATAATTTATTCAGTGTAAAGACTGGAAAATAGTATCATAAGCTTATTCAGTTTTGCTACATGTATACAGCTGAAGATGTTGTGCATATGAAACTATGAGACTTGATAGCATGACTCATGGAAGAACACAAATAATCACAAATCTCCTCAGGGATCCTAGCTCTTAGTTTTGTTAGTTATTTAGGGGAGGTGCCCGACAGCAGAGATCCGTTAAGAACTAGGATAAGTAGGAATAAATAGGAAATGGAGAACGAGTGGAGAAACCCCCAGCACTGATGTTAGCCTGTGCTAAGTGAATGGCCAGCGTTGGGTCCAGCGTAAATCGTCCCATTCATTGGGCACTCCTAATCTCAAGGTTCCCTCCTTAGAAGTAGGCCACGGAATTCCAATGTAAAATCTCTACCGCCACTGGAATTGGAAGGTATGGACTCATGATGGTAAGTCTATATCTCAATATTCTAGCCGCCCAACCAACCCGATTCCCATTGCTATCCATGTTTCCCCAGAAGGGTGTCGACATTTGGAATAAGAGAACTTATATGCGAGCTAATCATACTGAAATCATTCAAAACAAAAATTATAGAGACGAGGTGGGGGTGGTACTCACTATTTCGAGGAACTTCAAGTAGAAACCTGGCTGCTTGAGCTCCTTCACACTGACAAGCTTGAATGGCAAACCCCTACGCGTCCCCATCGGCTCGGCCTCTGAATTCTTCTCTCCAGGCGACACCACACCCTCCAGCTCGAAGCAGTCGGCCTCCAGGGTGTCTGCTGCCAGGCGCAAACTAAAGATTCTCTGGGATAGTGACTCCGCCACAGCGCCTTTGACTCTTTGCAATGTTTCGCGGCAGCAGTTAATGTGCGAGCGAAACTCATTTCTTAATGACCTAACACGGTCTCGCCTCCCTGCAATTGGAGAGCGTGACCTCATGGCAGACGCATCCTCGCCGCGGTCATCCATTTGAATACTCGGGGAATATAAGCGGCGCAGTCTGGCGGGGCATTTTTTCCCGCCCTTTAAAGAACTGCGCTCACTTTGCGGGCTGCAATGATTGCGTAGGGGTTAATTTCCTTCTTAGGAGGATTATTAATTCAGCAGGGGAAACGAAACATGAACTTTCGCGGGGAAAGCAAAATGCAACCGCTGTTATGTAAAATATATTTAATGTGACGAATACTTTTCAAGGGGCTCAATGATGGCCATCCCAGAAGGAAAAAAAAATCAGCACCTTCACTGAATATGATGGCTGGCTGAATGGTATGTAAACATAACCATCATATCCCGCCGAGATGCGTACACACAATAGACGTACATATAGGTGTCCAAAAGAGCGCGCGCGTATGTTTTTTTTAAGGTCTGGCCATAATATGTCTCCATAGATAGAAATTTTAGACTCAGAGGGCATGAGACTAAATTTCATAATATTGGTTCACTATGAAATCTACGTGGCATCTCATGACTTAAATTCGAAATCCTAGAAATTAAACAAATAACGCCCAGTAGGTACTTATTCATTCATATTGTCGCTGGGACGCACTAATTCTCATAGTGTATGCGGTAACTTTTTTCGAGCATTTCAACTCCTATGTAAATTTCGAGTTCATTTTGAGTTTTTACTTTCGGTGGCTATACGTAGGTATAGCACGTTTATGCGTGCTGTGGGCGGAGAGGTGAACTATATAGTAGTGAGGGCCGGGGCACTCGCCCCCAGAACGGAGCGGCAGCTGCCCTCAGAGCTCTTCACGAATGGGGTGGCGTAAGGCCTATTACAATTTTCATGGTCATTAGGATGCAACCAGTCCATCCTCATGATTAGAAATGCTTATCTACAACCACGATGATTCTGGATACGTAAGAGAGTCGCAGAAGGCATATACGAGCCCGGTAGGCTGGTCAACGTTATTTCTTGCGGCGCACAGTGGTCCCAGTATATGGAAAAATGCTTCATGGTAAGAAAAATAAAGTATTTAGGTAAATATTTTGCGCAATACATTTGGATAGAGTAAGCGATGACGCATCGGAATTCGAAGATCCTGAACCGGTATCACGCACCTTTACTGTTAGAGGTAATATAAGAGAACGCTCAGGTAAGGTATGCATTCTATTAATAATCGAAAGTCAAATGCGCGTTAACTTCGGAGTCGCTTACATAGAAGACTGTTGCATCGATTGTAATTCAAATAACTAGATTCATCTCCGGAAATTAAGTACTATTTATTTATTTAAGTAAAAATTTACTGTTAAGTTGCCATTATACGCGATTTCAAATTGAAATCATGAAAATTTGAGAACTTTAATCCGCGAAATATAATTAAAATTAGTGAAAAGTTCACTCATTCCATGAGATTCCATTTAAAAATCTATTGGAAAGCGTAACTAACATTACTAAGCCTACAAAAAACTCATAAGTGTCTGCCGACATTGCCTATAATAATTTTATTTGTTAAATTTAATTAATTAATTTGGTCCTATTTGCACTAAATAAAATCTATTCGCACAAGTATCGCAAAAAAAGAAATCCGCAAGTTTTCACATTTAACGGAAAAATTCAATTGTTTAGGCACTATATTCGTATTCAGCGACCCCAAAAACCTGTATACACCAAATTTCATCTTGATCGGAGAAAATCTTTTCATGTCCCACAAATACATGGGCCGAGGACCACTGTGCGGCGGTTAAAAAATACTGAAAAAAAAAACAATCCGTAGGAGGCAATGGAATATTACGGAGAGTATACGCCAGCCACGAGGAGAGCTCTGACATAATCCTTTCATTTTCGTCGGCGTCATTTCCTCATTTCGAGCAATCATCATCACCCTTATCCGTTTGAAACTCGACCCGTGGTTGAATATCCACGCCACGGAAGGAACCGCAAATCACTCAAGCCATAAGGATTATTTCGAGCTATAAGGTGAATTACATAATTAATGATTCATAGTTCATTTCGATCAACCAGGTGCCTTGCACCACTAAAAATAGTAATTCGGCAATTATAAAAGCCACCAATAATATTCAAATTATATATAATTATATGTAATATAAATATATGCAGAAATACCGCAAATGGTCAAACGTACAGTGATAAAGCAAAAGAGACAGGAAAATACATGCGAACTTCAGATGGTTACATTACAAATATCTATTGAACGTTCATTAGACATTCAAACAAACTATATAACCACATCTGAACATTCTGAACCTTTTATGAATGTTCAGACGGTTCAGACACATACTTTTCCCGTGCGCTGCAGGAGCATGCGTCGAACGTGGAGTTTCCGTAACGCACGGCGGAAATTTATCATTTATATATTCTAAATATATGTCCACTCTCGTTATTTCCTAGTTACTCCACTCCACCAGAAGTAATGTTACATAATTATTTCGAAGAAACTTATTCACAATAATTAACGATATTTCCCGTATACCTTCCAATAAATACATTGGAATGGATCTTGATAGAATAAAAAATAAACAGAAATATCGTAAATGGGCAAACGCACAGTGACAAAGCTATAGAGACAGGAAAAGACAGGAGATAGAAATGGATCCATTGCAAATATCTATTTAACGTTAATTAGACGTTCAAAAACTAACCATGACCACATCTGAACATTCTGAACCTTTTCTGAATATTCAGACAATATTACATGTTGTGTGGGTAGAAGCATTAGCACTTTGAGGGAGGGGTCACGATCGCCTCAAATAGTCAAGTTTTCTAACCAATATTTACAGAATTACTAATGAAAAACCATCTCTCGCTGCTATAAAAACAAAAATTTACTGATAGGAAATAAATAATGAGAATAGCTGCTATAAAAAAATCGTGCGCCATCCTTGTCCGAGGAGTAAGTATCACTCTCCGCGGCAGATTAGGGAGCATTTAGCGCTGCTCTATTTGAGCACATTATCCTAATAAATGTTCCAACTCGGTTGAAAATGAATCAGCCATTATTCAGCCTCTAAGGGGAGAGGATACTTTTCGAAATAAATATGCTGCCATTACTTCGACACGCGCGGTGCCGATCCCGGGCGGTTTCCCGGCTAGGGAGACGACCTGTCGACAAAGGTGCGGGATATCCTCCCTTTACTTTAGGCATATCTTTGATTGAATGACACTTAAGTACCTAAAAATAGTTGGATTCAAAGACAAAGGATGTAGCGATGACTTATACCGTAGTTTTTTTCACAAATCGCTTCCACAGAGTTCCAGCCAATATAGTCGACTTTTCAGTAATATTTCTAACTTTTTATCCGATGTGGTTTGCATTAATTAAACGCGTAAAAGTATGCCCCAGCCACATCTTTCAATTGTCGGGTGGTGAATACAGATATTTGTTACTAGCATACCAACATGGTGATGTGAAGGCCGACCGCTTGAAAATGGATTTTTAAAGCCAAGGAATCCATCACCATCAACTATGTTCAAGTCAACTGGCATAAAAATTAGTATCTAATAATTGATCTAATACCGAGAAACTTCAGGGTAAAGGAAAACAAAAAAAAGGCTTGACAGAATATAAATTAGGTGATTAAAAATGACCTGGGCCTTATATAGACCCGAAGAGGAGACATTGTCAAAGGAGGGGGAATGAGAGGAAAGATCATTTACCAGAAATGAAACGGAAGTCAAAGAGAGAAGATGTAGGGCATTTGCAGCCCCTTTTCACTCTAACCAGAAGTTGCCTTCAGTTGTAAAAAATCTTCATCACATGTGTTTAAGTGTTGGCCTGAGGAAAGAGAGAAGTGATGAAGTAAATAGAAGGGAAGGAAGGGGAAGGGATGAGGGCCATGACAGAGGGAGAATGTGGGGAGTGGAGGAGATAAAAATAGGCAGGGGTGAGCTCAACTGGAGACCCTAATTCAGACCAAGGAAATAAAAGAGCTGAATAAATATGTACCATTGTCTTGAATTTGAACCCAAAATCTGAGAGCAGGAGGAGAGCAAGGACACCAATATTGAGAGAGTGAAAATGTTCAAACATAGCAGGTGAATTAGGAAACCTGGATAGCGTGGTGGTCTGGGCATTGGTCCGGCAAACCAAAGGTCCGTGGTTCGATTCCCTGTCCACAGGCTGAATTTTTCTCGTGGAAGTTTCTAAAAAAAAATCACCTGCTATGTTTGAACATTTTCAAATTGGCTAAGCATAAGTGCTGGTGAAGGAGGTGTCTCTTGGTTGTGGCTTCTTTGAGAAGAGACGGCCATCTCTGATGCCGCAAGGGCATAAGATCTAGTTGCCTTGTATCCACCAAAATTGACATGAGAACCAGGAAGCCTGGATAGCATAGTGATCTGCGCATTGGTCCAGCAAACCAAAGGTCCGTGGTTCAATTCCCGGTTTAGGCCGAATGTTTCTCGTGGCAATTGAGTGTGTGGTCAAATTGGAGGGTAGGGATGGGAAGGGAAGCAGGCTGGGAGGGGGGATCATGAGAAGATTAATCGCCATTCTTGTGGAGTGCAAAATCCAACATAAAGAGATAACAAACAATTCTTTGTAATAATGCTCGAGTGTTTGGTGAGGGAGTAAGGATGAGCAGAAGAGCACAGGAAAGGAATTCTGGAGGTAGAGGTCTTATAACAAGTATGGGACATGTCTTGCATCCCATGTTGGGGCAGGGGAATTGTAAGATTTTTGCTTTCTCAATTCGGAAAGGGATTATTTAGTATCCTTTCACTGGAAGTGGTAAGCATGCCTCGTCATGGGTTGCCTATGCTGCGACGTGAATTATATGTCTCATAATTTTATTAACTGGTATTACCACTTTCACTGTCAACAGGACAAAATAGCATTCCAGCAATAGGTCAAGAATGAGGACAAAGTATGTGAGTGACGGAGGGATATTTGCGGAAGATATTGACAGTAGTAAGGATGTCATATATAAACAGGAAAGGGCCTTTGATTGTGCATTTGAAGATCTGAATGCAAGGAAGTAGATAGCACATTAGGTGATTGCAGTGGTATTTACCAAGGGGCCCAAGAGGAAATTAGATTTTTTCACAATTTTCTAGCTAAGGAAGGCAACAGAGTACTCTGTTTGGTGTAGGGGCAGGTTTGGGTGGTAAAGGAGTTTTTTTAGGCGATCAGGATAATTAACATACGGTGATTTATAATGTAGAGGAAGAGGAGGTGCTACATGGATGGGAGGAACCTTTTTTGCATAGGACAGAAGGCAGAATATGTAATGAAGGTTCATACGGTAAAATCTCGTTGTAACATGAAGATAAGGGGGCGATTAGTGTGGCTTTACAATATTTGTCTTACTTGGTATCTTTCCCAGGAAACAAAAATGCTGCAGCAGAACTGCTCTTCGATGCCATGGCTGCACACCCAACTCACCTCAAGTGAAGCACCACCACAGCACCTCTGCAGTGCTGTTTCAGAACATACTACCAAAGTATGCTGCTGCAGCACATCAATAGCATATGCATAATGTAAGACTGCAATGTGCCGCTGATTGCTTTCAATGCATGTCTTCCCTAAACTTGAAGCCGGGTAGGATAATATGCAGGAGATATTATATTTTCTGGTTCTTGAGTCATTAATTATGGAAGGAGTCTGTGAGGTCTAAGAGGCATATTGAGGTCTAAATTAGAGGTAAAATATTTCCAGTGACAAAATATGAGCCATCTCTCATCTTATATTTTGGAATAACTTTCCCTGAAAACACAAAGGGTTGCTGATGCATGCTTGACATCCCCAAATTTCCATTTTTAACGCATCAAATGCACTGCAGAGGCACAGCAGCAGCACAGCAGGAGAACT
The DNA here is from genome assembly GCA_963169105.1 of Ceriagrion tenellum. NCBI lineage: Eukaryota > Metazoa > Arthropoda > Insecta > Odonata > Coenagrionidae > Ceriagrion > Ceriagrion tenellum. The sequence continues at coordinate 154,804,142 of OY720636.1, forward strand.
TCAACTACACAGCAGCAGCACTTGGTGCACTCACATGGAGCTACGGCTCACATGGATGGTTAGCCACACCCTTAACTCTAGAGCACTTAACACTAAGCAACCGGTCATTTTGACCAGTTTTGAAAATCATTTCGCAGCAATTTCCATTACATTAAATGCAGTGCGCTGAAATTTTGTGACTTTTATTTTTTTACTGGGATGTCTTAGTGCTCTTAGTATTAGCCATGAATTATTTATTATTTACGAGCTATACTTCCTACTACCTTCAACCCCAGAACTGGTCATTTTCACCAGTACTTATTCCTACTCAATTATTCAATCTGTGGTTCTCTGAATTGTGGTACTTGAATTTCCAAATGTTAAAGTATTTCAGTCTTGTAAATAGGTATTTCATTTTTCTCTAAGTTGCTCTTTAACTGGTGTGACTTTTGGCAATAAAATCGACGAATGCAAACAATTAGGTGCTTCAGATATTATATTTAGAATGGTATGATGCCAGAACATGGCAGTCTCCCTTCGTTGCCGCGGGTGTACTCCATTACATTGCCAGACAAGAGTTCCATTGAGGATTTCAGCTTGGCAAGATTTTGGATGAATGTTTTATGAGTCTCACACCCTTTGTATTTAGACACAATATAAGTATATTGTATATATCATGAGTATTTTGGGTTTGATTCAGCTGGGAGATAAATGGTGGCAACAGTGTAAAAAAATTCCAACGGTCTTTCTACAGTGAACAAAGTATTAGTTTGTGCATCGGATGGTCACTTTGACCCCCTTCCCTCTCACCCTCCTCCGCTCCCTTACTCCGCCAGCCAGTGTTGCTTTAGACTCGTTGCCTTGTGCTCGCCTTACACCTCGGTACTCTTGCCTGTAATTTTTAGACTTGGCCGCATTCAGGCAATATGGAGAGCAGCTGAGGGCTCTCCGATTTTGGAATCTTACAAGTTTTGAATAAAATATCCAAAGAGCAGTCTGACGTGGATGATCAAGACCCAGTGGGTGAGATTTCAGGCGATGATTACGCAGCGCATGTTCGGTCTTCATCCGATAGTGATGACGATGCAGTTGATGGGGCAGTGCATTAATTACCACACAAGGTAGTACTTGTTGTTTGTTTCTTTATATTATGCATAATTTTGCAAATATAAAAGTAAAAACTTTTACAAGAACACTATTGTACTTCTCTCAATAGTTCTCACGCAAGGACGCAGGTTGAAAGGGAGGCGCCATAGTGTTGCGGTCGGTCAGAGTGGACAGCGTGGGGGTGATTCTACTAGACAGCAGACCTCACCTGCTGCCGGATCCAATGTGCAGCTTCTACGTTGCATACCTGAGCAACTTAGACAACTAAATGAGCATCCTGCTACTGACACGCTCGTCTTCGGTAAAGATAATACGAAATGGAACGCGACACATATGACAGTACATGATCCAGCTTGTCGAGCCAAGCAAAACGTCCTGTATGAGAAGCCAGGCCAAACATTGCATGTCAAATAGTAGGAAAAGAAAACAGCATCTTGAGCTCATGGAAGCTTTTCGTGGATGAGTCAATGGTATGCCATATTCAGTGCTGCACAGAGACAGAGGCTAGAAAGGCAGCTCAGTAGTGACACCTGGTGTGTTTCACTTGATGAGTTGGACGCATTCTTTGCTCTCCTGTACATATATAGAGCCCTCAGTGCCAGGTCCTTGGAGCTCGCGAAGATGTGGTCCAAGAAGTGGGGTCCAGACGTGTCTAGGGAACGATGAGCAGGGACCGGTTTCCTGAGATAATGCATTATATTCGCTTGGACGATTGTCATCCCGATCACAGCACCTCCAAAAAGACAAATTTGCACTCGCCTCGCACACGTGGAATAAATTCATAGAAAACTGCTACTTGTCTTATGTGCCGGGAGCTTTCCTCACAGACGATGAACAGCTGTACCCAACAAAGTGTCATTGCCCATTCTTGCAGTACATGGCTAACAAGCCAGACAAATTTGGAATTAGGTTTTGGCTATTAGTTGATGTGGAATCCAAGAACCCTTGCCATGGATTTCCTTATCTGGGTAAAGATGAAAGCCAATCACAAGATGAGTCACTTCCAGAATATGTAGTAATGAAGTTGAGTGAGCAATATCCACACAAGGACGCAATATTACTACCGATAATTTCTTTACATCGTTAAAGCTTGCAAGAATACTGAAGTGTTGTAATACCTCTCTCGTTGGAACTTCGAACCGAGTTAGACAGGAAGTACCTACTGTAGTCAAAGGAATGCGTGCACCATTGTATGAGACCCCGCTTTTTACTACAAATGATGCAACTCTCACCGTTTACCAAGGAAAAGTAAAGAAAAATGTGCTAATACTAAGCACAATGCATCCAGACATATTGGTTGGGACAAGAGAAGAAGTTACCAGAAACAGTTTCATTTTACAACAAAACAAAACACGCTGTTGATATATTAGACCAAATGTGTAGAAAATATACCGTACGCAGTGGAACGCAAAGATGGCCAATTCACGTGCTATACAATATCCTCGATTTTGTGGCAATTAATTTGTGGATAGTGTTTCAAGAAGTCATAGGGAAAAAAATGAGTTGGCAAAACTTTATCCTGCAGCTAGAAGACAATTTGAGGGCAGCCACCACGGCATTTAGATCACGTGAAGTTGTTGGAGATAGCCAGAAAATATCCGGAAAGAAGAGGTGGACATGCCAGATTGGATATTGCAGAGAAAACAAAACGAGCAATTTTTAACACCTGCCAAAAGCGGGTGTGTGGATCATGCACAGGGTTAGAAAAAAAGCTTACTTGTAAGGTGTGCGTTGAAGCAGGTGCGATGCAGATATCCTAATATTTGAAAAAAATATTGGACTCGTTGCTGTACTCCTAATTAAAAATAATTGAAGTATTTCCTTTTTTCTTGTGGTAAATACATTTTAGTTAAACTTGATTTTGCAAAGTGCCCACCAATATATGTATTAGATCTTTATTGACCAAAGGAATAAAAATTTTGTATAATTTACAATAATTGTCGTTTTTTAACTGTACCTAGAAAAGAGCTATAAAAATATCCCATTAGCTACTTATATATCCATCAATCACCATTTTTGAGAACGATGCCTAATTCATGTGACTCATTCCTAATATATTCATCATCGCTAATATATTAAATAAAATTTCAAATAATTATACATGAACAAAGGGCAACCAAGTTTAAATCTAAAAAATCAGCTAAAATCCATTGGCTAACATTAAAATTGTAAGTTTTTATCCAAATCAAGAGACACAAGAAGAATAAAAACAAATCTCTTTGAAAACAGAGGAAAAAATATTACCGGTCAAAATGACCAGCGCCGGGGTTGTAGGTATGGCCTATGGTCCCAGGGTTCTAGTGTTAAGGCTCCAGAGAAGACTTAAGATTTACAAACTTATTTGGACTATTACATTGTGCTACACAAATCGAAATGAGATGTATTTAAAGTCTCCACAAGTGCACCACAGGCAATTTGAAGCCATAATACATAATGGAATAGAGATGTAATACAGATGGAAAAAAGCCATTCTGCACTGTAGAACTTTGTTTATGTATGCATCATGTATAGATTCAGTCACGGTATTGCCACAGAAATACAAGCAACATATAGCATACAATATACCTACAGCTAAAATAAATTATGTTCAGAGTCCGATTAAATGTCTGGGGTGGATCATGCCCTTCTATCTCCCACTGTCCCCTGTCTTCAAAGACTCGGAGGCTCACAACAAACGTAATTTTTGTGATTTTCCTGTCCGGTGAACATTTACCAAATAATGATGCAAGTTAAAAGTAGTTGTAATTTTCAGGGGTAGGAACAGCTCATCATCCACTGTATTTTTTTAGTTTCTGACTGATTCTAATTCACTAGTTCAGAAACTTTTATCTGAAAATCAGCCTCATAACAGATTTAAAGCGGAAAATCAGTTAAAGTAAAAATGAGTAGAAAAACAGTTTGAAATTGTGTAGTAAAAGTGAGTGGAAATCAGCCATAAAAGTGTGTAACAAGAAAACTCAGGGTGAAAATGAGAAAAAATTAGTTTAAAATCAGTTGCAAATGATAAAAACTAGGGATGGACCGATTCCGATACCGATATAAAGTATCGGCCGATATTTAAGGTATCGGTAGCATCGGTATCGGCAGTCAAGTCAGTGCTTTTCCGATATTTTCAAATTTCAGATTTTTACCGCCAATATGGCCAATCAAACGAGGTGTTGACTTCTACCGCTAGAGTGTTCTGGTACCAAATGCCATCAGTAAGGTTATCTAATTGTAAGACAGAGACAGTTTCAGAGTGCGTTTCTTTCGAACACCAAGGTTATATTTTTTTAATTACATTAGATAATTAAAAATCAATAAGTAGGCAAATTAACTTATGACTACATGCTTTTGTTTTTACGATAAAGCAGTTTTTGCAAGTTTCTCTTCCTTATATGGTATCGCATGTCGAAGTAATGTCGTTTACTTAAGCTATGAAATACTGACTTCATGGTAGCGTGGGAATAATTTGATGAAATGTGATACATAGGTTACTGGAATTGCCAAAAAGGCAACTGAAATCCAGCGAAACATAATGAATTTCAACCAGGATTCGGCCCTCCATTTAAGCTACTCATGGAAGCCCATTGTTAGAGACATCCAAAAGGTTCAGAAAAACCAGCTACGAATGGTGGCAACAATTGTCCAATCAGCAGTTACCCGACCACTCTGTGGGGCATATACACCAGCCCACCTGGGCGTTTAAGTCAGATAATTTTGTATCATTTTTACAGCCCTTACAAAAGCGAGCGAGACGCTTGGTGAAAAGTAGGCAAACATGGAAACGACCTAGTGAGAAACCTGAGAAGAACACACTTATAGCATGTGCCAGGAAAGAATTAATGCATATTTTCACCCAAATATCCATACTTTAGAAGTATAATACCATCGGAATGATAAATTACGAGCTGAGATTTCGAAAGATTTCAAAATGGAGAATAAATATAGAGTTCACCATTGGAGTTTACAGTGATGCAGCACATTAGCCACCCACACAACCATATTCCAATTTGTTCTTATCTTTTGGAGAAAGATTCAATCGAATCCTCAAATTCAGACCACATCACTAATTTTCAATTGTTTTTGTAGCCTTACTATATCAGACAGGTAGGAACCCTAATTGCTAATTTATAGATAATTAACCTCAGGGCCAAAGAAAATTATATCAAAATATTTAAAAGAAATTTGATATTAAATTTTCATTATCATACCATATAAAATATATACAGTTTAACAAGTCCTTTGTTCAGATTACAGTATTATCGATAAATAACCACATTTACACATAAAAGGAAACGTTTGCCAGAGTTAGGCACAGGTGTGACAGGAGATTGAGAGATTCCAAGAACACAGTATTCAAACATATAATCGAATTCACTCAAAAAATGTGAAAAATGACTCTTTATAAAATAATTTTTATTCAAGCATAAAATATAATTTAAATGTTTTGGGATGATAGAACATATGAAGCAAGCAATTACTGTGATAAATAGTCTAAAGTTCACCACCCTCTGAATATAAGCCCCCAATCAAACTTTTCATCTTAATTTTCGTCCAATTTCATTTCCATCATGAGCGATCATTTTCTTTCAAGGCACTCAACGTTTAACAGGAGGAAAAAAATAGGGATTTACTACCATTAAACCTGAATTTATGAACACCAACATTAACAATTGACTGAAATGTCCAACATCAACTTAGCAATCGTGGCTTTCAAGCACCAGTTACTTTCTATATCAAGGGGCTGAGCAAGCTTAGTCATTCCTTTAGGATTTGTACATTACAGAAATATTGTTTTGGTTTACACTTTTTACCTTACTTTTTTGTGTTCATATAAAGGACACACAAATCGTGCCAAAATAGCCGGAAAACTTGGAATAAAAAAAGTTCATAAGCAATCAATATTTCCTCAGGTAACATTAATTTCACTCACTTCACCTTGTGTATTACTATTTCTATGCTATAAAAAATTCATAAAAATGCTCATAATGCTCCAATGTGAACCTAGTCACTTCTAAGAGTAGAAAATATTTACCACACAGTTGTATTGTGGGCCATATAAGGTCTTAACCTCAGCACAATAGGGGCTATCACAAAATCATCATGAAAAAAATTAAGGCTATGATTGGTTGGACAGTTGTATTGTGGGCCATATAAGGTCTTAACCTCAGCACAATAGGGGCTATCACAAAATCATCATGAAAATAATTAAGGCTAGGATTGGAAATACATACATATAACTTTCACTGCATGTAAAAATTGCTCACCTTTTTCAATGTGTACCGTGGTTATTCATGAGCAGTAAAATATGTACAATGTCACTGCACTGCAGGTAGCAAAATGCCTTTTTTTTAGTAGCTTATAGCTCTATAAAGATCTCTCCATGATGAGGTAATAAAAATGAACATGAATTCATATTCAATTTTACTTTTTTACAGATAAGAGTAACATAGTACATTATTATTCATTTTTTTCTCTACCATTTTGGGTCAACATCCAGAGATGTCAGGATGGTTTTCTCTCTTCATGCTTTGAAAATATCCTCTCCCCTCTTTTAACGGCCAATATTTATTCAAAATAGGGGCTTTGATTGACACTCATGATGACTGAAGATAAGACAAGCACGCGCAACCCACAATGAAAGGGAAAATCACATGATATGCAGTCCCACAATCTCCTCCCGGGGAAGGAGAATGAAGGGATCCAGCTCAAAATTGCTCAATTTTGGCTATTCAACCTAGTCATGATCGATAGAGGCTTGTTTTGAAAACAAGACCTTCTCAATTAAGATCCTGGGCAACCCCTGGATCTTAATTGAGAAAGAAAAGCCCAAGAGATCTATTACTCATTACCCTGAAGTATATTAAGGAGGGGAATTTTCTCGAAGTCTCAAATTCTTCACAACAGAAGTGATAGAATCAATTAGGATTCTCATTAAGAAAATTTTAGCAATATCGAGGGAAGGATTCAAATTAAGGCATTGTGTACCATGGAATGATGGAGTTTGTCTAAAATCTTTTTATACCAAGCTTTTTCTCCTAATCTTAGATTTTTTGGTATTTATTTCAGTACCTCATCACAGTTTTATTGGGTAGAAAATCGATGCAACTTTGAAACTCTACTGCATTCATCAGGGGTAAACCGAAGCACGGCTGCAATAGCACTCAGCATGTGACATCGCCGTGACTCTTTCGTTGTCAACAAATAGCTGAGGACAACATTCTTCAAATATTCTAAGTGAGAGCCTTCTCGTGACTGGCACCACTTGAGGCTGAAAATTAGAAACAAAAGAAAATATGCAATAGATATTATTATTTAAATCTTACAAATATCAAACTGTTGACAAAGATCATTTATCTTCACTTCCTGAAGGACTAAATATTTACTATATTGATTCTACTATTGTCATAGAAATACATTCAAGTAGGTACCTCATGTATTTTTGATCAATTGGAGCATTAAAAAAAGGAAATTTTGATGGGTCACTGGATTTGGTAGCTTGTCTCCAGTACTGCTCACAGCAGTAGCGATAGAAGACAGCATTTTAAGGAAACTAATAAGCCACAATGAAACCACCCTTCTAATGCTCAGATTAGAATGCAGCTCTTTATGCTTAACTGCAAGCACAGTTTTACCACAATCAAGGCATGGGCTTCTAAATATGTATGTACTTAGAGAAAAAAGAATTTCTAAAATGCAGAGGCTGAGTAAAACCTACACAATATACCATAAAACAGGAAGGAAAATTATACAATTTGGACAAGATCTTGAATTAAAAGAGAGATACAGCTATTGTAGCTAGGGACATTTTATCAGTTAAAAAAACTTTAACAATACCTTGAAATTTGACAACAGGGACTCATGAGTCACAAAAAGACAAAGAAGAAATAAAAATGGAGTGAGGTACTATTTGTATAAGATAGGCAGGTATTAAAAGGATAATACTAGAAGAGACAAGCAGTGTTTGAGAAGAGTATTTTGAATTGGATAGGGAAATTGCAGTTTACAGACAGGAACCTTGGTATGTTCAAGGCCTGCTAGGATACCTTAACGTTACATAAGATGCACAGTGAAATCAAATTAAGGAAGAGTGCATGGAGGGATCAAATAATAATAATATAATAATAATTAATCATATATTTGCCCGGATATCATATTACATTCAGTATGTAAAAGATATAAGCCACGTCACATTAATGACAATAATCATAACACATTATAAATACACTCTGTTTGTCACAGTATATACTCAAATGTATGGGTTTAAAAAAAAATTAGTGTTAAAAAATTCTTTCAAAGAATAAAACATTCTGGAGTGAAAAAACTTCAATACATTTTTTCTAAATGCTTCAATGCTAATCTTAGATTTGAGGTCCGATGGTAGGTGATTATAAATCTTTAAACCCATGGACATTGGTCCATGCTTAGCGATGGTGGTCCTAACAAAGTTTGGGTGGAGGTCCATGTGCCTTCTGGTGTTGTAACCATTAATATCGTTATTTGTCAAATAGTCTGCTAAAAGACACACAAAAATTATACATATAAACACTCGGAATCGCAAGTAAGCCAAGCTTCTTGAACAAAGGAATACATGGTGTATCTGCCGAAACATTGCACATTAGCCTAACTACCAGTTTTTAGATCTAGAAAAATATGTCAGCATGGGGGGAGGAATCCCAAAACTAAATGCTGAACATCACTTGTGAATAAAATTCACCATAATAAATGGCTAGCAGCACGTCAACACTTACTGTTCGTCTTATGCTCCTAATAAGAAAGCATATAGAGCTTAATTTACTCCTAAGTTTGCAAATATGTTCTTCCCAAGAAATGGTGTGGGACAATGTTATTCCAAGAAATGGTGTACCGGAGATTTGCGGGATACAATTGTCATCTATGTTCACTGAAATTGCGGCAGGGGCTTTGTTTTTGGTGGTGAAGTGAATGAGACCAGACTTATTAGCATTCAGTTTTAAAAGATTTAATAATTTAATAATAAGAGGTTCAATAATAATTTTTTAATAATAAGAGATACTGAATGATCTTTTAGAAAGGAGAAGATCATGTTAAGAGTAAGAGAGGAATGAAAAAGATGACATTTTTAGTGGAATAGAATTTACATAATAAAGGGAATAAATTCATACAGTAAATACATTATACAGTAGCAACTCGATAATACGAAGTTGGCGGGACAAAAAAATCGGCACTTCGTATTTTCGAACATTTTATAAATATTTCCCCTCTCCCCCTGACGTCTCTGGTCTTTGGAAACGTTTTACAACAATTTATAGTTGTTATTCATGAAAGCTTTCGAAATAATGTCTTTCATTCATAAGCTAATTGTCACAAACGTACGTGAAGTAACTATCACCACTTAGTTCCCTATGAAAATGATTTGTAGTGTGGTATCATTTTCTTTGCAAAATTTTTGCCCTGTTTAGAAGACGTAAATAAAGCAAGGTCTGCATTTTTATGAGACTTTAGCTTTGTTAATCTGCGGCTAATCAGGACGTGCAACTGGTATGGGCATTGTTTCTAACATCTATGCATTTAAGACGGTAGCTGGCCCATCCGCGCTTCCAATCACCCTTTCTTTATCACTCAATCACAGATAAAACAGCATAAGAATCACTCCAGATAATAAAATCCTTCACAGGTCATTGTTTGTGGTTTCTTTCCCGTCGCCTGCTGGATATACGAACTTGAGAAGATATATTATTTCGTTCCAATTATTAATCACGTGACGACAAATTGGGCGCAATCCAGACATTTTCTATATCTTTATCATCTTGGAGTATACCAAGTTTCTGGTTGTAAATGGCGATATTTTTTGGACCGATGGAATATTTATGTGGAGGTCGTGGAAAATGACACCGAAGAAAATAGAACCTCTGATCACGGTTCATGAAGAAAAAACGAACGCTTCTACTGCCGCCCAGGACATGCCTTCACTTGCAATGACGGCGCTTACCCAATTCAATTTTTATCGATGTTTCTAACATCTACGCAGTTAAGACAGTAGCTGGCCCAACCGTGCTTCCAATCTCTCTTTTTCATTGCTCAATAATGGGCAAAAAGTGAAAAGGACTCAGTCCAATTAAAAAATCTTTCTCAGGTCATTATTTGTGGTTTCTTCCTCGTCGCCTACTGGATGTACGAAATTGGAAAGAAAATTATTTCGTTCCAAGCCAAATGGTTTCACCGCTCATTGAAGCTCGAGTAAGAAACATTAACTCAAGACCTAGTTCCTTTTCACTTCGATGATTCGTGCTTATAGTTCTATTCAGCAGAACATTAATCCAGGAAATAAATTAAGCAAATATTTTTTATCCTTCTATGCATAATTTCTTTGCACCGTAGGTGTTATGCTGAATGCCATTTTATCCAACGTCGCCCTTATATAACAACTTCAGTAAGGTAAAACATAGAAGCTAATGAAATACCTTGTATTTAAAAAGTGATATCCGAATCACTCCACCATTTTTGGAACTTTTTATTCACAATAGTGTGAAAGAGAAACTCCATCCTAATGAGCATCGCGGAGATATTCCAGATCCAGCATTCTCAATTTCATTATTTAGTTATTTTCTTTCCCCTCGCGACTTACGTCTTCTATGCTTGACTTTGCTGTGGAGCATAAAACACGAAAACGAAATAGGACTAACTGTTTGAAGAGTAACTTTGTAAAATTAACTCATGGAGAACTTTGGAAGAGGTAGGGGTCACGGAAAAAATTTACCACAGCTGAGGCTGAAACCTGGCAAAATCCTGATAACAACAATAATTTTTTGCAGAGTAGTATTTCCGTAGTTATATCCTTCTAAACGTCAGGTGATTTTGAAATAGAGCACATCAGGATCCAGTTCATGCCCATGCTGTAATATCCGTGCATTAAAATACCAAGGACTCAAAAGTTACTCATGCCATCACGATGAAATCTGATTCAATTGGTTATTTATCTCGTGGAAATCAGGGATAGTAGTGATAATATATCAAATGTACAAATTTACCATAGTAATTAATGGATGAAAGTTGGTTCCAGTAAAATTTCATGAAGTTACCCCAACAACGTCGTGGAATTAAATTAAAGACAAGGCTTCTGTGGGGATTTTATTTTAAGATTTCAGTTTTCTGGTTTACTTATGCAAAGAACTATACTTCATAGGACGATATTTCGCGGATGACAGGTTCTTTGTGTTGAAATGTCTTAGCAGTTCATCACAGGTCTTCTCTAATAAATAAAAATGTTTGTTAAATGCTTACAGTAGGAAATTCCTTGCGCGTCTTCTGGACAACCCTCTGACTGGGCAACAGTGCGCGCCTCTCCCTTTCTCAGTTGTTGAATTTTCCACCAACACAATTTCTTCTTTTGTCAAATATAAACTATTAGTTTGCCTTCCTCTCTATTCATATAAACAAATGAGTGGTCAAAGGAGGAACTGCATGTGTGTGATGCAATGCATGAATGTATTATAAGCAACAAACAGATAGGCCAAAAGGTATAGCAATCAATAAAATACAGCTAAGATTCAGGTTTAATCAGAAGTAGTCTATTTTATTTTACCTGTCTATACCCCAAAAGAGTGCATAATGACGGATATGTTCAATAACTTTCAAAAATATGTGTACACCCGCCAGCTCCATTTTATGAGCTTCCTTGAGTGGGGCTGGGGTGGAAAAAACTTGTGTAGTTGGCACACATGGCTGGCTGTGGCCTTAGATGGAAAATATTTATATCACTGAGAGACAATGAGGATGGGTGAGGAACAGCAGGGCTAGCACAGCTGGGGTCAAATATAGCCAGGAGTAATCGCTCCAGCCGAAGGAATGCTCCAAAGAACCCCACGTCCACACATTGGAACTGATAGGAGTATTTTCCATTGGGCTCCACTTAGACTTTTCTGTTTTTTCACTCTAGGAACTACCATTTGTGGTGGCTAAAGAACAGGTGAAGTAGCCATGGTGGTTAAGCCTACAGTTGGATGGTAGGAGCGATGCTGATTGAGTTCAGATACCCTTTGTAGCAATTGTTTTGCAACATACAGTTTCATGCCAAGCCTTTGACGGACGGGTAAAGTCCTCAACTGCTATTCCTGGGGTCGCAGGTTTGAGTCCCGCCTGGGTGGGTTTTCACCACCCAGGGCATGGGTGTCTGCCATTTCTGTTGGCCCAGTCCCTGGAAAACCTGATGACAGGCTTAGCAGCCTAATGGGATTCCAAGGACATACGGGCCAATAAGTTGGAAAGCAAAAGAAAAATAATGTGGAAAGGGTGTGTGAGAACCCCAATGATGATGCATTAGTTATTTACTATACTGTACTGTATATACTACATATACTACACTTTATATACCATACTGTAAAAAACTTACTGCAAAATTCGATTTAGCTCATGTCAAACCTTATATATTGCGTTGATGTAAAGAATGCATCATTGGGATTCTCACACCTCCTTTCCACATGAAATTGTATGCTGCAAAACAATTGCTACATAGGGTATCTGAACTCAATCAACATCACTCCTGCCATCCAACTGTAGGCTTAACCACCATGGCTACTTCACCTGTTCTTTAGCCACCACAAATGGTAGTTCCTAGAGTGAAAATACATTGAGCTGAAAAGTCTACGTGGAGCCCAATGGAAAATGATTGTTAGTTACATTGTTAGTTGGGGGAGCCTTTGACAGGAGCTTGGGCACCTAGACCTTGAGTGGTCCACAGTGCCAACCCCATTTTTATCCTGCCTGCTACATGCAGACAGGGGACAAGAGCGCCACGGACAAGGGACAAGACAGGGGACAAGAGCGGTGAAGGTATGAATGGTCACCCATCCAACCCTAGTCCACGCTCAACATTGCTTAACTTCAGTGATCTTACGGGAACTGGTGTTTCAATGAGGCTAGGCCCTTGCCCTGAAGGAGAACGATGGAAAATACTCCTATCAGTTCCAATGTATGGACGTGGGGTTCTTTGGAGCATTCCTTCGGCTGGAGCGATTACTCCTGGCTATATTTGACCCCAGCTGTGCTAGCCCTGCTGTTCCTCACCCATCCTCATTGTCTCTCAGTGATATAAATATTTTCCATCTAAGGCCGCAGCCAGCCAGCTACACACATTTTTTCCACCCCAGCCTCATTCAAGCAAGCTCGTAAAATGAAGCTGCATTTTTTAAATTAATAGAACATTAACAATGAAGGAAACAAACTATCGCAATGAATTTTTCAGCATGACTAAAAAATAAAATGCATTGCATGCTGCATGCTTGAGCAAGCTAATAAAAAAATTAAAAAAAAAGGACTTTGTAGAGGCACCATGATTTACTCACCGATCAACTTCAGCTTTCAGAGTGGCAACTTCATTCTTCCGCTCCTCCTCAAGCAATGTATTTTCCCTGCGAGCATCGTGTAACTGCATTTCCAGTATGCGCCTTTCCGCTCGTACCTCTCGCAGTTCTAGCTCCAGCCTCGCTGCCTCATGTGCATGATGCAGGAGAGGAGGTCCCATCAACCGATTATCCCTTCCCACTAGGCTTCCATCTCCCATTGCCGTCAAGTTAGAGGAGCTCTTGGCCGGGAAGGTGTCATTCAACTCAACAGATGTTCTCAACCGAGCAATTTCTGCATCCTTCTCATCAAGAAGGGCAAGAGATCTCTGTCGCTGGCGCAACATCTCTCCTTCTAATTGTGAGGTCTTCAGACGGAATTCTGATGTGGCCGATTCCAAACGTCTTTCCCAATGCTCCCTTTCCTGTCTCACTGCCTGGAAATATTTTAGAGATTTCAAATTTTTGTCTCATAGCCTGAAAATATTTGTTTGGATTTAGAATAACTTTAAAAAGTCATGCCCTAGAATTTCATGCATTAACATGTTTACTACCTTCATATCTTTAAGCCTGGGAATATTAATATTTATGGTCCAACAATTAAGATAAATTCATGCATTGATTTTCCATGAGAAATAAGGAAATAAGAGAAACATAAAATTATAGGCACTCCAGGAAATTTATTTGATAACAGAGACAACATATTCCTCTAGAATGCCTGCAATTAATTATCAAGTACATATCATCAAGTCAGCCCTTGACATGCCTCTAAAATGTCATATCTGGAAGGTTCCCTACTCTTCACATGCACTCTTGCACATCATTATATTCTTTAAGTCACATTAAACAAACTGTGAAACTGTCAGCACGGTAACTTTCAGCGAGTCATCTGCTGATATTGACAACTTGTGTGAAATTCACAGAGAAGAGGCATTGAAATTGTGAAAGCCATTGTGACTTGAAAAACAGCTGAGGCCTCCATGAGATTCACAGAGGAAGAGGACACCTGAGTAGCTTAACTGGTTACAGCACTCAGCACATTATTGAGGTGTTTGAGCTTGAATCTCAGTGCAGGGGAATGATTTTTTCATCATGAATTATGCACAAATGCACAACCATCAGGGGAAGGCTCCATTAAAGGTACTGAGTGGTCACCAACCTTAACAATTTTCTTTTGAAAGCCACTTTTAATTTTGAATAGATAAATATCTAATTCATCATCAAAATCTAGTGCCTTATAAAACTGCGATACAATCATGAAAACATCCAAGACATTAATTGCAGTAATGCTTAGTTGTTTAGTGACTTGATCACGAGTGTCACAACCATTTCCAGCATCACTATCAGCAGTGTTCAGTGGGCACAATGCTTAAGCAGTGACATTATTGTCAATTAGGGGACCATGAGGTGGTGTGCCCTCATCGGTCGAGACAATCATTGAAATTTATACATTCAGACACTGAGAGACACCGCCATATCACACTCCAGTCATTACCATCCAAATCAAATACAGCTGTATTGGAAGAATTATCGCAAACTCCTTCTTTCTCATTGTTCACTGATCCAACAGACAGGAAATATTATGTTTATATTTTTGGTGTCACCATTTTTAAATCATAGCACAAAACTTGCAAGAAATGCAGAATGCCAAATGAAAATGGCACTTATTAATCATAGGCAGCAAATCACTGTGGCAAAACTTGAGCATGATAATGCTGGTTTAAATTTTTAATCACACCTGGATCCATAGGTGAGTTTTCCTTGTTGTATTTGGTGACAGGAAATATGTTCTAGTGTTTTTAACAAGTGGTCATAATCCAAGGGTCCATAAAAATTATCTAAAATTCGAGTCACTTTTCCATTTTCAGACTTCATTCTTCTACAATCAACTTTCACTTCTCATTCTTTAAATAATGCTGATGTCACCCATTCCTTATTATTATTGGCCCTATTTTCAACTGAAAACTGGGTCACCCGATAAAAACCCATCGTATTTTGTGGCTATCTTTGGCAAGCAACGGTAAATTTTCTCCACTTCTACTAGCACAAATTAAAATAGTTACACTCTCTCTTGACCATTTACTTCCAGACATGTTTTCATTTTAAACAGGTCGAGTGTTGCCTGGTGGCCTTTCCAAACAGTGAGGTCTCGTCAGTATTATAAATACCACAGGGTAAGAAATTTTCTAATATCAGCCTTACTTTTGGCATTTTTCTAGTCATAGATATCACTTTCACAAACTTGATGCAGATACATAAGAATTAATAAGTGCTGATCAACATCCACTCCATTTTTCGCCACAGTATCAGTTCGAAGTAATTATACTAATATGTATACCACAGGTGATGATCACTGAAATTTCTTTATTTCTCAACGGGAACTTATGAACTTCAGCTCTCTTAAATTCCTTATAAGAAGGAATTCTAGTTAACTATATCTAGAGCAAGAGAAGGTTACCTATTCAACATGTGCTACCGAAACTGACAAGAAAGCTACCGAATAACAGGCCCATTTGGTATGAATCAATGACCTGCCTTGCAGGTAATACAAAAAATATTTACACAACACTTTTCACGGCAGACCAAGCCAAAATTACCAGAAGTGCATGAACATTGATCCGAGTTTGCTGAACCCCGGCAGGAAGAACTGAATGAGGAAAGAGGATGAGTGTGCAGTCTCACATGTCTAGTTTGGTTTAAAGAGAGGTGTCCATCTTCTAGAAATTTTATATGTAACATATGCTTGTTTTTGTTTTTTTAGAAATTCTATACGTAACTTGTTTCAACTACCAACATTCTGTCATGGTTATTCCGCTGTTATTACCTACCTACCAGCAATCCAGCTTGCTTTGATTACTCTAGTAAATCACTTGTGCAGTAGTCGAAGTAGCTAAGGTGATCCTTTACTAATTTCTGTGACTCAACTGTTTTCCACAAAACAACATATGCATGATAAACATAACATTGTGTCATAAAAGCCTCCATATATAAAGTATATAAGGTTTGGGGAAGCTCAAGAGTAGCCAGGTATATGCAAAATCCAGCCGGTGTTTCCAAGGAAGTTTCATGAATCATAGTAAAAATATGTTTTAAGAATCCATTGTAAATGACAATCTGCTAAAACCAAGGCTGGTGTTAGTGACGTTGACTGAACGAAGGTACCTCATGGACAGTGGTGCTCAGCGCCAACACAAGGGTATATCATGGCGTAGTATGCATTGTACATGTGAGGACACCCCATTCCCTATGCTTCTATGAGATTCACAGTAAAAGAAGGCAAGGGGTAACCTGCCTGATAACGTGATACCGAGGTGTCCTTGTATGAATCCCAGTCCAGGTGAATGATTTTTTCACAGTGAATTTCACACAACTGTAAGCCACATATTTTTAATAGCTCCCCCAGTAGAGAAAAGTAATCGTATAGTGGTTAGTACTTTGCGTTGTGCCCGCAACAACCCAGGTTCAAATCCTAGTCATGGCACCATTTTGCAAGGCAAGTTACTAAAACTTGACGTCGCGAGTGAATTGACTGCGATTGGTGGGTGGAAACGAGAGAAAAATAACAACCACCTTAGCCAGTTTGATTTACTTCAAGTAAGAACATTTATATCACAAACAGGTATTACAATTGAAAACAAGCCCGTACGCTAAATACCGTTAACTTGGTCTATAGAAGACGTACACAAGTCACAACTGCTGCACAGCATGTCCTTTCATGGCCACAGTCAGTTTCAAAAGAGGCTGGGCGCAGCGTTGCGTCGGTGCAGCAGGTGATTGAGGGGAGTCAGCTGACTGACGCAGGAGTTGGGGGTAGTAGGGGAAATCCTTGTCCTAGTTGATTGGTGGAAGAAATGGTGCCAGCGTTGAGTCGATCAGAATAGAGTGCACCACTGTCTCTTTCGGTATGAAAGTGAGTAGATTGCCCCATCACGGACAGCGAATGTGAGACTGCGAAATGCGAGACCACAATGCGCAGGGGATAGTTGTGACAGCGTTCGCGAGATTTTGGCGTTCGCGAGTTTTTTGGCAATGAGTGGTTTTTCTGGCAGAGTGGTTTTTACAGAGTGGGAGGGGGAAATTTTGGCACATCCACTGGGGGAAATTTTGGCACGTCTACTGGGGGACAATTTTTTGGGAAAAGAAACTGGAGAAGGGGGAGAATTGCACAGCACTGACACAATCACAGAAAGTTCCTGGTATGATTCCCTCAATGAATGAGTAACTTGTTTGAGGTTCAAATAACCATAAATAGGAACAATATAAGCACTGACACACAAATGGATACCAGTCTTAGATGCTTCCATCTCTGCCCAGAGAAAGATTATTTCTGTGGTCACCAAAGGGGTGACAGACCAAATCAAACTAAGAACACAAGGTAGAATGACAATAAATTTACCAGCTAATCTTAATGATTAAATATATCAACAGAATAGAAATCCGCAAGAGTGGGCCTTAATTATATCTTTTTTTTTCCAAAGAATTTCCAAAGAAAATAACATATTTACCCTGTTTGACTGAAATCACTTTCCAGAGTCTGGTCTCACATACACTGTTAAATCTTATTTCTGCGTAAGGATGCGAGTGCGACTAGTACATTGCATCTGGCATGTGACATGTGGTTGTGCCATTGAAGTAGCTTTTCGAGAAGATGCATTAACAATAAAAGAAAGAGATATATTTTTATTCATCAGGCCAGCTCTGGAAGTACCTGTATGGCGATATTTTAGTAATAGGTTATAATTTGTTGAAATGGTGAAAAGAGACTGGAAATTTCATGTGAGGTGTAATGCAGGAGTTGATGAAACTGTGTGTGTTGTGGGCAATTGTGAAGAACTTGGAAGCTAGAAAAATGGGAATGCGGTCATAATCAATAAAGAAATTAGTTCAGGGGAAGAAGACAATATATGGTCTTGTGTGGTGAGCATTCCTACAGATGATTTTGAGTACCGGTATTTTATTTGCATCATTATTTGGTGTTACGCTCGAGAGGCAGAGTATTGTTCAACAGTGAGAGACCAGTTTCCAGCCTCGCACAATTTGACGTCAAGATGGCTCCAATTGTCTGGAAAACCCTGACGAGTTTGGAATACACAACAATATGAGCCGAGTAGAAAGAGAATGGTTAACTGGTGACACAGTTCTTCAACCAAAACTCTTTATTAGTCCCATCCAGCTTTGGAAGGAGAAACTCAAGGGAAAAAAAGTAAGCATAAAAGTCACACCAGTATCTATCAGTGGGACGTCTCATGCGGGCATTTCTCAGTTTGCTGAAAATTCATTGGATGAAAGTGTTGACACTGGGGATGTCACCAACAGGCAACAATGCTGGCCCATTGTTGAAGTAGTTACCTTAAATGAGGAGAATAGTGGTGAACTTAGGAAGCAACCTAAATTTGGGTGTTTGTACAATGAAGGTGATTTTCTCATGTTCCAGATTCATGTAACATATTTAGAAGGAGTGGCATACATTGTAGATTTCTACCCAGGCGTAGAAGAGGACTTATGGTCAGAAGAGCCATCTTTGCTTCATCCTCCGATGACAACAGATCTTCCGGAGCATGTTGGATCTTGCCATCTCCTCCCTGCACCCATGGTAGAGAGCACTGGAAAGGTTCTGGTTCCTATTACTGACAAGCGGCATCGGCCAGTGGGACAGGTCTGTCTTGAGTATGTTGTTATCCGACCAGTCCAGAGTTTTGAATGTGATATGGCAGCTTCTTGTGCCCAACACTGGAAACACACTTGGAAAGGTCTGAATGTTGGTCATCGTGGTGCTGGTGTCTCTTTCAAGACGCAGACAAAGCAGTGTGCTGAGGTGCGGGAAAATACCATAGCATCATTACTGAGAGCTGATAGACATGGAGCAGACATGGTTGAGTTGGATGTGCAACTTTAAAAGGATCTTATCCCTGTGATTTACCATGATTTTAATGTTTGCATTGCAATCAGAAAAAGAGTTAAGTCTTCCCAGAGAGATGTAGAGCTTGAAAAAGGGGGACCACTTTCTGATGGGGAGCATGATTGTCTTGTTCTTCCAGTCCAGGACTTGACACTGGAGCAGTTGTACATGCTTGAGGTTTATCATCTGGAGGAAGGCACAATCTTTGCCGGTTTTTCCTGGTGCTTAGAGTTAATGGTTAACTCTAACGTAATTCATCTCCCAAGACTGTAAATTAACCTCATACAATATGAGAGTCACAAGCGAAAATGACGGAAACATATAAAGAAAATAATGGATACACAGGAAGTTAGTCATCTAGCGAGGCTTAAACAACGAGAATTACACTTCAGCACCAATAGAGAACAGACAATTCGACCAGAATCCTGGTCACAGCACCATTTTACAAAGCAAGTTACTAAAAATTGACATTGCAAGTGAATTGACTGCAATTGGTGGGCGGAAACAAGAGAACAATAACAACCACCTTAGCCAGTTTGATTAAATTCAAGTAAGAACATTTATATAACAAACAAGTATTACAATTGAAAACAAGCCTGTAGGCTAAATACCATTAACTTGGTCTATAGAAGACGAACACAAGTCACAACTGCAGCACAGTAGGTCCTTTATCGTCCGCAATCAGTTTTTTAAAAAGAGGCCAGCTGCAGCGTTGAGTCAGCACGGCAGGCGATTGAGGGGAGTCAGTTGACAACAAAACTACAACAATTTCCTTGAAGGCTTCTCGACTCATATACTTGTTAATATTGCTGTTTTCAGGTATTCTCGTCACGTGTTTAGTTTTTTTGACTACAGTTTCTCCCCTCTTGTAATTTTTACAAAATGCCCAACGGACCTGAAGACGCCCCCAGGAAGAGGGGAGAAACTGTAGTCAAAAAAACTAAACACGCGACGAGAATACCTGAAAACAGCAATGTTAAAACTACAACAACTCGGTTCAATTTCCAATTAAGCCATCAATGGGCAAATCCTAATCAATTTCTATGCCAATTGGCTTCGTGTAGTGCCTCACTGGAGACATGCAGTGGGTTTATTTGGTGTTTTCAAAATATTTATGCTGCTGTGATTGCGGATGAGAAAGGACCTGCTGTGATGCAGTTGTGACTTGTATTCGTCTTCTATAGACTACGTTAACATTATTTAGCCCATGGGCTTGTTTTCAATTGTAGTGCTTGTTTGTCATATAAATGTACTTACTTGAAGTTAATCAAACTGGCTAAGGTCGTCGTTATTTTTCTCTCGTTTCCACCCACCAATCGCAGTCAATTCACCTGTGACGTCAAGTTTTAGTAACTTTCGTTGCACTGCCAATATTTATAGGTATGTGCAGGCAAAAGAAACTTTTTTTTAAAAATAGTCATGCAAACCATTTATTTTTGGTTGTGTGATTTCACATAGAATGACCCATCAGCAGTATAAATGAAGGAATAAACTAACCTCAGATATTCCCTGTTCAGTTCTCTTTAATTTTTCTTCCTCCTGGATAAGTCTATTTGAGAGCTCTTTCACTTTGTCTTGCAGAGCATGAGAGTTATTATCATCTGATACTGCATCTTTTTCATCCTCATTATCTGGACCTGGCATTAAACTCTCTTCGGAAATAAATTGATCCTTTGGGATTCCTAATTGTAAAGAAATGTGAGTGAAAATCAGATGCCTACAGTAAGCTTAATTAAGATTTTAGGCAATGCAGGGTAGCTACAGGATAGATATTAAGACTTGAACAAAGATCTTTCATCATCACTGATTGAAGTAGTCGTCTCACACCCAACACCAACTTTGTCTCCTAATTAAAACTACTTCCAAAAACCTGTTATTTGCAGGATAAGGTTGAAGTTTCTACTCACTCCCTTAGCTCATTGCTGTATTTTCTACTTCCACTTATGCTGGATTTTGGACACTTTACCAAAGTAGTGGGAAAATGCTTCCTGCATTTGTCTTGCGATTACTGTATAACCTACTTCCAGGAACAGCAAATTTATGGACCACTACACAAAATGAATCAATATCTAGGGATAAATGTAACACTAAATGAATTAGCGAAAATAACAGGGAAATCAATAAGGTCTTCCAAGTATCAAAATAATATGGAATGCACATGAGGTTAACTCTTAATAGCTTTTTAACAAATGAGAGTGCAATGAGAAAAATAATCATAAGAGGAGGAATGAAGGTGATTACCAGAGATGGTCATCAAGGTGTTAGAGAAAGTACAATTCTACTGCTGAGGATGGCCATTTCCTCTCTGCTCCTTCTAGCTGTTGTGAATGAGGCATCTTGATGCTATCAAACTTTGCAGGTCTTCCCCTCTTTCTGCTTCACTAATAAACAAATGGAAGCCCAGAACAAAGGGACTAAATGGAGACAGCCCCAAAACAAAACCACTACTTAATGCCCATTCCCAGCCGAGAAAGACATTGAAAGAAAATTGCAGCCAAGTTCAGGTCACTCTTAACAAAGTACAGCATTTCTTCAAGCCAGGATGGTACGGAGGGCTTTCTTTTGTGTGAAATGTTTATTGCCTGTAGAGAAATATACTTATGGGATCGACAGGGTGTTTCCTCAACACATAGTTTTCAATAATAGAGTACATGCTGAACTCAATACATTAGTCACTTGAAGAAAGTATTTGAGGCACTCAAATAGTCACATAAATGGCATCAGGTTATTTTTAACAGAAGGGATTTAGAATGAAGGAAATTGGTTTAGTCGATTTCAACAATTTCTGTGAGAAGTAAAATTGATACATCGCAACATCATTTAAAACAAAGCTAAGCAACAAGAATCCAGGTGTTATTGGAAAGGTCTATAATTGAAACATCATGACTTGCTTAAATAAAACCAGTATTGGGTTAAGTTTGTATATTATTCCATATCCATAATGAAATACTTCCCCTTTATAATAAGTTTGAGTAGAAATTTGCCGTTTGAATAAGAGGCGGAAGTTGTCAGTCTCCTTTGCTGAGTTCCCTTTTTTAAGTAAAAAAAAGGAATGTACCTGAAGCTCAAAGCTAACCTCACTATAAACCTACCGTGGCAACCATTTAATTATTAATCATAGTTATCCAGATGATAGTTTTGTCATTGAATTTAGGAAGAAGGAGATTTAGGAAGAATTGAGAGGTGAAGTAAATCCAAAGAAACAGAAAATTTAGGAGCAGGGTAACTTTACAACTGAGTTTACCCTGCTTTAACCACATCTTCATAGAAGGAGCTAATAAACGATAAAGGCAGAAATGTGAGGTTTGAAATGTGATCTCCAGTGGCCAATGGCTCTCCAAATGTGGTATAAGTAGCAAATAGTCCGACTGTGAAAAGGGTAGTTGATAGTAGGAAGCTGCCCAGGAGGAACTCTTATCATTTCGATAAGAGTTCCTCCATCTTGACACAAGTATTTCTTTTTAGGAATTATGGAGTAGAAGGTTGTACTGCATCATATGCTGATGAGATAAGTGGGACCACGTCTTAACATAGTTGGGCAAAAAGATGTCTCTATCCCGCAACCAGTGTATTCTATACCTGGTAATTCCTCCTAGGAGACAAAGATTGAGTGAAGGCAGAATTCTGTGGTTGAGTGGAAGGAAGGCAGTTTTAAAGCATTCCAACCTTGGAATAAAAGAGCAATGAGTAATTTCAATCCATATTTGAAGTAAATGCAGCTTTGAAGATGGAACTATAGAGCTATTCGTGGGAAAAAATATCAAGATGCACACTCCCATTGTTCCAAATGCGGCAGATGAAATTTGAATGATACTGGTTATGCTAGAAAATTCATAATATTTTTATTTAAAAATTGAATCCTAGTCCATGCAATCGATTTTTCTCTTTGAAAATATGACCTTTCTGAGTAGTTGACTACATCTTCAAATTCCTCTTATACATTTATCTGTTGAGCATGAAAGTTAAAAAAACATGCAAATACACTTCCTAAAATGCAATCAATTAATTTATATGAAATATTTCTAGAAATGTCAAATAAATGAAGGGAATATTTACGAAATTGAATCAACACAAAAAACTAAATAATTTTCCTTGAAATCAATCACTGTATGTAAGTAACTATAGGGATTTCAAAACCACATGGAATTCCAGTTAACAATTATTCATCAACACTTCAAAAATTTTTAACATTTATAATTATGCATATGACATATATCAAAAGAAAGAAACAAATTAAGCTGCAGGGATGAAGATGAAGGATGGGCTATCTGTGACTTCTAGCAGGTGTCATCGACGACAGATCTTGGAGCAACTGAAACAAGCTCATACATTCTCGCCCACACATTAAGTAAACAGAAGACAGGGCCTTCCACCCTTAGATAAGTCCTCTTGCAGGCCAAAATTTTCCCTTGGTGCATCTTTACCCTAGCCAGTTGTGGGGAGGAAAGTCCTGGTTTCATTTTGTTCATTGCTTCCCTGCATATGGGGCATGGTTCGACCGTGTTGTCACATCAACGTAAACTGATGACTAAGAAATTTTTCGGCTCTGAGGTGGCAAGATTTTATTGGAGAGGACTGTACTTGATACTGAGGAATAAAGACTTGGTAACCAGATGTGAATAGTTATTGCAGTCCATTGAGTTTTTTGACCACATGTCACTGGCGACATATCAACATCTCTTGCTAATATGAAGATTATAATTTAGAAAAATACAGAATAAAGCCTTGATTTAACTTAGTTGGAGGGACCAAAAAATGGGTACAATGTATAATTAGTGTGTGTTAAGTAAAGAAGCGGTGAAGAGGTGACAACAATGTAAGTTGTATGCTTATTTTAATTGAGCTATCTCTCGCATTTAATTTTAAATAAGCCCTATCATACACAACTTAAAGATGTGAATGAGATATTAGTGAAAAAAGGCACTACTTTATAACCTTCATGAACTCTTCTTGGTTAACAGTAGACTCTCATTTTAATTTCCTGCATCCCATTTCTAGAATTTTCATTACTACTGTCACCAAATTTTTCAGGTGTTCACAGCAATCTTGCAATCAGCAATGATCTATGCCTGGCTAAATGTCCCTGGATGCAAAGAAAATGGATAATTGGACAATAGAACAAGAACTCCGAAAAGAATGGTGGAAAGAGTACCCCGGCTGCTCAGTCACGCTCACAGCCCTTGTCATATGAGTACTTGAAGGGGTCAAGGGTGACTAGTGACCACCTTCAAGTGCACTCCAAAGCACAAATCACAAAGGTAAGCACCATGAGGATATGCAAACGGTGGTTATCTTGAGGTCCTCAGGCTGCTCGGTGAACATGACCCAAAGGCAGGGCTGCCACATATACTCAAGGTTGTAGTCACCACGCTACACCATCCCAGCTGAGTCTCCGACCATTGCAATGGCCAATAAAACCATATACTGTTGGAGACTCAGAGATGCCATTCAATTTAACCAGAAAAATGATGGCAACAAAATTACCTGAAGTATCAGCTTCCATAGAGGAGCCTTTATCTTCCGTTAAGAGATTAATAGGAGCCAATTCTGGTGGTAATGCCATGATTTGCTTAGAATTCTCAACATCTCCTTCAACTGGTGTTACTTCTTTGACAAGTGATGGCATTTTATGCAAAACCATATGTTCCAAAGATAACTCAGTCATGCGCTCCTGCAACAAATACAGAAGTAAAATATGAACCACAGGTACACAGAATTTGAGATCTGGATGATAATATTTAAGTATTAATGATAAATCAGCAACTGTGGACTAAACTTAAGGTATATTATGTGTTAGTACTACAGTCTGAAAGTAATTTTCATTTAAGTATTCTTTAAGCATGAGTTACTCTGATTTTGCTACTTCTCTTTTAAGCAGAGGAGACAATTATGTACGTAATAATGGAAGAAACATTTTGTCTGACTTCCTCAGTCTAAAATAGAAGATTACCATTCCAGGATGAGAATATAAAAGAGCAAAAGAGAAGAGGAAGGAATGCAGAGGGTCGGCCAAAATTTCAATGAGTCCAAGTTTCAAGTCTTGAAGGTTAAATTTTTCCGGACCACGCACATAGATGTTAGGTTTCACGCCATTAGAGAGAAGGTAAACGATGGTATTATTGATTTTAAATATGTAAGATCAAGTGAAAATATAGATGATATGTTCACTAAATCCCTCTCAGGACCAAAGACAAAGGAAATAAATAAAATGTTAGCATTATTGTAAAATTCAAGGCAGCGCAACATTGTATCAGTTGAAAAGAAAAAAAATGTTCGAAAATATGTTTGGACTAACTGATGTTGAACCATTGCCCGTCAAGGGGAAGTGTTAAAATTAAGTCCATAATGTGTGTGCCGGGCATAGGTTGTTGTTGGTGGCAGTTTGTTTATTTTGTACAAATGTTTAAAAAGTGTTATTGATAGTTCTGTAAGTAGCCATCTTAGATAATAAAAGGAGCAATTAAGAAATGAGATTTTTAAAATAACATACATGGAATTAGGAGTTGTAAATGTTAATATATTTTATCTGTGAAAGGTATGTACATTGGAGCCTACTTATAACGAACCCACTTATAACGAAGTCCCGCTTTTAATGAAGTGAAAGCTGTTACAGTCAAAAAAGGCCCTTTCAACATGTAAAAAATTCCGCTTTAAACAAAGGCATACTGAAATGAGTCCCGCTTATAACGAAGTTAGTCACGTGGCAAGATATCCTTCATATATTAAACCTCTTCTTGGCTGTTGTAAAACATTATGGCAATATCACCTTCGTGTTAAAACCTCGAGAGCTCTATCAATATCCGATTATTTATGCACACGAATGCTCGTCCAGAAATCTACCCTAAGCACCTGAACTCCTCGTCTCAGACTAGAAGAACACGGCAACTCCCAGTCCAATCGTGTGCTGAGCAAAACCCACCCCTGTCATGCGCCAGGCAACTCCCACTTCCTCTCGTTAGTCACCCCTCCCCTTCTCTGCTGTCGGCTCCTCCCGTGCTCGTCAGTTAGTCTCTGGCGGTTCGCTGCTGCATCTAGTGCTGCGTTACACTTATTTGTGCAATCGTACAGACGCTCGCATGACAATGACCACTATGGAGAGCGATCAAATAAGAATAAAAGTGTAAAGTTTAAATACTAAATTAGAAATTTTTAAGGACATAGACGACAAAATGACTAAGACCAATGTCACAAAAAGTACAATATTTCACTTAGTAATTCGTCAAAAATATTAAAAAATTGGGAGAAAATTGAAAAATCTAGTGAGCGTGTGACTTTTGGAGTTCATCGCAAAAAAATACGCCACTCTAAATATGCGGGTATTGAGGATGCTGTGTTTAAGGCGTTATGGTATTGACGGGCGAGGGGAGCGTTTCAGGCCTCATTTTCACTCTACCTGTGTTTACCTATCACTCAACTAAGGGTTAACTATTAAAGATATTGACTTCGGGTTTTCTTAATTTGGTTTGAAAGATATCATTCCAAATGACGATACAAAAGAAACATTTTTATCTCTCTGGGTTAGTGAGGAAACTTACCTGAACTTTGGCTAACAAAAACTCACTTCTTAGCCAAAAATTTGAAAATTGAAGTCGGTCAACCTCTGGTGACATCTTTCTTCTATACAATACATAGAGAACAACCATCACTACTTGTGTTTGAGGTCACAATCATTAAAACGGTGGACCCTTGCTCACTAAAAATCTAACTATTTTCTGACACTATGGATGCGAACCATGCCGTGACGAATTTCTTTCCCCCTGAGGAACTCCTTCCACTGCCTCTCAAGCAACGTTGAGTCACCCTTCTTTCTCAATTCTAGTATAATGTTTCAACCTGCCCCCCCCCTCTTCTTAAGCGAATGTAAGATGATCCCAATCCCTCCCCCAAAAACGTCTTAGGTAATACTTGATTGGCCCCTTCGAAGTCCGACTAGAGTGATCTAGGGAGTAGATTACAAAAGTGTCCAGCACGGCCTCCTGTTTTGTGTTTCACTTCCCTTCAGTCAAACCTTGTCCCTTCTTCCCCTCCTTCACCTCTCGCAATCCTTTCCCCTCCCTCGGAATCCCCTCCTCCTCTCGGAATTGAATCGCACATTTATGATTATATCTGAAATACAAATGTAATACTGCATAGTACGATTTTACCTCATCACTATATTCTATGAATACAACCGATCGTTGTATTACTATGTGAAATATACCGCGTAAAGAAAAAATCCGTCTACTGTGTGGCTTACATATTTTCCCTGAGAAAAAAAGACGGTAGAATGAAATTTCCAGCAGTAATCTTCTTAATATCACTCACTTTAGTCAGTCTCACTTGGTGGTATTCCATCATTGAAAATTTAAGATGACAACTTTCACTAAAACCACTAGATTGATTAAAAAAACGACCCAGGTTTCGATGTGCATTCACATCATCTTCAGGTAAATGGAGGCTGATGTGCAGGCCTTATATAGTAAACAATACCAGGTGGGGAAGAGAATACAGGAGGAGGGTGGTCGCGGGAGGGTAGGGGGCAGGGGGGAGGGGGGGAAGGGGGAGGGGAGGGGGTAGTAGGACGAAGATGACGGGATTAAAGGTATGAGGATGGGGGAATAGGCAGGGAGCATACATTCATTAACAAGGAATTTATCACAGTCAACTTGGTTTTTAAAAATCTCTAGCTGTTCTAAAGCAGTCAGCTTGCGTCTGTCATTTGTAAAATGGAGAAGTGTCATGGTAAAATCACTTTTATGTCCGTGGGGTAAAAGCTGTCTGGTGAAGTTGCTTCCGTTAAAATTAAAATTTCTAAAATCCCTTTTATGCTCTATTTGCCTAATTTCAGAATTTTTACAGGTCTGTCCAACATACTGTCCATCACATTCATTACATTTCATTAAATATACACCACTTAATTTCTGAGGTTCAATGGGGTCTTTGCAGTTCACTAACAGTTTTTTCACACTGTATGGTGTTTTAAATGCCACTTTATAATGGTCCTTCGGAAACAATTGCGCCACTCGAGAGGAAATCTCCCCAAAGTAGGTAATTGAATGCCATTGTTGAACAGTGGGTTCAGTTTTGTCGTACAAACTGGCCACGACTCTTTTCCTCCTATTCTTGCGAATTAATTTGTCTATTAGTGAGAGTGGATAGCCGTTGTTCACTGCAATCAGATTGCCGAGGACCTTCCCATTCCACCCAGGTTGCTGAGGGGGGACACCCGTCGAGGAAATTCTGAAATGGAGCTTACCGATGTCGCACATCGGCTGCTAGCCTTGATGCTGTTGATTTAAGTACGATGCGTGGTTTATATAATCATAAATGATAGTCCTCATGAAAATTGATACCCTTCAGGAAACATACTCTTTCCTTTCGTGAAAATTTTGTCATGTAAATAGGTGAATTTCGTGAATGTATGAATACGAGACGACAAAATAACCCGTCCTCTGTTTACAATCTTTACTGCGCGAAAGACAGTTGAATTAGTATGTTAATTTGAGCGTCTCTGGTAAAACGTTCTTTAGAAGTTGGCAAAGGCAACAGACTCTGAAATGGAGAAAAAAAGCAGTTTTTTCGGTTGATTCGTATGGTAGCCTTTTTCCTAAATGCTTTCGCCTAGACACTTCTTTTCCTTTCCTGTGCGAGGTAACAAAATAATAGCCGCGATATTACAGCAGTTTGCTTGGTTCAAAGTTCAATTCTAATTTCCACAAAAGCGGGCCCACATATGACGAAGTTTGGATATAACAAAGTAAACTGCCGGCCCCCTCACCTTGTTATAAAAGGGCTCTACTGTATATCCTTCATGCACATTTTATTTGGCTAAAACAAAGCGATTATAAGCTAAACGATGGTTATAAAAAGAATCTACCCCTAGTGGTTCACCAATATGCATGAAGCGTTTCCATGTTCATTAACATTTGTAACAATTTCCAAGTTTACTAATTACCATTAAGGTTTTTCATCTGGTAATAAACGGTATAGCAATAATAAATTGAAAAATACATGCTACCAAAATATCTTGCACTTCAATAATATTCTCCATAATTACAGATCACACAATTGTAATGACAATGAGTCAAAATACTGTGCATTCACCTGTGTTGCAGACCTTGAAAGTAGATTTTTGGTTTCCAGTGGTATAAAAGTACATGATATGTAGGGTCACATTAATTTTCATGATGACATTGAATTGCGATGAAGGAAGGGATCAAAACTTATATTATTGTAATACTTGAAGTTTCCAAGTAATTTCTAAGCCAAGTTCATATGATATTAGGGCTCCTTGGCCCCGGGTTTGATTAAAATTACAGCACTGAAATACATAGGAATTAAAGCAAAGGTGTCACTGTTTTCTAACTGAGAAAATGGCTAAGTGTGCAAGGCTGGTGGCTTCACTTTTTCGCCTAAGGTTACCCGAGTGAGAGCAGTCAAAGGTCACATAACTTGTTTGCTTCCACACCACAATTGGCAAGTGAAGGAGAGGGTGCCTTTTAACATGCACAGAAATGTCAAGAAAGCACAACCTATTTTGGACAAGGCCCTAAGGGATTCTTAAATGATCTAGGATACTCCCACTCAGGAATATAGTAGTGGTTCCTTAATGGCCTCCGTTGTATTGACACTGCTGAAATACTTGAAAATTAGCTATCCTAGCTAAGCTGTGGGCACTGCCACTACCTTATCTAATACATGTGATTGGTATGGCACATGATGGTGTTACGCGAGACATAACGCGAGATGTTCTAAGTGTGGTAGGGAGATTTCAAAGTGCGCACTGTCGGCGATATTGCGCTTGTCGGCGAAATTGCGTGACAAGAACAAGGTGCCCTACCTTTATAGTGAACTCGCATCTGGCGGCCTCTTTTCGGAACTTAGTGGCAAGAGTGCTCCTCTATGCCGCCGTCTCAACCAATGGCTGGACGAACAGTTCCCCTACTTCCCCTTTCTCCACTGATACAGAGCTACCTCCCCTCCTTTGACTGCGCCGACTAGACGTTTCATCGCAGCGGCTCTCTCCTCTGCCGGCCACCGAAGTGTTTACCTCGTCAGCAGGCATCATTCGTCAAGTTTCGGCAGCTAGCCTGTGGGCCTCGTTGTTGTGTAATCATAATTGTAATTTAGTATATTAAATATAGTGTGACTGTTGGAAATCATTCCGTATTGGTCATTTTGACTCCTTATGGATCCTGGTCACGGCACCATTTTGCGACGAACGTCGCGGAAAAACGAATTGACACAGTGGGAAAGGAGTCAAAATGACCAATACGGAATGATTTCCAACAGTCACACTATATTTAATATACTAAATTACAATTATGATTACACAACAACGAGGCCCTCAGGCTAGCTGCCGAAACTTGACGAACGATGCCTGCTGACGAGGTACACACTTCGGTGGCCGGCAGAAGAGAGCCGCTGCGATGAAACGTCCGGTCGGCGCAGTCAAAGGAGAGGAGGTAGCTCTGGACAGTGGATAAAGGGGAAGTAGGGGAACTGTTCGTCCAGCCATTGGTTGAGACGGTGGTGTAGAGGAGCACTCTTGCCACAAAGTTCCAAAAAGAGGCCGCCAGATGCGAGTTCACTATAAAGGTAGGGCACCTTGTTCTTGTCGTGCAATATCGCCGACAGTGCGCACTTTGAAATCTCCCTACCGCACTTAGAACATCTCGCGTTATGTCTGGCTCGCAACGATGTCCGCGAGCGAAAATGTCCGCGGCGAAATTATGGCCAAATTTGTGCTGAAAATTTGGCACAACGTTTTTCTTGATGCTATCGCTGTTGTGTGAAATTATTCAGCACCTGGCAGGGAAATCCTTAGTTTTAGGTTGTTCTTAATGAGGCTACATTCAAATAGAGAGGGAATAGAATATCAGACTTTCATACAGCGCATCCCATTAACACATGCCCCTAGCCCACAATCCCTCTTACTCCGCCAATGACCCTAATGTGGACACAAATCACACACATGGCACACATAAAAGTGCACTGTGGATTATTTTTCGTATTTTATCAAGTCAGCCCAAGGAATGAAAACACAAGACAAATAGATACCTACAAAAACTTAGTAAATAATTTCATTGGTCACAGGGGATATATATTTATATATATGGGACCCATCAAAATATAAAGGAAAAAAAATACTAAAAATATTCAAACGAGAAAAAAGTAACACTATAAAATTACAGAAAAAATAACATCAATTCATGAATTGAAATATTCACGCATTGAATACAAACATTTACCCAATAGGTACTACTTTAAATTAGCTTTGAACTTTCCTGGTGGCTTCTCATCTTTCAAAGATTAAGGTAATTTATTGTAAATCCTGCCAATCATAGCAGATATCTCATGTGGGCTTCTGCATTGTTTACTCACCTTAAGCATTTGCATGGCACCATAATCTCTTTGATGAATAGCATGCTGGGTGGCTAGAGACTCGGACAGGAGAGTAACACGGCTCTCAAGACTACGAATTCTCTCCTCTTGTG
This sequence comes from Ceriagrion tenellum, assembly GCA_963169105.1. Taxonomy (NCBI): domain Eukaryota; kingdom Metazoa; phylum Arthropoda; class Insecta; order Odonata; family Coenagrionidae; genus Ceriagrion; species Ceriagrion tenellum. The sequence continues at coordinate 154,835,905 of OY720636.1, forward strand.
AGGCAGCTAAGAGACGCCAATCAGCTTCAGCCTCTTCCCATCTCCTGATTGAAAGAGAGAATGTCAACAAATAGTTATATTTCGCTGAATCGCTCGATGTGCTAAGCCTGTGATGAGGCAATGATTCCTACTACCTAAGAACAAATAAAAATCAGCAGCTTAAAATTGAAATAAAACAACACACACAGAACACTGATTAAACATAGGTACCTGATTATTTTTCCATAATTGTTTTGTTCAGTGCCTCTCTGCTGTCTCTCAAAAAGGAGTTTTTCCGAGAGTTCTTTCACTGTCACCTCCAACTATAAGACAATATGCCACAATTTGGATATAATTCACATTGTGAGTACTCAAGGTTTCCAATTTTTTTTAATGGCTAAATTTTTGTTTCCGATTTTCTTTAAATGGCTATATTTTTGCTTGGCCTTCAACTAGGTTAAATGGTGTAAATAATTCCAGGTGTTAGAAGGAATAGGTATTTAGTACAAGGATCGGAGGGTGGTGTGGAACCTTTATAAAGAAGAGAAGGCAGTTGTAAGATGCGGGAAACACCAGAGGGAGATAAGAATATGAAAAGGAGTGCGACAGGGGTGCTCTTTATCACCTACCCTTTTCAACGCGTACATACAGAATGGAATAGATGAGATGAGAGAAAGATTGAGCACCAGAGCAGCTGTGAAAGTACAAGGAGAGAAGATTGACATGGTAAGGTTCGCCGATGATAATGCACTACTGGTGGAGAGTGAGGAAGACCTGAAAGAGACACTGAAAGAAATGAAAGAAATTTTGGACACCCGGTATAACATGAAAATAAACAAGAACAAGAGTAAAGTGATGGTGGTAAGAAGACACAGGACGAGAGTAGAGCTGGTTCTAGGAGGAGAGGCACTAGAAACGGTGGACGAGTTTGTTTATTTGGGAAGCAAAATAACATCAGATGGGCGGAGCCAGAGTGAAAGAGTAAGCCGTATTAACAAGGCCAAGTTAGCCTTCAACAAAAAAAACAAACTCTTCACTGCCAGTAACATTAATTTAAGGATTAGGAAATTGCTATTGAGGACTTTTGTATGGAGCGTTCTGCTCTATGGTAGTGAGACCTGGACAATTGGAAATAATAATAATAATAATAATGTCGTCTTTATTTAATTGAGCGATACTAGGCCAATACAGTCCTCTCTTCCATATAACTCATTTCACAAACACCCATGTCCTGGGCAGATAATTTTCTACCCAGGCGGGACTCGAACCCGCGACCCTCGGGTTAGCAGGCGGGGACTTTACCCCGCCGCCACCGGGGCCGACAAGAGAAGAAAGAGAGAGAAGGAAAGAATGGAGGCATTTGAAGTTGGTGGTGCTATAGGAAAATGCTGAAAATACCCTGGGTGGCAAGAGTCACGAACAAGGAGGTGATTAAGAGGATAGGGGAAAGACGGTTTCTACTCAAAATGCTAAATAAGAGAAGGAACACCTGGATTGGCCATATTCTCCGACACGAAAGCTTGGTTAAGACCATACTAGAAGGTACAGTAGAGGGAAAAACCAGAGGGACAGTCCTAGAATGGACTGCATGGGACAGTTGATGAAGGAACTAGGTTGCCAATCGCACAGATAAGTGAAAAGATTGGCCCAAGATCGGATAAAGTGGAAGAGCGTTGCAGACCGATCTGAGGATTGTAACCAGAGAAGAGAAATTTTTGCTTGACAGGACCACCGATTATCCATAATTACTCGCTACCCAAGTGTTCTACAGTCATTACTTATGCCTCATTTTAAACTTAAACTTTGCATTTTCTTCCCGGTCTCTTTTTGCTGCACTTAAATTATTAAAGCTCTCCAAAACATTTGAAAGTCATGTTTTTTCACATACTTCTGAAGCACTTCAACGCCTAATTACCGTGTTTCACCACACTTCATCTGAAGAATAACTTTCAATTTCAGTCTTACTACATACACATGCCTTCATGCCCACGACTACAACTTCCACCCTTCCAGTCACCAGCTATCTAGCTGGACATAATTCTGAGAGGAATGAACCGTTACTTGTCCGTGCTACAACTTTTACCCTTCCAATCACCAATTTTCTCGAGGGATTTTATTTTAGATAAGTCAAACCATACAGAGTATATATCCAATGAATAAGAGCCATGAATGACATCTGGGATTTAATGAGGGCAAATTGGTGGCCCTGTCTCGCGAGCATGTACCAGGATTGAGAACAATGGAGTGTAAACCTTGTCATTTGCTATTTGGTTACAGGGATTGCTAGGGAGACATTTACTAACAAGGCTACTACATTAAATTTACTGTTCTTATAAGATACAAACCTCATCTTTCTCCACCATCAAACGCTTTCTATCTGCCTGAAAACTTGCCTCTAACCTTGACTTCTCCTGAGAGAGCGTTGCTAAAGATTCTGATAGCGTCTCAATCTACAAAAATAAATAAAGTTGAAATAATTTCTGGTTCAAATATATCTAGGGATAACTAAGGACGGATCACTTGAAATAGTTAATATGTAATCAAGCAAAAGATCACGGACGAGAGGGGGTAATTTGGGAGAGAGCATTAACATCATACTTCACGTGATGATCTGCTCTCGATGATTTCCTCTTCTTTCTGCTTTTCTGAATCTGTAGCATTTTCTTTTTTTCCCTTGACACTGGCTTTCTTGGAGGGTTTAGGTCGACCACTGAGGGCCTTCAAACTTGCTTCTAGAGCTTCCTTCTCCTTAGCGAGGCCTTTGTAAGCTGTGACAATATCTATTCGAAAAAGGGAATTAAACATACATCAAATCCATACGCTGCGATAGAGATATGTTTCACTAATAAGTGGAATAGAGTTCTGCATACCTCTTCACTTACCACTAAGACGTGCTTTGTATTGCTTTATCTTCTCCTGCTGTTGTTCTATTATTTCCCGCAGTTCTCTGTCTTTTTCCATTCTTAATCGTGGTGTTGTCAGCTTTCATCGCATACAAAATGTTTCACGTGACGTCGACATACAGAAATGACAAATTGGTGTTAAGAACTGGAGCAGACTGACCAATTAAAAGTGAATTTCATTTGACAAAAGCTTACGCATGGTAAAGTACAAAAATATTGTTATAAATCAATTATTAAAGTCCTAATAAGAGTAAATTCGCAAGGAACTAACATATTATCCCGCCGCTATGATTAGTAAATTGCTTAGTTTAACGGTTTAACGCCATTTCATATGTCACACAACTTGAGACATATGAAGCTCGAAACGTAGAACAACAAATGATAACAAACGCCATTCAGTTGTTCAATCAGATGTTTTCGGCGAACTGCAGGTGTCTGCTTCTTGTAATTCAATTCCTTCACCCTCAGCTTGTTTTGGTAATTAGCGTTGTTTCACAGTTAATATTCATTTTATAAAATGTATAAGTTAGTAATTATAATTTTTATTCCTTCCTTATGATCGTGTATTCCATCACCTATGTTGGTCGCCAACCTGGCCACTTGATCTAGCAAAGGTACTCAAGTAAATTGTGCGTGTCTCTATTGTTTCAGATTCGGAGTAGGTAGTTTGTTGAGTCCGGTGTACACCATGGCTGCTAATCCCCCAACACTTATGCTGCTTGAGCTTAGTCACAGCCTAAACCTCGATGAAGAAGCTCTTACTCGACTTCCGGAAGAGACCCGACCTATATTCGTGCTGGAATGGCTACGCTTTTTGGATAAAGTCCTTCCAGTCGCCCACAAGGTGAATTTTATTTGGTTGACTTGAATAGCTAAGCGTCACCTCTAATGAGTACATATGTGTTTACTTTACCTGACTACCTTGTTATAAAAAATAAGATTCCCTACCAACATTTCCTCCCAGTGGGATTGGCTAGGATATGAACTGTTAAGTAGCTGTGTCCTTCGACATGAACAGGATTTGGTATATATACCTCCGGATGAAAGCTGTACTATGAACTTCATTTCTGGACGTTTATGGTCAGTTCGTTGACGGCTAACTGTACTGTAACCGTGTAATTGCTCTAAAACTGACCGGTTAATTATTAAACTTTTAAAGGACAACAGTTTGTAGTGTGATTTTTATAGATTGCCTTTTATTTCTCTGAATTTCGTTTATGTTCTTAATGTAAAATGTGTTGAATTTGCAAATGCTGTAGTAACTGATGACACTACATCGAAGTACCAATCATTTTATGCACCTAGAGTGCTTAATGACTATTATGACCATCTGTTTCTAGGGGACACTTGCAAAATTCGTGGATTATTATGTAGTTAAGACACCTGGGAGAATTACCCCCATTCCTTATCAAAATACCACAACTTCTGGAATACAAACTTAGGCACTAAGCAGCAATGCACATTATCGATATGGGATATTCAAAATTCCATGCTGAGAACCACAGTAATCAATTGATGGGTAGAGGTCGCCGTATAACCTGCACAGTACCATTAACAATTAATTCTCCTGGTTAGAGTTATACTTCTTTTCCCTACACTTATTCCAATGTTTAAGGGATAATTTTCCCTGTAATTTCATGCTCAAGAAAAATGTTTTTGTGGAATGGAATGAAGATGATAGCTATATCTGTGGCAATAAGTTGTAATATTCCAGCGTTCATGTCATAAACATCTCTCAAGGTGCAAAAAAATTTGGATCTAAATAAAGTGGAGTACTTATAAGAAACAAAATGGAGCTGAGCATTACATTTATGTGAAGATAATGCATAATATGCAATCTATAAATGTCTGAGGGTAAACAAAGACCTGGAATAGCACATCACTTAACTGTGTAGAGTTTAGATCTAAGATTATTGTGATGAATAGATCAAAAGTGAATTATTTGGATTAATAGGATTATAAATGATACAACATTAGTATGACAGCTGATAACCACTCGTTCTCTTATAAGGGTTTTCAGCTTTCTACACGATGTCGACATTTGGGTTATCTTGTAGTGGTAGTCCAATCCTTGTGACACCAAACCAATGATGCCCTTCCATTAACTCAACTCTCTCACAAGGATTTTTCGGTGATCTATGATTCTAACAGAATTGTATAATTAGGTTCCTATTATCAATGCTAGCCTTCCTCTCTTTGGATAAATATTTTAACTTGACCCTATATGTACAACAATTTTTCTACTTAAGAAAAAAAAATTTTCCTTCCAAATCCCAACCAAGGGAGATAATTTAAAGCACGCTCATCCATTTTTAAAACATTTCTCTCAAAATAGCCTAGAATTTAGGTACAAGCATGCCAAAAACGTCCCAATAGGCTATAGTGGAATAACTTACATGGTTACTGAGGCACAACGATTCTGGAGGTATGTGCCCAATTCGGCACACCTGAGGTTAAAGGGTTAAGGAAACAGCTTTATTTTTTTATCACATTATTGGAAGATCATCAAAGTTGCAATGTAAGTCACCGGACAATCATATTTGACTAATGGTCAAACTATTAGGATTTAGAAAACTTATTGTGGATATTGCAACTAAAAGATTTCTGTGATGTTATGCAGCTTATTCTTACAGTTTAAAGTGTGGTTCATTTAGTATATATTATATTCATTCAGGGTTTCATCAGTTTTGGATTATTGCCATTATTCCTTGGATGGGTTTGGTCGGTAGGCAGGTTTTAGTTGCTTGGGATTTCTTGTTACATACAGTAATCTCACCATTCCATCATGATACTTTTGACCTAGCCTACTACTTTGATCACTAACCTCTTATGGTCAGTTTTAAAATTTATATTACTATTTATCACATTTTTTTGCTGGCATGGTAAAGTTCAAGATCTTCACTGGTTATTTTATATGTTCACTACTAGGTACTTTCAATGGGAAATGTGGCTTGTTAGGGTTAAATAAAATATGATATTGGGATAAGTATAAGACGTTTATTTTTTCCTATTGTTGAAGGTTTAAAATATCTTTCAGTCTTCTTTTGCATCTTAAGAAAATACAATTGTAGAATGCAACCTGTACAAAATTTGCAACCACATGAAATTGGTGAATGGGGCAACAACGGGTTCCTTGCGATTTTCAATACAAACTTAATTACAAAGTGATAACAAATGGAATCATGCGATGCCTACACTTAGGTAAAAAGTCTGAGACTGAAATGGTGCTGCCCATCTCCGGCACAATAATGTATGAATGGCACCAGGTGCAGAGGGTGTACGCCACCATAGAATTAGGTCTTCTCCACAGCTTCCTTAAAATTACCAATGCAGATCTTATAGACATGCCAATATTTAATTGGAAAGCCAATGGACTCTGTAGAAAATAAAATTACACTCAGAATCAAAGTCCTCCAGTACACTATACTAAATCAGGTGGCACGGAGGTAAAAATTCAAATGTCTCTTCCTATCTCTTCTTGACTCAAGACCAAACACTTCACAGAAGATAAAGTTGTAGCATTTGCCATTGTCATAGGTGATATGCACAACTTCTCATAAATGAGGCAAGGCTGGTAGGGCGCCTTAAAATATACATTTTGCTGCACTGCTCTTCTCCCTTATTGGGATGACAGTGGCCAACGACAACCCGCATGACATGCTGAATGGAAACATCCCTGACATTGCTTCACCACTACTTTAAATATCTTCCATTAACCCTGAAATGTACAGTAAATTGCCTTGAGGATTGATAACTTACCGAGAGGCTGCCATAGTGAAAAACTCGCGAAATTCATCCAGCCAGTGGCGGTATAAGAAATCTTAGTAAGAAATCTCTTGAGGAAAGTGAAGATGATTTATAGCTGTTATACATGTTAAATACATCACCGCTAAGAATACCATATCCAGTATCATCATATTACAATTATTATAATCAAAGTAGAACATTTTCAATAATCTATATTATTTTCAATAATTCTTAATGCTTTGTAGAAACCACTCAGCATTCTTCTTTCATCCTCTAAATATATGCAATTTTTTCTTTAAATGGCTTTGAAACCCAGCCCATCTTGTATTCAATACCATCTTATATTCCGGCCAATGTGGGAGTTATGGAGACCTCCATGTCAGATTATGTTGAAAATGTTGTTCTTAGTAATCAATCAGCTATTGTGATCTATTGTATGGTAATTGCCATTGTGTTTACAGTCTCAGCTGGTATCTATCTAGAATTTGATGGAAAGAGTTCTCATTTTAATTTCAGTCTGATATACGTGGATGCCAGCAGCGGCTTGTGTCTCAGCTTCTTGATCGACTGGGAGATTCTCCTGGACCTCCAACACGCCATTTGATTGCCTCCAATCTGGCTACCCTCTTTGTGGTGGGGGAGCCTCCACCTCCATTTGCAGCTGTTGATGCTTGTTTGGCTATATTACGCAGCCGTGATGACACTCCTACTCAGCTTCCCACCAGGCTGTAAGTTCATAATGTGGTTAAAGTTAAAGCTTTAATTTTGACTCCTATTTTGAGAATTACTCAGTAATGCTTTAGGACGTAAACAACTCTGCCTACAGTACATATATTGAGCATACATAATTGGTTTGTGGCTTTCAACTGAGGCCCAAATATTCTCAATGGCTGAATTTTGGGAGCACTATGTAAATGAAATCATATTATATGCTTTTTGGTTATTCTGCTCCACACTTGACAAATATTGTCCATCTTAGGTTTTGTTTACTTTTCTCTGTCATGTAAATTGTGCTGTTTTACATGGCAGCATCAATGTGTAATGTTCATCCCTAAAGATTTTAATGAATTAAGGTTTTATTATTATTGCAGGTATTTCCAAAATAGATTTTAATTAGTGGTGTGTTGATAGTGTGTGCTTCTTTCATTTACTCATGACAAGGCTTGTTACTGCACTATAACCTGCATAAGTGAGGTTGCTACAAAATACTACAGATATACAAGTAATAAGCATGCATCAAAAAATTCATATTAATTTGTGATCTATACAGTGGGGGTGAGATGTTTATTGTGTATAATGGAATGATTATTTCACTTTGGAGGTATTAATTTTTATGACTGTTATAAATATATGTATATTTTTTAATTATATATTTTGTGTTTATCACTGCTGTCAAAGTAGGTTAATCTAGCTATACTCGGAACTTCTTTTTGGTATGCCTGTGCAATATAAGTTTGTAAGTTGGTTGTTTTTTCAATATTATGTTTGTTCTAGGGGGTGTCCAAAATAGCCTGAGTTGTTTTTTTTACAGTTTATGTATATTTTTACAAAAAACCTTCAATCCCCTGTAAATTACTCCACACTACTGCTGATGCATTCCATATCTTTTATTACATGGTTCAAAACATTTCAAAGAAGCATCTTTTTTGATTCCGGACTATACCTCCCTTGTTTTTTCTTCACCTCCTTCACTCCAGCAAAACCCTTTCCTTTTAGGTCCCACTTCATACACATGTACATACATACCAATCACGCTGTTCCCTTCCGGGGTAGTACTTTATACATGGGAACAAAAAAAGTCTCGCTGAGCTGTATCCGATGAACTAGGAGTGGGGAACGGAGTCATGACGATTTTTGTTAAATATTAGTGCTTGTGAGAGCTTTTGAGCAGGCACATTGTCATGATGGAAAAACCTGTTGCCCTTCTTTCAAAAATCATGCGTATTTAGGCAAAATCTGTTTGGTAGTCTTTCCAGAACCTCCAAGTAATAACCCTGGTTAACAGTGTGATCTGGTGGAATGATTTTTGATTGCACCATCCCTCTCACATTGAAAAAGCAAGTGAGTGTTGTCTTGATTTTTTACTTCACTTGATGAGGCCAGTGATCAATTGACATTTCACCTCTTTTTAAACATTAAAACCAATCATGCCCTTGAGTTTTCTTCATAGCATCATCTTTGGAAGCTGTTTTCTACATGTTAAGAGTTTCTGTGACATTTTTCCTGTGTAGAAAGCAAAAGTTCACAGCTGTGCATTGCTCATTATGGTATTTCATGACAAAAAAAAAGTTGTGGGCAAAACAGCATGTATGAAAAAAACCTCAGATGCCTTAAACAAAATTTTTTAGCTAAGCCGCTTGGCAGGCTGGCACAGAAAGAGTCATGTGATGATGTTTTTGCAGGAAACCTCATTTTATGGAAACTGACTGCTGCAGTGCAATTCCAGTTACTTTTGGATACACCCTGGATTGTTTTATGAATAGACTTTAAAATTTTTAAATTTCAGAACCTCATTGACTGTGTGCAGTAATTTTATTTTCCAAATGTAATTAGATTTTGTATTCTCCTCCACAAGCACTACATGATGAATGTAGTGGAAGGACTAATGAATTCTGATAACCCCTAGAGCTGAACTGGTGGAAGCATTGATGATTGGTCTTGTTAGGACTCCTGTTTTGTGCATTTCATGAGTGCATCATGGGTTGCATAAATCGTATACATTTAACATTGTGACCAACAATGGCCAAATAATCACTCGCTAAAATGGCCTTCTCGCCACCCTCATAACAACGGCTCTACTATATCAGGCTAGATGTAGTGGAAAGAATTCATCATAAAAAATTAGGGTAGGGCAATTTTCCACTTAGAAAAAGATAAAGTGGGAAATTGCCTTACCCTCATTTTTTATGAAGAAAGTGTGGATTGTACAAAATGATAACACAGAACCATTAACTGCTTTTTACAACTTTAATTTTAATGGAAAGTTGTTAAGAAATAAATTGATGTGGCTTTCATTGTGCATAGTCATGAACTGTGTAATAATTATAGCTTAAGCCAGAAAAGCTATAGTGAATTTTAGAATCAATAAAATTGCTAAAAATGACTAAGCTTGAAATACTGTTTAGAATAAATACTTTGATTTTTTTGCTAAAAAATTAAAAATCTTGAGAAAATTAATGTCTTCATGGACTTTTTGTTTCAAAAGTACATTGAAGTTTTAAAGCATTCATTTTTAGCTTTATGGCTTTAATGTTATCAAAATACTGAGGTGTAGAGAGGAGAGATGGACGCAGACAATCTGCAAACTAGATGATCAGAACACAAATAGTCAAGAGTTGCAGAACATAACTTTCACCTTTTAGTACAATAATCTCTTGACTAGGATTTAGTCATTGTGAATGGGTGGAAAAGTATATGTTAGAGTTTAATCTAATAATGGTTTGCCTTGTATAATGAGAACTTTCTTATTGTGATGATAGATGTGATGCAGATATTGCCAGATAAAGGAAATGTAGATAATTTATTGTACAATTGTCTATGTTTTTATTCTGAGTTGTTGTGTATATGTTTCTTGGTGTGTGACTCCTGTCAAATTCCCCCTTAAGTGTATCCATTTCCTTTAAACCCTTGAAACCTTGAAGAGAGAAACCATGGTTTAGAGAAAGGTGAGTGCTGCCATTGCCCTTATCACTTCACGAGAGAATCTCTATGGTGCACTTCTTGTTTACAGCTAAGTAAATATTCTTTTTTTATATTACGCAAGGGGTGCCATCCGCTGCCTTGGTGCGGTGCACGGGAGGATGGGTCGCTCTATGGGGCGCTCGAGGGAAGAGACTGTTGCTGCCCTCGTGAGGACCCTGCGAAATGCCGAGTCTCAGACTCGCATTGAAGTTATGCTGGCCATGGCGAGGATATTTGCAGGCCCACCTGATGGAAGACGTATCCTTGCTCCATCTGCATCTTATGACCGAGATGCTTACAAAGCTGCAAGGCAGTGTCTTGGAGACCGTAATGTTGCTGTTCGGGCTGCTGCTGCTGAGGTGAGGTCGTTTGAGTCTTAAGAAAAAATTACCAAAATCCGATTTTGTGGTGGGAATTGGTGATTAATAGAGCTGGTGAAAAATGGTGAATAAAATTCCTGAATTTCGGTGAATAAAATATCTATTGCTGATGTGCAACTTCCAAATGTCGCGTTCGACAAAATTTCGCGTTAAAACACGATAATTTTGCAGCAGACTTCGCGAATAATTAATGATTTCGCGAAATAGTATGGATTTCGGGAAAACGAAATGCTCAATATTCAACTTTTTTGCAGTAATGCATTTAAAAAGGACTATTCGGTGTTTTTGAACTTCTTCTGGGAATTTTACGATTTCGTCAAAAACAAAAATAGCCTACCTCTAGTGATCAAGAACGTAATGGAATTTGACTTGCATAAAATTACGGCATATGAGATAAAATAAATATTGTCAGCACTCATTTCAGAATGTGTGAACTGTAGTATAGATCAAGAATAATACTGGTGATAATTTCACCATTTTTAAAATGAATGTACCTAATGTTTTACTTTCTGCTCCAACACAAAATCTCATTATCAAAAACTCCACAACACCAAATGAAAACATTTTAAAGTGGTGCATTGATATTGATTTGAATCTAAATATTTAAAAGTTACATATTGTTCAATTTGGTTGCAAAAGTAATTTATTTGAAAGTAATTAGACTAAAATTGACATTAAGTCCATTGAGAATGTACTTTATACAAAATTTCTGGGTACTTACCAGGATACCAATTTGTCTTGGGAGATGAATATTGAAGTCTTAGCCAAGAAACCAATATTGAAGATTTTCCCGGTGTAATATGTTTAAATATCTTTCTCGGGTTTCGCACCAGGAAATATTTTCAAATTCTGGAGGCCTGTAATCAAATGTGTTAAAAAGATGGGAAAATAATTCTGCAGCCAGCGGGACACGTCAGCCAATCATACGGATCATAACCTTCATTTTTGGGGCATCAACGGCCATTTTAAAATCAGTGTTATAGCAGACACGATGGAAATAACACATGGCTTGAAAATGGAAGACAAGTCGTTTTCTGAAATGTCGGCAAATTTTGAAAATATTACCCAGTGCGAAGCCCTAGAAAGATATTTAAGCTCTATACGTTATCTCTTATGCCATCTAAGAAACTCAGTTGACACATATATCCTACTAACTTTAAATTATGGTGCATTTTATTCACTTATGTCTTTGAACATAATTTTTTGGGGCTCATCATCTCATGCTTCTAAGATCTTCACATTGCAAAAACATGCAATGAAAATTATGATGCTCCCTCCAAACCCATTGTTAAAAAACTACACATCCTCTCATTTCCATACTCATCATCAGTTTTACTTTTTGTGCGACAAAATCTAAATATGTTTGCTGTAAATTCTGATCTTCATAGTTGCGAAACAAGAAACATGAAAAGTCTTCATTACAATTCTATAAGGACTAACAGAGCTAAGTTGGGAACACAAGAAATGGGTCTCAGAATATATAACAAACTTCCTCAAAATTTATAAACCATTGTATCTAATAAGTCATTTTAAAAAAGTAACATTTTTTCTACAGGGAAAGCATTCTATTCATACTATTCAGTTAATGAATATCTATTTGACTCAAAAATTTAATTACTTTTTGTTACTCCACTATGCAAGTATTGAAGATGTGCTACTGAAATATTGTATCTCTGTTATGTGCTTATATCTTTGCTGAGACATATGTGGTATTTCACTAATTACATGTTTTTTGGGAACCTACTATGCTGATATTATTTAAACTATTGTATTTTTTGCCGTGTCTTATCTTTTCTGTGAGATCCTGGGACGAATCAATTATTATAATAATTATTAAAAAGCTGACCCTCACAAACTTGGACTGTTTGGTGAGTTCGAGATGATCATGTTATTTTTGAAAAGAACATTTACAGTGTTTTTTAAGGGAGTTCTTTTCACTGAAGACTTTTAATTACTTCCCATAATAAGGGAGGATTCCTCTGAAAATTATTGGTGGCTTGACTATTATGTTTTTATATCAATTCTCAATACTTCTGATGAACATTACGTACGCTGTAAGTATTTTGTGAGAAGATGCTCTAAAATTGAGAGAGAGGGATAAAATAAAAGTGGCGGGACTAAGTTTCAAGGCCTGAATCCAATTAATGTTGATCTAATGATCACTTTAGAATTTTTATGACCTTTAAGTGATAAGAAGAGAACTACCTCTCTTTCCTTTCAACATTTGACCAAATGAATGTCTTTTTCTGCAGTGAATTTATACCAAGGATGAGTCAAATCCAAATGTCGATTCTCGATTCTCAGGATTAGAATCGGTATCGAGGATCGATCGCCTAATGTCGATTCCGATTCCATCGATTCCAGATAGATAAATATTCAAATCAAATTTCATTTATCACATCATATTTGTCTCAAAAATTTTGGGTGTAGGCTATCAATTTGTACTTTTTATCTACCTCAATAAGCTGAGGATATATTTGCTATTTGTTAATAAATATATTTTGTAAGCGACCTAATTGTCTTTGTTATTTTATTTCAGCCAATACTTGAATTTAAATAATAGTCGTATGCTACTGGTATATCAATATCCCACCTGTTATTAGGAATAAAAATCCATGGAATCGGAAATCGATTTGAAAGAATCGGAAAAAAAAGTGGAATCGACTCATCCCTAATTTGTACTTTAAGATATAGAAAATAGACAAATGTTGGGATTCGGTTGGATGGACTGAGTTAAAAATGAAGAGGTGTTCAAGAGAGAGAGAGAGAAGGGGAATGAACTATTGAAGAGTGTTGTGAAAAGAAGAGCAGAATTGGTGGGGCATTTATTGAGACACGAGAGTGTAGTAAAGTGTGTGTTAGAGGGAATGGTGGAGGGGGTACGATACAGAGGGAGGGAAGCCAAGGGAACAATATCTGGCGCAAGTTACGGAGGATGCTGGGGCAACATCCTATGAAGAACTGAAAAAGAAAGCTCAGAAAAGATGTGAATGGAGGTCTATATTCAAACCAATCTAAGGATTGATAACTGCAAGAAGAAGAAGATAAAAAACAATTATGATACAGTGATGTGGAAAGGGAGGAGGCTGTCAGTATTAAAATTTTCATTGTCTATGTTGTGGTAACAACATTGAGTTCTTGTGCCATGTTAGAGTCCATTCATTTAAAAAATTTAGGGCAAAAGTCTTTCATGTGTATATTATGATGAATGAATATACCCATGGTATTGCCCAGCTTTACCAAATTTTCAATGAAATAGATGAGCATGTCATTTGCTATGGAAAAACTATACCACCAGTATAACAAAAGTAGTACATTTATACATAGTTTCTTAACGACAAATCACACAATATCACAGTAATGAATTCACTAATGTTTTGTTCCTTTGAGTTTTGTAATATTTTGGTTCCTCTATATTTCATCATTTACTCTTTAATGCAATCATTCTTTCCACACTCCATGTCAAAAGAACAACTTAGGGCTTCAAGGCATACACCCTAGAATTCATTCTCTCGTTTGCTTCATAGAAGTTATTTAGAATACCCTTCATCCTCTATGTGTTCTGAAGAACCCCCATAGATTCACTAGCTTAGAGAAGAATTGGCTCAATTTCACCCCAAACTGTTACATTGACTTATTTTCACCCATATTCCACGTGAGAAATCTAAGCCTAGTAATACCATGGCCGTTTTCTCTCTTCTTCTTTTGCTAGGATCCCTTATAAAAGGACTCACTTGAGAGCCATAACACTGTTGCCCTTGACCCACCTCTTTGGACTGACTCTCTGGGATGTGGATAAAAACTATTGCTGCATGTTTGGTGTTCATGTTGGCCACCCAGACTATTAATGTACTTTTTTTTTCTAATGTGTTTGTGATGGAGCTGTCAGTGCCTTTCCCCTTCTTCCCCTCTCAAAGGACAGCATTAGTACCGACTTGGAAGTTACCTGACTCTCTCTCTGTCTCTCTTCTCCTCTCCGCTGCACACTCCCCAGCTGTAGCAAAAGACCGTCGACGCTTATATCTACACCTGAAATTAACCCTCTGTGAGAAACTTGCTGGTCCTTCGGTCACTGCTGAATTATTTTTATATTTAATGCCATGTGTTTTGTCTAATTAAATATTTTTAATTCAAAATTTTGGTTATTTATGCCACATTTCTTTGATTTCTCTTATTCACAGTGTTTGCTTGCAATGGCAGAAAACAGTGCTGCTCTCAGCCCTTCTGAATTGGAATCTTTGACTTCCCTATGTCTGAGGTCACTAGAAGGGGCTTCGTATGAGGCACGTCTCAGCATCAGCCGTCTCTTGGGATTTCTTGTAGCTTCAACGCAGATGGCTGCTAACACCCGTCGTCAGAGACATCCTCTTCATCCCCACAGTGGCCCTGCTGCAGGAAACTCTGGCTCTTTTCCCTCCCAAGCATCTCTCCCTAATACTACAGGTGGGTCTATTCTTTAAAAGTCTGATGGAAACAAATATCTGAATGTTTTATGATGCAGTAGGACCTTCCATGTTTTTTAGTGTTTCTTTGAGTAGGGAGCAGCCGCCTTTGTTATTATTGCTTCTGATTTTCATCTTTCTCAGTGCTCCTCGCTTCTCTCTAAGCCCCACCCAAATTTCTCATCTTTTTCGGAAAGGCCTGACTCAAGCTATCGTCAATGTCTCCGGGGTTTTTCCCAATGTACCCCTAAAATTCCTTTACCAGTATCTTAGTCCTCGGCCTAAAATTATTTCTTTTTTTTCCAATTTTCAACTGAAGCATACGTTAGTTCCTCGCTGTTCTCCTGAGCATTCACGTCAAGTGTCCTTTCTCCACCAGCATTTCACTGAAGTCTGTTTTTTTTGGTGATTCGAGGTTGAGAGTAATTTTTGATCGCCTTAGTGATTTTTTCATTGTTTCGCTCTATTTATTCTGCAATGGAAAGTGACAATGAAAGCATTTCTGATGTGGAGGTGGAAGAAAGAAATTTTGAAACTTCTGGATCTGAATCAAGCTTCTCCGAGCACACCATATTCGACGCTGAGTGTGAAGATGAGCCTGTTGAAGACGGCCAATAGAGGGAAATGAAAACTGGCGAAACTCCTCCACTTGCACCCACAAGGTTCAATTTTGAAAGTGCTTCATTCACTCAATTTTGAAGATCAAGTTGAAGTTCAAGAAGATGGTGGTGTGCTCCAGTTTTTTTAACTGTTTTTTGACAATGAAGTGATAGGACTTATTTCTGATGAGACAAATTGGTATGAAATTCAGTGTCTTCGGGAGAAACCATCTGGTTCCAGAGAATAATAGTGTGAAGTTAGTGCTCCAGAAATATGCGTATTCTTGGCGCTGATAATGCTGTAAGGCATTGTAAAAATTCCAGACCAAGAGTATTATTGGACCAGCCGGCAGAGTCTGTCGACACCATTTTTTGGTGAAACAATATCCTATCGCCGGTTTGCAAAAATTAGGCAATATTTACATTTCAGCAACAATGAGGATTACGTCGCAGAAATGCGTCCCAATCCTAATTGAATAAGATTTGGACAATCTATCAAAAGATCAACCAAAAATTTAGTGACTTGTACACCCCTGATAGAGATGTGACAGTGGATGAAAGTCTTCTTCTGTACAAGGGACGATTAGGTTGAAGGCAGTATATTCGCTCTAAGAGGGCAAGATTTGGCATCAAATCGTATTTATTATGTGAGTCAAAGAGTGGTTATGTGTGGTCCCTTATAATTAATACTGGGAAAGGAACCAAATTGGACGAATATTTTGTTAGCATGCCGATGTCATCGCAAGTGGTAATTTCGCTAATGAAGCCCCTATTTGATAAGGGTTACTGTGTTATGACAGACAACTTTTATACATTGCCGCAGTTGGCAGAAGCTCTTATATCAGAAAAGTTTGATACATTTGGGACAGAGTAATAAGGAAAGGAATTCCAGAAGCAATGAAAAGAAAAAAAAATGAAGAAAGGTGAAGTCATTGCTTTCTGGAAAAGCAAAGTAATGGTTTTGTGCTGGAAAGACAAAAAGGATGAAATGTTCCTATCGACAGTCCCCTGCATGGAAGTGAAAATTGTGGAAAAAAAGGTGTGGTGGCTCTGAAACCTAAGGTGGTCGTGGAATACAATAAAAAAATGGGGGTGTCGATAGAGTTGATCAGCATTTGGCTGATTACCCAATTCCACGAAAGAGAGGGAAAAATATTACAAAAAGTTAGTTATGTACGAAATGGAGCTTTGCGGGTGGATTTCCTTTGTATTGTAACAAAAACTAGGTGGGAGAAAGTCACATTTTGATTATAGATTAGATCTAATTGAAAAAAATTATTGATGAGTACTATCCCCAAATTTCCTGTCCCATAGTGGGTAGGCCACCGGCAACACCTCACCCCCTCTGCCTAACAGAAAGGCACTTCCCTGAGCTAATCCCAGCTACTGATAAGAAATCATGCCCCACACGTAAGTGCTTTCTGTGTTCTAGGAAAAGAGATGCGCAAGGAAAGATTATCCAAAGAGAAAGTAGATATTTTTGCCCCTATTCTGATGTGGCGCTATGCGTTAAACCATGTTTTAGGGCTTATCATACTAAAACAAACCTGTAAATAGTAATATCTGGTGTTGAATTTGGATAAATATGTGATTTGGATGCATAGTAGGGTTATAAAAATGTCAATAAATACATATATTTATTGTTTTCATTACTGTTCTCACCGAAGAAAAAATGAATTTCTGTCTCGTTAAATTATTGATGATATATAGGTAAACATTGATATTTTTATTAAAAATAACTCGTAATAAAAAATCTTGTTTTTCCATTATTCTAACCTAAAATTCATTTTAAAATGCAATAAAAAAATATGATCCTTTATGAGGCCATTTCCTCAAAGTAATGCATCAGGGAAGGGGTTAATTTACTTAGCTATACTCAGTTGAGGTCTTTGTCTATTCCATTATAGTATGTAAATTCTTTTCCACTATTATTTTCCATGAAATGTTAGTATTATTTGGGGTTACTATTCATATTAGTAATTAATGTTCATCATAATTTTATCTAGTTCAAGTTACCAAAGGGCGGAAAGCTATGTCCTTGGAAGAGGCCTTAGGACTTCTCATGGCTGGTTTCCTACGGAGTGGAGTTAGTTTCTTGAAAGGTGACATCATTAAAGGAAGTCCATCACCAATTGGTCGAGATGTTCGTGTTGGTGTTACTCATGTAAGTCTTCACTTTATTTTTGTAAATGTTTTAAATGTTTATCTTTCTCTGATATGTCCATGTCCCTTAACTGGTTCCCTGACGCGCCCTAAAATATTCGGGCACCACGGCCGTAGCGTTCCCTGACGCGCCCGTATATTTCCGGGCAAGTCTACGACGGCTGTATCTTTTCCTTTTTGCCCGGATATTTCCGACCGATGCTAGTAGTTAACAGACCTGCCACCTTGAGTGCTGTTGACAGCGTAGACTCATGTTTGCTGTATGCGGCGCATTTTTCAAATAGTGATTTCTGATGCTCGAGCAGCAACATCTTTTTGTAATAGTTACGGCGATCCGAAGGTTGTTAATTTTTGTTCCGGTGGTTAGTTACGCTCTTATTGAATTCTATTCGATTTTACTACCATTCCAAACCATTGTTGATAAAATGCATAGAGTTGTTTGGCGATATTTTTTTTACGATACATAAAGTCGAAATTATTATTTTTTTCGGAAACTTTTTACAACATTAGGGTAAAAAACTGCCTTTTTGCATGAAAAAACTTTCTAATACAGTAAATAATTTTGAAAATATTTATTTTCGTCTCTATGTTATCATTCTCTCACTTTTACTGCCTATGAGCTCTCAATTATATTTTTTCCACCAAAATCTTTGGCGATTGAAATCTCTTGATGGCATTTTGACATTAGAAAAATGGAGATTTCACAAACATGGTCATTTTCACCTATTTGGCGTGTTTCAACGTAGTTAGAAGAAATATATCACTAGAAATTGATGAATCTTTTTATGCTTTGTGTGAATTTTTATGCATCTCACGTTCTATTTTATTTATTTGCACACTCTCCTTATAAATGTTTTTTACGTAAGAGATTACGCATTGAACCTATCTGTTCATGGAAAATGGAATACGTGGTAAAATGCTTTTTGCATGAAGAGCTCTAGGGTAAAAAAATCAAAACTAAGCGATTTGGCATTTAAAACACAGTGAGATCATGTTTGTCCTTTATTTTGGGATATTTTGCATTTTTCCCTAGAGAATAATGAACAGTTTGGTGCTATTGGGAACACAGAAATAGTATTACCCTAGGCACTCTGGCAAATGCAAAGCCTTCCCGACAAAGCTTTCCCGAAGTCAAAATGCTGTTATGTGAAAGATGCCCGAGGCCCCAGACTACCGCACGTGCATAATCTGTCCCTTTTTTGTGAGAAATAGACGGGACAAGTCGCAGAAATTTTTACGATGGGTAAAGGACACGATTTCGTGCGAGTGTGAAATCCCTTCCATATGGAACTTGGGACCCCTTGTCGTTCGACGAATGAACGTCAGTCAGTCTTTCTTTGAGTTTTGGAGCACGCACACATTTTTTCCGCCTAGATTCTCTAGTTCAAAAGAACGTGATATGTGAAAAAGCATATTTTGTGGCAACTACCTATTTTTGCCGAGTAACATTGCTCCTGTGGGGTGTTTCACATCGTGTAGTTTTACAATGGATTCAGGAGAAGAGTCGTATTCGATGGACAGTGGCTCAGAAGAATTAGAGATTGAAGACTCCGGTTCTGAATCAAGTCTTTCTGGGGACACCACCTCTGACACGGACGGGGATGCTGCTCCTCCACAGGAAGAAGAATGGTGTGAGATTTCTTCATCAAATCCTCCTCCAGCACTAGAACGGTTTCCCTTCACGGGCGATTCTTCAATGCATTTTCATTTAGTTCCAGAATCTGGTGCATTGAAGTATTTTGGGCTCTTTTTTGATGATGAGTTGATTGATTTCATCATTACCGAGACCAACCGCTACGCCAGTGATTCTTTGAAGGCAAGAGCGGGACCTAGCAGTGACAGCGCAAGCTCTTGGCGTGACGTGACGAGCTCAGAAGTTCGTGTTTTCTTAGCCCTCGTGATGTTACAGAGCGTCGTAAGGAAGCCCGATATGGAATTTTATTGGTCAACGAGGCCGATTCTGGCTTCCCCATTTTTTGGACAGACAATGGTCTACCAGAGGTTCGTGAAAATCTGCCAATTTTTGCATTTTACCAACAACTCGGAATATGACCCCGAGACTCACCCTAATCCAAAAATATGGCCAATTTATGAGAAGTTGGAGCGGAAATTTGCAGAAATGTACACACCTATGAGGGATGTCACCATAGATGAGAGTCTTTTGCTATTCAAGGGAAGATTGGGGTGGCGGCAGTTCATGCCTCAAAAAAGAGCCAGATTTGGAATCAAGATGCACATACTTTGTGAATCGTGCAGTGGATACGTGTGGTCGAGCATCATTTACACTGGTAAAGGCACAGTATTTGATCAAGAATATGCTCATATGCATATGTCTTCACAGGTGGTGATGGCGCTCATGAAACCTGAACAAAGGCTATTGTCTAACAACTGATAATTTTTATACTTCCCCTGAGTTGAGTGAGCTATTGACTTCCCGGCTTACTGACTCGTACGGGACTTTGAATAAATCACGCTGAGGAGTGCCAGCCGAGCTGAAGAGGAAGAGACTGCAGAATGGGGAAGTGGCTGCCTTCAGGAAAGGAAAAATGATGGCTCTGCGGTGGAAGGACAAGAAGGAAGTGGCCCTATTGTCAACCATCCACAATTGTTCATTGAATAGTGTAACCAAAAGAGGTAGAGTGAAAGTGAAACCCGTAGTGGTGGTTGAGTATAATGATACGATGGGGGGTGTGGATCGTGTTGACCAGTACCTAGCTGATTACCCCATTCCAAGAAGATGGGGTAAAAAATATTTTTAAAAAAATATATTTTCACTTGGTTGAACTTGCTTTGTGGAATTCCTTTGTCCTTTACAGAAAGAATGGTGGAAAAAAAGTGCATTTGGAATACCGCCTAGAACTAATAGAGGAAATGATCGAGGCTAATCGCCCGGACATAGTATCCCCTAGGTGGGTAGGCCTCCCGCTATGCCCCATCCACGACGACTCGTAGAGAGATATTTCCCCAAAATAATGCTATTTGTGCTCCCGAAAGCGTGATGCAAGGGGGAAAATAATTCGCAAAGAGACAATGCACCAGTGTGTACAATGCAATGTGTCACTCTGTGTCATCCCGTACTTCAAAAATTTTCACACAAATGCAAATGTGTAATTTTTGCATTTTTTATGTTGAATGTATCATTTTTCATCTATATATATGTTTTTTTTTAATAAATGTGATAAGGAATGATTTCACAGAATTTCAGGGAGAAAATTGTTTGTAATTACTGAAAAATCAAAAACCTTTCCCAATTTGTGAAAAATGTAATCAATTTTTGCCTAAAGTTTATTAGTAACATTAAAATTGAAATATAAGTCCCAGAGCATAAATAATAAAGTATCTTCGTTTATCTAGCTCTAGGCAACAATATTCAACAATAAAACAATTTGACTTTATTTTTACATTTTACTGTAAAAAATTTGTATATGAAGAACTTCTTTGAGAACTTGCAAGGTTTTTTTTTACAGCAATTTGTACTCATGTATCATATAGATAACCAAAATTGTTTTATATATATCCTTTCCTTTCATCTAAGTGACCCATATTAATTGAACTACAGTGAATTGAGAAGATGGTATTGTTTCAAATGCACCTTTTTGCATGCCATTTTGGAAGTTACACGTGTGATGTCACACATGCTGACCACCATATGATACGAGATACCAGGGAATAGTGTGGCGAATATCACTGTTCACTTACCGTTCATTTATCTTTAGCCTTGTGTTATTTCATTGAAATATTGCGCGTGAGTTTCAGAAAGTAATTTTATATTTTGTGTGCTTCACTTTCTAGTAATTTAACGATTTCTAAGCATTTCATCTGCATAGAAGTTTGTGCTGAGTCAGATAACCTGCCTGAAGTCAGTGCTCTAGTGATGATGGAGTACTTTTAATGAAATGCGACATGTAGACATAGTCAGACATGCAAATCTTAAATCACATTCTTAAGTATTTACCTTAACTGTATAAAACTTTTCCATAATGCTCAGCAATCGGCAAAACTTAGTGTTTTATGTAGAATATTTATTGGATGACCAGTTTTGTCGAATAGTCGACAACATATGGTCCAAAGAATATTCTATGTAAAACTTACTAAGTTTCATCTTCCTCATACCCCTGTTGAGGGCCTGCTTGTGGACATTCCACTCGTGAAAATTCCACTTCATGCATCCGAAGGTATACAGCAGTATAGGAACCTTGAACATGTTCATGGCTAGAACTTTATTATTGCCAAACAGCTCAGAGCTCCAGATTTTTCTGAGAGTATGTCTGTACTTGGTTGTAACTCTTTCCTTCACTGCCACAAACTCCTACATTTGGCATGGGGGAACTCCAAGGTATCCATAGCTGTCGTGGTCCTAGCTGTGATGAATGACACTCCCATCAACAAGTTGCATGCCCTCCTTGTTATTGGGAAACCTTCCTCTTGCCAGGTGGATGGAAGAATACGTGTCGGCCAATGGCTGAAAGGTTAGATAATTATTTAGGAGCCAGAGTAACTTGTGCATCCACTAACATTTCATTATTTTAACCCTTGGTCTACCACTTGTGTGGAGATGTCCCGAATCTTGGGATTGACCTGCAAACATGCTGGGTGCTTATTGTGACCTGACTAAATATCGATTAGTTTGCAACCTCTATGTCAGATTGAATGTGTGAACTTGGTCAACATGTGCAGGGAGTTTCAGGCAATAGATCGTGAACAGGAAATCTTACATTTTCAAAGAAACATAGTTTTGGTTGATACCACTATTGGGTTGATACTGGTGTTTGGTTCATCTACTGACCAAAAATAAGGAATCTCAACTTCCAAAGAATACAAGTAAACTTGGGTACTTAGCCCTGTTGGATTGAATCAGTCTGACCAAAACAGGTAATCTTATGTTCCCTATTACAGCAGAATGAAAATTGAGGGACCCACACCGAATGACTAATCTTACTTCCCCGAGATGTCGTTATAGTGAGTTCATGATGCCAAGTGTGTTATTTGCACAAATTGGAAAAAATGATTTTGTACCAAAATGAGAAATGGTGTCTAGAGACGAAATAAATGCTGCATTTTGGCAAATAATTTTAAATAATTTACATGCACTCTTACTGTAGAAGTGATGCAATTGGTGCCTTACTGGCAATATACATTATTGATGTATTAGCTTGGACTTTATTCGTAATAGGGCATATGGTGAGACAACGTGAGCTAATTTGTTCCTTTAAATGGTAATCGAGTGTACTACTGTGACTGGAGTTAATGTTTTAAGTATAGTATATGGACCTTCCCAATTGGGAAATAGTTTGCCTGTTTTATTTGTAGTTAGAACATAAATGATGGGCCCTTACAAGTACCTACCTTATCTCCCACCATTAATCAGACCTGTGTGTGGAGCTTATTCATTTGTGGACATGTTTTAGTGATGGCCTAAGATGTGTGATTATTGATTCCCTGAGTACATTTTCCCACTATATATTAATTTCATTGTAATTGACATTCCCATTGATGAGTTTATTAGGGGTATCCCAAATATTAGCGAGGGGGTGAGGAAGTTCACATGCCCAAAACACCTTGGCAGGCCAATGGCCAATACTAATAATAATAATAATTCATTTGTCCAAAAGACTCTGTACAAAAATACAAATATTAAGTAAGTGTATAGGACACGTCGAAAGAAATAATTATAAATGAGACAAAAAGAAATGAGGTGTATAGTTTAAGTTCCATGGCACATGAGATATTCATTAACACTGTAAAAGCACCTCTCAACCAGAAAATAAAATACCTTTTTCTTAAACACGCTCAGTTTGTCCTCTAGTTTTATATCACCAGGGAAGTTATTATAAAGTTTTGTATACATATTTCGAGGACTCTTTAGATGTTTAGTGGAGCAAGAAGACATCACATGCATATCATATTTTAGCCTTGTATCATACGAATGGATTTGATTATTCTTCACAAAGTCTGTGATATTTTTTTAAACATAGATTACAGAATGATATACATAAACACATGGTTCTGTTAATGGCTCTAAACTCTTGAACAGTGGTCGGCAATGAGCTCTATAATACACTTTACAGATAGGTCTTACAAAATTTTTTGGATGACAAATGCACTATTTATGTAGGATGTAGATCCCCATAAGACTATTCCATAGGATATACATGGGTAAAATAATCCATAGTATAGGGTTTTCATATCTAAGCTAACAGTGTGATTCAAAATAGATGGCAAATAATATACAGAATTCAGTTTTTTTACTAGCTTGTTCAGCAGAATAAAAGGCAAAACACTAATCTGGTAAAAATTGTTGGCAGTTTGTGCTTCTGTGGCTGTTCATGTATTTCCGGCTGTGAAGTGACTTCAAGACAAAGAGTAATGAGGGGGTAATGGTGCAGAAATTTTGGCGCTGATTGGGTGGGGTTTTGGTGTGGGTAGTGGGTTTGGATTTAGATGGGGGTTTTTGTAGTTTTCAGGGTGCTGGAGAGATTTTGGTTTCTGAAGGTGAAGTCAGGGCATTTAGGAAAGATGTTGGTGGTATGTTTATGTTGTATTTACTTTTCCTCACTTTCCTGATTATCCCTTACATTGCAGCTCGTATGTCAGAATTTGTGGCTTTTCATCTACCTGCTGCAGTTTTCCATTTGAGTATTTGTTAGATGAGAATGTGGTTGCCCATTATTTATCCAGATTTCTCTCATTTTGAACTCATAGTTTGTAGTGCAAATGCTCACATTCAGGTGGTGCAGAGTTACATTTCTGTAACTCTGTTATGAAACCAGTTGTGAAAATGAATGTTATGTGGAATTTGCAAAGTATATTTTTTCTTTGTGTTGCAATGGAAAAATTCTATAAAGTGGAGCTAGAGATGACATATTACATCATAGTTTGCATGCTACTGTGCATAAGGTATTGATGGCATCATAGACTTATGATTTCAAATATGATTGAGAGCTGTGATATTTTGTTCTTTTAGTAATTCTTATTTTTTGTTCCTAATGATGTTCCCTTTCATTAGTCTTACTATCTCTATGATCATTGTGAAATCATTACTTCACATATACTCATCATGTTATATAGCCTGGTGCTTATATCCTAAACCATGTCTTTTCTTCAGGCATATGTGGAAACGTTAAGGAGATTGGGTGGGCCCTGGCTATCCAGGAATCTTGGTGCTGTACTGTCACATGTGTTGGAGCTTGTATCTGGTCCTAAGGCAGCTTCCTCACATGTTGATGCAGTGCATTCTCGGCGCTGTGTGGCTTATCTTCTGAGATCCACCCTTGGGCACTGTCTTGGTGAGCCGCAGCAGGTCCTAGCGTTAACTGAACTAACATCAACTGTAAGGAAACACATGGAGGCAATGGGTGAGTGTGAATTATGGAGCAACTATGTATTTTCTTTTCCTGGAAACCTGTTCATGTTGAGGAGGTGGTGAACAGGGCTCAAGACGAGAAAGGTCTCATGAACACTCTCTGATAGAGGAAAGAAAAATTGTTTGGGAATGTGCAGAGAAGGAAGTGGGGATTAACAATGGCTCTGGAAGGATCAGTGGATTGGGTGAAAAGAAGAGGAAGGAGGAGACAGAATGTAATGGATGATATGAAAAGAGAAGGAGAGGGCATAAGGAGAACAAGTGACAGGCCTTTGAATGGAAGAGGATGCAATGGTGGATGGGACCTGCTACCAGGCAGAATACCAAATGATGATGATGAAATTTTAATTAGCGAATACCAGTCAGAAATCATTTTATAACCTGGACAAAATTTTCAAGATTTCTCTTCTTCTATCGACATAATTATTGTTTTTGAATCAGTAGCATTATTATATATGAAAAAAATATTTAATGCCTGGGATTGCTTATAAATTTGCTTCATATCATGAATCCACATTTCAATTAGAATGATAATATCTGGTTTTAATGATGGTATGTGATGAAGCAGATAAATCTTAAAATTACTTCTCAAACTAATTACCGTAATTTTCCCAATATAGTACACATTTTTTTCTGTGAAAATTCATCAAAAAAGTAAGGTGCATATTATACATGGTTGCAAACTTATCGCATTTTTATTCGAGCCATAGATCACATTTGAAGTTATCTCAACGTACTTATAGGTATTCGATTTTTCAATTTTTAATAAAAAACTCTGCAATGAATCAATTTAATGTATTTATTAAAATGAAAAGTTACCCACAGTCCCTCTTGTCTTTAACACTGTTAGCACTGAATCCTTCGAATTCAAAATCACTATCGTTTGATTTGAACAGTACGCGCAAAGCACTGACATCACTCTTGCTGACAGCATGTATCGCATCGCCAAGGACATCATATTTGTCCTCCTCATTGTCCACTATGCATGAAATTGTCATCGGACCTATCTATTGCAATATTGTGAGGTAGCATTTTTTAAAACCTCGCTGGATCACAGATGAATTGATGGCATCCCAGAACTCTTAAATCCACTGACTAATTAGCAATAAATCCGGTTACTTTGACTTTCCTGAAGTTGTTAAAGAATGTGGTCCGGAATGAAGCCACTCATTCCACTTTTTATGCATCTGTCTTAAACGGGCGGTTGCTACTGACAGCCATCACCTGCAACTGACTTGTCATCCCTCCAGGAATAATGACGAGATGTGTGCCATTCTCATACAATATATTCTTGATGCATGGCATTCGATGGCATCTAAATGCATCTAGAACCAACATATGGCATCTACAAACTGCATCTGTGCACCACACATTTTGCAACTGATCTTTGGTTGAATTTTCATCCATCCAGCCTTTTTATTTGTGCATACGAGCATATTCTGTGGCCATATAACATTCTTAGGGAGAGTTTCTCTTTTAAATATTACGCAGAAATGTAACATCTTCAAAGTACAGGGTAACGTATTTTCTACTTGTAGATCAGATGGAATCCGACATGAATGGACATAAAGTGAGGCGAATTGATTATAGATGGGTACTTATAAGTGACAGTGTAGCAACTCTATAATTGATTGACAATATTTCCATAGATACGCATGGAAGTTTTGGAGGGGAAGAACCTACTACAAATAGATCGTCACATTGAGAAACCAAAGGGGTATGTAAGAGCAAGGGAAAAGATATTCATAGGTGGCTTTACTGCTTGCACAGTGATCTTTCGGGCGCTGAACGGCATAGCGGACAATGGTGTAGAATGTCGTTCTATAAAAGCCGACTGTGTGTTTTACATGGTAATAAGCAAATTCTTACATTGTGCTCGCCATAAAGCATCTCATAGTGGGTGCGTATTATAATTGGAAAATTACGGTCTATATTTTTTGTGTATTTATAATTTGTGTTATTCAACTAGATTTTATTTGTTGATTTCATCAGGGTATTAGGTTATAGCTATAGCCTACTGATCATGTTTATTTTTATGGCAGTGATGCTATTTAAGTTGATGGTAGTTGATTCTAACTATATTATCCATCTTCCAGCCATCTTCCTTCTAGTATGTATTGCTATCTGTTATTCTCTTTCCTCTGGTTATTCTCTCTCTATTTAGTCTTTTTCTTTTGGCATTCCCATTCATTCCCAGCCTGTGTACGGTGGATTTCTGTTATCAAATTTTGCTTGATTGATTTTCTGTAAGGTGCATTAATACTGTGGTATTGCGTAGTACATATTTCAAAGTGGGGGAAAGTATATACATGGGAGGATTTATTTGTAAATTTCTAATATGCCAATCTTATATTTTCAAGATCCCAGCCCAGAAAATGCTAAGGAGAGCAATCAGGAAACTCTATTTGGTCAGCATTTGCTTGTTTGTGCTCTTCAGGAGATGGGAAGTCTACTTCTGGCATTGTCCACCTCTGCCTCAACTGTGCTCCTTGATGGTCACATTGGTAGGCTATCTTTTCCCTTCACCACCATCCTGCTTATTTTTGTGTTTTTGTCATCTTGTATCTGATTTTTGTGATTTGTGTTGCAGCTTTGGTTGATACTGTGGTGAGTGTGCTGCTTCATCCTTGTCAAGCACCACGATTAGCGGCAGCATGGTGCTTGCGTTGTGTTGGTGTGGCTGTCCCATCACAAGTGACGCCACTCATTGACAGGTGGGGCTTTTTGAATCCATTAAAATTTGCTTAATGTGGTATGCTTTCATACTTTTGTATACTCTGAATGATTGAGACCAAATTTTTCGGCAAAAAAATCTGGAGTCTGGGTTTGGCATTGGAAGTGGTTTGGTTTCAATGGTAATTTCTATGTATTACTTTTGAAGATTTAAATTTAAGCTGGAAAAATGTGGTAAATTGTTTTTAGAGCACTCATGTTCACTTATATGCCTTATCCTCTTCTCCAAATCCACGAATCTGTCTGTGAGATGATGCAAAATTGAAACCAAACTATCTCCTTAAATAAGCATCAATCATCTCAAATGAAGGAAGATTATGTTCAATGGTCAGCTGAGAGCCATTTTTCATGCACTAGTTTCTCAACCCACATTGTCATACCCGTGTCAAAAAAGTCATGCTTCCTTGCCCGCATTTGGTGAGGGTACAATTTGAAATGTGGGAAGAAGAATAAGTTTAAATTACTGCATAGGATTAAAAGAATATTTAGTTTAGGATTTTATCTTAATGATGATGATGATACTGAAGAATGTGACATGCAAAATAGACTTATCATGCTGTAGTCATTTACCGCTAATGAAGAAGTTGGGGTGAAAAATACCCTGCCTAAATCTCAGGTCTATTCTCATATTGGTCCCTTAATCAAAGCCATCATTGTTGAAATTTATTATGTACAAATTTTCATGTACAGAGATACAGATACTTTGAAGTGCAAATGCCTAATAACCTAATTGCGAAGTGTAAATGATTTCAGTTTTCTTTCTGCTTCCCTAAAATGCCCTCTGACATCATTTCATCCATCGTTCTAATGTCCATGGCTTGGCTCTGAATGAAGGCAGATTTTTTCTCAACCTTATTTCTAAGAATTTGTACTATTTTTGGCAGAAGAGGGCATCTTAGCTGTCATCACCTTGGCCATCGAAAGTTCAAATTGGAAGTTGCGGGAATGAGGGAAGGATGTCATGTCCATTATTGGGTCCATTATTCTATTTTCAATTCATTTTTAGACTGAAATCTTTGACAACTTTGAAAAGCTTTAAGGGATGACTTATAGTGGTTCTGTGTCGTGGTTTCCTACGTGATGAAGTACTGAAAGAAAAAATGTTTATTCACCTGCATTGCAGATCCCCACATTATCTGAAGTGTCCCTGTAACTCCGGGATCCATCATTCTGTATATGTGCAATTTATGCTTATATTAGGTTGTATTAAGTTTCATGATTTTCTAGTCATTATTAATATTTTCTTGATATTTAAAGGTGTGTAGAGGGCATTGAGAACATGAGGACATCTCCAGAGGCAATATCTGGTTATGGAAGTGCCCTAGCTGCCATACTGGGAGGTGTACAGCTTTCGCCCTTAGGCATTCCTCACACCAAGGGAAAGGTCAGTTTTCTCATCTTATTAAAATTTGATTTTTAAGCTTGGTCCATGGGTGACAGTTTGTTTTCAGTCTTCCATGATCATGCAAGATTTTTCAAACAAAGCGTCATGTGAAAATGTCAAGTTGGACATTTTGCATGAATTGACTGAGGTTTGACAAGCATGCCAAAGACTGATGGCTTGGTGCTTTGTGTGCAAGCAAGATGGCAAACAAGTTGGAGCTTGAAGACGCATGACAATTTAATCAGTGTAACTGCACTCCCCTACCAGTCCACTCTTGCCAACACAGGAGGTTGCAACTGGTATCTTAGCAAGTGTAGTGGTGAAAGGAAATGGCATCAGACTTCTGCCACTGGTCTCTTGACTTTTTCATGGAGTTCAAAGAGCTTTACGTAAGTTTTCCTTGCCTCTGGCTGGTGTAATCAAAGGATTACAGCTACCAAGAGAAGAAAAACAGAGCCTACATCTCTTTGGTTAGAGTGAAAAAGTGGATTGTGAATCAGAATCAGAGTTGGTCACCAACAACACCAACTCATTTTGAACAGTTCACCGCAAACAGTATATGAAAATAAAATCATCAATGAGGCTAAAAGCTAGTTTGGAAATCACTGTTTATATTCAAACTCCTTTGTAGTTCCTTTCAGTTGCTAAAAACTTTAACTCTGCTCTCTTGTGGAGGCTGATGGCCATCATTGTTGCAGCATCTCGCTTTTCTATTTCTGGGGTCGCATGTACGAGCAATTTAGAGTACAAGTCAACATTCATATTTAAAATTGTGCCAATCTCGTGGTTCCTGTTGTATATCACGAAGATGATTCGTGTGGGAGAGAATGTCCCTGCCTTCAGTAACCACTCCCAAGACCACCGTAAATGACACACAGACTTTGTTTTATCTTAATTTTTGGTGCACATAGTGCAATCATCCGGGGGTGGAGGGGAGTTGGAGGTAGGAATAAAGGTAGTAGGGGATGTGATTAAGTCAGTGATATTTGCAGATGATGGAGCATTGGTTTTGTCAGTCAGCCAAGAGATTTCGGAACGAATGACGAATGCCTTAGAGGTGATGTTCAAGAGGTATAGGATGGGATGATAAACCATAAGAAGACAAGTGTGATGAGATTCTCTGTAAGCAAGAAGGCAAGTCTGAATATAAGGGCAAAAAATAGAGCAAGAGAAAGTTTACGAGTCTGGGTAGTATTTTGGAAGAGAATGGGTTTAGTGGTAGAGACGTAAGATGTGGAACCACCATGGCTTAAGAAGCATTTACATGGAAGATGGAATTTATGAGGGGGGGTCTCAGTAGAGGTGTAAAGAAAAGGCTGGTGAAAAGTTAAATGTGGAGCGTTGCAGTGTATGGGTCGTAGACGTGGCCATTGCAAAGGGAGGATATTAGTAGAGTTAGGGCATTTGAGATGTGGGCTTGGTGGAGGATTAGAAGGGTGAGCTGGATGGAGAGGAGGATGAATGAGGAGGTGTTGGACATGGTTGGAGAGGAGAGGAAGCTGGTGGCAGGGGTTTGGAGGATGCAGAAGAGATGGATGGAGGATGTTTTGAAGGGAGAGGGAATGGTGAATAGGATTATAAGAGGGAGAATACTGGGGAAGCATGGAAGAGGAAGAAAGAGGATAGGAATTTCAGGTGAAATAAGAAAAGGAGGACGATATGAGGAATTCAAGAGTTATCTAATGATGGGTTGTCTTCTGGAGGGTTGTCTGAGTGATGCCCTAGAAATAGGGACGCTATGATAAGAGCCATTAAAAAAAAACCTATCAATCAGCTGGCAAAATGCTCAAAAAAATTGCAATTGCTGTCATTAGCAGTTCTTCCATGGCAATTTCAGAGCGACTGAGCAAAGGAAGTGTTTGTGTCAGTCTTCCCCAATCATACAAGACTGACAACAAAACATTACGTGTAGCCCAGGCTATGGAAATGATAAATGTTATGTGTGAAGAATCACTCATAGTGCATTGGTAAAACTTTTTTTAAAATTGATAAGTCTAAATTGATAGTCAATTTATCTTGTGTAATGAATAACTTTATGGCTCATTGAAATTATTTTTTGTATTTTCATTAGTTATTCAATTACATTATGTATTTTAGTTATGACAGTATCTTATTTTGACTCTTTAGATGTTGGAAATGGGAACTGCAAAAAAAGCCTAATTAGTTTACTCTTGTTATTTCAGTTAATGTTTAAGGCTCCGAAATATCTGGACATTGTTGGGAATTATTAAGGAGAATTTAGGGAAATGTAATTCAAGTAGACTCGCATTATTACAAACCATGTTCATACAAAGTTTTCGTTTGATCAAAACATATCTTTGGTCTCATTCCAAGGGTTTTCTAAATGTATGGTAAAAGAAACAATATTTCAAAATTTTCAATATCAAGACATTATGAACCATAGTTCCAGTCCCCATAAATCAAGAAATACTTGACTTCGAATTTTGATGCATAAACCACGGCATTTCTCTGGGTATCCACACTGCTCCATTATAAGTAATTTAGCTTTACCACATGTGCTCTGCCCAAGAATGTGAGAACTACTGAGTAAACAATGGATACTGTGCTTTAGGTATTTAGCTGGGTTGAGAGAACAGTAGTCCCTTTGGATTTGTGAACTTTGGAGGGACTATTTAAGGATGAGAGGTTGAGGAGGGGTTAAAAGGAAGAAACAAAAGATGAAGGCTTTTCTTTTTCCATTTCACTCATACCCAATGTGTTATGCTTCTATTGTCCCTCTGGAGTTCATGAACCCAACTGGGGGTCTTGCACAATACCCTGCTAATCCTCCCCCTCCTGCCAACTTCCCGGCATGGCTTTGGCTCCCCTCTCCCCCAAACACCATCTCCTTTTCCCCATCCCTAGCTTCCAGCCCCCTTTCCAGTTCCTTGACTCTCTACGAGAGGCATATATTACACAAAAAATTTCTCAGTGTTTACTACTGTGGGCTTGGAGTTTTTGGCAGGTTTTATCTGAAAATAGGTTGACTTTTGAATCTTGCACTCTCTGGAAATCATTTACAAGAAAATATATTACTGGCAAGGGCTGCACCATGCATTTTGTTCTCATTGTATGTATTTCATGCCATCCCACTAAGAGGACATGGCTTGTAAAGGGGACATTCTCTGTTTCACATCCAACTATATTTTTTCTGTACATTTCCTCATTTTTAATGTAACTCTACCATCATTATTAACAGAATTGTTATGAATGTTCATTATACTAGAATTTTGTTACCAATAATGGTCACGTTCCATTTCAAATTAGTTAATGCTGATAGTGATACATTAGGAATGCATTTCTGGGCCAATATTTTAACTGTATGTGGCCAATATTGTTGTAGAAAATGTCCTGAGAAATTGACATACTCAGGGAAGTTAATCAATAAAGTTAACTGATTAAAGTTAATCTTAAACCCCTGTTTACTTAACTGATTCCAGTTAAAGTTGATATTGCAGTAAAGTGACTGGTAATTGTCAATTTTAAGGTAACCGATAAAAGTTAATTTTAAAGTAACTCATTAAAGTTAAAAGTTTATTTCCAGATTAACCTTTGAAGGCATTTTGAAAAATACAAAACCGAAAGTAAGAAGATCCTATGAAATAAGGTTGTTCTGTAGGTTTGGTGTCAAAGCATCAGGGTTGGTCACCTTGGTGGTTCGGGCATCTTTCTCCCTCCATTATCCTCTTTGTCCCTGTTTTGACTGTGCATTTCAATGCTCTGCAACAAATTTTTGGGAAAATTAATAATTAATTTCATAATTTGCAAAAGTTCTATGGATGAAGAGTTAATCATTATATCAATTGAAAAGTAATAAGTTAATTGGTTTATAAATTTTTTCTCAGTTAAATTTAATTGTTACTTTTGTAATTATCAATCCCAAAAATGGTTAGCAAATACCTTTATCTTGATTGTGACTAAAAAATATGTTGATACAAAATCTGTTATAACAAACCACTGATTTTTTTATCCCACATACTTCTTAGTAATGGGAGTCTACTGTATATTGGTGCTTGTCGTTAGGTAGTTGCAAGATTTAAAAAATTTAGCTCAGAACTCTCACAAATTTATCAGGGTCATTCTCATAAAAACATATATTTTCTGTAATCCAGTTTATGAAAAAATAAAGTTGATATATGCTATAGATAAAAATACTTTTGAATAGCATTGAACATAACTAATCTAATGCTTATGTTCTCTGAGATCATTAAATAGTGTTTTAGCTATTAAAAACTAAAAAAGTTATCTCATATCCACAGACATGACTAGCATGTCCTCTGGCATGACATGGTAGAATTGATCTTCTGTACTCAAAATCCTTTCTCCCAGCATCTCGAAGCAGACTTTCCAATGGCCTGGTTAGCAAGTCTGCTAGATGGTTAGTCCCATCAATGTGCTCTAATCCAAGGTCTCCATTAAAAAAATCATTCCCTTATATAAAAGTGACGAACATCTTTGAGCTTTGACCTTCAGTGATATCCAGGATTTTTGGACAATGTCACTGTACTAACATTGTTGATGTAGAGCATAGGAGGTTTGTCTTGGTTGCTGGTTTCAATTAATTCAGATTGCAGCCATTTTAGCCAGATCAACTCCTTTGCTCCTTCACTCGCTGCTATTATTTCCTCTTCTGTAGTTGATGTTGCCACTGACTTTGGCAACTGACTGGTCCTGGATACAGGCCCATGAGTGAGAGTTGCGATTACACCTGTTGTTGATTGTCTTGTATCCTTGTGACCAGCGTAGTCAGCATCATCTTAGGACTTTAATCCTTCTTTATTTTGTAGATAATTCCACAATCTACTGTATTCTTCAAATATCTAACTATTTGTTTCATTTATTCCAATTTTGAATTGTGGGATGTTACATGGCTCGAGACACTTTGTTCACAGCAAAAGCAATGTCTGGACGTGAGGTTATAGACAAATGCAGCTGACAACCCTCTGCCTCGGGATAGGGAAGTTGTTTTTGTGATCTTCTCTGGGACGTTATTCTCTTCACACCCAATTGATGTAGACACTCCATCTGACTCAGCTATTCCAAATCTTTCCAGAATTTTCCTTGTATAATGGTCTTGATTCACTTCAATTGATCTTCATTTTTCTGCACCTTCATCCCAAAGAAATTGTTGAGAGACCCTTTAGTTGTATAAAATTCTAGCTGCTACATTTCCATAAACTCTTCAATGTCTGCTCTGTTGCTGCCAACAACTAGACCATCATTAACATAGATTGAAACATGTATACAGTTCTTGTTGCTAGTACAGTAGAAAAGACACAAGTCAGCATCACTGTTTTTAAATCCAACTTTATTCATGAATTCCATGTAACGCTTGTTGTTGAAAATTATGGTCTGTCAAAAACTTTTGTTCTCTCTACTCTAATTGTGAGCCAAGTGTTAGTGAGCCACCTGGTAGCCATCAGTCAAAATTTCCTCAGGTGTGGCTTGTCTTGCATATGGTCCCACCTCAAACGATCGCCAATGCGCTATCACCAGGATAGGCTAGAAACCTTAAGCTTGAATGCACCTCATTTGTAGTTGTGAAGGGATGTTACCTCACATACGCAACATTGTGGTTATCGTCCTCCAGGAATGTAACCCTCGGTTGGCTGGATCCCTCTTTCCTGTTGACACTTAATTCTGTTGTCCACCTTTTAATGTTCTGCACAGTCACATGCAAAACATTCAATTCCCTCTCAATTTCCCTCAACGACCAATCTCCCTCCAGTAACCCCACTATATTTGCTTCCGCCTCCTAGGAATTAGCTGAGGTATTGCTGGTCACTCTCTCGATTGTGATTTTCTTAAAAACAGAGCTTAGTAAAGATCCAAAATCGTGGTCCAATCGGTACAAATTCAGGTCCAGGAGAGTAGATTAATGTCAAAATGGTGCAGGGTCCCGGAGAGAAGCAAGCCAGAGGTGCAGGTTGAGATGAGGGTTTGTAGATGAAAGTGGGAGGTGCAAAAGTGCAAGGCCTGTGGAAGGATAGCAGCTGATTAGGCCTTAAAACCATGACTAATTTCTTGAAATGAAATTTCTTGAATGATGAGAAAAAGGAAGCCTGAAATCCTTTTAAACTCTGCTGCCTATAAAAATTAACTATATATCTCCTTGAGTGTAACAGCTTGTTTCCACTGAAAGGGAGCAATAGGTAAATGGAGAGGTATGGGAACAATTGTGATACCATATAGGTTTTCCAAATGTAATTATTACCTTCTCCCTTATTGAAGGGCTGCGTACAATTGTATACCAAGCTGAGAGTAGTACAAGTCCTCAAGCTACCTCAAACCGAACTTGGAAATCGTATCCATAATGTGGTGCTTTAAGAGACAGGATTATTTTTATCATCGATTGTTTTTTTCTACATGTTTTATTGCACCTTGTCAACCTTTTATAGTTCCATTAATATCACATATTAGCAAGGATGGTGAAATTGTTATGAGAAGTGTTGTCTGCGAGTCCATTGTGAGTCTCACTCACATACGGGTACCTCTGGCATTGCATGCACTGTACCTGTGAGGACAACTTGATCCTTCGATTCACAGTGGAAGAGGATGCCTGGGTAGCTTAACTGGTCAGAGCGCTTGGCATGAAATCGAGCTATCTGGGTTCGATTCCCAGTCCAGGCGAATGATTTTTCCACTGTGAATTTCACACAAGAAATAAATTAATATTTTTCCCTCTAATTTGCACCAGCCTGCTGTTGCCTCTGAATTTAGGTGTAATCCATTCAATCAAATAATTTGTAAAACATTTGTTATGATTTTGATTCAATTTCCTGCAGATTAATATTTCCTTCGATTTACACTTTCTCTATTTGCACAGTTTTCTTTTTTCACCCTCATAAGTGTAAAAGAGAGGTTTCACTGTGCATAGTTAAATAATGCTTTGAAGTTAGCTTGAGATTATTTTTAATTTCTGTCAATTTGCATGTCAACAGGTTGTTTTCAACACTGGAGAAGAACTGCTTCGTAGTGCATCCCAGAACAGCCGACTTTCCCTGGCACGCACACAAACTGGCTGGCTACTAATGGGTGCAGTGGCCAGTCTTGGAGTTGGAGTGGTTAGAGGACTGCTTCCAAGACTGCTCTTGCTTTGGAGGAATTCCTTTCCACGCTCTGCTCGAGAGTTAGACTCTGAGAAAGCTCGAGGAGATGCTTTCACCTGGCAGGTAAAGATTATCAGCTAAACTTATTAATGCTTACTTCTCTGCAATTGTTACATGTCATAATGTAAACATGTTAGTTAGATTAATTTTCTTTTTTATGACATGAAAGAAGTGTTGTGATATGTTTCTTTTGTATATAGTTCACATTCTTTGTTCCAAAGAGGCCTATTAGCTTCTCTGATAAGTACACTATTTCCTCATTAATGCAAACTGTCTTAATTAGAAATCTCATTTAATTGGAAGCAGAGAGCAGTCCCTGGCAAATGGGATGAGAATCGTGTTCAATACATTATGATTAATTTGAAATACAGAAGCTATGAAATTCAAAGTTTTTATGTAGTCCTTAAATTCTCCAATGTATCAATTTTTAACATTTATTCAACAACACGGTGCCTATTATATATTTTGCATTTTGGAAGTCCATGAAAACATGTTTCAAAAAGTGTATTTCTTTGTGTTTTTTATTTATTTAGCATTATCAACTTTTTAATTTGGCATAATGCAAATCTATTTTGTGCATTGGTTAATGTCTACAGCACACCAGCAGTTGGTAGCTCAATAACCATACAT
The DNA here is from genome assembly GCA_963169105.1 of Ceriagrion tenellum. Classification (NCBI taxonomy): domain Eukaryota; kingdom Metazoa; phylum Arthropoda; class Insecta; order Odonata; family Coenagrionidae; genus Ceriagrion; species Ceriagrion tenellum. Next base: position 154,873,018 of record OY720636.1, read on the forward strand.
ATTCTGTGAGTGCGCCTGGGGTGGTACTCTGTGACTCGTATCACTGGTGATGAGCAACTGCCAGTGATGTCACATCACTCATCACTACCTTTCCAATTCTGTTTGCCGACGGGTTGATAATCTTCACCTAAAAATAATAAAAACAACTACATGTCCTCTTGTGGATTGCATTTTCCCAACTCAGTACCCTTTCAGTTATGTCATCAATGTCTGATGTCATCATAACGAGGGCATCCTTTTCAACATCCAGTCATTTGTTGAGCTCTTTGCTAGAAAGATTTAATCCAGGATGAACGGCATTCATGAACTGTTCATTTATTGTGAATTTTGTCATGAATGATTTTCATTTCCGTGTTAATTGCACTGAGGGATTCGTTGAATATCTTTTCATCATTGGGTGATCCATCATTAAATATTGCAAGTGCCATTATGTTCTCTGTTGTAGTTCTAAAGTTTAATTTTCATGCTGGTAAAACAACATTAAATCCTTTCATGATAACAAAACGTTTATTACTCAGACCTAGCCTTCGCAAATTTCAATTTTTTGTTTTAAAGTTTTAATGGCCCATTTCCACTTTTGTTCTCGATGGTGATTCTTAGTTGTTAGAATTGTGTAATGAGAGTTGAAATCTGGCCAAAACAGCAATTGAAATCATAAAATAACAATTTATGTTTCCCAGACCGTAATAAAACTAAATTATCTGCATTTCACAATCTGGACTACTTGCCTTTGAGGTATTGAATGAATTAGAGATTGTCATAAATGGAAAAAACCACAAGATGAGTAATGCCGTTCCACATGCTACCCATCTAGTGACCTCAAATTTTAATGCTGGTTGGATGAGCATTCTGGTTGCTAAAGTACTAGACTTGCTGTATTGACATTTTGCCCAGTTTAAATGTGTAAATGAGTGCAGCTGGTTCTGAGATGGCCTATGTTGAATGTCGGCAAAGAATCTTGCTTAGGCTGCTGATACTCCGAAGTGTGTGAAGCAAAATTTGAATGATGGGAAGAAAGTCACAAATAATGTCACTGTCGTAAGAGGTGAGATAATAGCAAGATGAGCGTATTGCTGTTTTGATGTGCATGCCCCTATAATACATCAAATGCTGATGAATCTATTGAGATATTAGCCAGGCTATGGGGTTTCGGTTTAAGTAAAATAATTTAAATGAGCAGGAGTAATTGTACTTGAATCATTCACAGTTTATTGTTTGTTGCTATAGCAACCCAAGTCAGGGACAAATTTAGCTCTACTCTTGAAAGGGAGACATGGGATGAAATGTATGGTGTAGAATCAACAGAAGAAAAATTTGATACTTTTTTGGGGATTTTTATGTATCACTTTGATGTTTGCTTCCCGCTCAAGCTCGTTAAGCATGACTGTAAACTCAAAAAGGAGAAGAAATGGGTTACACCTGAAATTATCTTAATCTCTGAGAGAATAAAAATGCTTTATAATTTAATCAAAGCTAACACTACTGAAGCAGGAAAATCCCATTATAATAAGTGCTAGAAGCACTATGCAAAAATGGTATCTGATGCAAAGAGGCAATTTAATATTGACTTACTAAGTAATGCAAAAAACCCTACAAGGTCTGCTTGGAAATTAATAAAAAATGCTGTGTCTTCACCCATGGACAACCATTGCATCAACTCTGTTTCAATTCAAAGGAAGGAGGTAACTGATCCAGTGGAAATCGCAAATTGTTTTAACAATTATTTTATTGAAGCTACCAGACAGCTGTCAACTCAGTCAGAGACTACTAGGACCAATAGACCCTTGTTCCATACTGCAATTAACACTATATTTCTATATCCAACTGATGAAAGGGAGATTCAAAGGATTTTCAATAGAATCAATAGAAAAAAGCTCAGCAGGAGTTGATGGCATCCCATGTTCCATTTTGAAAGGTTCTGTTAGCCTACATGTACTTGCTCCCCTTGTTCACTTGGTAAATGCTTCTTTAACAACTGGGACTTTCCCAAAGATTTTAAAAACAGCTAAAGTTGTGCCAATTTTTAAAGGTGGAAACAAACAGGAAGTGAGCAACTACAGGCCTATATCCATTATTTCCCTATTCTCAAAAGTACTTGAGGGTGTTATGTACCAAAGATTGACATCATATCTGGAGAGGTTTCATATTATCTCTAGATCACAATATGGTTTCCTTAAAGGAAAAAGCACTGAGATGGCTATCTACAAGTTTGTAGACTCTGTCCTACATGCCCTGGATGATCACAGTGACACTATTGGGATATTCTATGACCTAAGGAAGGCCTTTGATTGTGTTGACCACAGCATCTTGCTGGATAAATTAAAAAGTTATGGAATTGCTGGTATTGCTAATCAATGGGTTAAATCCTATCTAAGTGAACGCTCTCAAGTAGTCAAAATAAAAGCCATGTCAGATCAACAGGTAGTCTCAATAGGGGTTCCCCAAGGCTCGATATTGGGCCCATTACTTTTCCTCCTCTATATAAATGATCTTCCATCTTATCTCAATCACGGTGACATTACAATGTATGCTGATGATACTAATCACTTCATGAAATATACTCATGACACTGTCAACACCCTCCAACAAGGCATAGATTGCATGGTAAGGTGGTGCACTGAAAATAGAGTAATCATCAACGAAGACAAGTCAACATTTGTTCAGTTTCACCCATATCAAAAGAAAGTTCTAACTTGCCCTCTACTTAAATTGAATGGACAAGTTCTCTCTCGCGTATCGTATTTTAAATTCTTAGGGGTGGATATTGATGAATCCATGCAATGGGGGACACATATTAATGGTCTTTGCTCTAAAATTGCCTCGGGGTGTTACCTCCTAAGACAAATATTGCCAATATCAAATCTGTCAACTGCAAAATTAGTCTATTACGCAGATATTTACAGTCGACTTAAATATGGTGTAGTAGCCTGGGGCCACTCCCACCACACAATAAGGCTTTTTAAACTACAAAAGTGGGCAGTGAGAATCCCGGCAAGAGTAAGAAAAAATCACAGCTGCAGGTCTCTTTTTAAGGATCTCATGCTTCTAACGTTCCCCTGCATTTATATATTCTTTTCAATTTTGTATATTAAAGAACATTATTCTGCACTAGAGCTAGACTAATATGGATGTGCATAAGTATGACACAAGAAAGAAAAAGGACTTTAGAATCGTTACTCATAATCTAATGCTATATGCTAAAAGCCCGCTCTATGCAGGAGTGATGTTCTATAACTCCCTACCTATAATTAAAAGCATTAAATCTATCTCACTCTTTAAGGTAGAACTAAAAGAGTATCTGATAAAAAATGCATTTTATTCGGTGGATGAATTTCTTACCTCTATGTAATTGAGTTAACTGTACGCTATGTATTTTTGTATTCAATCTGTGTATATTTTGTCATTGCTATTCTGGTATTATACATATACATTGTTAATTTGCCTATTGGAACTGTCCCATACATCTAATCACGTGTCCCGGGATTAATAAATAAATAAATAAATAAATAAACCCTTTTTTGAGTACTTAGAGTTGGAGCTGGCGCTCCTATTGGCAAACATTCATACCAAACTCAAAGCTGTCCGACTAGTGCTGCCACGTTGCGGCGATCATACAATCTACGTGATGCTGAGAAAATGCATATTCCTACAGAATCATTGACAAATGAATTGCTTCACTCAGATTCATGCATTCATTTGCCTTTCTATTTCTCATTTAATGGCATCGTAATGTGCTTTCTTCTCTAGCTTAACTATAATGTGTTAAACATGAAGAATCATGTTCAGTTACTCCCGAAGTAGTTATCTATTCTTTGCGTTTGACTAAATTTTAGCACCTTTATTTTAACACTGATTATTCAAAGTCCAATTTGTTCATCAATCCCTTGAATTTTGGATTGACAAGGTTTTAGTCTGCTATCTTTTTGTATCATTGCAAGGGTTTTGGATTTTTAACTGCTCTCATCTTCTTATATATAAAAGAGAAAGTGTAAATGTTCGGTCACTTATAACTACCAAACCACTGCACGGAATGACGTAAAACTTTGTAACATGATTCCTTATGTCCCTCGGAAGGTTTATGGCTACTTTTTATTTGCCTAATGGTCTCCGGTTTGACTCCAGACAAGTAAAAGCATTTTCATAAGAAATACATGTAAAGTTCATTTTTCTGGCATGCACACCTTTTTTATTTTGCATATTTAAATTAGTAATAATGGTCGTAAAAAGTTGCAACCAAGACCATTGGTAAGAAATAAATATATAAACCTTCTTATTATTGCAATTGATTTTTGTTTTTCAACTGATTCACCTTAAATTTTGAAAAAACAATCATAAAATTGCTGAAAATTCAGCATTTTTGGTACGCTGTCCCCTTGACGACCGATAGCATTGTTGTAGCAGAACCTCATATGGGTATATGGTAGATATAGGCCCAGAACATATATATTGAGATAGAAGAATCCATAAGAAATACAAGATACGCGATATATTTTGATTGATATTGATAGTTTTGATCACATGAATCGATTATTCAAAAGAGCCGTTGCCATGGCCCACCAACAAGCTTTACTTTGTACAACGATATCCAAACATTGCTCGAAAAAGAAAGGTTCTATAGGTAGAAGATCTTCTGCAGTCAAGAGATGGAGTACATAATGAAATAGCGTAACTAGTCTCTAGTACGAGGAGAGACTCTCTGACCAGCAAGACAGAATGGCAGCTTTGCACAGAAATCAGACAGACTTGCAAAATGAAGATAGGCTACGGCAACAACGAGAGAGGAACGATGAACTCAGGAATCGTGAAACTGCACGGCTACGCTCTACTCAAATGGAACGTAATTGTTCGGCAATTCTGAATTCAAGGCAAAGATTGGAAGTCGATTCACAGAAAGCACCATTCAATTACAGCCTGAAGTGGATTATCATTCACATACAAATATAGTCATTGGTGATAACGATTCGATTTGCCGCCATAGTGATGCTGGAAAATTTTCGAATGAACCTGCATGAATGTGCTGCTGCAATAGGAAAGTGTCTCTGCCATCACACTGAGAATCTCCAGAGGCAAAATGCTAGAGGAGGCAACGAGAGAGTGAGTTATAGAAACCAAACTAAATCTAGCTAATATGTAAAAATCTAATATGTACTACCAATAGATTAAAATGTAATGGTGTCTGTGTGTCTGTCTGTTGCTCCATCACGTATAAACTGCTGGACCGATTGAGATGAAATTTGGCATGTAGATAGAAAATATATTTGGTCATAAAATAGGCTATTTTAAAAATCCTTTAGGGCCCTGGTGGTCCATGCTAAGCATTGGGCTTGGTTCAGTTGTTTAATTTTTTTGCTTTTTAACAGTATTTTTACTCAAGATAGAGGGCTGGAGTTTCTTAATCGGGTGGCTAAATAAAGGAAGTTTCTAATTCTTTCAATCGATTTTCTTTCTTCCTTCGTATTTATCTGAAAATCATGTTTTAGCTAAAAAAATCTCTCATTTTTCTGAAATCAAAAATAGCATATTTCCTTGACAACCAGAGATTTAATTTTCTAAGGATATTTGCTCCTCTAGCATTTAAATATAACATTAACCTGCAGGCCCATGATAGCACGTAGAAATAAAATCGGTATAAGAAGGGCAAGGAATCCCAAGGGCCCCATGATAGATTACTTGCATTTGAAATTCAAAAACCTTGCCAGCTTAAAATGCACAAAATAATTTGTAAAGTTTGTGCCAATGTGAAAGTGTGAGGGATTTTTGAAAAAAATTGCAATTTTGTTCAGTTGCAGATTTCATCAAAAATGTATAAAATGAAATGTTTTCAATTGTGAATTATTATTGAACAATACTACATAAATATTTAAGATCTTATTTTTAACTCTAGAAAAACATTAATGGTTTAAGACTCGAACTAATAATAGTATTTTTCTTTCAATATTTTTTTACCCTGCTTCAAATAATAATTTACCCTGAAAAAATGGTTAGTGTTTGTACATACATACATACCAATCACGCCGTTCCCTTCCGGGGTAGGAAGAGTCACCAAGTTTCGCTCATAAATACATATTTGTACACTTAACTCTGCTTCAATAATTTCCTCCATACTGACCTATCCTTGCAAACCTCTTTTGCCTCATTTGCTTCCATACACTGCTTCACACACACCCTCCTGTTTTTAAGACTCCTAATATTCCTCCTCCTAAGAATTTCCTCAACCACATTCAACTGCAACTTTCTCGGCCTACCTCTACCTCTCGCACCATTCATTTAACTCTTTATGTATCTGTTTCGTTATTCGACTCTCATCCATTCTTTCAACATCGCCAAACCAACGAAGCACACTCCTTTCATATATGTCCATCACCGGAGCAGCTAACCCACAGTCATTTATTATCCGCTCATTCCTGACCCTATCCATCCTACGTTTTCCGCAAACGCTCCTCAGATAACTCATACCCTCGGCATTTAGTCTACTCTTATGTCTATCCTGACATACCCATGTTTCACTACTATACAACAAGGTGGGGAGAAGAACCCTTTTGTGCACGGCGATTTTTGCTTCATTAGACAGGCACTGATTCCTTGATATGCTCCACATGCTACCTACCGCTTTCCTTCCAGCTTTTGCACATCTATTTATCTCCTCATCTATCCGTCCATCTTTCGCAAACATCTTACCTAAGTACATCTATGTTATATCTAAGTTACGTCTATCCTGACATACCCATGTTTCACTACCATACAACAAAGTGGGAGGAAGTACACTTTTGTTCGCGGCGATTTTCGCTTCCTTAGACAGGCACTCATTCCTTGATATGCTCCACGTGCTACCTAATACTTTCCTTCCAGCATTCGCAAATCTCTTTATCTCCTCTTCTATCCATCTGCCTTTCATAAACATCTTACCTAAGTACACAAAATCATCCAGTTGTTCAATTACTTCACCATTCACCCTCATCATACAGTTATTCTCCCCATTTTCCTTATCAAAAACTATTATCTTAGTCTTGCATGGGTTTGACCTCAATTCCATTCTCTCTGTTGCTCCACAAAACTTATCTACGAGCTTCTGTAATCTCTCTCTGAGATCAAAACAGCGTCATCTGCATATAGTTGAACTCACACGGTAACATTTCCAATCAAAACACCGTCGACACCGATGACGATGATGACGGTGTTTGTAATTTCGAAAATTAAATATGAGTTGGAGATATAGTGATGAGAGGCTTAAAATTTAAACCATACAATAAAAATATTTTTAAAAACATTTTATTAATATTTAATATATTGTGGTCTCTCAAATTGGTCACTAGTTGTGTGACAAGAATTGCACATCACTGGTTAAGGGTTAAATAAGGAAATAGAAGTGACCGAGGAAATTACTGGCCTATTTTGTTAACATCAATTTTATACAAGATCCTCAAACACATTGCTATTAGCAATATTATGACATTCCTGGATAATCGTAACCTATAACATAGTAGTCAGCATGGCTTCCGCAAGGATAGGTCCTGCGAAACACAGCTGCTCTTCCTTCATGATATCCTAAAATTAGGTGAATCAGGCTTGCAAGGTAGTATGTAGATCTAGATGTAGACTTGGGCAGATTATTACTCGTCTTTTGACCCAAGATACTAATTTTTTTCCCATGTCAGGGAGACAAGGTCAAGTTTAATATGGATGAATTAATTCCTTGTAATAACTGAAGTAAAGGTGATGATCTGTTGTCAATGCTGGGGTGAAAGACTGTATCAGTCGCTTTCTCCTTCTTCCCTTGGGGTTGGTTCTTAAGGGTTATATCACAGTTGGTTACCCCATTGACTGTCAACTAATGGGTGATTGAAACATCCTTTGTGCATGTTTAACTCATTGATTAATGAAGAGAAAAGATGCAACCTCAAGGTACAGTGGTAGGGAAATATTGAGGGGGATTATTGTGATTGCTCTAGTTTATAGACTGAAAACCAAACAGATGTAAGTATACTGTACAATAGCACTTGGGAATATTGAAGCCATTAAAGTGTGGCCTGGCCTTTTGAAATTGACCAATCGTGGTAGGAATATTACAGAAACATAGGTATTAGTAGAAGTAGTTGCAGTACCATATTGATTATCTAGGAAAATTCAAGATAGGAATAATTTCCTAAAAGTATTACATTATTCATATACTTTATGGACAAATTGCACATTTTGGTATATAATTTCTGACTAAAATGTTATCTTTTGTATTTCAAGATGCATTCTACTCTGATCTTTAATATGTAAGTGGTATTGCCTTCATTAATGACCTTGAAGCATGTGTGAGGATATACTATTCAGAAATTCTTTAATGGAATTGCTTCTTGCTACAGTTCACTTTCAGTTGCTGTTGCTCTAAAGTGATTTTTCTTAGCTGGTTGGTGTGAAGTGTCCCCACTATTTGTTTAATGTTTAATGTTCGTGGAGGGCAATCTCACTCTAACTCTTCTCCTGGTCTATTACTGCTAGACATTTGCTCTAGCGCTCTTGAAGTTAATTTTCCCAAATAAAGGTAATTCGCTAGTTGTTGTGTCTCTGAGGTGAATTAATGAAGGTATTTACATGTATCCATGTATGAATTCATGCAGGTGCATGCATTGTATAAAGAAGCCTTGAAGATTGCATTGCTTTGATTAACAGCGAGTGTTTGGTTTCTTATTTGGGAAAGGTGATTTATTTGCCATTGCATAGTTTATACTTGATGAAATGACACATTGTACAGTGCCTTCAAATTATTTTGGATGAATGTGCTCTGAGTAAAATGTGTATGCCAATATCAAACACTGAAATAGTAAAAAATATCTTTTTAAAAAAAATATTTGATGATGTAAACTCGAAGGCTTTCTGTTCAACTTACTGTTAAGCATGAAGTGCAAATGTTGTGTATCAAATTAGGCATTTATGTCAAATATTTTTGCAGGTAACATTAGAGGGCCGTGCTGGAGCTTTGTCAGCAATGCATTCATTTCTGCAAAACTGTCCTGAGCTGGCAACAGAAGATGTGGTTCGACGTTTACTCTCTCCAGTAGAATCTGCCCTGGCCATGGTTGTTGGGTGAGATTTTTCTGGGAATATTATCAATATGTCGGTGATGATATGCTGTTTAGCCATATGTAGGTACACTAATTTTTGTAAGAAATTATTTTGTGTTTGATTTACCCAAAAATATCAACTTACATTGAACAAAATAAGAAAGCATCATCAGAGTTACTTATTTCGGAGCTAGGGAAGGTTTTTCATTCACTTCTGGCACCCGGTCAGCACTTGAAAACCCTTCACCACTTCACCATTCTGGAATGCAGTGTGGTGCGAAAGGAAAGGAGTTAATAAGCTCTAAACGTAACAAAAAAATGAAACTTGTGTTAGAGCTAGGAATAGATGTGGGTGTCACCAGAGTTAATAGAAAACTTAGATAATATCTCCTTATTCTGAAAATGTCTTATTCAAATCCTGACCATTAGATAAACATTAATTGAAGTCAAATTTCAGAGCTTTGGGATGCCATTTCATGGTAACTTGGAATCTCAAAGCAGTCAGCCTTTGAAATTTGATTATATTAATAGTTAATGATGACAGGCTTAACAGCCTATCGGGATTCCAGGAACATACGGGCCAGCGGAATTGCCCGGCAAACAAAAAAACAATCTATTTTGCAACTTGTCTTTTGAAAAAGAATATTGTAAAAATCAAAGATGGTTAAGCCTCAGCCGTGACTTAGTTTCCATGGGCTTGCATTTTATAGTTGTAATCTTACAGCTTCAAATCGGTTAACAGAATCTTGGAAACTTATTATTTATTATAGCCTTGTTCCTTATGCAGTTTTATGCTTTGAATATTGCTGTTTCAATTAGGGCTCAGAGTATATCAGACCAGATTGCAAGTGTTAATAAGGGAGTGGGTGTAAATAGGTCTATAGTTATTTGGATGCACTCTGCATAGTGATTGGAGGACATTACCATGATAATCAATTCCTGTAGTTATTATAAGACAGTGGAAATAGAGATTATGCTGCTACAGGGCTTTGGAAATTGTTTTTACATATATTATTTTAATTTACATATGTATAGTTTCCAATTTACTTAAAAATAATTGTCATCTGTTTTCTTACACTGTGTTCTTCCTCACTTAAATATTCCATTGGCTATTTCTTATCAATCCAGGAGATGAGAATGATTCCTTGGGGTATCATGACTGGGAGGATTCTATTGTTGATTAAAGTGAAATCGTTTGACCATTTGCTGACTTTTGCCACACGCTTTATTATTTCTGCTGTACATGTTTTCAGAATTGCCCCAGTCGTCAAGTCATATGGTCAGCACTTGAAAGCGCCAGTTGCCATGGTGAGACTGAGACTTTATGAGACCCTGTCTCTCCTGCCTCCTCAATCTTTTGAAGGTATGTAACATTGTTAAATTGATAATTTACTGGGAAACTTAACTGAATGTGGCTTCTCACAATGACAGTAGACCCCCCCCACTCTATGATGGGTTCACCTTACAATGGATTTACTTTAAATTTTAAAATTTCCCTTTTCGATTATGTTTGGTACACAGTATTTTTACGTATTCCGTCCGCATTCTAAGCCTTATTATTAGTTGGAAGCATTTTTTATGATAGCAACATTTAAATATATAAAGAAACATGTAATTATGAGCTGTTTGCACAATTACAACAAATTTTACAATGTTGAGCACTACTGCCAGTCAGCTCCAACGAGATATGACAACATCTGTCCGTAGTAGGGATCACTTTTATGATAATTCAAATTAGGCTTTCATTAGTCATTACAGAGGCATGATTTTGTTCGCTGGCTTAGAAAAATATGAGTGCTTCCCCCGAGAATATACCAAGTTTAAGAGCGCATTATTTACCGATGAAGCGATTTTACGAGTGATATGATTCTTCAATGTATATCGACAACTATTGTGAGATTTTAAATCACATCAGTGAAATATGACCAAAAAAACTGTAACAGTCTCTGAGAATAATAGGGACAATGTAATGGCATACCTAAATGTGCATTGAAATATATGCTCTTCATGACATCGCACCCAGATTCTATGAAAATCTGCATCGCACTGCCATCTGGGTACCCGATAGCTCTACTCACTCTACCTTAGCCTGAAGATCAGTCTTCAATTGTCTTTCTAGGGTAGTGGTATTGTCTATGAGTGCTTAGTTCGTACTGTGGAGCAAAGATTATGTGCACGATAAAAATATTTGGCTGGAAATTGTTCAAACTTTTCAAGGGTTTGATGAAAAGTATGCCTTAGATGAACAAAACCATCAACCACTGTCAAATATCAGAGCTTGAGATTCATGTGAATGTTATTGTGGAGCTCACCACTGGCGAGAGATAAACACAGAAGAACTCCCAGGATTGGAGAAAATGGTTGAAGGCAGTAGCTGCGAGGATGACAAAAATAACAGCAAAGGAAATACTATGACCTCTGAGAAAATTAGAAGAATTGCTCACTGATTGGGACATGTTTTGAAATAAAGTTAACATACCTCTGGACTTACAAATGACTGAACTTTTATCATGTGATTAGGAAGACAAAGTTAAGGACACATGAAAGACTGTAGATTATGTCAAAGGACTTTTGACTCTCTCTATATTATGTCCTTTGGCATAATCCAGAGGGACATAACCTGAAACAAATCACCGTACATCAATTTTTCTTAGAAAAATTGTTGATTTTTATGTATTTATTTACCTATATCATTATTTTTACCTTTGAATGCACCTGTATCAGCATGGCCAGAGGCTATTATTATGTATTTTGCTTTGAAAGTTTAACTTGTTCTTGATAATGTTTCCATTAAAAATTTTATGCCTTCTGTGTCCTTCTTACGTGATTCTTGTTCTCGTGTTTGGTGTGCGGATGCTTTTATGTAGGTTGTGGTCACCTAAAGCAAACAACCTACCCGAGTAGCTCTCTCAACTACATGAGTCAGGTCAGCTGCCCCAAGATTTATATTGTAAATTAGGGGTCTACTGTATATGTGGACCCCAGAAGTCAAGGGGTCTAAGTGACATTTAAAAATAATAAGTTAGGTACAGGAATGGGATGTGAAAATATAAATCTTTTTGGTGGTAAAGGGATCCAAGTGATTTTCTTGACAGGTGATGCTATCTAGGGTAATGCCTCTTAACTACTTACGTGGGTTGTACCAAACATTTTCAACTTTGACTTAAGTTTTCTCAAAACATTAATTTTGTTACTTAGACCCCTTGCCTTCTGGGGTCCTCATATGTTTTACAAATGAGTAAGGATGAGTCGGTTTCTAAATTTTTCCGGTTCTCGATACCGGTCCGGTTCTTGATACCGGTCCGGTTCTTACCTGTCGGTTCTCGATACTCGGTTCTAACAATGGACTCTTATTTTATGAATGAATGGAAAGTTTCAACAAACAACCAAGAACTGAAGGACAATAATTTTACTTAAGAGGCAAATAAACCAGAAAGCTCAGAAAATAAAGCAATATCTTCTCCATAATTTTATTAGCCATGTATAACAAAACTAGTCCAAGTTTAAAAAGTCAAACTAACATGATCGGCCAATACATCACATAACATCAGGCTTTACTTCAGGTGCTTTCTCCATGTTTTGCTTTAGGGGTTTGGGCGTAAAATTCAAAGCACTCATTCACCGTTCCGTGCCGGTTCCTAAGTACCGACTTTATGCGATTGGTTCTCAATACCGGTTCTAAGGGCCAAGAACCGGCAGTACCGAGAACCGGGTACCGGAACCGACCCATCTCTACAAATGAGCAATAGCTTCGCTGAAGGCCATTATCTCCATTTTTTGCTGGTAATATCGAAATGTAATAGGAATGACTCTGATCTCAGTATTGGTTTTCTTCACTACAAATATTCTTTGTACAAAAATTAACCCTGAACCACGAGCACAAAAATAAGTTAATGTTTACCTGTGTGTATGATGTTTGCTGCATATGCTACCTACTCAACCCTGATGAAATTTTCCATTACTATGCTAAAGCTGGGTCTGCCTTCAATTCAAATTGTGTCAGCATTTCAGTAGGATACTTTGCCATTGTTATTATTTGAATGGATTTCATGCTGGCCTGGAAAACTGCATGGCCCTGTGTACCTCTTCTCCTTTGAACCAGTGCACCTTTCAGTCTATCAGTTTACACCTATGGGGTTTTCAGAAAAATGACTCATACGGACCAACACTTATTAGCATCCTTAACCACCACCATCCACTTCAGAAGACATCTATACTCAGAAGTTTCTTAGCTGAGCCCTCAGTATCTGTAATGGTTAATCATTGGACTAGGGGGGAGACATCTTCGAAAACAATGGAGGAAAATAGCTACCAACGACATGTAATCATGAGAAAGGGGAGAAAAAGGACAGGGTTCTGCCAAGGACCTGTAAACCACTAGTAGAGGAAAGGATAAATACCTGCTTTTTTCCTTAATACTGTATGCCTTGGGAACAATGGATAGGAGTCCACATGCTCTCCACTAATGCAATTCTTAAAATAACCATTGGTTGTAAATTGTATACATTGTGGTGATTGTATACGAGGGGCATTCAAATATAAATGAGCCTTTTCCATAAAGAAATTTATTTTACATTTAAGAAGAAAACACTCTTTATAGTTATTTTTCTACATAGTTACCCTCCTTAGTAATGCATTTTTCCCATCGAACAGGTAGTTGGTTCATGCCGTTTTCGAAGAATGACTTCAGGTGGGTATCCAACCAGTTGTGCACATACTGTTCAACCTGTTGACTGTTTGCAAAATGCTCTCCTCCAAGTGCTTCCTTGAGAGGCCCAAACATATGAAAATCTCTATGTGAAAGGTCAGGGCTGTAGGGAGTGTGATCAAGTGTAGTCCAATGCATTTCATCCAATTTTTAGGGTTGTTAGGGCTGCAGTGTGGGGTCTTGCATTGTCGTGCAAGAGCAGGATGTCTCGGATGGGTTGACGGCACCTTTTTGACCGATATGCATCTCAAACCTGGTCAAGAAGTTCACAGTAGTAAGCAGCGTTTATTGTGCGATGATCGTGAAGGAAATCAATGAGTAAAACTCCTTGAGAGTCCAAAAAAACCTCAAAAGTAAAGGGCTTGTTTACATTTGAATGCCCCTCGTACATTGTGATGATTGTATGTGGTGACAACTCATTTCTGACATGTCTTGCAAGTGTATTTTCCTTTTTGGTCAAGGGCAAATGAAATATCTTATTCTGATCTACTCTATTCTAGTAATGCAAGTATCTTATTTTGCTTTGTCAGGTTCTTATGCCCCCCTGCTGAGAATGCTTGTGGGTGAATTGACACTCAGTGAAAACCCAGCAAACACCACAACATCCCTATTGATCTCACTTTGTCATTCTGGTGCAGCTCTTCTCTTGGGGAGGAGACTTAGAGATCCAAGTCACCAAGCTATTGAGGACCAGGTAAGAGTGATTGGTCATTAATTGGGTCTAGCCTCAAGCTTGCCCATTCACCATCTCATTTTAAGCATGGACACTGATGTAGTGATAGGAATGGAAAGTTAGTTGTTGAGTGAAATTGTGGATTCCAAGATCTTTCCAAAGTCATATGTAATGATTAGAAAGGACCAAGTAGCAAGAACATGAGGAGTTCTGTTTATGCTCTTAAAGACAAGTTCATTAGCAAAGCCTAATTATTTTCAGGCAATAACGTGGAAAGTGTGTGTGGTGTTCCATTAGGTGCTTGTCAAGAAGAATTTTTACATGTGCATATTATAGGCCACCCAATTGAAGTATAAACACATTTTTATAGTTAGAAAGACAGTTGAAGCACTTCATAAAAGAAATAATGAATGTAATATTATTGTCGGTGGTGATTTCAACTTTCTCTCAATAGACTGGAAGACATAGTTTCAAAAATGGCAGCAAAGATAGAAAGTTGTGTGACACTCTTCTCTATACACCTACATCAAACTCATTGCATCAATTAGTAATGGCACCAATGAGGGGAAAGAATGTTCTTGATCTTTTGGCAATAAGCATACCTGAAAGCATACTTAATGTTGTCTCAGTGAACAGAATTAGTGACCACAAAGCAGTAAGAGCTAAATTTCATATACAGTAGAAGGCCGCTATAGTGAGTTTGCACAAAATTCAAATAATTGCTCATTATAATGCACCCTCGTTATAGCCGTATGGCTATTTTTGCAATGCTAACCCCTCGAATCATTGCATCAAGTTCGGGCAAAACTGAACTAATGGGCATTTGGTGTAATGTTTTGTAAATGCGTTGAAATGCTGACAAAACTGCAAAGTTTTACAGGGTAAAATTGTCAACTTGTATCCGATTTATTTGTATTCCGAATTTTCCATGGACTGCAAAATCTCTGGTGGCATTTAGTGGGAGATTCCCATTGATCTATCACCGGGAAAATATGGCGTATTGTGGTCAAATGCAATGGAACTTATATGTATATGATGGTCGAGGATGCCAAATGGAAGTGCTTGATATACTGGAGGGTAATAGTGAATGAGAAAAATTTTACGAATGAATGTAAGTAGTGCTCAATCATTACTGTTATAAAAATTAGGAAATCACGTTAAGTTGATCGGGAAATGAGAATGTATTGCAAAAACGGGTCCAAACGGCACTTCCAGCTGTCATATCCCAATAGAACCACAACCAATTGTACTAAAATCACAATAGGGAAAGAGTTTTGTGAGGTACATCACACTTAGGACACCAATTTCACCTCATTCACCGTGCGGAACGGTTTGCGACTGTTGGCGGAAGTTATGGCGAGAATGAATTTCGGGACAGCTGTAAAACATAGTCCTAACGATGTTTCCTTACATCAATATGGTGCTGATGTCACAGGAAGAAAACCGGAAATATTATGCTTGATAGTTAGAGAAATGAGGAGGGTTCTGGGTAGAGCTGTGCGAATGCTTCGAAATAAATTCGAATCAGGCTTAATTCGATTCAATTCACTTTTGTATTGGGATGCTTCAAAACTGAATGATTCGAAATATTCAAATCTGATAGATTCGTCTTCAAATTGTTGCATGCATTCAAACATTGTGCTCATTCCAAAAATGGTTTGCCGTCCATTTAGACATAGTTTTCCTCACCGGAAACGAAAATTTAAATGACCACATGTTATTCTGTGCTGTTCTTTGTGCCACTATAGATATATAAGCTAATGTAAAGCCCTGAAATATTGTGAAAATCTTTATTACTTTAACTGCACATTAGATTCTGTGATTTGATTTGCTAAAGAATATTGTTAACAAATTCGTTTCGATTCCATTCGAAATTAATGTGGGAGATTCGATTCGAAATGGGTATCATAATGCTCTGACTCAAATTTCCCCCCATCCCCCCCCCCCCCCCCACTGTACTGCGTGTGCGACTACACTCTACACTTTTTCATTCAACGCCAGATGGAACCCACACAAAAATTTTGGTTAGAATCGGAGACACTAAGGGTCAACTCACTGCTGATCTGACGTGGAATGACCCCAATGGAATTATTTTTTAATGACTGATAATACTAAGAAAACTAGTTTAGTCATTTTAATCAGGGATGATGTTTTAGGGAAGGCTGCTGCCGAAATTTACCCTCGAAATCCATTCTGCTCTCCTTTTGGCCTGTGAATTAGTCCATCCCTTTTTCATTGAATCATTTTTCATTGATCATCTCCATTTTGATAGACAACATTAGGAGTCAGGACTACCTGTCTTCATCCATAGCACTTCATAGGAATAGCTTTAACCTTTTTGAAGCAGAATAAAAATTTTCTGCTTTGGAGGTTGGCACTGGAACTGTGGAAACTCACGTCACCAACAGAATCATTTAGATTTTTTTCAATTATGAAGCTTACGGAACTCAACATATATTTGCATAGTATTTTGCATTTGCAACATATATCATTTTCAGAAATGAACCTCTGCAAATATGATTGTGAAGCTGAGCTCAATTCAGCATTTTTTGTGTGGCTGCATTTTATTTTGTACCATGTTTCTTAAATAAAACAATACATGATATGGAATTAATCAGTGTTTAGTTTACATCTCAAATTTTATTACCTTAGTCGTTAATTATCTATCATGATCTCTAATCTGTAAATAATTTTTTCACTCTAGCTACAGCCTAACAGTGCTGCTGGATCAGGAGCCCTTGAACACGACCCATGTTGCTTGTATGGTGCCTGCCGCCCAGTGAGTCAATATATTTATAAGTTTCATCATGTATCATATCTAATTTCTAAAGTTTCAAGTGAATCTAAGCTATTGTATCAGGTGTGAAATCCATCATAAATACTCTCCTTCATTGAAGTTTATGTCATGCCCAACCTCATGAGTACATTCAGCCATCTGGGTTGGCTATTTTGCTGGAGTTATGCAGCTCAAAGTTTGAGTTACGTTGTGTACCAGAGAATGCTTAAATCACGTGAGTAAGGAACTGTCTGTACTTTGTTGAAATGTGTCCTGCTCTGCTTTCCCAGGGCGATTCTGTACCTGGTCCATTGCCGCTGGGGGTGGCCGTGATTGATGCTGCCGTCCGATTGTTTGGCCGCTCATTCCCTCATGCTGCGCACAAGCACAGACTGCAGGTTTTGGCGCATTTCTCAGAGGTGGTGTGGCGTGGTGGTGGCGGTAGTGGCCAGGGGGGTGGGAGTTCTGGGGGGGCCAAGGGGGCCCGTGGGGAGGCCCTCACCATCAACTGCCTGGCTGCTCTCTTGGCCGGACTCACGGGCCTCGCAGAGGATGCCAAAGGGAAAGGTGGTGCCCCCGAGCAGGATGACTTGCGTCAAGCTGCCGCATCTCTTGCCTTGGTAAGCCACCCTCAAATGAGCTCCTATCATTTTTATATTCCTGCTAATCAAATTGTGGTGTCTATAGGTAGGTAACTCATAGTCATCATGTATCTGAAAGGGCTTTTGCCACCCTAGAGCCGTCCTGATTTGGGCCTTTATGTGTTGACCCCAGTGGCAGCAGAGTGAAGTCCTCATCTGCCAACCTGTCCCACCTGTGTAGATTTTTCACCACTCAGGACATGGCTGTTTGTGTACATCTATTTTTATTACACCTGATGTCAGAGGACAATTGTTCTTTTTTCAGGGTGATGGAAAAATTTGAAAAAATCAAAATAACACTTGAACACATTAGCCATAATACCAGTTTTCATTGGAATCTTAAGGAAATTCATGTCCATCTTGCTGTTACTACTTGTGATATTTTTCTTTCAATTTAGACGAGGATAGCAACGGTTACTCCTCTGTTAAACTTAGAAGTAGATTGGAAAATTGTAAAAATGCTACTCTCTTGCTTTTACTGGTTTCTACTGAAAATACGTACGTGACAACATGGCTGTATTTTCAGAATTAAATCACCAGGATTCTCATTTGCATTTCAATGTTTTATTAACTGGTGTATTTTGCTCCAGTTTTTTATTTGCACACAGAGAAGAAGAGAGTCAAACCAGATGTTCTTGATGTCCCAAAAAATTGGCCCTATAAAGTCCTTAAAGGTTCTCCTCAGGGTCACTTCTTTCATAGCGTATGTTTCGAAGAGAACATGTCAATCATTCTCTAGGCTGTATATTGACACTAATTTTAGCCTTTTCATGTTCTTTCACCTACTCATTCATTACTTTCTGGTTGATTAGCACTTATTGCATAATTGACACCTTGCACTATGGTTCACCAATTTCCTATTTTTTTTTAAATTGAAAATGCTGCTGGGGAGAACATTTTTCTCTTCAGGAGTGAGCTCATCATGAAATTTTTCTTTAAAATATAAATACACCCTGAACTCTTGATGAAAGTGTTGAGCAGCTTAATTTTGGCCTGCAGGGAGCACTGCCTAGCCCTGACCCTCTCCTGCGTGTCGCTGCTGCTGAATGCCTGGGACGTCTTGCACAAGCTGCATCTGACCCACATTTCACGGCCCGGTTGGCTCAAGCTAGTTTCGATAGACTTAAGGTTGCAAGGTGAGTTTTCATAATTTTAACCTAATCACTAATTCCATGCAGGATTTGCTTTGGCTACCAAGTGTTTTTCATGAGGCTTAAAAGTTTTAGTTATTATTTTTCAGTCTTTAACTTTATTTATTCTTTTTGCATTAATTTTTCAAAGATCAGGTACAAAATGGGAGGTTGAAGTGTAGTATGCACATTCAGATAGTGTTGTAAAAGGTACTGAAAATTCATAAATGTATGTTTACATATATTAAGGGTTGCCATCGATCCTTAAAAAGCAGGATTATCCTCAATTTTGGTGAAAAAAGTACTCTGAGTGAATTTAAAAATGTGCAAATGCCTACAATTTTTAAAGGAAGCTAGTTGGAATTTATGTCACATTTAGTATTTGATTCTTATTTTTTTGTATTACGTACCTGCTTATATCTGGTTTCACAATGCTGAACTCATTATTCGGAAATGCTGAACTCATTATTATTGCAAAATCTGAAATCCCTGTGCTAGAATAGTGACCTGTGGTAAGCATGCCTCTTTCCGGATATCCATCACCAGTAAGTTCCATGAAACCATCAGAAAGCCTTCATTTTGGCCAAAGGATGTGCATGTCGGCAATTATTATTTTTGGAAAGCACGACCGGCTACCTCAAAAGGGTAGTGCGTCACGTAAGAATTTTGGACATAAACATTCAATGTATATGTAATAAAATACTGGACCTTGAGGTGCTGGCGTGTGAGAATAAACGTAATATTATCTGTGTTAATGAACATTGGCTAAAGTCTAGCAAACTTAACGCTTTTGATCTAACTGGATTCTTCATCGCCGACATCTTTTGTTGTTTGGTGCAAAAAAATGGAGGCGTTCTGATCCTATTTTCCTAAGGCATGTACCGTGTTCCGATCTGTTTTAGGTACGAACTTCTAAATGAGGAGCAAATATTTGAATGTATTGTTGTTGGTCTCTGTTTTGACAGTGCTGTGTATTATGTATTATCCATTTATCATTCTCCTTCTGGTGATTTCAAAGACTTCCTCAGCAAACTTGCAAATCTGTTAGAATTAATTCATGTGGCGATTCCAAACGCTAATTTGATCATAACTGGTGACTTCAATTGCAACTTCAGGGGAGACTGCAAAGCTAAACATGACTTTTTTGATCTCTTAATGTCTTTTAACATTTGCCCTATGAACACAGAACCAACCAGAGTTTGTGGCTATTTCTCAACTACCTTAGATAATATCTTGATGAATATTGATCTTGGGGATGTCCGAACTAAAGTAATAAAACCCACATATCAGATCATTATCCTCTACTTTGCACAGTTGTAGTTTCTTCTCCCTATTGCTGTAAAAAGTATTACTAAAGACACTTCACTGAACAAAATATCTCAGCTTTTAAGGAAATGCTGAATTCCCACCACTGGTCAGATTTGTATAATCTGGAATCCTTCGATGATTACTTTGAATACTTGTATTCCATTTATCAATATTGCTTTGATGTCTGTTTTCCCTCGGTCCTTAAAAAAATCCAGGAACCCTTACCTGGCCACCAACTATAAAAGTCCCTGGGTTACTGATGAAATCAAGGGCTTGTCAAGGAAAATGAAGGAGGCAGCAATATTCTATAAAAATAAATGTAAGCCGTCTGATGGCCTAGAGTATGCCACATGAAGGAAAAGATATCGTCAAATTTTACAATTTACAACAAAATCCTTTAACGACTATAGAATTCTTAATGCAAATAACAAATTCAAAGAAATTTGGAAAATAAAAAAAAATCCAAGATCCCCAACAATCAAAAGCAGGATCTCAACCTACTGGACCCTGCGGGTAGCATTACTTCTGATTATTCAAAAATTGCTTCTAATTTTAACAATTTCTATTTGTCCCATACTGCTGGGTGACTTTAACAGCCGAATTGGGAAAAAGCAATTTGACAAAGTTGTCGCCCTCATGGAGAGGAGCTGATTAATGATAATGGAAATAGGCTAATCTCGACATGTGAACAAAATGAACTAAAAATAATGAATGGTGTCTGTTAGCATCGCCAAATACATCAATATACAGTAAAATCTTGTTAATTCGAACCCGCTTAATTGGAAATACTGCTTAATTCGAAGTTGTGAGCTGTCCCCGGAAACGGTATAGGGAATTGTGTGCTAGATAGATAGTACGGATAATTCAAATTTACGTATAACCTATCAGAGAGAATCAAGAGTATCCTTGCACTCTGTTAATATTGTGCATCTGCAAACGAACTGAAGGGACCTTGAATCATTTATATTAACTCAGCCTTGAATCTCAAGTTTTCTATCTTATTTTTAGTTGTATGGGTGCTCCAGTATTGGACTTATGTGAAAGGGAATTGCCTAATTGGTTTGACAACATTGAGAGAATGAATGAGAGTTGAATGTCAAAGAAGATTCATGTCAGATGAGCAAATAACGTGAGGGTAAGGGATAGATGAAAAAAGTCTCAGGTGTATTAGTTAGGTAGAGAGCACTCTTAAGAGAAGGTATATTAGTGGTTGTAGGAATGGGTCATGTATGAAGTAATGTATGGCTGTTACTGAAGCAAAAGGGGGAGACAAGGATCGGGAAATTAGTAGAAAAAAGTTAAAGCATGGTCAAGTTTACTGCACTATCGCTGAGCTCTGAAACTTTGTTTTACTCTGCCTATCCAGAAAGATGATGGTGTTATGGGTATGTTTGTGTTTTAGACAAATGAATGGATTTCTCTTTATATAGTAATGTCACCAGAGTAGTGCTTTCAATGGCTGATTTACTCTGTAATGTTCCTGATTATGAAAATGTTTGTATTTGCAGAGATGCTGCCACACGTACTGGGCACTCACTGGCCCTGGGCTGCTTGCACCGGAGGGCAGGGGCGATGGCCATGGGGGGAGGGAGTGGGGGAGGAGGTGGTGGAGGAGCTCAGCACCATCTCCGCACTAGTGTCGGAATTCTCCTTGCTTTGGCTGGCGATCATTCCTCACAAGCAGTTCAGGTAAACCCTGCTAATCTGTGGTACTTTTCGTGCCAAGACATGAGATACCAGTATGTCCCTATATAAGTAGCATCTACCATCATTTTATGTTTATGTTGATGGGAAATTGTTACAAGGAAAAAGCTATTCAAAATTGACCCTATGCATATCAATATTAATTCCTCCTCACTTGAATGATTTTGTTGGCATCCACACACGTGGCAGTTTTGTGTTGTTTAGAGCTTTGAACAAGTTCTAATTTGTGCTTACACTATTTAATTTTCCACATTTGAGGAAAAGGAACATTTGAGTGCAAGGAGATAGGGATGTGTTAATTGTGCGCTGAAAATCTATCGGTGAACAAGAAGGGTATATTGATACATTAAAAAAGTGATTCAAGTTAGGAAAAGGAAGACTTAATGCCTCGAAAGGGAATGGATTTTAGAAGATCGACTTCAAATATTGAGTTTAACTGTCAGAAATAACTAGTGGATTATTTTACCAATCTTTTTTTAAAGGTTTGGTCCTTGCATGCACTGTCACTGATGGCAGATTCTGGAGGTCCTATGTTCCGTGGTTTTGTGGAACCCTCCTTGGCACTGGCTCTACGCTTGCTTCTCCGTGTGCCCACTCATCATGATGATGTACATCAATGTGTTGGACGCTTGCTATCTGCATTGGTTGCAACTATGGGACCTGAGCTTCAAGGTAAACCTTGGCTGTGTGTGTTCGCAGAGTTTTGTTGTTTCTCACTGTATTGTTTGTGTAACCTTTGATATGGTTAATGTTAGTGAGTGACTTGTGTAATAAGAGTAAATATGCTACATGAGTTAATATTTTAATGTTGATTATTTTTCAGGGAATGGTGGCTCAGTTTGTACTGCAAGATCTTCTTTCCTGTGTGCATGTGCTGCTTTGCAGCTTCAGGGAGACCCTCTCGTTGAAGCTGAAGCCATAAACTGCCTCCAGCAACTCCATTTGTTTGCTCCTCGACACCTTCACCTTTCCACTCTTGTCCCTACAGTCTGTGTAAGTCACGTGAATAAAATCATCAACATGACTGAAATGGCCGTGATTAATTCAGATGAAGTTATAACAGTAGTGCTATAATCCTTTTTTAAATTGTCTCAAAAAGCCAATTGACTTTATTCCAGAGGTCATTGTGCAGTGAGCATCGTGTGTTAAGGCGATCTGCTGTATCTTGCTTGCGACAGCTGGCTCAGAGAGAGGCAGCAGAAGTTTGTCGTGTGGCTCGTTCAGCGTTGTCTGGGGGTGATGGTGTTGCCAATCCTGGTCTTGGTATGTTGTGCTCATTTTATTCAAAAACATTTTTGTGTAAAAGGATTGGATCAAAAAAATATGCCATGAAATTCATTCTGCAATAAAAATACAGTAGAAACTCAAAATTACGAAGTCGACAGGACCGGAAAAATTGGCACTTCGTAGTTTAGAATTTTGTATGAACAAGTATCTTTCAAGAGCATTGCAATGAAGCTATTATTTATTTTAAATTGTTTTTTTTTTAAATTATGATGCACTCTTGCGACGCTCGCATGATTTACGAAGTTATAATTTATGAAAGTTTATTTAAATTTGTATTCATGCCAACAGGGTGCATTGAGTTGACCACAAATAACTTGTTGGAGGTTCATGCTACCGATTTTCGACACTTCTGACGAAGTGTTCCATCTTTTCACAGCGCAAATCCCGAAAATCGGAAGAATTAACCTCCATCCATGCCTCACGTAAATCTACATGTAAACAACTAACTTTTCATTTTTTTTTCAATGAATAGGAGATTAGGCAATCAAGCGTCTCGGCAATGTGTTCGCACAGTTTGGGTAAGCCTATGAAGCATCATAGTGAATTTTTCTATGTCATTTGTTAACTAGAGAACTGGTTATTCTGGCGTGAGGGATGTATTGCGATACCAGTCATGTTGATTTATGATACACCAAGGAAGTGTGAGACTTGCACAATCATTTGCACTGGATATAGAAATTAGAGGAATATATTTTCGTTAGGAAAAGATCATATGCTCTGTGTCAGGTATAGTGTATGTACCTATATTAAGCTAAGACAGAGAAAAGAAGATTCTGTCGCGGATGCTATACGCGGATGCATGTTATGTATTTTGTACAAAACATGATATTCCCGTTAATTTTGCAAAATAACTATCATTATTCTCCCTTGGATTCAGCTTATTAGTGCGTGAGAGTGGAGGGGGACTTCTTAAAGGTCCCAAGAGTTGGTATGGGGGGGTCTGCAGAGTCAGCTGGGGACATCGCATCCTGACCTAGAATTGAGTGTGGGAGGGAGGGAGGGACACAAAAGGGTCTGATCTTCTGTAGGGCCGGCCCAGGGGGGTTTCGGTGTGAGGGGGATGGTTTGTGTCCACATGTAGAGTGGGTAGGCTCGAGCAGGGGATGGGGACACCGATGGTCACTTGAGGGAGAAATATGTGTGGGAGGGAAGGGAAGCGATTGATTAGTATGCCTCAAGTGAGAAAGAAAGGTGATGGGGGAGAGTAAGCGAGGTTTTGAATCAGCGGAGATGGAAAGCTGTACCTCTTCCTAAACATTAAAATTGACAAATGAATATTTGTTCCTGGCACTAACAGGAATTCATTCACAATAAAGGTAGTTTAATCAAAGACTAACCTCAAGAACCAGATAATCTGGTGCTGGGAAAGGGAATCCTGCCGCTCTCCAGGATATTTAATTAATAATAGTTTTTGAGGATACTTTATTCCATGACTCCCTTCTCCACATATTTTCTGTGACTCAATGTTGAATCGGGATTTGAAATAGCACAGCCAGCCAACATATCATTTGAAATCTTTGATTTTCTGATGCAAAGGAATTTCTTTCGCCTTCTGTTAAATGATCGGGCCACTTACTGAAATTTGCTGCTCATAACACTTGCAGAAAAAGGACTAAAGTTCATTTTCATTTTCAGTGAACTTAGCACCGCATACATTTTATTTTACATATTATTATACATATTATTTATATTAGGCCTTGATCATACCAGGAAAAAATGGAAAAATGTCCTCCAATGGAAACCGCGTAAAACCGAAGCTTCATACCGTGTTCTGTGAAGCTTGGTGCCGATTTAGAGACAGCGTAAATTAGAATCCGCATTTGGGGAAGTTTCACTGTATACTAAAATTATGCAACGACCACTGTGAATTAGATTTAAGAGAGCAGTTAGAAATTTAAAAAATTTTGAATAACCAAGACAACACCCTCTTTAACGAATACCTTTACCCTTCCTTTTCCCCTATTCTGGCCTCCGTTTCAAACTTATTCTCCCCTTACGTTACATAACTACGGAAACAATAGGATAAACAGATCTCAATTAATGCCTGATGATGGTGATTATTCACTGAAACCCGGGCCGCTTAATTTAAATAAGAAGTGGTTTTAGTAAAAGTTATTCATCGACAAAACGTTATAATGGAATACCACAAAGTTAAAGATGAACTAGTGAAAATCCATAAAGCGTGGCTGCTTTATTCAAGGTACCCAGAAAACATGACAACCAACTGTGTTAAATATCTCTGCTACTCCATATGTTGACCTTGAGGTTTCTGTAGACTTGGGCTGGAACAGAAACATCTTTCAGGGGTTCCTTTGCATATTGTCCTTTGTTAACGATAATTTCTCCAGCAATACTACCTGTGTCTTCAAGTCTGCATTGGCAATGCATAATTATAGTCTGTAGTATGTCTGAGTTGTTGCATTATCCTGTTTGGGGGACTGGTTTCATACATTGTCTGCCTTGAAAATTCTTCTTCGGGCCCTAGACTGATTGCATTTTTCCTCCTGGTTGTAGTTGTTTGGGTGTTTGACTATATCAGTAGCCATTTGATCAAGTAGCATAAGTGCTTATAGGGTAAAAGCTATCAAGGGAGGAGCATTTTCAAGGGAGAAGATGGAGTAAATTGGTCAGTCAGTCGGGATAATCCAGTGTCTCAGGCATAGCCCCATAAGACAGGCAATAATTACACATAACCACATCAGACCTGAAGACACCAGCAGTAGCTGAACATCAGTTAGCAGGAGAAACTATTTTCAGCAATGGATACCACATGGAGAAATGCCCACAAGCTGTTTCTCTTTGAATCCATATGTTATGCAGAAGTACATCAAAATCATTCTTCTGTAAGAAAAATATATTACCTGATCATTCTGTGGAGTAAATTTTGGTAACTCAGCAAAGTGTGCTTGTTTTATGTACTGACTTGGAGGTGGATTATATTGGTTTGGTTGGCCCTTGTGGTCACTGGGTAAAATTCTCATTTGCAAATGCAAGGGCCATGGATTCAAACCCCGACCAAGTTGATTTTTCTCCACTCAGGACATGTGTGTTTGTGTTTGTCCATTGTTACTTGTTGGTTTGTGTCTGTCTGCTGGTACTTGTTAAACACCTGACGTAAAAGGGCAATAGTGCCATTTTCTGGATGGCAGAAATAAACAAATTTTACTTTCTTTGTTTAATTAAGAAATACAGTAAGCTCCTCTCATAATTATTCTGTTACTCAAACTATTTCAGATATCATATGACTGATTTTCTGAGATAAATGTGTTTTTGGGTGAGTCTTACTGATGTAGTTCCATAATTTTTTTATTACATGCACAGGTGGCTCGGTAGTGTCTGGTGAGAAGGGTGGCCTGCCTGCTCTTTTATTCCGTATGCTGGACTGGGAAGGTGGAGGCTCTGAGGAAGGCGGCACGGAGGAAGTTGAAGGGGTCATCAGGGACCTGCATGACACCATAATATCAATGCTTCTGGCTTTGGCTCCGTTGAACCTAACGGAATGGCTTCACCTTAGCAAGAGGGTGCTCACAGTCGCTCCAGGTAATAATGAGTTACCTTAGATTTTGAAATAACTGAATCACTTTATCCTGATTTTAAACCATGTGAATCCTAGGATGGCAGTTAAATTGATGGCATTGGTGTAATTTCTCTTTTGTCCTTACTTTGGTTGAGGAAATGACCTGCCCGTTTTCCTTTGGCTCCCCCATTTTTCTCTAAACTTGTCATTTAAGATTAATTTATTATTGATGATTATATTGACTTCGTCTTTTATCATCTGTAAACTTTAGGCAACATTTATTTTTCTCATTCATTTATAAACTACTTCTGACTTTCTTTCTTCATTTAGTTTTCTTGAGTTAAAAACCATTTTGTTTGATGGAAAAAATGTTGACTTTTAGTTCTATTTCAACAATGAAGAAATTTCAAAGTTAAAGATATTAAATGAATTATTTTCCATTATATTTAAAGGTGTGGTGGGTTTAATCCAAAGTCTATCGAATCCTAATCCTGAACAAAAATCTTCTTTTTTCATCAAATCTCAAATACTGAATCTTGCATCCAAACTCTGTATTTGAGTCTCCTTTTTGTATTGAATCTTGAATACTGAATTTTAATCCTGCTTTATCTAAATAATTAATCCCAGTTCCTTATTGTTACCAATATATAATTAAATGCAGTCGATTCTGTATTGGAATGAATTAATACGAAGCACAAAAATACAAAGTTTTGATTATACAAAGCGACAAGCAAGGTCCCGACTAAAGTAAAGTCTTCAAGGAATTTATAAAAATTAGAGTTGGGATGAATAGTGATTTTCTCGAATTCCAATATCGAACTCGAATATAATAAAAAACCTTGAATACTCAAATACCTCAAATATTCAAATACTAGATTTACTAATAATTTATTGAATATGTATTTTCAGAAAACTTATTTATCTGTTTTTGAATTAAGCTCTGACCAAAGCTCTAAAGTGAAGCAAAGGTCTAAAGCTCTCTCAGGCCATAAATTATTCAACAGAAAACTCTGCTTTAATTTTGTACATTTATTTTGTTTTTATTTAGAGTAAAAATAACAATATGATTTCCAATTTAAGAATAATGTTCACTGACACAACACCAATTTAATGGACAGATCTTTATACAAAATCATTTGTTGTCAATACATTTAATTTGCTAGTCATGAAGTAATGCCACTTACTCTTCAATAAGCAACCACTTGGTAAACATGTCGTACTTTTAGATATTTTAATATCAAATTTTTACATATGGCTGTGGACACAAAATTCCGTAAAAGGTTGACTTCAATGTTGGAAGCTTGGGAGAGCTTTAGTGCCGTGAGAAAATGAGGTGGGATAAAATTTTTAAAATTGTTGCATTGAACTGCCAATACATGTGGGTAAATATGTACTCCAGTGTTTGCTGCCACGTGCTTGGATTGGTGCCAGTTCAAATTCTCACTCATGCTTAGGGATGGAGGATTGACTTGGATTTAATTATGGAAAATAGGACAAGGATACTTGTGCTAACGAAGGGAAGGAACCATCAACTCGATCCATGAAATTTACTTTGTCCTTTGATATCCTGCCCTGTGTCACATCCTGAGTGATCTCTTCTTCCAAAACCTGTTTACCATCTCCTAATGCCTCTCCTCTGTCACTTGATGCCCAAATTTTGTATCTACAATGCCTATTATCCCTCTTCTGGATAAGGCACTTACATGAGTCATACTAAACAAGGTCAACCCTCACTCAGGTGCAGACAAGACCAAATGGTGTGGCAAAGTCTAACTGTGACTCCAGTTAACGTCGATCTAATGGTTGTATAGCGAGTGTATTGACCTCTTTGTGATAAGGAGAAAACCATATCTCTTCTCTTTCAACTTTTGGTCTCATACTTGAATACCTATTCCCATATCTTTGTGCAGTTTTATTTACCCATTAGTTTTATTAGTGTTTAGAACCTAATAACTCCTTTACCAATCCTTAGAAGGGCGGTGGCCAAATTTTCCTTATATGTATTTTCAGCACCATGGCATGATGGAGTAACAAAAGAAGTTTCATGAACATTTTGTAGGTTAGAGAAGCAATAATTTGCTGTGTTTTACTTTCCGTCTATATTTTTATGTTCTAAAACTTTGTTTTTCAATGACAAAATTAAATATTTTCAGCATATCACTTGAACACATTATAAAAACGGCAGATATGTTGGCATACAAAATAATGCGGGAAGTTATGAAGGCAGTATTGACCATGCACCATGCAACTAAACTTGATGAAAATTTTAAAATGAAACTTGATATCACTAATGACTATATAACCTCCTGTGATGTGCATACATATTTTATGAATTAATGAAAGTTCACCTGAATAGCCACTCTTGAGAAGTACAGTTGCTTGGATATGATTGAGTCTGAGGCTTTCAAATGATTTTACAACAGATGATGTAGAGTTAGTTTACAGTGATTTACTGCATATGCCACCCATACACTTCATTCCATTTCATAAAAATTCATTTGAATCCCTTTTGGAAGGATTCAATCTCCTTTGGAGGTATTTGAAGGATATGGAAGGAATCTCAAATCCATGGATTTGTTCAGATTTGTTTGAATCCTCAAATCCTGAGCATGTCACTAGTTTGAAGTTGTATGTTTTCAGCATCTCTCCTCTATCGTTGTTAGTTTGTCAGATATGATGGATAGAGTAAACATCAACATTATGAACATTTCGCATGAGCTATCTAGGAATAATGGCTGCCATGAGAAAATGAGGTGGAATGAAATTTTTAGAATTGTTGCATTGAACTGCAAATACATGTGGGTAAATACATATGTACAAATAATGGATTTTTTCCAGTATGGTCATGCAACCATCATTGGATCATTTTAAATAAAGGGGTCGAAACATTTCACCAGTGCCCATCAATCCATTCAACATCTTTTGTGTGTGTTACAGTGAACTTGAGTTTTTGGATGCGTGATAACACCTTGTATGGAAAGCTCCCTTTTTCTCTCACAGCTGACTTTACCAGGAAATATTCTGACAGCTCTTCCAATACACCCGAAAAAGGGAGAACAATAAATGACAAACCTGAAGCTTTGCAGCTGTTCAATACTGCAGGCTATATCACAATGAGCTGCAACAATAAAAAGACTTATGTAAGAGTTTGTCAACCTACTCTGTACTATATCTCTGGAACTAATGGAAGCAACATCATTAGAGATATACACTTTCAAACTGATTTGTACAATAATTCTTTCCTTTCATGCATCATTAATTATTATAACAAAAACAGCTTGACACTAACATGTGACATTGAATGGGTGGAGCTCTACAGCCTTAGAATAACAAAAGATAAAAATAACACCAAATGACCATGAAGTATTGGCACCTCACGCAGGGAGACACTAGCACTCACTGGGAGTAATTCCACATCAGGCCTCCATGTCAAGACCGACAGCACACATCCCTGTAGTTTCATGCCAGAGTTGTTTGGGATCCAGTAGAGGTGCACTGATGGGAACACACATGCGCACTAAAAAACACAAGGGAAGGGGGAGAAAACGTGAGGTCCAAGGAGTTTTTATGGGGATCAGGGAGAGATTCACTGAGGGGAACACATGCAAATGCACGAAACACTTGAGGCAAGGGAAGGGGTAAACGTGAGGTGCAAAGCTTATATGCGTATTTCAGCCACAAGGTGGCCCTATTCAGTGCACTGAAGGAAGATAAGTCGCTAACAATGTTTATAGTTGAAGTGGTGGAAGGGAGAATACTTATCTTCCTTCTGCTGCTCCTAGCTGAATATGGCTTGACATGGAGGCCTGATGCAGAATAACTCCCGGTGAGTGTTTGTCTCTCTCCGTGTGATGTGCCAATACTTTGCGGTCATTTGGTGTTATTTTTATCTTTTGTTATGCAACTGATAGTTAAAATACAATAAAATCCTATTTTTGTCCCTTCTTTTTCCCAATTTTCTCCCCTCTCTTGGCTTGTGTCCTAATATGTACTATATGACTCACACTTCTGCTTCCAGGGTAGTTAGTAGATAAGTTGTTGATTGCACTGGGTTGGATACACAAACATTCTGCTATTGCAGCATCAGTTCATGAACATAATCACAGGATTTTATGTCTTATGGAACATTGGTTACATGAGGATGAAGTCAATCTATTTAAAATTGAAGGATATGATCTTAAAAACTGGTACTGCAGGTACCGGGCTAAAAATGGAGGCACCATAATTTATGCTGCCCAGTACTTGCCTGTCAAGGAAATTAATGTTAGTAGATACGCACATAAATTGCACTGTGAAATGAGTGCGGCTCTGGTAAAAAATTATAAAGTGATTATTGTTTGTGTGTATCGATCTCCGAATGGCAACTTTGATATTTTTTGTGACTGTCTTGAACAAGTATTAACCACTTAATATAGGTATAAATTGGATATAATAGTTTGTGGAGATCTAAATGTAGATATAAGATTTTCCAGTAGGGAATCAGTTGCTCTTACTTCCTTACTTCTTTCATTTGATCTGTATTGCTTGAATAGGGAACCTACCAGATTTGATTCTTGTCTTGATAATATTATTACTAATTTGCGTGAGGCACCTTTGGATGCCAACATCATTGACCTTGGAGTCTCTGATCATTTAGCTCTGGAATATTATTATAAAGCAAAGGACAACACGAATAATATCAATGGGCCCAATATTAAGACTGGTTCAATCCTATGTCGGCCTGTTACTCGTAATGGCATTGAGATCTTTAAAACTTGTCTTTATAATGTTTCCTAGCACCATATACTCACCTACGCAAATGGTGATGATAATTTTTCCTGCTTTTTTGATAATTTTATGTTGTTTTTTGAACACTGTTTTCCAAAGAAATTGAGATCTTCCAACTAAAAGTAAAAAGGCAAATAATGTTAGGTTTACTCCTGATCTAGTTAGCCTTCAGTCAGAAGTGGTTGCATTGTATGCTAAGTACAGGAACACTGGTGATAATGATCACAAACTCTTGTGGCTGAAACTAACGAAGCAATACATCCATAAAATTCATCTGACAAAACTGAGTGCTAACTGATCTACAATAGAAAATTCAGATAATAAGGTCAAGATAGCATGGAGGGTTATTAATAGGGAACGGGTGTTCTGGTGTTTCTATAACGCTACCCTTTCACCCTGACTCCCTGAGTAAACACTTTCTTAACCCTTTCAGCGCTAAGGCATGAATTGTTATACCTTCCCGGTGATGAAGTTCAGTTTTTTTGCATATTTACATTCAGCACGATGAAATAAGACACATGTCACTAAAAATTGTTATCATTGAAGCCTATTTGTTGTAATTATAACTGTTTAAACTTTGGACATTCTAGAACGTCCTGCGCCATCGGCATGACTGTTGTGTGGGTTGCGTGCATTTTCAGCATTTCCCCATCGTCAATTTTACGTCTAATAAATGAATAACAAACCTTAATTGCTGTTTAGCTCATAATTTCACAAGTATATCCAGTTTGTAAACTCTTCTTACACTTTGCACTCATTTAATCCTCTCAATTATAAAATATTGCGCTGATATCAATAAAATTTATTTTGAAAATTGCGATTTATTTTGAAAACTTTAAAAGATAATTCCTCATTCGGAAGTACAACTGTCTTTTCGCTCAGTATATTGATCGTTACAATACGGAATATAAAATTTTAGTCCAGGAAAGGGATTGCTAGCATCTTTAATTGAGAATTACCATAGTAGCCATTGGCTGTGTTCATAAAAGTACAAAATTCCTGCAGTCATTTTTAAAAGTTAAAATCACCGACGAAAATCATAATCATAAAAATACATCTGCATAGAAATTTGTATTTAAAACTTCAATTAATATTTACATAATTTCAGTATTTGATGTTCGTGTGATAATTTATGAAGCAAAGTGCAACGCATAATTACGGGTTTCCCTCACAAGCCACACAATTTGTGGGATTGTCCGTCCTAATCCCTCGCTTGGAACTCTTGGCATTCATGATTTTGCATTGTCTATTTCATATTGATGTGGATAATGTCACCAAATTTTCAGTGTTCTACAAATGACCTAGGTATTCTAATATGTGTACACCGCAGAAAAATTGTCTTCAAGAAAATATATCGTCACATCCATGGATATGTATTGGTTTAAGGGTGTTTGGCGAAGTATTTTTGGGTAGAAAGGAAAAGTGGATGGATGGAGACAGAAGGGAGAGAGAGTTGGGTTCGAAGGGCTGCCGGCGGTTGTGTGAGACTCCCCATGGGGTGAGGAATGGGGGGAAGGGCTCAGAGCATTGACCACTTGGCCGCTGGTGGGGGTGTATGGTGGGTCTTGGTAAAGTGTGGAGCGATTAGCTCAGGAGAGGCCTTCGAGCAGGTTTTGCAATGACTGAATCACTAGGGCTGGCCTGAAGAAAGGCAGATTGTGGATGAACGACAGGCATTGGCGAACGGCTAGCGTGCAGACGGAGGGTGAGGATCCCTTGGTGAGGGGTGAACGAGGGTAACAAGGAGGAAAGTATGTGGTAGAACAATGTTGTGGTTGGGGGTGAAAGGCATCTAGCTTGGGAGACAGCTGAGACAACAGAGTGGTGAACGGTTTTGAACAAAATAATCATGGCATAGATTCATTCATTCTTAAATTGACATTCGGAATGATTCATGAACTATCATTATCAGCTGTTGTAGAGTATCAACAGTGCTATTGAGGAGAGAAATGTTGAACAGTGAAATGCGTTCATGAGTTAAAAAGGGAAGTTGAAGTTTCTCGTCAAAGTGCATCATTTGCATGTGCAGCATTTGCATGTGAAGCATGCGCAGCATTGGCATGTGCGGCATTTATAGTGGTTTTGAAATTGGAGGTGCACCACTAAGAAGTTCATTAAATCGAATGATTAATATTTTAGAAGAATAATGAAATCCCCAATAAATGTACTAGCGAATAGTTCAAACTCGATCCTCTTTATCAAAAAAGTTTGTTTACACTGACAAATGAATCGCCAATCTGCTACGAGACCACGGTGAAAAAGGGCTTTACAATTGCAAAGACGAAGAAAACACAAAATGTGGAAGACATAATGGTAAAAATTTAATAAAATTTAAGAGTAATATCCACATTATAAATACAAAATGAAATTGCCACATGAGAAGCTAAATAATTATTACTGGTACTAGAAACCTGATGTTGTAATACATTGGAAATTAGGGAGCAACTGACAATCGACTGTCAAAAGAAAGATTTTTTTAATCAAGAGATCAATCATACATTATATCATTCACTATATTGTGACTATTTGCTTTTCTTCATTACTGTATAGATTCCCTTAATAAGGAATATATGTGTGAATAGATTGAATAAAAATTGTGGACGTAGAAAAATACGTACATGAGCAGATGCTATAGCACCCCCTACCATACACCTGAACTGTGGCTCCGAGTGTAGTATAAATGGTATATCCAAGTATTGTAGAATGCTGTAGATTTAGCTGCAGATTCAAAAATCTTAATTTATTTTATAGATTGATTTACATGCTCCAAGATATAAGTTACATCGACCTATGTTACATATGGGTAAATTTGCAGGTACAATATATACACTCTTAACGGGATTTGAACATATGGTGTGTTAGTTAAAGGCCAATATTTTATTAAACTGAATCCCGCATTTGTCAAATTGATATTGGTAAAGCTAATCAGATGACAAAAATGAAAGAAAAATGATAAAAACAACCAAGATACACTTCTAATCTAACGATTCAAACCACAAAAATTGAAAAAAGTTTAAAACATTGACGTTATGTAACTAAACATCGCATTCCAAAATGCAGCCCACCGTAGAAAAGGTTGGAGCCTAAGGAATGACGCCAGTGAAATTGCAATTGCCTTACGAGTGACTTGAGTCTGCTGGCCAGCCGTAAAGAATGGCTTGAACGTGGAAGTTCTAGAACGTCCTGCGCCACCTGATAGCACCCATAGGACGTACCAGAACGCCCTTGAGCGCTGAACGTGTTAAAACAGTTAATGACCTTACTACCTCCATTAATCACAAGTCAGCCCTTGCAACAGGGCCCCTAAATAATCATCCTGTTACCCCTTCCTCTTTTAAATGGAAATGGGTGACAGCACATGATATTCAGTTAATTATAAAAAAATTGAAAATTTCCATTTGCACTGACATTTATGGGTTGTCTACTAAACTGGTTATAAATCTTGCTAATATAATTGATGAACCACTTGCATTGATATGTAATTCGTGTTTAAAGTCTGGTTGTTTCCCTAAATCTTTAAAGGTATCAAAAGTTATCCCCATGTATAAAAAAAGGTGACTCAAGCCCTGAATCGAGTTATCGTCCAATTTCAATAACTCCTATTTTTAGCAAAATACTTGAGGAAGTGATCAAAAATCAACTCTACGATCATTTCATAATTAATAATTTATTCTCATCCTCACAGTTTGGATTTTGCAAAGGCCAATCCACAATATCTGCTGTGAGCTACGCCATTTATATAATATTAAAGGCTTTTGAAGATAAAAACTCTACTGCCTTAGTTGCTTAATAAACTTAGGTATTACAGTGTCAAGGATATTGAACTAAGGATCTTTCAATCTTATCTGAATGATCGTTCACAGTGTGTCTACATCAATGACAATATGTCCATGCCCTTACGTGTTGAACACAGGGTTCCACAAGGATCTGTGCTTTCTTTCTGCGTTTCTTGTGAATCAATACTGTATGCTGATGACACAACTTTCCTGTATAATCCTGACAATGCTTACCACTCTTTTAGCTCAATAATGACTGTTGTACGTGAGTGGTTTACAGCAAATGGATATATAAATAATGATAACGCTCAATTGGTGACATTTTCACTTAGCACAGCTCTAAACCATCCAGAAAATGTAAAGCTTTTGGGTTTTAAACTAGATAGCAAATTGCTGTGGGATTCACATATCTCTTGTATCCATGGCGAATTATCAAAGGCAATATTCATGCTAAGAAAACTCAAAGAACTTATTCCCATGCTCTATCTGAAACCAATTTACAGTGCCTTTTTTCACAGCCATCTTAGCTATGGCATTGAGTTGTGAGGGCATGCTACTACATCCTGTGAATTATTTACTTTACAAGAAAGAGCTATAAGGATCATTTCCAATTCACCCCCACTGTAGCACTGCAAACCAATTTTCAAAGAGCTTTGTATTCCCACTCTCTTTAGTCTTTACATTTATAAATGTCCTTGCTGGGTGAAAGAAAATCTTAGTTCTTTTGCCATGGTGGAAAGTGTCCATCATCACAGAAATACAAGTAAAGAGAAACGTGTACTACCATATTGCTGGCTGAACAAAACCAAATCTCATTTGGCATTCTTAAATTGAAACTTTTTAATATTCTACCACATGGGGCCAGACGAGTTTCCATGTCAAGGTTTAAGAGCTTAATTTATACTTGGCTTGTATCGAATGCATTTTATTCGATTGAAGAGTATTTAGAGTGTAAAAATGTAGACATTGTATTCTAATTGTTTCTTTTTATGTTATTTTATTTGATGAGGGCTATTGAATTTTTTGAATGCTTATTGTCTAATAAAGAATATGAATATGAATACCTGTCCGCATCCAATGTGCCTGATCTGCCTCTGCCAATCAGCTTGGGGGATTCACTGGTTGAAATTGAATGTTATGACCTGACCATTGACTGCCAAAATTTGATTGTCAATAATCAATAGAGTCATAAGTGATGCTCCAATGGCAGAAATTGTTCTTTTTAAGGGAAAAGAGACAGCATAATGTAGTTTTATTTAATTCATGTTGAAGTATTAGTTGCACTATGTTCATTTCTTGCCATTGTGAATTTTACAGAATCTGGTGTGGAATCAAGTGAAGAGGATGCTATAAGTGTTACTGGCGAAGGGGAAGGTGGCAGTGGACCATACAGTTCTCAGAGGAATGAAGATGATGAAGAAGATGATGATTCATCTGAATTCCGAGCCGGAGGGGAAGTGGAAGATGGGTGGGGTGAGGGAGGTGCACCAAACTTTCCCACCCACTATTCCATCCAGCCTAGGTGGCCCACGAGGACATTCGCTGCCCGCTGTGTTCGACAGGTTGGTTTGGTGTCTCTTTGCCCTGCATGAATTATCTTACATGCCTATTGTGTATGGTGATTTCTGAAGGAATTAAACCAAGAGCCTCTGTCATGTATTTCAATATTCTTGATGGAATCACTGCTTAGGCTGCTATAAGTTAGAGTTCCATAAAACTAACACCAATGAAAAGTTGATGGCTTACTTAGTGCTATCTTTCAGCATATATATTATGACTAAAATATCATGCACATATCAGTATGAGTGTTTCACAAATAACTGAGCCCTATGGCTTTATTCTTTAATCTCAATAAATTTAAGCCTGGTTCTTACATCTTACAAACTTATCCATGTATGTGATATTTTCTGTTGAACTAGCCCCTTTCTGATTAAGCTAGTCAGATGTATGAAATTAAATGTCATTTTTAGGAAGAATTATTTCTTTAATTCTGCATGTTTTACCCAAAACATCCTTAAATAGATAAAAATGTCAATGTATTGCTTTAAGTAAGATCTTAAAGTTCTTCGAGAAAGTGTTGTGGGGGAAGGAGTTTGGAGATGGCAGTTGTAGGATTCGACAGAGGGTCATGGCTAATGAAGGCAGCGTTTAATGTGTTGATTTGATTGTTGCTGCTGTCTTATTTCATAGAGGGCATGTTTTCTCTAATTTGCTAATTTAAATCATTAAACATTTATGTTTCCCATGGCTTAAGATCCTGGAGGCCTGTGAGAGGAAAAGTGTGGCAGAAAGTGGGAGTGGAACTCAGAAGAGTGAGGAGTTGGATGCTCGTTTTGCCGCTCACTTTGATATGGTTCTTGCAAAGAAGTTGCAAGCATCGAACAATGGAAGTGAGTTACACATTTGTGGAGGTTCTTTCATTCCATTGCATGGTATTTACAGGATTCTATTCCAGTTGTCTCTCTCAAATTTATTTTTTGCGATTCCTTTGTTGTCTGTGTGCAGGGAACGTTTTCTTCACTTCCATAAAATCTCTCAGGAGTTGACGATCAATGAATTGAATGAAAGAGTCACATGATAATTTTTTTTCTGATTAAAACAATTAAGGAGCTATCTGCATAATACCTTGGAAGCCACCCATAGGGTATTTGGCAGCGGGTGAGTCATCACCGATGTGCGCTACAATGTACCATTAAAAAGTTACACAAGCTATCATTAATAATGCATTGGCAAGAATCTACAAAAACTTGTATCAAGGGGAAATTTACCAACATGGACTACACAATAGATATGCTACCAATGCCAAAGAAACTATTTATGTCAATTTATTTTCCAACTACAACTATGTAATGGTATAAAATATTTAACTAACCTACAAAACAGTAAAATTCTGTTGTAGCTCAGGTATTGGGGGACAGAATTATCCCAGTAGTGTAGAAAAACCATGGTATTAAAGGAAATGAGGAGTAAGCACAAAGGCCAGTAATATCTTTGCTAATAATTACTGTTCAGAGAAAAACATGCCAATATTCACATTATTTTCATGTGGACAAAAATATGGTTTCACTTTTGCATCTTTTTATAATGACCATTTTGGTCTTAGTAATGCAGCATTTAGCTTCATGGTGTACCAGAGAAAATGGCAGGGTTGGTGTCAGGAAGGGCATCCAGTGGTAAAACTTGTGCCAAAACCAGAATGGAATGATAGAAAATGGACGAGTAACAGATGATGTGTAATCACATAGTCACATTGCATGAAAGCTGCAAAAAATTGGCCTGGGCCACCGGACAGTGGGCAGGTTCAGCTTAATAAGCGGTTCAGCAGGACAAGCTTTGTAATTTGAGAGTTGAAACTCTGAACATTGGTACATTGAATGGGGAAAACAGAGAGGTAGTGGAATTAATGGAGAGGAGGTTAGTTAAGATACTGTAGGCAGGAGACAAATAGAATGGGAATAATGTAAAGCAGCTTGTGGAAGGATACAATCTGTTGTACAGTGGAGCGGATGGGAGTAGAAGAAATGGTATTGTAGTACACAGGGACTTGTGAAGTGCATGGAATAAACAGGTTTAGGTATACAGGGTGTCCAGCGCTCTGGGAAGACCAGGATATCTCAGGGAATTTTATTTTCCCTGGAAATATCAGGGAAATCTCAGGGAAATATTGAATTGACTCTGGAGTTTTCTGTGGTGTCAATATGTGAAACAGCAACGGAAGCCATGAGCCTTTTTCAGCGAGTTGCTAAGTGAAATTTCCCTTGCGTTGTCACTTTTGCATTCTTGTAATCACCGAAAGTAGGTACATTGTTTTCTATATAGGTACATTGTGTTCTTATCGGTCATAGTCTGTTAATCAGTGGCGTAAAGAACGTGCCTTTATCGGCAAGTTGCGAAGTCAAATTTCCCTTGTTTTGTCGCATTTAGAAAAGTAAGGAAAAAAGTCAATTCCTTCAGTTTTTTAAGTTGTTGATCATTTGATATCAATGCTATTCATAGCAAAGTCTGGCTGTAATATAACCTTGTTCCTGAGCACCAGCATGACATTGTTTAAATCTAAGAAAGGGTGGTGATGTGATTTTCACTCAAACTATTTTAAAGCTTTGTGTTCATTTTCCTCCAAATGTTCAAGTTTAAAAATAATCCTTATGTGTAATCACCCAAAAAATATACCGAGCATTCTCTTATAATTAACGAGAAAAAATCATTATTTCCACTGGAAAAATAAAAATTACGTCTGGAAAACTTGTAAATCTCTGGGAATTTTCAAATGCCCAGCAGATGGACACCCTGGTATAGGATTATGAATATCAAGCTTTAGGTCAAAGGGGTAATGGTTACAGCAGTGTGCTTGCCACTCAGGTATGATGTGATAAAGATGAACATGATAAATTTTGGACAGATCACAATCGGGTGGTATTAGAGTTACCAGAAGATGAAAGAGTCATATTGAGTGGTGACTTCAATGGACATGTGGGCAGGAGGAAGAGGGAAGATGAAAGAGTGTATGGAGGATGGAGTATCGGTACTAGAAATGAGGAGGGTGAAAGAATAGTTGGGCAGAGCTGTAGCATTTGATCTAGTGATTGTGAATATCTACCTCTGAGAAGAAATTTAGTTCATTTGTGACTTAAAAAAGTGTAAATACAGTAGAAGGCCATTATTATGAGGGCGGCTTATAGCGAGAAGACCATTATAGCAAGTGATTATTTGGCCATTGTTGGTCACAATGTTAAATATATAAGGAGTTTGTTGGTTATTACCATTGGCCATTTCTGACAGACCACCGTAATGAGTCTGCTTTGCCATGATTGTCGCAACTCACTGTAAGCATCTTAATATTTTACAGGCCTTAATTAGAGATGACAAAGCAAGTGGTTAATTGTACTGCTTCATGATCATTAGTTCCAACATAATTGTATACTTTCTGGGTTTCTTATCAGTATCCTTGATGTTTTACTAAGTAAGTATAGATTAGTTGTGAGCTTGTGATGCCAATTGAATTTCTTTGGTAATGTTTGAAAGTTCTTGTGATTCAGTGAGCAGACTGAACAACCCTGTGTGAGACTTACTTCATTTTCATCAGTCACAGGTCACCTGAAGATGACACGAAGTGTCGAAACCCGGGTCATGTTATTAAACCTATAGTGGAGTATACAAAGTTTTATTTAAGTTACTATGAATTACTTCCACAAAGTCAAGCCTGGAACCATTTCCTTTGTGTTTACTTTGAGTTGTACATATATGATAATAAATGGTTGTGATCATTTGATTACCTATTGGTGAAGTTTTGATGGATCTGTAGTTATCATCTCCCTCTTTCTTTCTTTCTTTTCACAGACGATTTTCTGGTCCTGCACTTATCAGATTTGGTACGAATGTCTTTCATTGCTGCTACAAGTGATTCAGATGCTCTCCGTTTAGAGGGCCTTCGTACACTTCATGCCCTTATTGATAGATTTGCCTCCATTCCTGAGCCTGGATTTCCTGGCCATGTTCTACTTGAGCAATACCAGGCACAGGTAAGACAGTGACTGGCCTGTAGAAATGTTATTCAGTCTACCTGTCAGAATATGATAAATTTTACCTTAAGTTTTTGCAAATGATAGCTAAGTCTATAGTTATAAATTGTGAAATTTTGTAGTATTGTACATATACAATCATCCTTAAAATTAGCGGATAATTTTTCTGTGGACATACATTGGTTTTTCATTAATTCTTTCTATTTGGCAAACTTCTATGTATCTTCTTATGAGTAATCTCTTGGCAATTGTATCTGTTCCCCAATTTTCTTGCTGCTCTGGCATTTTTGACATTAAAATTTCATCTTATTCATATTAGGCAAATGAATAATCATTATTTATGCTGATTTTTAATGATATAACTTCTATTTATATGAATTTGCTTATTCACATTAGCTCTTTTCTGTGGTTAATCTTTTTAATGGTACATTCTTTCTTCATCATTGTCCATTGTCCTATCACCTAGCTAGTTATTGATGGTGTATTCTATTCTTTACTCAGCTGTTTTTATATTCAAAATGAACTTGTGCCTTTAATAGGTTGGAGCAGCTTTGCGTCCCGCATTTTCTCCAGACACTCCACCACATGTGACAGCTGCTGCGTGTCGCGTGTGCAGTGCTTGGATTGGAAGTGGCGTTGCTCGGGACCTGAATGATCTCCGTCGGGTTCATTTACTCCTAGTGTCATCTTTGGGGAAACTTCACCGCAGAGGAGCATCAGCACCTGCCCGTGGTGTGTAGATCTTAGTGTTGTTAGATGTGATGAAGGCAATGTTAGTGCTGTTAGTTTTGTTCTAAGAAATATTAAAATAAAATGTTTTGGGATGTACAAACACCAGATTTTCAACTTAAGTCAATTTTGAGTTATACATTGCTATAAAAA
Source organism: Ceriagrion tenellum (assembly GCA_963169105.1). Classification (NCBI taxonomy): domain Eukaryota; kingdom Metazoa; phylum Arthropoda; class Insecta; order Odonata; family Coenagrionidae; genus Ceriagrion; species Ceriagrion tenellum. Next base: position 154,914,756 of record OY720636.1, read on the forward strand.
TCAAGCATCCAGTCAAGTTCTAGTGAAGCTCAAGTATAATCGTGATATTTTATGATTTTAAGAGAAACTATAAATCTTCAAAGTCTAATTTAATTTAAGATTTATTTCCCTATTTTCATTTGTTCAACAACCAGAACAAAGTATTCAAATTTGATAGAAAATATTCCTGAATTGAATCAAAAGACTTAATTTGAGAAAGAAATAGAGAAATGAATACATTTCCTATTTGGAAGAAGTCAACTGACTTCCACTTATCAAAGTTTTTAGCACAATAGCAATTTCAGTCGCGTGAAAATCAACTGTCACTACAGTATTTTTGTTGTGCACTATAACACTGAATGCAAAAAATGAACTCTTCGTAAAACACAAGAAAAGTGGGTATTTCTTCTATGCAACCAAACATTTGACAGATGACTAGAAAAGGAAAAGAATCATTAAAAGGTGAGCTAGTATTAGGCATAAACTTCCTTTTATTTCTAAATGTCTGTAAAATCGAAATGAAATAATGAATTGTAATGCAGGAAAATAAGTTACCGCGTACCTACATGCTGGAGGCACCCTTTTCTTATGTTAACAACATTTCCTCCTGCTAAATACAGGAATTTCACCGTATAATTCTGTTGCTGATATTGACAAACAATGTTGTGCAGTAAACTGTAGATTATAAATAAATGCCGCAATCTGATGGATTTGATCATAACTGGATTAATCTACTTCATCAGCAGAAAATTAAGACATTTCTCTGAAACCAATGATGTTTACAGTTTATATTGCTATGGCATTAGTGCTATTTATAATCCAATTTTGGTATTTGTAACCACGAAGGTAAGATCATTACTAAATTATGTATGTAATTTTCAGTAAATTAAAACGTGGTAGTAATGTTGCTCTGAATCCAAATTGCTGATATTGTTGCAGTTTATACTGCCTTGTTACAGTCTAATTTATGTAAATTACTACAATAAGGCCATGCATGTGCTTGCATTTACCCCATGCATCTGTCACTGCAACAAATACAAGGTGGCTCTTCACCAAAAGTGAAGTATGTACAAAAGCATGGAGTCTGTCATTTCAGAACTGAACTCTATTCAGTATAATAATAATAAGTTTTATGGGTCAAATGTACTCAGACCTCTCCAAGAAAAAGTTCAAGTGTACATAAATTTACATGAAAAAGTACACATAATTACAGCTTATCATCTGCATATTAGAATACAATATCACAAGTGTTATGCGTAAAAAACTCATTGACAGAATACAATGCATGTAAGTCTAGCCAGGAGTGAATCATGCTCTTGAATTTAGTCAAGTTAGTCATTCTGGCTGAAATGGGTGGATGTTTAAATAGCCTGATACCTAAATTAGGCAGTGAGTATTGGTATTTAGTTAATCTGCATTGGTTAAAGGATAGGAGATTACTATTTAGCAACCATGGGATATAGTATCAGCATGTGGCGCAAAGTGGTGCTACAAAGTTTCAAGTCCTGACTCCAGTTAATGTCCATAAAACAGCTGTATTTTGAATGTAATTACCTTATTATTATTATTAGTAGAGATCACCTCTCTCTATTTTCTAATTTTGGCCTCATGAATTATTATTCCCATATTTGTAGAATTTTGCTTTCTCCCATTTTTTATTTAATTGATGTTTAGAACCTGATAATTCCTAAATTAATCTTAAAAAGGAAACAGCTAATTTTTCCTTGCATTTTCAGTTCTAATTCATGGTGCTATGGAGGAACAAAAACAGTTTCAAGAACATTTTGCGACGTGGTAAAAGCGAAATATCATTGTATATTTTATGCTATGGGTAAATTTTTCTGGCGGTCAAAACTTGGTTTTTCAAAAACAACAAGTAATATTTTTGGACTATTGGTTGAACAACAAATAAAATTGCAGGCATTATGACCTGAGGCACGTGTGCGTGCATCATATCTGCTTGCATACAAAATGCTCTGGAAGATTATAAATGCAGTGTTGTGCATAGAGGTATGCCCCACTGTTTTTTTTGGTGAAGCAGGTAGTTGTTCAAATCATCTATACTCCCTTTGTTTTTATAAAGAGGAACAATTTTAGATGTCTTCAGAGAAGCCGGAAAGATGCCTATTCTCAGAGATTCATTCACTAAGTGCAGAAGTGGAATCTTAATCATGTCATAGCTAAAGAATATTACCTTTGCTGGAATTCCATCTAGACCTGAACTTGAACTGCTTTGGCTGAATTGGGATGTGACAGACTTTTATTCCCTATCATCACTGGGCTTCATAAAAAAAGACATTGGATTAACCATTGCAGTGTAGGTGGAGTAAGGAACTGAAGAGTTAGGAACTAAAGCAAAATGCTCATTGAATACATCAGCTAGGTCAGAGTAGCATTTTAGAGCTCCATCACGGAAAACTTTAATATTGGGCAAAGCAGATGCTTTATCTTTATGTTTGGCATTGTTTATGATTTTCCAGGCAGCCTTAGTTTTGTTATTTGCTTTAAATAAAATGTCTTCATTAAAAGTCCTTTTTGCTTTGGTAAGAAGTAACCTGTACTGATTTTTCATATGCTTGTAATGCTCTTTACCTTCAGCACTGCCACATAGTTTTGCTTCATATGCTAGATTTTTTTAAAATGATGAATAGGAACGAATATCTTCAGTGACCGAGGATTTTTTCTTTTGACAGTCTGAACTTGTCTAATTTCAAGAGGAAAAGCTACATTAAAATGGTGCAAGAAAATTGAATAAAAACTTTGAAAACTCTCATCAAAGGATTTAGCATTAAAAATGCCTGACCAGTCTGGGGAGCTGAGAGTTGTTCGAAAGTATGATACATTTAGATCAGAGAAATTTCTAGTTGAATATTTTTTAAGTTTAGGTGTTACAAAAAAGCTAAACGTAGATATGATAGGAAAGTGATCAGAGATTTGCTCATCAATAACCCCAGTGCTAACATCCTTGAGGTCAACATTTGTAAGAATATTATCAATCAAAGTTTAATCAATCAATTTGTCAATCAGTCGATTTATCAATCAATTTTTTAGTTGTTAAGTTAATTAAGTTTAATCAATCAATCAATCAATTAAATCAATCAATTAAATAGATTCTAATGTCCTGAAATAACACTGTGGTTTTTTCTCTTCTGAAACGTCAATATGAAATATGGCACGGCTAAAAGGGCAGTTAAATCTGAGAAAATACGTATGCTCGAACGTTCGCAGTGCAAAATCCAGGAAGATATTGCTGTGAATATGAATACTTAGTCTCTTGGTTTCAAGCTTTATCATCACCGCCATTCAGTAAACTTTTGTATTACAATGCGGAAGTATTAATGCATTGATATGTCACTGTACATGGGTACTAGATGATCTATTAAAAAATTCTTGCACTATAAGGAAAATAAAATTACAGTGTTTTTTTTAATTTCCTTGAAATGGCTGCAATTTGTGGATATCCTTAACAAATGTCTGGATCTTAGTTTTTGATGGCTCATTAGGCACTAAATAGAATTAGAATGAAGGAAAATGGCTGGTAATATTTGTTTTATTTCTGGATTGTGGTGCATTAATGTTTATCACTACTTACAGTTGATAATGCTGGCTCCAAACGAACAGCTGGAAATGTGATACTCTACAATGAGAGCATGGGCACTTTGGAAAAGCTTTCAATCCTCAAGGCTTGGGCAGAGGTGTATATTGTGGCTGTGAAGGGAGCAGGTGATAGAGGGGGTGATGGTTTGCTGGCACTGGTGCAACCAGAGCTGGGTGCACTGTGGGACCACTGGATGGCAAGCCTCCGTGATCATGCCCTCCTTTCTCTTCCTCCTGGTAAGATTATTCTTCTCTATCTCTAAATCACTATGCAGTACTTCTTTTGTCATGAAATTGCTTGCACTTTAGGCCTCTCATAGATAATACCATATTTGTTCACATTTATGGTGGTGTCTTTTACTTTCCTGGACTTCCAAAAAAAATGGTTTTTTTTTTTAAACTTTGTTACTCTAACATTGGTCCATGTTGAAAAGACTTGGTTAACAGAGTATTATTTGCACTGTTTATGTGTATTGAATTGAGGACAAAAATACTATGTAAAATCTTATTGGATGTATCGTATGCCATTATATTTTGAAAACTGTAAACGGTGGAACATAAATAGCATATTCAGCAAAGTAAACTAGGTAACTACTTGTAAAAGCAGACCTAAATGCATATATTTAGAGCAGTTGGAGGATATTCTTATAGCATGGTTGGAGAAGCTAATAAGGATTCTTAAAGCATGTAGTCGTGTGCATTCGATGAAATTTTTCTTTTTTTTTTATTAAAAACTAAGGTATGTATAAGAAGTAGCATTAGCCTTGACTTAGTAGAATTATCTCTTGAAGGGATAGGTAAAGAGAATCTTGACATTCAAGTGGGCTAGTGGAATTGCAAAGTGACACATTTCTATCATAAGAGACTGAATAATAGTAATAATAAATTTATTGAGCCCAGGACAATAGTACATGTGTAGGACAAGTCATAAAAATACATACAACACATTACATAGCCAGAAATTCACTAACAGAATAGAAGGCATTAGAGAGTAAATATCTTTTTAATATAGCTTTAGTATGCTGAGAGACAGTGCACGCCTTTGATATTGGCAGGCAAGTGGTTATAGGATTTACAACCTACATACGATCGCCCCTTTGCGAACAAAGAAAGGGAGTATGACACAGTTCTGAAATCACTGGTCATGTTCATGATTTTTATAAATTTCTTGGGCTTTTTTGCATAAGGAGAAGATAAATGGGCATCCCAAACTTTTTCTAATGTTGCAAAATTTTGGAGCATGGAATATCTATGCACCAATATCACTGTACTGTGAATGCCAGAATGAATCCCCTTAAAAATAATCACAAGAGAGCCCTAACCAGCAGGGGCAATCCCAGAAATTTATTTCAGGGGGGGAGACTACCATTAAATTATGGCAATTTTCACTCATCCTAAAAAAACTATAAAATTGTCACATCATTACAGCTATATAATAATGACCATAATAATTACTATTTTACTTTTCAGATCAGTGATCGAAGTGTTTAAGGTCGTATTTGATAAATGCGTCTAGTTGTTAAAATTGTTTTTTAAATCCCAAAACTTTCGGGAGGGGATGTATCCCCTATGTCCCCCCCCTGGGATCGCCCCTGCTAACCCGTGAAGTAGTACCACCCATGATAGCCATGCTGGTGATGACCTTGCCTGTCAATCCAAAGGTCAAGGGCTTGCTTCCTGCCTAAGGTTAGATATATTATACTGGTTTTAGACTTGGAAACACAGTTGAACTCCAGCTGTTTGTGTACTCGTAGCTGGAGTATCGCCTCTAATTTTGCTTTAGCAATCATCAAGTGGATGAGGTTAGTGTGGTGGTTAAAGTACTGAGTTCATATCATGAGGCCAGATATGCAAGTCAATGATGTGGCAGAGGTCTATTATTGGAATCTGTGGCCTTGTGCCATGTGTGTAGGTGGGTACTTAAATTGTCGTACTCTTTCAGTTGGATGGAAAGTTGAACTCTGAACCCCTTGGTGCCTTTGCCATGAGCTAGTTAATGCCAAATTTCTCTCCACCCCTACTCCATTTCTCACGTAGTTTGTCCCTTACTCTCTCCCCATCCTTTCTCCATGAGCATTAGTTACATCAATTGTTGATTGTCTCTCCAAAATAACCAATCCACCTGCAATCATCATTGAGCCTTGAAGTATGAAAACTATACTCTGGAGGCCATATAGGGAGTAGAGGTTAGGGATGGATCATTATTAATGTTCTTTGCCTTTCTATTTTCATAGAGTTTGGTAGTCAACTTCCTCATGATGGTGGATCATTTTACACGAGTGATACTGCTGAAGCATCCCGAGCCCATTACGCGTCATGTTGGCCTCCAATTCTGCATGCTGCTGCACTGGGGCTAGAAGCAACCAAGGAGGACAAGAACACCTCTGGGAAAATGAAGAAGCTCGACCCTGAACATTTTCACTTACTCTTTGGTGAGTTGGACTTCTATGGGATTCAAGCATTAGCACTTGTTTGGATCATTGTGCTGAGGTCTATCAGATTTTGCTGAAAAGCATCTGGGCATCTGTGCTGGGCAACAGGGAAACATATTAACAAAAATATATTTAACCTTTGTTGATGTACAGTCACTTGTTAAAATATGGAAACTAGTGGTGAGGTCAGGTCTATGAAAATTATCGAGTCCATGGATTCGAGAGTCGACAGAATCCTTCCAAAAAAGATTTGATCGGCTTAGTGCCGAATAGTCACACCTTGTCTTCCTCCTCCCTTACTTCAACCAGTTGCGTTGGGGGAGAGGAAGGACATGACCTCTGGAGAGTGGGGGTTTTTATCATAAATCAAGATATGCCCACAAAACAACATATTGGCTGTGTTTGACCATTGCTGTGCACAGATTCCTTGAGAGTGGGGAGGGGGACTTCATAAAGGTCCCAAGAGTTGGAATTGGGGGTCTGCAGAGTCTGCTGGGGTCATCGCATCCTGACCTAGTATTGAGCGGGTGGGAGGAGGGGGTATACAAAGGGGCCTGATCTTCTGGAGGACTAGCACGGGGGGCTTTGGTGTGAGGGGGATGGCTCGTGCCCACCCATAGAGACACAGATGGTCACTTGAGGGAGAAATATGACCAGTGTGGGAGGAAAGGGAAGCGATTGATTAGTATGCCTCAAGTGAGAAAGAAAGGTGATGGGGGAGAGTAAGCGAGGTTTTGAAGCAGCGGAGATGGAAAGCTGGGTGAATTTTCCTGTTAGGGATTGCCGGGTGGGGAAAATGAATATGGGAATGGGCGGGCATTTCCATTTTACATTTCCTTAATTTCCAATCCATTCTGACAATCTCAGAAAAGGGAGTCGGTGAATAATAAGTCAAGAGGAATTATGAATGAATGTTCATTATAAATCAGTTCTTCTGTTGACAGAATCCCTTATTGACAGACAGACTGGGAGTCGACATCATAAATAATTTGGAATTGATGTAATATGTAGATGTTCTTATAGTGAAAATAAATGATCAGTTCATTACAAACTGAATGAAATTTCATCCTTTGATAACACATATTCGACTAGTATAGACAGACATCAGGGAGTTCAGCGCCACTGCTTGAAAATCATTTTCTCGTGCTTGAAAAGGAAGCCAAATATAACTCGGCATATGCATTTTTCCACCACAAAATTACATGATTCACTCATTTTGAAATCTAAACTACATTTATAATCTGTCCAAGTCATTTTTTCTTGTCATTTTTAAGTGACAACAGTAAGATATTCTTATATAGTGTTACGCCACGCACTTTAGCAGCATCAATTAGGTGTTTAAAAAAGTATTGGATTATCTTGTGATGAGACAATTAGCTAGCATTAGTGACAGCCTTTGTATAAAGGAAAGAATAAGAATTATGTGCTTTTAAGTGCCATTTTTTAAGCTATCGACACTTTTATCCCTAAGCACAGGCAGCGAGACTGCCGCAAGTTGGTCACTCTTACGCTCCATCTGAGCAGTTCATGCTGAGAAATAGCGGTCTGTTATCATTCTCAAAGCGGTTAATTGGCTAGAAATAAGTTGACACATAACGATATACCCTACTTGAAATAATACATATCATTCGTCATATTACATTGCATAACTATTTCTGTTAAAGACTTGGTGTAGTTGGCATTGAAAACTTTTCGGACACTCTTCCGCGTTTCCATTTTCGTAGATGACAGTTTCGACAGCATTTAGGCTGTCTTCTTCAGGTGAGAAGTCACTTCTGACCCGAAGACGACCAGCTGTAATACTGTCAAAACTGTCGTCTACAACAATGGAAACATGCTGAAGAGAGCCCAAAAGGCCTTCAATGCCATCTGAACGACTCCACGGAAGCCTTCGAGTTCACTTGGTGTAGTTGAAAATCGACGCACTCCTTTTTGCATTCTTAACCAACACGACTTATGTGGGTTCAAGAAAATGAATGTAATTTGCGGTAGGTTCCTCGCAGCACAATATTACTGAGTTTCAGAGGCTATTATTCATTTAATTTGTTGCTAAAGTGAATCTTATGTGGGGTAAGTTAGAATTTTTTGCATTAACATATCACTTTGACTGCCTATTCGTCACAACTTACTCAATAGCAGTCGGGCATTTTGTCATAAATTTATTTACTTGCGCCTTTAATTTACTTTTTCCTTGCTATTAGTTATGAACATACAAATCTTTATGTCAAGGATAACGCACTGTGTTTGGCAAGAATTGGTTTTCTCCTGGCCCTGTATATTTTTACAAATACAGAAGCCGATGGCAAATATCAATTTTCCTAAAAAGACACAGTGCTTCAATTGATCAACTGAAAGCTTAGTTTACTCCCTGTTCTCTTCGTCCTTTGAATTAAAATCCATAATCGTTTCTGTATACGGAGGAAGCAGACATTCCAATGCGTCTCGGGGGATGGTGTTGCTATTCTCCCGAGGCAGTTTTTGTTTTAATAGAAGCGGATCTGAAGGCTGAGGAAGTGGAGGTGCACCATGGTCTCTCCCTCTTCATTTTCTGGGTGTGAAGCTCTCTGTACCTTTTGCAGTCCTTATTCCTGGATACTTGCAATTCCTCGGTAAAGTAGCTCATTGAGAAGGGCATGGCATTTTTATGTCAGCACCATGAATGAGGATATTATATACTGTTACTGGAATTGGATACCAAGGATAAAAGTTTACAAAAATAGCTGCTGTATTCAAGTCGTATTCTGGAAAAGCATTTGCAATCACTGCTTAACCCATTAGTGCCCAGAGAAAGAAATTTTTGACAATTTTGGTCAAAATTTAGTATCTTTACCCCCAAAGGTGCCTTATTTTGGGAAAAATAATTTTTAAAATATTATGCTAGTGGAACAATGTTTTTTTTGCTGGCAACTTAAGTTGCCAATGTACAGTGGCCGTGTATTTTCGTTTACCCTGATAAATGATGCCATAATATATGAATTATTGAAAATTATAAATCATAAGCTTTTAAAATAGGGTTAGTGATGGATGATAAATAAAAATAATGAAGTACTGGCTTTCGTTTACAGTATTTTTTATTTTTTCTCAAATCACATATGTTATTGCATTTTTTTATTGACCAATGTCAACAATGAAATGCCTTGAAACACTCCGGATGAAGGGCACTCTGGCATTTTTTACATCGGTATATTGTTTGGTTTCCACACACCTTACATCTTCTATACATACTTTGTTTCACCGCAAACAATGATGTGATCCGTTTGGTCACTGTGAAGGTCTTCCATGGGACCATGTGAATGTGACTGTCTTTCCTTGGAACTGTAATGCCCCAATATATAAGTAACTAGTTCCCTCTGAAACTGTAGAAGAGATATATTGTGCCCCAATTTTCGGTATAACAGCCACCCCTGAGTGCACGATGCATCCAGTCCCCAAGCAAAAAATGCCCACCACTACTTTTTCGTCCTTATATTTGTGTGGTACTTGGCTAAAAATTGATCTTGCCAGTCCACACCACCCATATTCTCATTATATTTTGAGATAATTATTGGTATTGGAAGAGATATTCTCTTTTTTTCAATGGAAGAATATCTATTCACCAGCTTTGTCCCCATTTTAGAAATGCAGTTTGTCATTGCAGTGACCACAGCATTGTCATTCCACCTTGCTATTTGCAGTGAACCATTCAATACATATTCAAAGTCACCCCTCTTCTTCTTGCGGAAAAGATTTTTTTCGGTCAGTTGATAGATACTTTTCACCCTATTTTCTCAAAGTGTTCCTGTTCCTCCCAAGCCCTTTTCTGATAAGCATGTAAGCAGCTTTTCAGAAGTGAAAAAATTGTCAAAATAAAGCTTCGTTCCCTGATGTAAACTAACTTTATCACACAAACCCAGGACAACATCCGCTCCTTGACTTAGGTTCATTTTCGGAAGGTGTGTGTGAGACCCAGCATAAGGCTCTGCATGAAAAACATATCCAGAGGGATCAGCTATAGTCCATAATTTGAATCCGAACCTTATAGGTTTCCCACGGATGAACTGCTTGGATCCGTGCCTGCCGTAATAAGGTATCATTGTCTTATCAACAGAGCATCTGTCTCCTGGAAGTATTGCTTTGAAGTTTTTGTTTAATATTTCAAAATACGGCCGAATTTTGAACAGCCGGTCAGACCCATCAATCATGGTATTGTCAGCTAAATGTAGGTACTAGAGAATCATTTCAAATCTATTCCTGGCCATGGCATTTTGAACGATTTCCACCCCACAATTACTCCCTTTACTCCAATATAATCTTTTATTGGGTAACGTATGATAGCCCGACAAAAGCAAAATACCCACTACGCAGTACATCTCCTCTCGACTGACATCATAATTGTGCAAACCCTTCGATCCTGCATAAATACAAGATTGTCGTAGCAACAGATCGATAATATCAAGGCTGAAAAACATGGAGAAGGAATCAAAAGCACTATTCACAGACTGACCGAAAAAGTCTTCTGCAGTGGGCCCCAGCATTCGGAGAAGAGGAGGGAAATGAATACGTACCTTCTTTGGGTTACGCTTCCAAGGACTCTCTTCAACAACTGCACAATCAGTTTTCCTACGTCTTTTCCGACATTTGGACGCATCGAATGTAGTAGATGGGCCATTGTCTTCATCGTCTACACCGTAAGAATCCTCCGTGAATGCCTCATTTGCCAAAATAACCCGCAGAAGATGCGTCGTGTCACCTGTCACCTCACTATCTGACACATCTGAATCTTCATCGGTGACGACATCTGGCCCTTCCAAAGGTAGCGTAAATATAATTGTCTTGTGCCCCAAATCCTTGTCCGAGTTTTCCAGCAATTCAATGAGCTCGTTCACCGAATACATCTGAGAAGACCTAGCGCATAAATTAGAAAAAATTAAATCCGGCACGATAAAGTTATATTATTCCACTTTAAAAGTCATCATAAGACACTACAGTAGTTACATTTCAATTTTTGGCAAAGGAATAAATCTCACCGGAGAAAATTACGCTAGCCACCAAAAGACACAGCGAATGCCCAGTGGCAACTTCAGTTGCCAGCAAAGTTCCGCCTTGTATAAATCACAAGTACAATACACGGAAAGTGAAATTTTTTCCAAGTGGCATTTCACATATGTTGCGTATGCATGTACCACAACAATATTCATAATTATGCTGAATGTATCACGAGAAGCTCGAGTGAACACTTCAATGTCAAGCTCGAAAATGACCACCGGTGTGCCCTTCACAGACTCTCTTTCATAGGTACCGTTAGGTTTTATGGCAGGGTAAAACCCCGACCGTGCTCGACAAAGGAGAGGGTAGAGAGCATAGAAAGAAAAGAATCGGGAGCGTACAAAGCATATTGGGGGAGAATGGAATTTTTAAAAAGGTGGAAAATTTTTGGCAACTCAGGTTGCCAATGGGCACTAATGGGTTAATTTGAGAAAAAAGCTCTATTTTTACACTTTTGGTTATTTCAGCCGATTTCTCAGTCTCTTGATAAAACCTACGAACAGAATTAGCATCATTTGTACTTCCAAAATTTTGCTTTGGACAATCAACCATAGAACCCAAGCATTCTTTAAACTCCTTTTTTATTTTCTTGGTGCTTTCCTCAAGCTCATTTTTTGCGAATTAGCAATGCACCGATTTCCCAGCTCCAACTTGTAACCAATATGAAGTAGTTATTTGAACTAACGAATCCATCGATGAAGGGGAGAAGTATCAAAAGAGAAACTCACAATTGATATTTCTTCTAACAATTTCGTCACTACTATTCATTTGATGAGGCATGAGTCCACGAGTGGAGCATCTCCCTGATGATGCAGTATCTCTTACATATTTAAATATCTTTCTCGGGCTTCACACCGGGTAATGTTTTCATAATCCGCCGACGTTTTGGAAAACGACTTGTTTTCCATTTTCAAGGCATGTGTTATTTCCGCCATGACCACTATAACACGTGTTATAATGTGTTATAGTGGTCACGGCAGAAATAACACGTGCCTTAAAAATGGAAAACAAGTCGTTTTCCGAAACGTCGGCGGATTATTAAAACATTACCCGGTGTGAAGCCTGAGAAAGATATTTAAATATAATACTCCGGGAAAATCTTAAATCATTTATCTCTTACATTATTAATTATATATTCTTGCCTTTTACCATTGTGGAAAGTAGTTGATACCTTACTACCATGTTGGTATCAGCAACAGTAAACACTTAATGTGTCATTCTGATTATTAAACTGATAAATTTCTTTGTTTTTAATAATTTTCTTAATTAGGTATATTTTCATCCACCTTAAAATAATATAATTTAAGTGGTCAACATAGCCGTGGTGAAGAAGGACGATTTATTTTCACAAACCTATTTAAGTCGCATTCGTTAAGAATACAAATGGAGGTGTGTCGATTTTCAACTACACCAAGTCTTTAACAGAAATAGTTATACAATGTAATATGCCATATGATATTTATTATTTCATGTAGGGTTTATCTTTATGAGTTAACTAGACTCTAGCCAGTTAACCGCTTTAAGAATGTTAATAGGCCACTACTTCTCAGCACGAACTGCTCGGATGGAGTGTAAGAATGAGCAACTTGCAGCAGCACCGCTGCTCGTGCTTCGGGATAAAAGTGTCGATAGCTTAAAAAATGGCACTTAAAGCATGTAATTCTATTCCTTCCTTTAAACAAAAGCAAAAAAAGGCACCTCCGTCTTCAAATTTAAATATTTCTTTTGTGCTCCGAGATTCGCTGTGCAGTAAAGAAATGATAACTGCAAGTAACATTATTGTTCACATATTTTCATTTACCACAGTTTATCTTACGTAAGATAGGAATGAATTGTAACAGAATATAATAAAAAGCTTGCATCATTTATGACTTACCGCACCTTTTAGTACCTCCTTACTCACTGCCTAATCCTTTTCTTTCTTGTTTCTATGCATTGGGTAGTTCTTACCATTTATCTCCTCATTGTAATCAGGCGAACTCAACTACCCCATGGTGGGTAGGCAATCATCAGCACATTCTTTCTTCGGAAAACCCCCCCCGAAATCAAAGTCTGGCTGAGCGCCTGGTCTTTGCAACCTGTAGATATGTCTCTCTTGATGACCATTTCAGCCCACTGATTTTTTGTTATTAGGGAGTTTTTATTTTTAATTCAGACATTTAATGGTTGATGGCAGATGTGAGTAATACTACTAATCTTGTCTTCTTCATCTCTAATGTAAGACTTTCTTTTCTTCTTCATCCTAACACTTCAAATGTAAGCCTGGATGAAAATTTAGCAAAACAAACCCTGAGTATCCATATGCATAAATATTCTCTTGTCTTACCCATTTGAACTTGACATCAATTTCTCTGTTTAATCTTCAATGGCAAAAAAATATCTCTTAATGTTGTTGCACTGTTGGAGCCATACTGATTATAGCAGACTTTTATTGTACTCAACAATAATGGAATTTGGCCAACTTTTATCTAGATGAAAATTTGAAATAAAGTGAAATGGTCGCCTTATTAAATCCAGTACTCTCTTTATTGCATTAGGTATCTGTATGGAGTCGCTATGTGGGCCACGTTCTTCATCGGAGCCAAAGCAGTCAGTGATGACATGTCTCTATGCCCTACAAACCCTGTTATCATCACCCTCTGGTCGTTCCTTTCTGATTCCCCTCAATTCCCCTCATTCTAGTCCAACTAGTTCTGTGATTTCTCAGCCTGCAGCAAATCAACATTCCAGCCAACACATTCTTCCAGACAAGTCACTTGCAATTGAACTTTGCAATGTTTTACACAGGTAAGTGAATTACCTTCTTTCCCATGAAATTTGGAATTCAGTGCTCTGAAACTTGAGTAATAATATGTAGTATTTTTTTGCACCATTGCAAAGTATAATTTTGTGGGATTCATCAAGAGGGAGAATTTTTTTGAACAAGAATTTACTGCAGTTTAGATCTTAAAGTATGATAGATAAAATATGATGAGCTACAGCTGAAAACTTAAGGAAATGGTTAATTATTGAAGACATTTATTTTAAGTGGACAAATGAAGTTCCAATACTTAAAACACAACATGCATATGAGGAATTCTCCAATGCTAAAAACTCATAAGTATTGTAATCTGTAAGGAAAAAGATTGCCCCCCTCCAGAAACGATAACACCCAAAGGGCTACATTGTGCTGAGGCATATATGCTGACTTGGTGTAATAATTACAGCCACATATGCTGACTTGGTGTAATAAAATAAATCAACAAACAAATGAAAGTCAACTAGCACGTAATTAGAGCTTAAATTGTTTTTGGGGCGAAATTCACGACGACACAGCAGTCAAGAGAAAATAATTAAATATCCTGATGTTTCACACTCTTTAACTGATTAGTAATAAACAACTACTTACCGATTCGTTTCTGATGAGTAATATAATCATTAATAACAGGAAATATGAACTGTAAGTTACAATAAATGTTATTGTCGCCATCATACGGTATGTCACCATGAAGTTTCGTTATGATACATATTACATTGTAATACCATTAATAGTGATTCAATAAAGATAAAATCAACTAACCATGATATCTTGAAGTGTAAGGTTTATTAATAACTACCATTTAGAGCTCATTCTGTAAGAAATACATTGAAATAAACTATTATATCTAATGATGTTAGGTGAACCCGAAAACTCACATTCGCTTGGGATCTTTTAAGGTAAGTTGTGACATTAAATTACTTTCCAGCTCATATTCAATAATTTGTATTTACCCAAAAACATTGCTCTCACTTTTGAATTGGAAATATTGCAAGGTGCACGCCCCAAATGTATCGTGATCATCAAAATACGAGTTATGAATGGTCTTGATTAGGCCCGCCATTCTTTTGGACTAGTAGAAGTCATTGGTTAGGTATATCTGAGTAAATCTGAGTATATCTGAGTAACCTTGTGAAAATGGTCACGTGACTTGTAACTTGTAGACTTGTAGCTCAGAGGAACAGCCCCCTGATATAGCATAAAAGAATGTACACCACATTGGGTGCGGTGCATGATGGAGGGGAGTAAGAGGGGAGGTGGAAGGAGTAGAATCTGGGTGGGAGGGGTTTAGAAATGAGGTGGGGGCTGGTCTTGCATCCAGGGCGACCACAGGGGCTGCGAAGAATGTTAGAAAAAATGGGAGGATTTAGATTTAGAGAGAGGGGTACTTGGGGGAAGATTTGGGTGGTAGTGACGTTGTCGGAGATAAGAGGATTAAGGCTTTTGATGACACATTTGACTGAATGGACACCCGGGAAGTATGTGGTACAGAGGGAGAGGTTGAAATTGTTAGTTCTAGGAGGTGAGATGGAATGATAGGAATGCTTGAGGATTTTTTTCTCAAGGAGGGATTCGGGATAGCCTCGTTGGCGAAGGGATAGGTGTAAGTTAGTGAGGAATTTATCGAGGGAGTTGGAATTGTTGCAGATGCGGTGGCCCCTGATGGGAAGGGAGTAGGGAATAATAATACATAATATCTTTATTCATCTATTGCACAATAAGCATTGTGGTAAATATCGTCAGTCATGATACACTGCTTGTAAGGATACAGAAAGAAGACAAAACACTGAATACAAAACACCAATATACAATTAGAAGCATATCGTGGAGAAGTCAATTTCAAAGTATTCCTCCAGTGAGTATAATGGTTTAGATAAATGCCATTTCTTTAGGGCTTTATGGAAAACTTTGTTGCCTACCATGTGTTACCTGACCTACAACTGAGATGGGCAGCATATTGAAACACTTGATAGCCAAAGTTTCGTAATTAAAAGATTTAGCCAGTGAGGCATAACTAGTTTGTGATTGGCTCTAGTGTCATGGTTATGTACATCAGCCCTTATTGAGTACATTTGCAGATTTTCCTTAATGAGCAACAGAATATGAAATATATAAAGGCTGTGTTAGAGATGGGCACCGTCTTGATTTTGATCGGTGGCTGAAGGGGAAATAAAGCCAGCGGCGGCAGCATGACGGTGTGAACTCAGAGCGTTTGATCGGCAGCGACGCGGCATAGTCAGCATGGCGGAAAATAGTGAATAACTGGAAAATCTTAATTCTTGAACCAATATTGCAGCCTTTTGAAGTGTGTTTTTGAGATCATAAATATTCTATAGAATGCTCCAGAGGTGTTGAATTTCAGTTTAAAGATTTGTCTGTCAGTTTACTTAGATAATGAATGTGATGGAAATTTTCAGTCTTAGACTGTAGTATTGGTGAGAAAATTTAAATTTTTATAATTTCTAATGTTTACAATTTGAAGATCTTTACTTCAAAATATGTGATGAAGGTGCATCCTGTAAGAGTAAAATGTTCTCCTGTCATACCTTTTAACAGGCTTGTCCTGACCCGTGAGTGGCCTGAAGTGCATGCTTTAGCTATGGAAGTTGTGGGCAGTATCCTGAAAGCTTGTCTTGAAGCACAAGAAACGTACAAGAGAAAAATTCTTAAAGGTAAATCTTGCTTTGTATATTTTTTCTTCTCATGTTGTTTTTTCTTCTTTTTTTATTTCAGTGTCATTCTCTGTCTTTTTCTGATAAAAACCTCTCTCCCCCTATCACTCCTACTGAAAGGGCTTCCATTGTTTGAATGGTGTTTATTGAGCTCTGTTCTTGCATTGAGCCACGTGCAGAGTAATTATGATTGCATATCTGACATTGGTGATTGGATGGCTCTATGTCATATGAAGACTTTTCCCATGCCACATTTGGTATATGCTAGAAAGCCTTAGAGAAAGTATGGCACAGAAACCAAGGCCAAAAATTCCTCACATTGGATTGATTGATTGAATTATCCTTTTCTTTTGATTATCTGATTGGGCATTTCCCTCCATTAGCTCTG
The DNA here is from genome assembly GCA_963169105.1 of Ceriagrion tenellum. NCBI lineage: Eukaryota > Metazoa > Arthropoda > Insecta > Odonata > Coenagrionidae > Ceriagrion > Ceriagrion tenellum. The sequence goes on from OY720636.1 coordinate 154,931,646, forward strand.
ATAATCAGCACTTTACTTTTAAATTGCAGTATAGGCTTGGAATGGGAACTTAGGCCCAAGGAATGGACTTACATCGTTTGTTAAATAATCTGTATAACCTGATTACCTTGACTTTTTTATCCCAGCCTCTTCACTAGTCATTAACGACTACTACTGTAAATGCATTTTGCAATATATTTACGGTGGATTCATTATATCCTTTGCAGTGATTTTATTTTTCTTTCGCCTCATTAAAATTCAGTTGGCTCTATTTTATAGGTTGAGATATGTTAGTTATAGAAAAATAAACTTCGATTGATTATGTTTCATATTTTTTTTAGTGTCAGTTGATTTAAGATGTTCAAAGTAATTTATGCATCCGAGACCAATCCTCCGTAATGACTGTTAATAGTTTTTTAGATCAAAGTTTTAATGTTGATGTGCAAATGTTTTAATGGGTAAAAAAATCAGATGTCCACATATAATGAAATTAGTCTTAATTTGATTTAATGGGCAATGGTATTTGTGTCTTGGCTGTGTTGAATTCATTTTGTGACAATCAAATACATGACATTTTACTAATTCAGTTTTTTAAACTGTTTTCTCTGTTTTCCTCTGAGAGCGCAATAAATGTCAGCAGAGTTGCTCAAAAGGACTCGGTTGGCTATTTGATTGACATGGTTGATGCATGCATACTGTAAATTCTTTTTGGGAATTTCTTTGGGTTTATTAGTTAAAAAGTACCAATTTTTCAAGAGACAATTCATCCATCATTGTTGTTATGTTTAGAAAGAAAACTATTTTATGTCCGGGTGTTGAGACATTTATTGTCAACGGCAATTACATGATGATACAAGTACACTGAACACAGGCTAGGATCAACCTTGCGAGTAACCATGACAGAACGAGACTGACTGCCTCGCCAACTTGCGAGATGGGAAGAGACCGCAGTCGCTGTCCCGTGCTCAGCTTGGGGAATCCCTGCACATGCGCACTTCAGCACTCACACACACTTCACTTGATACACACTTCGACCATATACACATCGTTCCCTTTCCCCTCACAAGGACACAGACATCACTCACGTAAACATTCAATACAACACAATATGACAATTCACGTCACTCAGGGTGAGTAGCGATCTGGAGCCCTTCTAATTCTTGTAGATCTTCGAATTATTTCTTCAGGATTATTTGCAGAAAATGTGATTTTTCTCTCCGGTATGTACCACCAATTATGTGTCTGTATGACAGTGGGATGTTCATGATCAGATAAGAGACTTTTTCTTAACTGATTTACATGCACATATCTTATACAATTTTTCACTATTACTAAATAAGTTACATTACTAATTTTTTTCTTTACTCTGCCTGGAATCCAATGTAGACCTCTTTTAACAATATTTTTTACCAATAACTTTTCATTTTCAACAAAGGTAAGCTTAATTGATTGACTCTTACTAGGTGTGAACTTTCTTACAATTGGTTTTAAGGCACCCAATGGTGTACGAGGCTTAAAGCTAAATATCAGCTCTGCTGGACTGCGATTTGTAACTGAGCATGGTGTGTTCCTGTAGGTTGTTAAACACTTCTCTAAGCGGTCCTTTACATTCTTATCTTGTGAGGGAAAACTTGACAAGGGAGACTTCACTAGCATTTTCTTAATAGTTTGAACTGCTCTCTCTGCTAACCCACTTGATGCTGGATTATATGGCAGTGAATGCAACAATTCGATACTGTGATTTTGACTATAGGATTTAAACTCTTTAGCATTAAATGTTGGACCGTTATCTGCAACAAGGGTCTCTGGATTCCCAAACCTTAAAAAAGAGGCTTGTAGGCGCTCAATTACCTTTGAAGCTGTAGTTACAGGCATTATCCAACCTTCAATCCACCTAGAGTAACTATCAACTAGTAATAAGATCTTAACGTTTTGAATTTCCAAAAAGTGCACATAAAATCTTTGCCATGCCCCATCAGGCTTAGGCCAACCCTCAAATAATTTACCTTTTTTATCATTTTTTGTGCTTTGGCAAACCAAACATGTTTTGATCGACTTTTCAATGTCCTGTTCTAAGGAAGGCCACCAAACATGGGATCTGGCAAGCATTTTAGACTGAACCACCCCTGGGTGCTCTTCGTGAATGAGCTGAACTTTTTCTTTCTGTAGTCTCTCTGTAGTCTCTCTGTAGAACACTTTACTCTGTCGTCTTTGTGGTATTACTACTCTTTGCCTGATAAGAACACAACCTTTCTCCACCGATAACTCCTTTCTACGTTTCCAATACGGTTTCATCTCCTCCCCCTCTACTTGTGGCCACCCAGACTTAATATACTGGCATATAGACAATAACAATTCATCTTTACTTGTTTCTTGTTCAATATCCTGACTAGACAATGGACCACCATTCATATTAATTGTACATAACTCCTCATTAACAAGTGTAGGTAATGGTAAACGAGATAAGGCATATGCATTTCCTATCTCCCTTCCCTTTTTATACTATATGTTATATTGATAGGCCGACAAGACTATTGCCCATCGTTGAAGTCTAGCTGCTGCAACAATGGGAATACTCTTAGTGGGATTAAATATGGTCTTAGTGGTGCATGATCAGTAATGAGAGGAAACTTTTGACCGTACGAATACTTATGAAATTTCTTAACTGCGAACACAATAGCTAGTGTTTCCCTTTCGATTTGTGAATAGTTTTGTTGTGCCTTGGTGAGAATACTAGAAGCAAAAAGAACAGGTTTTTCACATCCATTTAAAATTTGGCTTAGAACTGCTCCTACCCCATAACTTGAGCTATCACAAGAAACCACAATTGGTAGCATTGGATTGAATGGTAACAGAGCAGTACAGTTACAAAGCACTTGCTTAGCCTTAAGATAAGCATCTTCACACTCTGCTGTCCAATTCCAAATCTGATTTGCATGAGTTAGTTTATATAATGGATGCAATAGTGTGAAAGACATAGAAATAAAACTATCGTAATCATTAATAAGTCCCAAAAAGGACTTAAGTTGAGAAACATTAGTAGGTACTGGAGCCTTAACAATAGCCTCTAATTTTTCTTCACTTTAATGGATACCTGAACCATCAATTACATGACCTAAAAAATTTACAGATGAACAAAAAAATGGGCACTTCTCAAGATTAATTTTCACATTATGTTTGTTCAGTTGTTCCAGTACCACAAAAACATTTTTTCACAAACTTTCACACTTTCACCACAAATCAAAACATCATCCAAGTAACATGAAACCTTAGTGAGACCTCTAAGTATTGACTCCATAAATGACTGAAAAATACTTGGTGCTGAAGCAACCCCATTACATAAATGATTAAATTGATAAAGACCTTTGTGAGTATTTATTGTTAGTCATGGGCGACTAGCATTCCCCACTACCAACTGCTGATAGGCCTCTGACAAATCTATAAAAGAGAAAAACTTACCCCCACTTCAAATAGAAAATACATCCTCCACACGAGGCAATGGATATTTGTCCACAAGCAGACAAGGATTATCAGTACCTTTTAAGTCTGCACAAAGGCAAATTTTACAATTTTTTTGGGTACTACTAGTACTGGTGACGCCCAGTCACTGTACTTGACAGAAGAAATAATACCCTTCTTTTCCATTTGGTCAAGCTCCTGCTCCACTGTTGCCCTAAGTGCATAAGGCACTTGATAAGCCCTGCGGAAAACTGGTTTAGAGTTTTCCTTAAGACTTAAAGTCGCTTCAAACCCCTCAATGGATTCATTTTGATCAGTCCACAACACATTTGGAAACTTGGCCTTAATAGTTTCAAGAATTAAATCAATTTTGTCAATATTTCCATGCAAGGAATTAATATTTAATGACTGTATAAAGGTCTTCTTCCACTCTGGGAACAACACATCCAGCCATGATCGACCAAGCAAACATTATCAACCTTGTTTTGTACTACTAATAGTTTTAAATTACTTTCTTGACCAACCTTTGGAATATTTACAACCATTTCGCCCATGACATGTATTTTCTCTCCATTGACTGTACTTACATTTATACTGACTGGCTTCAACACTAATTTAGGAAACTTTGACTTAAATTCATTCTGTGGCATGATAGTTACAGCTGCCCCAGTATCAACTTCAAATTTTACATAACATTCATTTACCTTGATGGTGACATACAACGTTATCTCTAAGGTTCAGCACATCTATCGTCTCCTCAACGTCCTCCTTAACCAACCCTTATACTATGGACCTGTGACACATCTTAGATATGTGCCCCACAGCACTGCAGATGAAGCATTTCCAGTTCGCTGCTGGACAGGTTGATGGGTTGTGTAGCCTCCCACAGCGATGACACGGCTTGGTCCACGTTGACCTCGGTCGCCAACTCCGTCGCGTTGACTCGAGTGGACCTCCCCTCTGCTCGGTAGTTCTCAGCTCGCTTCGAGGGTCTGGATACCTCTGCTGTTGGTTGAATAGGTGGGCTCCTCCCCGAGACTGCCATCGCCCACGTTGTCCACTGACGACCCCGCCTGGCTTGGGTCGAATGGCTCCCAAATCTCCCGCACAAAGATTTGACATCTGTCTCATGACTGCATTTATCTCCGTCCTCCGCAATTCTTCACTCTGAGCATTTACTAGTCCCATACTTCTCACAATTTCAAAAGCCCTTTCAAACGTGAGGTCACTTTCAACTAATAACCAACGTCTTATGCTGCCATCTGCCAACCCCACTACAAATTGATCCCTTAAGGCATCAGCCAAAAAGTTACCATAATCACATCCGTTTGCGATTTGTTTCAGTGCCATAAAAAAGTCTGTTACGGACTCGCCCTCTTTTTGGGTACAGTGGTGAAACTTATATCGTTCTCCCGAAACAAGTTTACGAGGAGAATAAATCCCCCGCAAAATCTCCGTCAGTTCTACATACTTTTTTTCTGCTGGTGGCATAGGAAAACACGTGTCTTTAAGTTGACCGTAAGCTTCTGATCCTACATGTGCAATTAGAATGCACACCTTGAGTTGGTCTTTCACTCTGTGAACTTTGAACATAGACTCTAATCTATCCAGATAGTTCTGCAATAGTTCCGATCTCGGCACAAATAGCGGAAAATTAAACCATGCCATGATCGACGAATTTGACTCACCACATTCAGCACAAGAGTTTTTATCCTCTTTGCCAGAATGTTACGTTTAGAAAGAAAACTATTTTAGGTCCGGGTGTCAAGAGATTTGTTGTCGGCAGACAATTACATGATGATACAAGTACACAGAACACAGGCTAGGATCAACCTTGCGAGTAACCATAACAGAACGAGACTGCACTGCGGCACTTACACACACTTCCCTTGATACACACTTCGACCATATACCCATCAATTGTCAGGGTTTTTACCAATTAATTCTGTGAAGTTTCCTTGAAGAATATATGCTAAGCATTTGCTGGGATTGCATTTCACCTATTTTTTCACCTATTTAAATTACAGCAGCCCATTCCCCTAGATTGCACCATATTTGGTTATCCCCAGTATAGTATCAGAACATGTTTTACTCGTGTGAAGATGACATCAAGTAGCTTTTTTGTATCTCTCAACCTTATTGCATATACCCCATGTGGTGCCTCGTGAGGTAGGTTTTGGAGCCTCTTCTCTGTCACATAATAACTAAGGATGAGTTGAATACTAATGTCGATTCTCGATTCCACCGATTCTCAGGATTAGAATCGGTATCGAGAATCGATCGCCTAAAGTCAGTTCCGATTCCATCGATTCCAGATTTTTTAGAGAGATATATGAAATTTGATCTTTCAAATCAAATTTCATTTATCACATCATATTGGTCTTAGTAATTTTGGGTGTAGACTATCAATTGTACTTTTTATCTACCTGAATTAGCTGAGAATATGTTCGCTATTTGTTAATAAATATAGTTTTTGAGAGACTTTGTTGCCCTTGTTATTTATTTTCAGCCAATACTTGAATTAAAATAATAGTCGTACGCTACTGGTATATCAATATCCCACCTGTTATTAGGGCTAAGAATCGATGGAATCGGAATCTAGAATCGGGAATCGTTTTGAAAGAATCGCAATCAGAATTGAGAAAAAGTGGAATTGACTCATCCATAATTATCACATGAAATATTGAAAATTCAAAATGAGTGATGTTTTAATTCTAATTATTTTACCAAAGTTAGCTGTATTTTTTGATTAATTGATTTCACCAATTAGCTAGAATTGAGTTGAATTGATTGAATTCACTTCCCATTTCACCCTTTATGCTCAGATTATTTGTGATCCTTTAACGGTTGTAATTCATAATAATTTTACTCTCCTAGATAAGCCTTAAAGAAAATTCTTCATTTATGCATGCACATATCTGTGCTTTTGTTCTTAAAGCGTTAAATTTGTGTCAATTTTTCTTTTCAAAGAAATCTCCCCGGCTAATCAAACTAGGGAAGAGATTGTTGGTTTACCTCCCGATGTTGATGGCGAGGTTGATGTCGCTCCAGGACAGTCTCTCGCATTTGCTCTCCTCGAAGTTTGCCTCTGTCTGCTACTGCGCTACTACCCCCATTTGGCTCCAAACTCTCCAGATGTCCCCCCTGCAACCACGCCTCACCCCAGCTCCTCAGGCAGTGCTGCTCAAGATGCTCATCCAGTGTCCAATGCATTGGATGCCTTGCGACAAATCCCACGCCTCTGCTCTCACCAAGGTGAGTTTTGAATGGACTGGCAATGGTGCTCATTGTAGCCTGGATTGACTTTCAATCAAAGGTCTCCTTGTAGGTCATGCAATGTGTCCGCTTATTTTGGTTTCCCACCTCATTTATGAATTTTATAGGTGACAGTTTTGCCCATGTGTTAATAGGTGATCAAAATGAGCCAAAACATGAGCAAAATTGTTGGCACAAAATATCGAGGAACTTGGTGAAAATCTTACAATGCAGATATCATAACCTGGAATTTTATAGAGGGTGAAAAAGCCAAGAAATATTTTACTCAATGTATCCTGAATTTTACTGAATGTCGGATTTCATTTAGGAATGAATGGTCTGATTCATAGGATTTATCATGCTGTGGTGAATAAATCATTGTCTCTACTTGCTACATGGTTGCTTGAAAAAATGTCATAGCTGAAGATATGAAGTATGAGCATTATGGTGGCAGTTGTTTCAATATTTGAGAAACAATGGAATTCGTTTTGCTTAAACGATAAATTTGGTGGGAAAACTCATTTGTTTCGGCCTAATAGCTGCTGGACTAATTGTAGAGGTGTACCATGGGTTAAAGGTCAGCAAGTCGGAGAAGACAGATTGAAATGATGGCTAAAAAAGTAATAAATGTTTTGGTATTTAATGTTTTGGCTAAGTGCTTTCCTGCTTATTTACCTCTTTAGTGAAATTATTTTCATTCAGTTCTTGTGGTTGTTCATTTAAATTTGCCATTCATTCAGAAAATAAGAATTCATTGTTGGAACCGCATATCGAGAACCGGGAACCGATGGGGGAGAACCGGACCGGTATCGAGAACCGGAAAAATTTAAGAACCAACTCATCCTTAGAATATACACATATCAAGTTTCAAACGTACAATTTTGAGACCTTGATTTGACATCGTCCATGTAACTGAATGAGCAATAAATATTCTTGGTGCAGACTGAGCTACAGCTGAACAATTTGGACCTTTTTTAACAAAATGTGTGTAAAGTACAGAAGTTTTTTTCTTCCTTATCTCTAGTATGACATCTTTTGTTGGTTAGGAGTAAAATGCACTTGCATGTATAAAGATATATCTGTGAATACTAATGATTCCCTTCCGGGCACATACTGGTCTTATGTTCCTCTAGGATTTTAGCCATGATAACAATGACCTGGAATTGGAGGAAAAAATGAGCACATGTTGGGTTATTTCTTAATTGTAATGCAAAACAGATTCAGTCATCAAGCAAAAGTGATGCATAGCCATTTGCATGTTGTCAATTTCTTTTAAGGTGCTCTAATGGTGGTGAATTGCTGTCTAATGTACTCTCATTTTCCAGGTGCTATTGTAGTGCTTCCTACAATACTTTATTTGGCAACTGGAGTCCTTGGAGAAGGTGGAGAAACTTCTCAAGCTTGTTTGCAATGTTTGGACTCTTTATGTTGTGATCCTCACGGAGTTGACTCTCACTCGGCCAAAGAATGGAGCCGCCTCTTGCTGAGTGCCCTAGCTAAAGTTCTTGACCTGATTTCCTCAGCTGGTAATCTCTTAACTTTTCATTATTCTATGTCTGAATTGTATTATTACCTAGTGGATGAAAGTCATATGGATTTTCAGAGTCTTAGACTTCATGAACCGGGGTCACTAGAGTAAAATTCTGGTTCTTAATATGGATTCAGTTATTGTGGTGGTTGGAAAGCAGGTTTCCTAATGTTGCTCAAGAATCTTTGCCTGCCTGTTCTTAATAGGTAAAGGAACTTAAAAAGCAAGTAAGAAAGGCAAAGAAACTTAAACGGCAAGTAACTTTTTCCATAAGTTATCAGTGGATAAAAGTGGTTTTGCCAGTCATCTGTTTGAGAGACTTAAAAACTGGAAATCATTAATCTCCCAAAAATTGAAAAATAAACTTTCCATTTTTTGGTGACCTGAGGACCATCCCAGTCCATGTGTGTGATTTTTTCACTGTGATTTTCACTTAAGAAGGTGATTAGTCTCTGGAATTCTGGAGGTGATGGGGAAAGATTGAATGAACTTAGTAAATGGTTAGTGCTTGGATATGCTTGGGACTATGATGAAGATTAAAGGCTGATCATAGATGTAGAATTATTGTTGCATCTCAAATGTTAGCGAAGAGTTTCTTTTTTAATCAAACAGAGGTTCAGCAAATGTCATTTGTCTTCCACAGGATTGTCTGACAAGACTAAAGGCAGTGAATACCTCTCAGTGCTTCTGACAGCTTTCTCAACAATAGCTTTGAAATCTCCTCCTCAAGTGGCTCGTGCTTCCGTCTTATGCAACCGTGCTACTGACCTGCTCAAATGTGGCTTGAAGGGGCATGATTCTAGGGTAAGGTTAATAATGCTCATTTTCTTACTTTTTACCCTTGGTTTTTTTGTAGGCTTCATAGTTTTGGCTCTTTGGAGTGTGTCTTTTGGTGTGAAGTTCAGTGGATCATGGAATGTGTGAAGAAATGGTGTTTCCTTGAGATATATTGAAGCAATCTCAGTCACCCTCCAAGATGCCATTGGTGATTTTGCTTCAAGTAATTTTATCCTTTCATATCTTTTATAATTTGAACTGAGTGTTGTCTTTGTCAACCTTCCCAAAAATAACTGTCAACACTCCTAGCTTCTACATTATGTAGTATGTATTTGGAAAGTTTCGAGGAATACTGTCCAAAAATATTTTATGTTTCTAAAATGCAAATTTTTTTATTTTAGGTCATGCTGTGATTTTTTAATGGGGTTATTGATTAACAAAATTACAAAAATTACTGCATCCGAACATTGCCCTGCCACCATCGTGGGTCTAGGATATTATGCCACTGACCTATTGACCTTGCCATGCTTTGGCTGGCAAAGATATTTGTTGTACTTCAAGTCATGCATTTAGGTTATTTCCATCCATCCTCCTCAATTTTATATCTTTTTAACTTAAATAACTCAAGAAAATTGGACAAGATGGCACGGTTATCAGTGTTACAGTTGCTTCGACTTACTTGATGAAAATTAGTGAAATAGTGTGGAAATTCAACTGCTTGGCCGCCACAAAATTTCATTTGCAATCTATGAATATTACTAATTCTGGTCTTAATATGTGGAACAAAGCAGGAATTTGATTTTTGGTTATGATAATTCTGAAGTTCTGGCATCCCAACATTTTCATAATATTGACAATACGCTAGGTACTAACGAATCAAAGCAATCTTTGGGTAATAGTTGAGGAATGAAGATAAATGGCCTTGGCTTGAAATGAAAGGATTAAGGATCAAAATGCCATTACTAAGCAAATTAAGGATGATGCATGACTTTTGGGGACACTTAGTGAAGATTCTTTCAACCCGAGAAAACTGACGAAGTCAAACTGACTTTTACTGAGGGATCTTCCCAAATTGAAGAAAGTCATAATTTGAATGTTCTATATACACCAATGATTAGATTGGATTATCCTTTGGATGCACCAAAGAACACCTGACGAGATCATTCATCACAGCAGACACCATCTTTGCAGCCAGCCAGATGTCAGGATTGTGAGAAAGCAAAAATGAATCCGACTAATTCAATGCAGCTGGGCAGTAAACAAATGAAAACTATAATACCACCAGGTGTGAGAAAGAAATTACATATAGGGAGTCAATAGAGCTTGTTGAATATGACTGCTTTAATGAGGATTTCACGGAATACCAGATTCAGAAGCAACGTCGTCCTTTCAGAGTCACAAGGCACACTGTGGCAATTACCTGTGGCTCAGAGAAATTTTCTCTTTTCAGATCCCTTGTTGTGGTCTCCTTCGCTAGGCAGAGAGCCAGCAATATCCAGCGCTCAAACTAAAAATAAATAACAGACAAAATTAGATGTAATAATGATATTAACTTACATGATCTAAGTACCCGTATTACTTATATAATAGAGCACACAACAGTCTCAATCAATTTTCAATTGAACCATTAGTTTCGAAGTTAGCAGAGGTTTGCGTTGTCTACAATAACATGTTCAATTTTAGAGATATAAACAATTTGTTTTCTGCATACAGTTAGGAATAGATTTTGCTTTCTTATATCAAAATTGCAAGGTATTGGAACAAAAATTATGGGTATCCCAAGCGCTCAAAGTTGGACAACTGGATTTTTCGTGCAAAAAATGGGTCTTTTTTAGGAGAAATTAAGGACAGGAAATACTAAGGGGTGGAGGATTTTGCAAATTACATTATCCAACGTAGAAGTGAACAAGCTCTCTTATAAATTGAACTGCATTGGAATCGGTTTCCTCGTTTGGATGATGGAGCATCTCAAACTCGGGTATCTTGCTTTTTTTTACAGACAGTAAGCTATCAAACTTATTTTAGCGATCATTAGGCAATGCTTATTTTCTCCTTCTATCATATCTCCATCATTATTTTGTGTCCTGTAGTTCTTCATTTCTCTTGATCAAATATATTGTCAGATTAGTATTTTATGAACATTTGCATAAAATTACAAAAATGCATTTACTATGATGATAAATATGCCAAAAATCACTCTATTTAATTATTTATTTATTAAAATGCCAAAAAACAGCAACTAGAGCCTTTACAATGGGTTTAAATAAACAAAAAATAAGTTAAGAAATAAAACAAAAATATATAGTAAAAACAATAAGAACAATAATCAACAGAAAGAAAAAGAAAAAAAAATCAATTTTGTGGCAGGAAGGAAGAAGAGGAGGACACAATGCGTTTAAGTTGGGAAGAAAAGATGTTGCGTGAGGAGAAAAGGTCAAGGATATGGGGTGACTGATTGGCAAGGGTATTAAAAAATGAAGGTAGGCGGTAGAAAATGGAACGTTGGGAGGTGAAGAGATGGAATTTGGGTGTGTGAAACAGACTTCGCTCGCGAGTGGTGCGGGCAGGGATGCGGAGTGAAAAACAGGAGAGAAGATGATCAGAACGGAGGGACCCGTTCATGATAGAGTGAAGGAATTTTAGGTCGGAAATTAGCCGGCGATGTGGGAGATGTGAGAGACCTAGAGACAGAAGAAATTCAACTAGAGAGCTGTGTCTAAGGGAGGGCACGCGATGCTGGACTATGGCTAAAAAGAAATTAAGGGGGTGGTTGAGTATTTTAAGTGTAGTGGGGGACGCAGTTAACCAGATGGGAGAATAGTACTCAAGGATGGGCAGTACACAACCAAGAAACACAGATTAAGGGGAAAAGGGTCTGTAATTTCATTAAGTCGGTATAGAATCCCCACTATGGACATAGCTTTTTTAGAAATTGAAGAAATATGCTCACTTAAAAGGAGCTTTTGGTCAAAGGTGACCCCTAAATCATTGAAGGAAGTGACGGAAGGTACAGGGTGTTTGGAAAGTTGGTAAGTAGAGGAGATAGTTTTGTGTTTTAATGTGAAGGACATAATAGTGGATTTACCTGGATTAACACGTAGTAACCATTTTGCGCACCAGCTATCAATTGCATTAAGAGCGGACTGTAACTGAAGTGAGACAGCCTTACTGTCCACATTTTTAAACACTTTGCAGTCATCAGCATATAAGAGAATGTTACAGCCCAAGGGTAAAATGTCATCAACTGATTCATCCACGTAGAGTGCAAAGAGAAGAGGGCCGAGAACGCTGCCCTGGGGGACGCCGGAAGAGGCAGGGACGAGTGTAGAGGAGTGACCATTGGTTATCACACGCTGGTGATGGTGACGTAAAAAAGTGAAACAACTGAGAAGACGGTACCATGAATGCTATATCGAGATTGAAGTTTGTGCAGAAGGAGGGTGTGGTTGACGGAGTCAAAAGCCTTAAAAAAGTCAATCATAACTATTTGAAAAACTAACCTTCACATTCATCATAATTATAATAATTTTTCCATTGGTAATAGCCTCCTCCATTAACTAAGAATTTAATCAAATAATATTAGCGTGTCCTTGGTGAAAACATTTACGCGGGCAAGATTCGAACCTGCCACTTTTGTGTGCCAGAAGGCTACCCCGGAAACCGTTAGATAATTTATAAGGATCAACCTACAAATATAATAATATATGTTATTAGTAAAATACCTTTAGATGAAATACTAAGAAATTTAATTAAAATGATGAATGAGTAAAAGCATCAGTTATTAACTCATGTCTTGACAAATATGGGAAAATTTGTCTCCCTTTGCCGTTGTAAAGACCTTGTAATCAGATCTTTAAGCAGCATTGTCGTCCTCATTTCCCTACACTTTAACATTGCTTACTTGTTGGCTAACCTTGTTTTGCGGTGTCAAGTTTCTATTTTCTACCATCTCTCGTGCCCTGCACACATCAGGGTCACCATAAGATGACTGGCCTGGTTCAAGTGGGAAGAAAATTGGGATTAAGTTCTTCTCTCACTGATGATTATTTTGTGATTCATACAGAATTGTTTGTTGACATTAAATTATCTTAGGGAGTGTTAAGTGAACTAAAAATCCTGGGGCCTGCTGTAAATCTCTTTTCTCCTTACGGAATCCTGTGAATTCCCATGCTAATGTTGTACACATGTCTCTGCGGTTGTATTACTTAAAAGAGACTCCCTTTAAAGTGATTCAAGAACATGTATTTTCATACTTCATATGGCTGAATCTTTGTACTTTTTTGCAGGTTCGTTTGGAGTGCATGAGAGTTACATGCAAGTTATTTTCTCATGATGATGTAACAGTTTCAACTCCATACATGCGTGGATTGACCCCAACATTGCTGGAAATAGTTTGCCAGGGTGTTCGCTCACCTGGAACAGAAGATATAGGTTGGCCACCTCATGATGTGTCTGAAGTGAGTGAGGAAAAAGATGTTGCAACATTTCTGGAAGGTGTTGCTGCTTTGGAAGCTGCTGTTGGAGTTGCTCTTCATCCCCATAGTAAGTCAATGGACTTGTCTTGAGCTCTGAGTCTGCTAGGAATGCGCCTTCAGTGCATTGAGACTTAAGATAGAACTAGATCTAGCTTCACATTCTACTCATTTGGGAGAGGACTGTCCTCAAATTAAAAATTCCGGTATGTTTTCTTATGATTAAAGACTTGAATACAGTAGACTCTTGTTATTGCAAAGTTCATGAGACCAAAAATCATTGTGGTTCGTTAATACTAGATTTGTGGTAGCAGACACGGAATCAACGTAAATTTTTTTAAACGTCTCAAAAAATATACATTGCCATTTTTCTGATCTGTTCAATCTTTTATATGTCATTGCAATGCTATAAAATTATTTCAGATGTGTGGGTATGATTAACGATCAAATTGTTCATATAGATATAAAATTCTACATATTCGATTTCGTGATTAGAAAATCATGCATCAAGCCATTTCTTGTCCCTCTCATTGCAAAATTGCCCTGGTGGGATATTAATTATGTCACAAATTCAGGAGAATCTTGATATGTATGTATCTTGATATGGTGTACCGATTTTATGCTAAATTTGATATCTCAAAAGTGAATGAGTAGTCCAGACTGATTTCTTTAGTATTCTCATTGAATTATTATGTGAGTTTATGTAAATATGATGTAATGATTTCACACTAGGATGTTTTGGTCCCCAGTGGAGGTAGGGATTTGATTTTATGAAATGACACAACAGAACTTAAAGAAACTTCAGCAAAATTGGCTAAATTCTTGCCCATCTTAACGGAAATATTTAAGTTAAGAGGGGTCTGGCCCGGGCTCTGCCCGGGTCGTGGGCCCAGCCAGTGGGGAGGGTTTTTGTAATACATGATTTTTAGAAAAGAGTAATATGTATTTGAGAAATTAGGAAAGAGAACATGATTATGTAATATGCAGTCGGTGCAAGTGACGTAGGTCGCCACACCAGGGTAGACGTGATTCTGGAGGCAGCAGTAGTCTCCACTCTCGTGCACTGGATAGTTGAGCACAATCTTTTTCCCACGGTGGGAGGTTGTCCTAGACAGCACTTCTAGAGGCCGCTCGCTGTTCATCGTCTTGCTGCTCTTGAGTCTGGCGCCGTTGCTCCGTGTTGCGCACTTGCTCCTCGGCTCGTTCTTCTTCTGTCATTTGCTGTCGTTGATGGCGTCGATACTCTGCGTCATGCACCCGTACTTCCAAGTGCCCTTCTTCAGTCATGTGCTGATGCTGCTAGTGTTGGTGCTCCGTAGTGAGTGCTTCCTCTTCGACTCGCTCATCTTCAGTCATACTGTGACGCAAATGGCGCCAGTGCTCCATGTCTCGTGCTTGTATCTCCGCTCACGCTTCTTCACTCATTGCTTGGCGGCGTTGGAAGCTCCTCGCGCTGGCGAAGACGTTCCAGATGATCCAGAGGATCGTCTTCCTCTTGCTTGCCTTTCTCCTCAAGCATAAGACGTTCTATGGGTACAAACCACGGGTCCACGTCTGCCGGGCGGGTTGCAGCGTTTTCCGAGCCCTGAGCTCGCACAAGGGTCCCTTCAGTCTCTTGGAAACGCTTAACCGCAGCGCGATGCCGATTGAGATGCCTCTGACGCTCCTCCCGAGTTTCCTCGTCCGGGGACGCATAGGCGGCGTGGACCTCCTCTTCCGAGGCAAATTTGCGCTTCTTTGGTTTGTAATAAATCAGGGTGTAAAGCAAGGATGCATAATGAGGAGTGATAATGGAGGGACGTGGGGTTCGGGGAGGGGAGGGGGGGCAGAGGAAATGGAGGAAGGGGGTTCGTCCAAATGCAGGCTTAAACCACACACGTTTAGGTTGTGCACAAAGCGGAGCAAATTGGCGAATGACTGCCTCGTCGAACTGTGCCAACAGTCCTCGGCCACTCGCCCCCACAACACCGCCATTCATTTTTATTCTATCACTTCCCCAAAACAGCGTGATGCATGGCAGATGGACAGACCGATGGACGGACTTACCAAAATATTTATATAGATTGCCTTACCACTGTGAAATTCAACTGTAGCAAATCAAATGTGAAGTTTCAATGGTATATGGTAATAATTTGTTTTATTTGCCTGATGACGAGTATTTTATGTACATTGTATATGGCACATCAAATGAGAGAATAAGGAAAAAAAGTTACGAGATGTGCACAAAACACAAAAAAAACACCAAGATAAATGAATGAGGCAAGTGAAGAAAGTACAATAGAAATGGGGATTGCATGGACAAATATTCCTCAATGGAATTAAAGTATCTAGATAGAAACTGTACTTTCCCATCTTTCAGCACAAAAACTGACTAGGTAAGTAGATGTAGGTGTCTTCTTGTTTACACTCAGTTGTGTGTGAACTTTGTGTGGGTGGGGGGTCATAAGCCTGGTAGTATGTGCAGTACCCCCATTTGGTTAGTGACCGTCAGGGGTACAATACAAGCAAGAAAGATTGGGGAGGAGTGTAAGGGAAAAAGAAATGTTATCTTTCTTTTCTTCCCTTTCATCCCTCCTCGACTTCTCTTGCTCGTTCATAGTCCCTCCAAAGTTCACTAACCCAATGGGACTTCTGTAACCTCAACCCTCACTAAGCAAAGTATCCATTGTTTACTCAGTAGTTGTCAAGTTCTTGGGCACAGTACGAGTGACAAAGCTTCATGATTTACAATGTAGCATTGTGGATTACTGCACGAATGTCTTTTTTTTACGCATCAAAATTTCAAATAAAGTATTTTATGTTGCTATGGGGACTGGGACTAAGGTTTCTAATTTAGAGACATTGGAAATTTTGAATTATGTATTTTTTTGCCATATATTAAAATACCCCTTTGATTGGGACCAAGGATGCTTTGTAAAAATGAAAACTTCATATGAACATGGCTTGTAATTACAAGTCTGCCATGGTGGAATTCTAGCTGTATAGAAAAATTACTAATGTTAATAGCCCTGGTTTTAGAAGTTATTTACTGAAATTTTAAGAACTTTTGAGCATCATTGGTAAGCCTACAAGTGCCTTGTGGAGAGTAATGATCAATAGCTTCATGATCTTCGTTGCTTTAGTTCTTGACTTTTTTTGCTTCATTTTCCATTTCCCAGGAAAATATGAAGTAGGTGTTATGTAGCTATATTGTCTGCTTGAAGCTTTAATATTCTGAGGTATCATCTACCAGTTAGCTGATTTTGGGCTCAACTACAGAAATAGAGGTTAACTGAGTATTAAGCTAGACCTTTTATTGAGGAAGCATCTAGTGCTAAAAGATGGTGTCTGAAGGGGATTGGGCGCAAAACGGAGAGAATCCTATTCTGGAAGTAGAGAAGGCTTCCATCTCCCAGTAGAAAGTGGAAGCCACCACCACTTTCCTCCTTTCCTTCCCTTCTCTCTGTGAACCCTTCCTGTCAGAATATATGTTCTGTGAAAATTTTAGACGGTATGCTAGTGCCAATATTTTCATCCTGTGATGATATGATTGTCTTGTCATCTTCCTTGATGTTTTCTTACTCATGATACCTTCGATATTTCTATATGAGGTAAATTACAGTGGTATAATATGGTAATTTTCTAAAATTACCTTCAATTTCCGGTAATTTTAAATTTCTGCAATAAACAGCTATTTGATGATTTAATAGGAAAGCCGATTTGCAATAGCAATGGGTTAATGACATTTAAACCATTATTAATACCACAGTAATGTGTTAGAAAGAAAGAAACTTTGAAAACAAATGCAGCAGCCAACCGCAATTCTGCATCCTTTTTTGTATGAGCAAGTTTTGATCACTGTTAAAAAAAACATTAATATTACGGGTATAATATATATCTTTGGTTTCAAAATGATAGTCCCACAAATATTCCACAAATAGTTGCACGTGCCCTTATTTATTATTATGATAGTATATACATAGACGTGGCTTAAAATAATATGTTTTGAATATATCGGTATGAAAAATATCTAAGACAGAGGTGAATATTACCAAAAATTACAGCAATTTGCTAGTGTTGTGGTAAATTATGCAAAATACTGTGATAATTTACCAAAATTACCACGGTAATCTTCTGAATGGTCCATCTCTAGTTATTAGTACTGACAGAAATGAGAGCTTTCACCCCAAGTGAGCCTTGTTTACATCTGGCCATATTGATATTTTTGGGTCAAAGAAACAAAGACCTCAGATTCTATCCCCTGATGCTAAGGAAATTTTCATCAACAGAGGAAAATAAAAATATTCTCAAACGCCTTTGGAACTGATGTGTCCTCACCTGTGTGCCACCAAATGCCTCATAAGCAGACAAGGCTGGGTCTTGCAGAAGGAAAATTGTGGAATGGGAGAGAATGCAAAGGGTGTCACTGCATCACCTTTGCCTCTCAGAGGGCTAGGCAAAGTAACATGTTTAGAGAGCGATGGCATCTTTCTGAGGCAAGGAGCAATGTCAAGTGGATGGTGAAAGAGAATTGCCTAAGGTGTGCTGGAAAAGGAAACAATTTCTTTCTGGTAGAACATTTTCCTAAAGATTTTTAAACCCATTCTCATACTATTACGCATACAATTATTTAATAATTGTGGTAAAGTACTCTGCATGTTTTCAACATGGATCCTAATATAAGATTCGTCCATGAAGTGATGCTCAAAGTTGTAAAGCTCTCACCTCATTCAACTCCCTGTTCATCCTCATCCTGGATGTCCACATTTATTTCCTTGCAGATGAAAACTATTCCCACACTTGCTAAAAGCCTTACTCATATATCAGCTTTTGAAAGAATACCCTGGCCCTTTCCTCAGTGGAGCCTTGTAGCACACATTCAAACCTGATAGGAATGTGTCTCTAGCAGATAGAATGCCCTTTCCAAACGTTACTGGAGCCATGACCCATAGTAACCTACATATATCTCATCAGTGTGAATATTATCTCTGCTGTTATCTCTATATTTTTTAATTCATTTTAGGTTTTTGTCTCTCCACCCTATATTATATCATATATTGTCATCACTCACCTGTTCTCAAATCCTATTTCCTTTAGGATTCTCACATATATGTACCACAGTTTGCTTGGATTCAGACTAATCAGGATCTGTGATCAGAGCAGCTAAAATGGATTTAATCATTGGCTGGGTATTTTTTTAAGAAAGATCAAAATATCTGCTTTATTTCATGTCCCACAAAATCATTGTATGTAATGAATCTTGAATTGTTTTGCAAGTCACCCATTCTTGGTACCTTTTATTGCTTGAGAGTATCCATTATTCATGTGAGACCCTCCTTTCTTAATGAACATGTGGCTGTTTTTGATTAGTTGAATGCTTTGCAAATTGTTAATGCAGTTGTGGAGGCACTGGAAAATTCCTCGAGCAACCACCCTGACATCCGTGTAATGACTCATTCCCTCCACCCCCCCCCGAATACAATACAGATTTTCAAACCCCAAGCCTCAGATTTCCTGAAGTCCCTAGTCTTTCCCACCCATAATATTTTTATGATGCTCTTTGTGTCATGACCTCCTTACGTGGGCACCACTGCATGTGGAAAAGTTCTTATGCACCACATAACATTATTTAGTCATTTTTGCCCCTAGATTTGATCTAAAAATGAATTGAAGGAATACAAGCAAAGTTATTTGATCTTTAAAGCTGACTAATAGAAGGGAAATTCGTCATTTGTGAGGAAATTGAGACTCCGATAATATTTGCATTCCATCAATTTTAACTGCTATTGAATCCTGATAAGAAGTTCCTGCACGAACAGCTTTCCCCTCTAAGAAGTTATTGAAGTCTGAAAATAATACGTGTTATGTATATACTACTAATTTTTCCTGTTCACTGAGTTTTTGTGGTTTATATGCATTTACCAATGATATCCAAATGTCATATTTTTATGTAAGTCTACCCTCATTACAAGTTTTATAAGATTTGTGCATAAATTTTGATTTTCAAAGTGTTATTTCCTTTGAAATTGTTTGTGTGGATTTTTATCTTATCTCATTTGGTAGCCCTAGTTTCTTGGTATGATCATTCGATTTTGTGGAATGCACAACTCTCTCAGTAAGATTATTTGACCCTGTGATGGACAAAAATTGCTGTGAGATGTACTACGTGTGGCAAGAGAGTGAAGAATAAGATGAAGATGGAAGTGTGGCACCTACTTACTGTGAGGCTATGAAAGCTTTATCTGGGCCCAGGCATTTATTGATATTGTTTCTCGTGTTCATAAAAGCAACCTAATAAGCTTGAAAGAAGTGGAATCATTTTCTGTAGCTTAATGGAAAAGACTTATCAAATAAACAACGCTGGATTCCTTCTTCTCCTTTCGTTGTTAATTTACCGAACTCTGAGATGAAGTTTTTGTTTAAAGGAGATGAATTTCTATTTATTTCCTAGTATTAATTGTACCAGGGAACCTATGAATTTGTACCATATTTCCCCTCTTACAAAGTTTTCCCACTTAAGAAGTTTTCAATCCTCTGACCCTTGGAAAACTTCTAATCAGGGTTCTACTGTAAATGGTTTCAGAAAGGCGTGATAATTGTGTGTACTTGATGTGAATAAAATTTGAAAATAATTGCCATGAAAAGGAATTGGTGAGACAAATCAACCTTCATCCATAAAGAAGTAAAATTGAAGGTTCAGCATTCATCACGTATATTAAGTAAATGCCATCCATGTTGGAGCCTGATTAATTTAAGGACCATGTTTCAGATCATATAGAAATAGATACCAGGAAATTTTATTCTAGATAGTGAAATTCAAATGAGTGAAATGAAAATTTTTTGGCTCCATTCAATTCACTCAATGGAGACTTCACTCTCTAAATGTCATGACTTTTGATAAGAATGCTTATTATTGAAAATTATTCATTTTATCATCAGAAATAATTAACTACTGTGAATGATTCAATCATGTTTCATAAATGCTGTAAAATCTAGATTTAGGATTCATAATGCAAATTTGGATATTTTAGATGCTAAAAATCACTACCTCTAGTTGTAACAAATATCCTCGATAATTTTTCAGTTGCATGTTTATGCAATGCTGTGTTAATAATGGAACTTTCATGCACTTCCTTATTTAGAGAGGCAGTTATTTGGACTCCTTATTCCATCATTGATCAGTTGTCTTCTTGAAGGAGTTGCATTTAAAGAAGCAAGTAATTGTCGGCGCTTACTTCATGAACAGTGTCTGAAGCACTTAATGCGAATTGGACCTCAATACCCACAGGTAAGGCATCTTTTCTCCAAAAAAATGTTTATATTTAATTAGGAGTTATTAAATGTACTGTGAGACCCCAAGTAAATCGTGGTGATATGTATCAATAATATATCCCGTAGTTGAAATATACTGATGTGTTTTTACAACTTTTATGATTTGAATGAATAATTTCACGTCTTTTAGTCCAGTATCATGGGCTACTTTATGCTACGTGTGCTGATAAAGGGGAGCACTTTCTTTTCTCCACTATTCAGTTGGTTCCAAGGACTTGAAGTGTTCTAAGTTTCTGAATTTCCCAAATTATTTCTTTTTCTGGATTTTTTTTGTCTTTGCATCTCCCTCATTGATAAACACAGAGATTTTCTTAAATTTCTTTTCTTACAGCCTGACAGAGATATTGTGCTTGTATCATACTCTTTTCTTTTGGAGCCATTCAAAGCCTGCCCTCTCAAAATGGCTGTGTCTTAAATGATGCACTGTATGCATCTCTGGTGCGTAGCCTGGCTACATATTGATTTGATGATACATAACAACTAGAACTTATCTAGAGAAGATGCATACAGTGGAGTGCCGAGAGCAGGACAAGGGTGTAGCCCGCACACTTGTAATAAACGTTCTGCTAAAAAGGAAAGGCGAAGAACATTGGATGCATAAAGCCGCACTTTGCTCAGTGATAAGTTGATCTTGACATCAATGTGACCCAGGGGGAAAGTCTCAAATGCTAGAGTGCACAACGTGACTTTCGTTTGTTTTCTTCTCTCTACTCACAAGTATTCAGTTGGTTATCGATGTATTTATTTCCTCACTAAAATGGCAACTGATCAGTGCTATTACATCGCGTCATTTCCCTCAATCACATGATGTCACAGTGCTTACTTTATCAGAAAGCGAAGTGAATTGCACAGTGCGGCTGAATACACCCACGATAGTAGTGGATTTGCCTAGTGTTCCAAAAATGGAAAATAACAGCTTATAACTAGAACAAAAAAAATTGTTTCAAAATTTTATTCTTATAGCACTAATGGCTAACTATTACTAAACTTGAAGGGAAAAAATTACAACATTTGGGTGTAATGGCAAAAAGTTATTATTACAATCCTTGAGATGGTCCCAGAAAAACTGTTTTGAAAAAAAATACCAATATTTCTCAACACACTGGCTGCAATTGGTCGGCAAAACTGACTGACTCTGCTCACCACATAACACAATATACCTTTATAAAGAGGTTTAGAAAGAAAAATCGTGACATATTGTCGTATTATGAGTCGTAGTCATCAAATTACATAGTCGTGTCAGGTGCTCCAAAAATGGAACACTAAGGATAAATGGGTTAATGTCTCATCCGACTGACGGAGTACTGTACTTGAAGTGCCCTCCACGAGACATTCAAGTTGGGATCAGGTTTCCTCTGAAAAACCTCCTCCTCTGCAGGGATTTGAACCCTGGCCATCCGTTTGGTTTGCCAGTACTCTAGCCACCACACCAACCCGATCCCCATTAAAATCTTGCTGAACACTTTTCCGGGAATGCTCAATAAACTAATGGCCCGATAATTATTATATTCGGTCTTTCCTTCCTTCCCTTTGTACAATGGAATGATGATTGCATTCTTCCAATCCACTGGAACGACAGAAGCCTGTAAGCAGAAATTATAAAGTTCACACAGCCGACAAATGAGTAATTTACATCCCCACACTTCATCATTTCACTAGATATCCTGTATATGCCTGCAGCCTTCCCATTTTTCAATACTCTCAATGCTGTTGTGGCCTCATTCTTACTGATCTCCTTTTCCATCATCACATTTTGCTTTGCTAGGCTCATCCTCAGCGCCTGCAACATAATTGTATAATTCTTCAAAATACTCCTTCCAGCAATTCCTGATATTGCTTTCATCCCACACAATCTCTCCACTTTTGTTCTATACCGCATTCATTCCCCTGCCTTCATCAATCTTAGCCCTTTTTACCCACTTCCAAAACAGCTTTTTATTGCCTTCAAAATTGCTCTGCATCTTGCTAGCTTCATCCACACACATTCTTTCCTTGCTCTCTTTCACAACGATTTTGCATTCATTCTTTTTCTTTCTGTAAATCTCACAAGCCTTAGTACGCTCTTGCTCAGATTTGGCAGCAATCATATTCTTGTACGCCTCCTTTTTTTCCCTGATTACAATTTTCACTTCTTCATTCCACCAAGCATCACCTTTCATTCTTCCTAACACTCCTTTCCCACATACACTTTCAACACATTCTACAATCACTCCTTTAAAACACTCCCACGCATCATTCACATTCTCATTTCTGATATACTCGTCCCATTCTCTCTGCTTCAAGGATAGAGCATCCTCAAGCATGCAACCATACTGCATTCTTACCTCACCGTTCACCAACGTCTCCACTTTTACTCTCAACTGCTTACGCGCAACATTGTTTCTTCGTACACACTTTCTGCCCAGATTCACTTTGGAGAGTACCAAATAGTGGTTTGTTCCACATTCAGCACCCCTCATCATTCTCGTGTCCCACACTAACTCCCTCAATCTCTCATCATACACAACGAAATCAATCATGCTTTTACAATCACCCCTTTGCCCAGTATACATGTGTATTCTTTTGTTTAAACCATGTATTCAACAGAAACAATCCTTTTTCCAAGCACACACTCATCTAGTTTGCACCATCATCATTCAGTCGAGAGTCACCAAATGGCCCAACCACTCTCTCAGATGCATCCCGCCTTACACCAACCCAGCCATTCATGTCACCTAGTGCAATTATTCTCTCACCAGGATCACATTCATTCAAAATCTCTCTCAGTTTTTCCCAAAACTCATCTTTCACACTCTCACTCTCTCCATCCACTGGTGCATAGCTCGCCTCAATCACAACTCTCCCTCACCTCACAATCACACTAACCACTTTCATGCAAACCCAGAGCAATCTAGATGATAATAACTCGTACATCCTTACTAGTAACTTAGCTCTCTCATTAAGAATGAGCCCTGTACCTTGACTGCCATGTACATTATAGTCAACTACTGACCACGGCCATCTATAGTAACAACATCCCGCCCATTCCACTTAGTTTCACATACACACAGAACATCCATTCGTCTCACTTTCATTTCATTCAACAACTCATCATGCTCCTTTCCATATACTCCTCTCAGATTCCAAGTACCGATAGTCCAGGTAGTATTGCTATGTCCATATCTTGATGGGCCAGCCTTATTCAGCTTCTGCCGCCCATCGTGGCTTCGGGTATCTGAGGCTACTTCGTGACTCTTAGGAGTAAGTTGTAATAGAGTATGCAAGGGTACCAGCCTTTGCAGTACCCACACCACATGCAGCTTTCCCTGCTAATGGTTATGGTGCTCTACCGGTCTGTTTTGGCACATTTTTGCCCGTATGTCACAAGAGAAACCAAAGCAAAGTAATACCCTAGGCCTGCTTTCACTATTCTACTCAAGCTAGGATTCCTTCTGAAAGGACCACATTGAGAGCCAGCATACCGTTGCCTGCGACCCACGACTAGGAGGTATGTACAGTGTACTGACACACTGGGTCACAAGGTGGTATTCAGGTGCAGGAAATGCTGTTAATGTAAGAAGAGGGAACCTCCAGCATGAATGTATGCAGGAACCTTTTTTCCTGCATTACAATTTATTATTTTTTTATCTTCACTAACAGTAGGAGATGAAACGAAGTTTATGTCTAATACTAATTACTGTTTTGTAGATTTATTTGTTTTTCTTATCATTTTTCAAAGGTTTGGTTAAATTGAAAAATACTTTTCTTGTGTTTCACTGAAAGTTTATTTTTTGCAAGCAGTGTTATTTTGCACTACAAAAATACTGGTGAACATTTCTTATTAGTGCATGTTGTATTGAGCTAAAATGTCTTGGAAAAGTTAAAGTCAGTTTACTTCTGAAAAAGATGCAAAATTTATTGATTCTTTCTCCAAGTCTTTTGTTTATATTCAAGAACGTTTTCTATCAAACTTGAGTACTTTGTTCTAGTTGTTTAATTGATGAAAATTAGGAAATTAATCTTGAATCAAACATGGCTTTGAAGGATTTTATTTCCCATTAAAAACTTAAAATTTAGCAGTGATGCTTGAACTCCACTTGAAACTCAATTTTATATCAATATTTAACTGGAACTCGACTGAAGCCGAAAATATAGTGTTTGCACATCCCTAGTGGAAGCCAATGCTGCTAGAAACCCAGAGGAAGATGGAGGCAATTGTGGAATATTATGAATCAAGTGAAAGATTCTAAATTAAATATGTGATGCTTTGGTGTTTATGTCTGGTCCTCTCTTTTTTCAGGAATTCAAATCATTAATGTCTGTTCGGGGAGACCTACGACAGAAACTGGAAACTGCAATCAGGTCAAAGCAGAGCAATAAGAATGGAGACAGTGCAGTTGGAGGGAAGGAATCTCTGAATCATTCCAGTACACAATCTCATCCAGCGAGGCCCACTATCCAGCTGAAGACTGACTTTAGCAACTTCACCTCGTGAATGATACCAATCTCTGTGTTTTGTGTGTGTGTGTGTGGAAAATCTATTCAATATAGTCAATTAACTTTTTTAGAGTCATCTATGTACCTTTAAGTCATTTAATATCTCACCTATATATTTTTTGCTACCTGTATGAAGCCAAATATTTATTATCCAGATTCTTAATTGGTCACATTATTGGTTATGACAAAGAGGCTGTTATGATGAGTATGCAATATTTTGGATGCATTTTGAAATTTGCATTTCATGATGTTAACTTTGATCCAGGGTAACTAGGTGTGTAATTGTGACATATTTATATATTATTCATTATTTGCTGGGAGTCCATCTATGTATATGATTCTAATGTCGTCTAAGGTAATTGTAATACAGATGTATATTATACGTATATTTTCCTTCTATAGAAACAAAGATGAAGTGAAGACTTCCATTTTAGAGTGTGACTTTTGAATGGACAATTCAGTTAGTCGAAATTTAATTTCTCTTTTGTCAATAAATTATTTCAAAATTGAGTGCTTGATTTTAATAAATATCACTACAATAATGAATTGACTTCATTACTAGATTCAACCATAAGGCTTAATTTTTGTTGGATTCAGCAATGCTCTTTCTCTGGAAATGAGGGCTTTTGAGGGTACAGTTCCCAGAAATAATATAACCTTACTGTATGGTCTTTGGACTTTTTTTGGTTTATGGTCTATAGGCTTACAAGTGGTATCTAATCATTCTTTTTAGATGCTCCAATGTCAGTTGTTAATCATTGCCAAATGGCTTTGAAAAACGACAACCGTATAGCAACTTCCTTTTTACAATTCAGCAGTTTCTCATTAATGCATCCTGTTATCATTAATGAAACATGTGATTCAAGGGGCAAAAAAATGGTTTCTAGTAGAGCAATTCTTGACACTCAGAGCTGTTTTTCCATCCTATCCCCGTAATGGAGCAAATGAGATTAACCACTTGCCTGGTGAATGAATTTTCCAAAAAGTGCATTCTATTTAGGGAAAATTTTTTCGTCACAGTAAATGGAGTACATTACTTATCATATTTTGTTTTTATCTTTCAATTTTCCAGTGTGAATTTTCATAAAAAATCATCATCAATTTAAAATAATGTTTTTCTAAAATTCAGTTTTTGTGGGATAATATTAGAAACATTTAGTCAGGCAGAAAGCCACCTCACAGTCTAGGCAGCAGAATCTTGCTCCCTTCCGCTGCCCTGCTTTGAAGACCATTACACATCTTTTTGTAGGGAAAGATTTTTTTTTGAGGGGGTGGAATTGAGTCTACAGTGTCACTCAGTCAGTCTAGTTAGGTAAGGATTGTGGAAAGGAGCTATTTTACCCTCACTGAGGTTGAATGTACTTTGAGTAGAAATTTATGCCGAAGTAATCATTAATCTTACACATTTCCAGTAGCAATCGGATCTTTTTTGTAAGTTTCACTAAGCTTAGTGTCCTTCCCGTGAAGTAAACTTTACAAATCCACTCAACCCGTTTTGCACTCACTCAATAGAAAGAATATTCCCAAACCATCTGCATTAGGAAGAAAGGTTTGCTTCCACGATACCTAGTTGGTCTTTCCACTGGAGTAGAGACTCATCCACAACTATTGCTGCTTAAGGGATGTGGAGGGTAGAGAACTGCTCTTTCATGTGCTCCAAGACTGGTTGGATTTTGAAAAGTTTTTTATTGGGGAAGTGTTAACTAAATCTTTCATTGTTCACAAATCAAGAAATTTCAGCAGCAGATGAAATAATCTTCCCGTAAAAACTTTTTGAAAGTATAGAGATGAGATACTTTACAGTTTCAAAAAATGGCTGTGATAGTCAGGCTTCTGTACATTTTCCATCATAATGAAAACTCCAATGTTTTATTTTGCCAGGACTTGACTCACTCTACCTGTGCACCCCTGAGTGAAGTTTTTGATCAGGCTTACTGTCCAGAAACTGCTTTGCGTGGAGGTTTGACGGCTAGAATATCAAGCCACAGTTTCATCATCCACAAATTTTTGGAATATCTCTAAAATATCCTCCTTATTTCCCAACTGTATCATCATACCTTCAAAATCGAATCGATTATGCACAGCTTTGAGTGAGCTCCATGGCAGAAGATCCGATGGTGTTCATTCACTGCTGCTCTTCCCCTGATTCCTCAGTTACTTCTGATTCAGAGGAACTTACGTTGGTGTGCAATAAAATGTTGTCGCTCTCCTCACCGCTATCACTTTTGTAGCTTTCTTTCTAAAGTTCACAAATGGCGTTTTAGGATGGAGAAGTGTGCCTTCCTCTTTTACTACTTGATGCCATTACTGATAAAACACTCCAAATCAATCTGAGGTTGTGCATTCCCCAGGAATGGAAATATCCAATATGAGTTCCCACTGATCTCATCAGTTTTGCACACTCGCTTATTACCATCAACCACATATTACAACAGAGAGCTGGCGATTCACACCAACTGTACGCACAACATTTGCACAATATGCACCCTTGCCAAATGGATATAATGGTTACACTTTCCCTTAGGGTTTGGGGAAGACTCCCTGGAATTATGCCATTAGATGTGGGACAGCCACACGAGCCTCCCACGACCAACTTCACGCAGTCCAGGTAATTCCCTCATCCGGCCCTGACCGGCTCTCTCATGAGCAATTGGCATCGTTCTATAGCTCATACTCCTTGCTGCTATATAGCAGCTCATTCTTGGAGCAACATTCCTCAGAGAATCATTATCCCCATTTTACCGCCCCTTCACTTCCCTTCTCTGCCTCAAATACGGTGGGAGCTTGGGCTCACATGGCAGGGGCCAATTCCTTACAGGGTGTAAACAACCGAGGCAAATGGGAGTAGATGGATGTCTAAATCCTGCAATCGGAGGAGAACATGATGCAGGCAAGGTTGAGGTATTTTTAGGCTAGACTCCATGCATTAGAAAATTCCCATGAAATTTCCGACCATGGGCAGGTCTGCAGATATGGCTTCTGAACTTTGATTTTCCCGAAAAAGGTAAATGTGGTAATTCAAAAAAGTGTGGAAAGATGCTATTGCAAGAACTAATTCAATTTGTTGCAGACATGACCTTGAATATCAAGTATGTCTGCTTTGCTTTCAGAATACATCGGCATACAGCTAACTCAAGTTGTGAAATGACATGGTATTACAAAATACTTATGGAAACCACTTTATAGTATTCAAAAGTGAAGTTAATGCATGTTGCTCTGTTTGGAAATATGAATCACAATGATTGCCTTTGATTCTAAGACAGTAAAAATGTTTTTATGGAAGTAACGAAATATATTTTTAAAAGTAGGGGTTATGCAACCCCTGTGTACATGTGCGGGCTCCGACGAAAGTGCGTATTTCCAACTAAATATTCTCTGAAGCTACCATCTGCTGGCCAGAGAGCATACTCAAGGGAAGGTACATAAGAAACTCCTAGCGAGATATCTCGTCTCACCCAAATGGGAGAATACAAATTTGAACGTGACATCTTGTCATACCCACATGAAAGGTCACTTCTGCATGACAAGATCTCACTCGTTATGCCCAGGCAAGCGGTTAATTGCCCTTCATCTCCCCAATAACAGACTTTGTTTCTTATCTCTTCCATGGCCTTCCTTATGCCTTGTCTGTGTTGGTGATATTCTACAAAAATTCTTTTGGCTTTCTTTGACATTGTCACCCAATCACTGATGGAATCTCTCCCTATTCCTCTAATCTCTCCACGCCTTACAAACTCATACTTGTTTCCTAGCTTTGCTTGTACCTTAACAGATCTTCAAGGTTTGCTCCAAGGTAAAAAGATCAGCAGTTTTCACCTCAACATGGAATTTAGTGTACATAAGGCTGAAGTCTAGGAATGCTGAAGTGAAAGGTTTCCAATCAGCAACAGAATTCCTCCACCTCAGTGATACAAGCAAGCAAGTGATACCAACAGCAGCTGATTTATAGAATTAAAAATAAATGTCGAAGTTGGTAAGTCCTTGAATCTTTCTTTTTTTTAGCATACATACCTGTCGGACATTCCACCCTTCCCAGTCCATTAATTCCTAACCATTCATGATAGATTGAATGAGGTATTGGTAATCTTTCATGCCACCAATGTAAAATTAGTTTGTTAACCAAGTTTCACCTCTACTTTTTACTGAGTTATTATTCTACACTTTTTTAAATATAAGCTTCGCCATGGGTGAAGAGTTTTTAGGTCTCCAACTGAGAGGAAAAGTGGAAACAGTTGTATCAGTGGCTGTCGTCATCTTCTGGGTGAGGTGGATTAGAGACCTAAGAACTCTCCACTCTAGTTACATATCGGAAGAAAGAATTCTTGTTACCTTTGTGATGAGTCATTCAAGATACATAATAGGGAGTTAAAAAATACTTCCCGATGATTAGGACAATGTTATTTATGAAATTTCCACTCCAGCATGTTATTAAGTGTCATTGAAATTTTACCTGTAACATCTATATTTGCTCTGGATACCCTCAAGATTATGTAGTCTTACATATTTAAGAGCTGATTTAAAAAATTATGTGCAGTATGTGGTGGCCCTAAACCAGTATTTCCCTAACTGCTTGCCCCTAGGAGTATAACATGTTGTAACACCAGCTGGTTTTGTTAAGGAAAGGAAGGAATCGCAGGGTAAATGACAGTCGGGCAAATGGTTGAACAGAGTTTATTGTATGCACTCTGGTTTACATTCCACATGCGACTGCGGCAGGTCCTCTCATTCTACCTTGTTCGGTGTCCCCTCGTGATTCCTCTCCAAGCACCCCCATTGGTCCATGATGTCGTCGTGTGATCGCCTCTTTTTATTCATTATTTATATTTATGACGTAAGTTTTTGAGTTAGCAGTAAATTAAGAGAATTTGCTGACGATACAACTATCTACCGTGAAATAAATGAAGATGCGGAGTTAGAAGTTCTGTCATTGGACCTTAACAACATTCATTCGTGGTGCCAGGAGTGGGGGTTAGAATTAATTATTAGTAAATGCACCACAGTTCACTTCCTGCGAAAGTCATCACGCAAATGTCATACCTATACTGTGGGTGGAGTAAACTCTTCAGGTACAGTAAAATATCTAGGAATTACCTTAACTTCTGATATATAATGGGGATTACACATACAAAACATATGTGGCACAGCATTAAAGAAACTAGGTTTTGGATGAAAAAGTAGGAGAGAGATGCTACTCTTCTCTGGTTAGGCCACACCTCAAATACACTGCAAGCATTTGGAACCCATAAAGATTTAACCAAAACAATTAATAGAATAAAAAGAAAAGCAGCACGCTTCATTAAAAGCTGCTGTGGGCAAACAACACAACTTTTAGAGGGATTAAGGCAGGAGCCCCTAGTGATTCACAGGCTACACGCTTGGCTTAGGTTGCTTGAGAAATTCAGAACTGATATTTTTTAGAGCAACAGAGTGAATATTATCATGACTCCGCACTACATCTCTAGAGCTGGCAGAAGCAATAAAATATGAGAGATACATTACTGGACAGATAATCTACAAAAACTCGTTGTCTGCTCACTATAAGCGACCACAATAAAAACTGAGTTCCACTAGATACACTCCCATAATACACAACACCATTTCACCTCCCAAATCCTTACATCTTTATCCAGCTGGTGACCTAACCCCCCCTGCCACACGCTCATATGGTGGCTCACAGGGTAGTATGTAGGTGTGGAAACTCATGATTTGGCATTGAATAATTCATAGAAATCCTTATCTCTAAGCCATCTGCCAAATTAAATAATTTACAGAGAGATAGAGCATAGTATCAGACTTTAAAGTATGAATCACTACTTTAGAACATCACAGAGACCTGGAACTTTTGGTTCTCAGAAATAATGGTATTATGTGGAGCAATTGTAACATGTTTTGGGACTCATCATTCATTCCAAGATAAAATTTTGTCCAATATAATTATGTTTCAAAGGAAAACCCTATAATTGATATACATATTTTATTTGCTAATTAACAGTATATATTATTAAACACAACATACTAGAGAACACATTGGCTCTAGGAAATTGTAAATTCATCAAAATTGACTTTTTATGGCAAACAAAGTATTGAGTACAAGTACAACAGAATTCAACAGCAATGTTAAAAAACTTTCAACTGTTGACCCAATGTCAAGTCCCAAATTCACTGTCCAATAATTGGACATCAGACATGTTACAATAGAAGATAACCACCCTGCTCTGGCAGAGGTATATTTACTTACTTTTTATATTGGTAGTTATTGTATTGTATTGACTATCTTTGCTTCATGACAAACTTTATTTTTCATTGAAATAAATACCTCCTCCAACCATTTACAGAAGAATGCAGTTCTGGCCTCAATCTGGAAATAATCCACAACCATGACTCTATGTTAGCTAAATAAAGTGTTATTTATAATTTCTATATGTATTTGTTTATTTCACTTAACTTTACACACTTGGGTGAAGTTTAAAGATGAAATGGTCAAATTAAGTTTTCTACTCTTATTCATCATACTTCTAAGTGAGAATGCCTAAAGCGAAACCATCATGTAACACAACTACATAGAATGAATGCCCTTTTATGACAAATTGTATCTGTGGTCTTACTAAGTAGAGTTACCACAATCCCAATTAAATATGTCATTGATTTACTTTTTGTAAGCTACCAATATACGTCAATCATATCATGGTCAATGTACTAATGACTGTAATAGTCAATGTGAAATGACGTGTGAAGTACCTTTTGGTGTTTCAACTGGATGTAAAAATTTTCGGAACAGGATTTCCGAATTCAGCCTTTGCCGAGTCAAGGCACTGCTGCTGAGTGACCAAATGGCAAATATCACATTTATTCAAATGTTTGATGACAAGGGATAATTTCCTGCGAGGTCCAAACAGCCTGAAAAGGATAATCGTTCAAGTGTGGAAATGAAGAGAAAGCACTCAAGTTAGGACTAAATTGGTTACTTACTCTATCCCCAAATTTCGGAGATCCTCTTCTGTTAGTGACAGAAACACACCAAGATCTATATTCTGGTTTTCAAATATTTGATGATATTTCTCTAAGCTGTAAAATCTTAAAATGCTTGACAGGTTCACTTCTTTCAAGGCTGGAATGAAATATATAGTTATGACATTGCTGTCCAATTCCTTCCAATAGCAATTTGGCCAAATGTTTATTTGACTGTAGGTACCTATTTGCAGGACATGATTGGTTGGGCATCCCATGCTGGTGGGTACAGGGGGGACGGATTTGGCTTTTCTTGTCAGTTGTGGATGAGGTTGCCATGGTTCTCTGGTCTTCACCTTTCGTCCAACTCCAACTTCTTTTGCAGGCTCTTTTGAGTCAGTGACAGAAATTAGAATGATTTTAATGTTCAATCACAGGTATAAAGTTGCAAACTTATTTGGAGTTTAATGAGTATTTCCACTGCATAATTTATTTTGATACATTAAGGATGAATTGATAGAGATTGAACTACACACAACGGATCCATGCTTTCCCTGTGGCTTTGTCCGGAATTGAAAACCCAGGTCATGAAGCGTAATATGACGTAAAAGGTTATTGATATTTGTTAAAACTGGTGATAAACACAAAATTAAGTGTACCTATGTTATGAATATATATGACTATATTAACACCAATAACTAATTTTAACTAGTCAAAAACGTCTAGCATGCACAGTAACACATGACATACCAGGCATCATCTTCAGGCTTTGAATGAAGTGCATACTTGTGGCTATGCACATTGTAAGTAAACATCACTTCATTACCAACATGCATATGCTTATGTGGGTAGTCCATATATCTTTCTTATAAAAGTTTACACTCATAACAGCTTTAATTTCTTGCTAAATTTGAGGTTCTAAACCATTAAATGCCTCATCCTTTTCACATGTTAATCTAAGTACAAAAAGGAAAATATAACTCTATTATGTTTCATTACCATTTGATACTTCGCTGTGTCATACTAAATTATTTTTCTCTCTCTTACTGTGAACACTGAAGCCTCACACCTTGCATGCCTAGTAAAAATGGACATTTTGCCACAAGGAAGAGAATATTTTTTATTCTTTGAGTTGTGATGGACTGGCTAATGTAAAATATTATGTAATTTGCCTATTAAATGCTTACACTATGTTGTATGGTAAGGATTATGTATCATAAAGTGGTCCAGAAATCCCGCATTAACTTGTTTTGAATAGCATAAACCTAGATTATGCTTAAAGACAAGTGAGATCATTCATTTGAATAACTGTACTGCCACCTATTTTTAAAGTTAGGATGAATGGAATAGGCTTGATAGTAAAAACTAGAGTGTCTTGAACCTTCAGGCAAGTAGTGCTCCACAACTTGCACCAGACTATTTTGCCCTCTATGAATGGCAATTGACTTGAGTGTTTCTCCTTCCAAAGATTTGATAGTTACATCGGCTCCGTTGTTCAAAATGAACTTCACCAATGATTCTTTTCCTTCCATGGCAGCCGTCATTGCCACGGTCATTCCTTTTCTATCCCTAAAGAAATGGAAGAGAAAGCAATCAATAAAAGTTGTACAAATTGTCTTATGTACACATTATATAGAAAATCAAGCTTACACTTTATTTATGTCAGCTCCATTTTGTAGCAAAACATTAACTGCACTCAGGTGTGCCCCACTAACAGCATAGAATAGGGCTGTCCAACCCCTGTCATCAGTGGCGTTGATCAGTGTCTTCTAAAGGTAGTATAATGAAATGAATAAAAATACATCTTACCATCATAGGCTCTTGTTAATAAATAATTTTTAATGTCCGACATCTCTAGTTAATGAGCTTAAAGAATGTTAACCATTACCAGCCAGGAACTTCTACCAGGTAAAAACAAAATATTTTTATTGCATTTCCAATTAAGCGTTCATTTTTTCAATACGTGAATGTATGAGGATTGTAGCTTCAAGCCACTTGGTATCAATAATACTAAATTGAATTACTTGAAGAAAATTATGGACCTCTTGTCACAAAAGAATTTTTCATTCCATAGTTGTTTGGATTTCCTCAAATTTGTACCAACATCATGCTCCTTAATTGTATTGGCATTGAGGCCACACTATCACTACACCTTCCCAGGTAGGTGTGGTAGTTATGGATTGCATGCTGGCTTTTCAGTCCAAAGGCTTAACAGTGGTGGAGACTGATAAATGGAAAGCATTTCTAGAGCAGACTGTCAAATGGCAACTGAGTGTCCCCTTATTTATTTGGGTTGATTGTTTGTTTTGTATAAGATTTCCTTTTGTTTTAAATTTGTTTATTAAGGAGGAGTATTGAAAGTATTTTGAATCTCTGTAAGATTTATTTCGTTCAAAAATTGTTTTGTTAAGGAGGAGTACTGTAAGTAGTTCGATGATAACAAAACGATTGACATAAGTTAACCGGAGCTGTGCAGTTGGCATGGGAGTGAGTTGTTTATCATTGTAGAGTTTATGATGTATTGTGTCTTTTGGTGACGAGAGATTAAATGTGTATTAAGAAACTGAGTTAAGTAATTTCCAGAATACAACCTAATGAACTAGAAAAATAATTAGTAGATATGTTCTCTGATGAAAAAGTGAAAGAGAAATGCTACTTTGCCTCATCTTGAACGTCTCAGGAGCATTTGGAACCCTGCAGAGAAATTTAATTCACTACATAAACAAATACAAAGGAAGGCTGCAGACTTCGTTAAAACTGCAACAAGTATACAGAAAGTGTTACACAGTTGATGGAAGAATTACGCTGGGAACCATTGTAAACTCGGAGCATTCACACTAGGCTTAGATTACTTGTATAACTCCAATCAGGCACATGTCAGTAAGACTCAGAGAATATTATTATATACCTGCACTTTATCTCTGGAACTAATAGCAGGGACAAAATAAGGGAGAAACACTACCTGATTCACTGGTACAAAAATCCATTCTTCCCTCACATCATTATAGTGGTTATTACGAAACAGCAGGACATAACCACAAGAGGTACACACATTTTTGCCACTGTCCTTTTCCCCCTCCTTTTTCCTATTTATCCCTTCATTGGCTAGTGTCTTAACACCTTTCATACCTCAGCAGTGGCACAAGGGTAGTGCATAGTTGTAGAAGAAGATGATGGAAAAGTGCTTGATAAAGATAAGCTCATGTAAAACCAAGCTAACTGCAACCATAAGAAGGTTATTCCCAAACAAAAATATATCACTCGACTTTAAGAAAGTTTACCACGCGGATATAAGTGCCACCTGGGAAGTAAGAAGCAAAAGTATTAGCCAGGAGCAAGCAAAGTAGAACCTCCAATCAAAGAAACTATGAAAACATTGATGAATTAAGTTGACTTTAGGATGCCAAAATAATACTCTCACAATTACACTCATGGAGAATAATCCTGCAGGATCATGAATGAAAACAGAAGTAGAAGAAGATTAAAGGTGCAAATATAATGTCAGAGATAAATTGTGAAAATGATCTATGCATAAAAGGTAAAGTTTTAAAAGCATTATTACATGGATGGATATCAAAAGAAGAAAAAAGGTCTACAGTTTGTAACATAAGGAACTGAAGACAAGGAGAGCTTCTAGAGGCAGCTTATAGTGAATTCTTGGCAATGGAAGATATACCTAAGCACCCGGGGCCAAGAAGTGATGAAGATTTTAAGAATGAACCTGATAGTTACAGCTACAAAAACCTATTTCTGGATGAATATCCTTTGATTATGAATATGGCTAATGTTAAACTTCAACAAGCAGATCTACAAATGTAATAACAGAGATATAATTTCAGGTTTAAATTACAAAACTGCATTAATGACATAGACTATGATTAGAATCATAAAAGAAATTAATGAGGCGATACTCACCTCGGTGAAAAATTTTATGGCATCATCATGCCCATGGTATGCTGCAATCATCAATGCAGTTTGACCTTGGGGATTCCTAGCATCTTTTTCAGCTCCACTTCTGAGAAGAAGTTCAACAGCCTTGCAACACCCACTGAAGCATGCATACATTAATGGAGTCCATCCTTCTTTATTCTTCATAGAGACTGAAGTTCTTTCCCTGCCAGGTAAAAACTTGCAATTTAAATTTAGAGGGACAGAGCAAGTTTTATCGTCACTCAATAAACATCCGTCAAATGATCAAAAAGATTAATTAGTAAAGATGTTATGAAATCAAGGGTCGAAAATCAAAGAAATCAGTAGAAATAGTTACCTATTATGGAAGAAATATGAGAACTAGGGTCATTCATCTAATAATGGAATAGTTGATAGTTATGCATAGGCTTGGTTATTAAGGAATTGAACATTATTAGAGGAATTCCAATCTCTGATTGAAGGGGAAAATACAGATGAAATCTTTTACAAAAGTTTGATGAAGACTATTTTTGGCAGACATTCAGCATATTTTGTTACTTGCCAAATTGCTTTGGTAGAAATGATCACAGGCATAAAATTAAGGAAATAGACAGCTGAACCATTAGAATTATAATGTTACCATGAGGGACCATTATAGTTGCAATAGATAGGTTCTATGATACTTTGACCCTCAGTATGTAAAGAAGGCTTTGCACTTGTGCTCAATACCGAAACATCATGATTAGAAACTAACCCCACATAAAACATCTAGCATGATATAGTTCATGCATGATTTTGTACCTTGGAGTACTATTCATCAGTCGCATTAATAATACTACCCAGGAGTATTATCTAGAATATGGTACTGCTTGGTGGCATGTCTCTCTACATAGAACACTCTTAGTTTCAGGTCTGACCACATATTGTTATCCTCACTGCTTTTGGCCTGAGCCTAGCATCCGGGCGAGCATGCAATGTTTTGATTTCAGCTGGGATGAGTGTTGCATGCTTGGTGTGGAATCACTCCCTGCCACGCACCATAGTGGTGGCTTGATCGGTATTACATAGATGTTGAGGAATACTGGGCCCTGGCATCAGCCTACTCTAATTTAGATACATATGCTTATGAGCATAAATATGCCTATAGAGATGGTGCTACCATGTGTCCTGAATCTCCTGTTCATATCATCATTCTTTTCTCATCATGGACTGCTAGGACGGAATTCAGAACTTTTATTTTGTGTGTCTAGAATTTCATTCTTCATTATTCCATATCCTATCACTTTTCCATATCCTATTTTTACCTGGCCTATTTACTTGTCTATTGGTCCTCCAAATATGCCTTGTGCTAATATTATGCTCCTTGTATAGCCATCGTCACTCCAAAGTGTGGGCCATCCATCTGGTCTTACTCTTCATGACAATGCTTCACATGGCCTTCTACTTTTCTGTATCCACAGTGTTGATTGTCTTATATTGATGACAGTCTCATCCTAGTTCAATGGGAATCTTTGACCCGAAGATGTCCCTTGGTACGAGGACCAAACCGTCATCAATTAAAGACAATCAATGCTGTGGATCACTGGAAGCCCTTCAAGCCAGTCAAAGAAGGTGCAGTTTACTTCTTGGCAACTCTATTTTCCTTTAATACAACAGTTACTTCCACCTCTTAGAACTGTTGTCTCGAGCTATTCTTTGCTCTATGCTTAACCTCTTCTAACCTACATCATGCAGCTTTCCAAGTAGGTGAAGGATTCTGGTAGTCATAGGTACTCTCCTTGTAGCATAATTTCTACCTATGGCTTATCTCTTCTACATTCTTCTTCTGATATATTGTGAGGAACACACATACAAAACATATGTCGGCCCCGGTGGCGGTGGGGTAAAGTCCTCGCCTGCTAACCCAAGGGTCGCGGGTTCGAGTCCCGCCTGGGTAGAATATTATCTGCCCAGGACATGGGTGTGTGTTCGTCTCTTGTTAATGTTAAAACACCCGATGTAAAAGGCCTTTGTTGTGCTGTTTTCGGGGTTGTGAGTATAAATAAATAAATATGCACCAAACCATTATAGAAACTAGGATTTGTTAATGGCATATTAGGAAGGTCCTCAGATGAAAAAGTAAAAGAGAGATGTTACTCTGCTCTGGTTAGGCCACACCTTGAATACGCTGCAAGCATTTGGGACCCTGGTGATAAAGATTAAACAAAAAAATTAATGAAATACAAAGGAAAGCTGCATGCTTTGTTAAAATCTGCTACAGGCGAACTTATAAAGTTTCACAACTTTTAGAGGGATTAAGGTGGGAGCCCCTGGAGACTCGGAGGTTACATGTTAGGCTTAGGTTGCTTGAGAAAAATCAGAACTGGTGTGTTTCAGAGTGACACAGAGAATATTATCATGACTCCACACTCCATCTCTAGGTCTGACAGAAGTGGTAACATAAGAGAGATACATTGCTGAACCGGTATAAAAACTTGATCTTTCCGCACACAATAAGTGACCACAATAAAAACTGAGTTCCACTAAAAAGACTCCCATAATACACATCACCATTTCAGCTCCCTAAACCTTATCCCTCACATCTCTACACGGCTGGTGCACTGACGCCCCCTGCCACATGCCCATACAGAGGCAGAGCAGTGGCTCGCAGAGTAGTATGTAGATGTACATGCCAGGATTTAGTTTCTTCTGGCAAATCTTAATGCTGCAGCCTTGTGGAACTCAACCCATTGAGCTCAAGGATTCTCGTAGATCTGTGGGCTCCTCTGCCATGATTGTGATATGACGAGCAAAGTGAAGAATGTTGATTTGGAGTGAAATGGGAAGAAGCCTGCATGAAGGTAGAAATCTAACATTGGCAACACGATGCAACAATTTATTTCAATGTCACATTCATAAAATACAGCCAACCATAGTAATTTCCCACTTTGAATGCTGTAATTATTTTTCTTGGGCTAAGCAAACTGGGTACTCTTTTCTATTCCTATGAGCCATAACTCATCCAGGTTATGTGATTTACTGAAAATGTTAAAGTAAGCTTAATAGTTAAATAATAACATTAGGTAGCACACACTGAACATGTAGATATTAATAACCAGCAGTGAGTTGTCCTGGAGTTTGGTCAACTGCACTAAACAGAAAAAACAACTTTTTTTTTACATGTGCATAAATATTTACCAAATCAATTCCACTTTATTACAACTCTTAATTTATATATTCTTAATTAATATATACGGAGCAGCAAAATGTACCTCAAATGAAACTAAAAATACCGTTGATTGTTATGAAGGCAACCACAAAATAAAAATAAGAAACCTCAGGACTATTTCTTTCTCAATCACAATATTTGTTTCTCTGTAATGTTTACACCACCCAATATTTATAATGATCCAAAAAAGTCATCACTCCATCACGATAAAAGATCTAAAAGATTAGCATTGGAAATATATGTAGGCTCCAACCTGTAAACCAAATGAGTTATGTAAATGTTACTGAAATGTTCCACTGCAACCATCATGGAGTAGCTGCAATGTAATGAAAACGTTGTGAGGACTTCCATAAGTCCACTTCTGACAATGTCATTACAACCTTCATGGAAACATTACAGCAACCAACATTATGCAACCTTTGACCAATAATACTATAGTAGCTATATATATAGTACAATATAATGTATAGTATAATAATACTATAGTATATATCTCTATAGGGATGTGATTTTTCATGATGAAGTATTTGTTGACAGTATTGTAGTTTACAATGACTTAGGTGCACCCTTCTCCTGCCTCTGATGCCTGCTTTTGGCATGCCTAATTAGGCAGTCAATGACTTTCTCCATGACATGATACGTGTTAAGACCTGTCTTAAGAGGACATTTCCCAGCTAAACTAGCCCTGATGAAAATACGCAGTCCCAGACAGTGAACCAAGTTTTCTAAGACCAAGCCAGTAAGTTCCCAACTCTCTGTACTCACTGATTTCTGGAGTCCTAGCCAGTAACATGGGTTATAGAATTTTCCTCACTTGTGCAATCACACAGTGCCCAGTGATTTTCCCAGAGATCAACCCATCCAGTGATTTGGTCTGAAAATCCATAATCATTGTCTAAGTCATAGGCCATGTCACTGCCTGGGTCACAGGATATTTTCACCAGGTATGTCCAATTAGAAAGTTTCCTGAGCTTATTGTAGCATTTACAACCCACAGCAACATAGTTGGGATGGTGCAAATGCAACCTGTAGCATATTACAACCTTCTACAACATTTAGCATTTTTTACAATGGAAACTAATGAATTGCTTCTGAAGACGGGGAAACTATTTTAAACGTCATAATGGAATGTATTAATACACAGGGAATTCCCTGGCTCAACTATTTTATTTTGAAAATTTCATAACTGAGCGAATACAATATAGCGACATAATTTGGACATTACAGAAACATTGTTGAACAACTTGCAGCACCCTGAAACCCCAGCACCCAACGTTTCTGCAACTCACTCTGTTTACTGGGTAGTTTTCACCATTTCAAAGTTAGGGGAGAAAAGGATGCGTAAATTACCGTTGGTTAATGGAGATAAAGCATCCAGGGCTTACAATTTGACAAAATAAATTCTTCAGTTAGTTTTAAGAGCAATAAAAAAAGCTCCAATTCACCACTAATGAGATCTAAAGGAAAGCCATATATGGTGAACATTTTAAACCTTTCCAGTAGCTCGTGTAGACCATGGGTGTTCCCACAAGATGCCAAAGAATGTATGTCACAGCGGGTCAATTCCGATTCTTGGGTCCACATGATAAAAGGGGCAAATTCATCCTTCTCCCATTCCGGTGAAGTAGATGCGGATCCAAGCTGAAGCATTTGCTGTAAAAAGATAAATTCGCTCGATGTCCACATTCATAAACGGATTTCATATCATTCTAGCCACGACTAAACTTTCAACACGCAAGTTACATTTAAGAAAAAATTAGACTGTCCAGCCATCTAATTGACTATCATGCTATAAAACACACGAGTTTTACCGCTCTCCCAGTAAAATGAACACGGCTTTGTCAAAAGCGCTTCAAGTGCAAAATGAAAATCGCCGCCTCTAGATAATAGGCTCGTCAAGCAGAAACTTTCAAACCCCTAGGGAAATCGTGACAGAGATAAGAGGTTGAGGGTATTGGAATTCGAACAATTGAAAATGTTTTTAAAGCAATACTGATTATAAATGTATTTCTAGTTGTGCCTGATTATGGACTTGTTAATTTAATCATTTGCACGAAAGTCGATGGTTGCCCACGGCATTATGTACCATATGCTAAGGGCGAGTCTATAT
Organism: Ceriagrion tenellum; assembly: GCA_963169105.1. Classification (NCBI taxonomy): domain Eukaryota; kingdom Metazoa; phylum Arthropoda; class Insecta; order Odonata; family Coenagrionidae; genus Ceriagrion; species Ceriagrion tenellum. The sequence goes on from OY720636.1 coordinate 154,973,078, forward strand.
ATGGTCTCCACTGCAGTGACAGCTCGTGGAACGGGAATGTTATTACAGTCAGCTGGAACAAGAAGGAAACGATATTGTTTGTTTTTAATGGTGATAGGTGAGGGTCTGATACGTCAAATGAATTGATTAGATTGGTCGTATAATAGAATTGTTAACAGTTATTCTAGACTGACAAATACTTTATTGTGACGAAAAATTTAATTAACGGTGCTATTACTCGTTTTTGTTCCATTCATTTCGTTTCTTACGATGTTCATTGCATTTCTATTTAAGGATCAATATGGCCGGCCCGAAATACATCGACAATTGTTTTGCGGATCAATCCGTAAATTAGTTTTAGCTTGAAAGTCCGAAGAAGGTAACATTTCTTGACCTCTTGAGGTGCCTAGGAGATTAGGTGGTGCCTGATATTTTTTGCCAATCTGTGTTTCATGCAGAGGTCATCGAGTCTATTATTTTTGTACAATACGCTTCATAGTGAATGTTTTGAAACGAATTTAATAAGCTCTCTTTTGTGTTGTAAATCAAAGTGGTGTGGAGTTGCTCGTTCAGGGCTGTCCAAGTAACTATGATTTACGCGAAGACATTTTTTGGTGGCGTTATCATTTAATTAGACATTATTATGCAATGGCCTCAGCGTCGCAGGTAAATATGGATGTTGATAACGACAGTTCTGTGTGTAGTGGTGAAAAAGCAGCAAATGGATCTAGTTCGGAAAGCAAGGGGTCCCTCGAATCACCCTGTACCACGGAAAATGACAGCGTTGGACCAGAAATGCTTGCTACCATCGAAGTGCGTTTAAAAAGACACATGAAGAAAGATGACAGTGGCATATCGGTGGAAAAGTCTGAAGTTAGTTCGGACGACGATGCTAACAAAAAGCAAAAGACGGCTGAGGCACTCGTCAAAGAGGACAAATCGTCCTCGGGGGTATTCCCTAAATTAAATTCGAAAGCGAAAAACAGAAATTACCGGAAGAAAGAAAATAACGAGGGAGAAGTCAGTAGTGACGAGGAATCGACGAACAAGGAATCCGGGAGGTCTTCTTGCTCAAATCCACAGACTGAAGAAGAGGAGAAAGAAGTACATGATAAGAAGAATCCAAGTTCTCAAAATCAAGAAAGTGGCGCGGTTTCCGAAAATGCAGATGTTGAAATGGAAGAAGGAATGTCGAGTCCATTCGCTGATGCAGATCAAAATAGCTCTCATGATTCAGACGGGGATAGTGACAGCGATACAAATTCTGAGGAAAGGAAAAGTGATGTTAAATCCTCTGACAGTGAAGCAACAGAAATATCTGCTGTTGTATTGATGAAAGGAAAGCCTAAACACAAGTGGTTTGTCATGCAGGAAGTTATAAATAGGTACAGTTAACAGTGCTAAAATACTAGTGTATAACTTTTTCTACCACTTAAGGCCTTTTTGCAGTCAATTGGAAATTATTACTTTGTGAACAAAGCTGGTTTGTTGCAGATATATTCGAGAAAGTTAAAATCCCTAAGCGTAATGTGCTATATTGAACTCTGTGTCACCTGATTTACGTTCTTTGATACATTCCTACTTTAAACCCCCATTTTTTTCAGGCAAAAAGGAAGTCGAGGCAACATTGCTGCCCCAGAACTTTTCCAGCGTCGATGTTATGGATCACTTCATGCCGTCCAACGACTTGAGCTGATGAGTAGATTGGAAGGCCATAATGGTTGTGTGAATACTCTTCATTTCAACAGCAGTGGCACACGACTCGCCAGTGGCTCTGATGATTTGAAGATCATTATTTGGGATTGGGCCTTAGGGAAGAAAGTTCTTCAGTATGACAGTGGTCACCGAAGTAACGTTTTTCAGGTAACAATTATCACCTATTTACTGAAGGGAATGAAACTATCTTTTGGCATATATGAAATATTCATGTCAACTGCTTTGAAAATGTATTTTAGGTATTTCGGTTATTGATTTGGTTAACTAACGAATTAAATCGTTGTGCGACATATGTTAGCCCAGTGTCATTATTTAGGTACTTTAGTGTTGGTATAAAATAAAACAGCTGTGTGCAGAAGTTAGGATCTCCAGTGATTGGAACAATGCCAGATTTTTGGTTGATTAATGGGTACATGTGGACCTCATGTAATTTACAGTGAATGAGGCATGGGGGTAAACTGGTAATGGAAAGGCTATTTGGGGAGGGAATATGGGTGGAGAGAAACTTGACATCAGCATTAGTGTATTCTTCACAGTAGCGGCATTGGGGTCCAAGCCAGATCCAATGAAAGGAATTTACCATTTTTGTGTTCTCTATGATATTGTTTGATAGGGATCAGGATTCCTCTGATAGACCTCCTCAGCCAGAATTTTAACTGGGGTCTCATGGAATGGAATCCATTATTCTAGCCATGATACCTAATCTAATCTCCAGCCAACCTAATCACCACCCTGCTTGATAGGATTCAAACTAAATCAGTGGCCTTCAGTCAGGCTAGCAGTTGCCAGTAACCATAATGTTTTTCTCTGGTCAGGTTCATCCCTTTGAGTGCTTTAGTCATTCCGTCTTTCATTTATTGCTTATTATAATTAACAGATGACCTTGTCTAGGTGTTTCATCAATTGTTCCACTTAACTCCATGGTTTTCATGGCCTTATTTCCTACTGGAACTTGCCAGAATAAGTTTCCCTTGGTGTATAAAATGGTTCCTTTTTTATTATAATCTGTTAAATTTCAACAAATTTGACTTCTTTCACTGATTATCTGTATTCATACATATATTTGGTAACCATTTAGTTTGTGTACTTTGGAATATACTTTATATGGTCATAGCACCTGGTAATGCCAACAGGTATGATTTACTATGCTTCACCGTAAATTGGCTGTGTAACAAGCAGATGCCCCTTTTAAGAATCAAAACTTCAATCTTGTATCCTCCTATTTGAGAACTTTAGCAAAAAATTGTGGTGCTGGATTATATACAGAGGGAAATGTATTGTTTAAAAAAATTGTCTTTAGTCAGTTTTGTGTTGAAATTCATTGTGAACTGTGTGCCGTGGTCATAAAAGAATATAATGCAATTGTTATTTGTATATATCAGTCTGCGGCAGAAAAGAAACTAAATTTTCTGTGATCAACTGGAGCAGTCTTATTATGTTTTCTAGTTTAGGACTTGAAATTATCATGTGTGGGAATTTCAATGTTGATGTATGCGATTCTTCCAGTGAGTCTATTGCTCTCACATCTTACAGATTGTTATGTCCTTTAGGTTCTAAAAGAACTTCCTCACTGACTCGAAATGTTTAGCTTCAGTTTATTTCAGTCAGATATAACTCATAGCAAAAAGGCAACAATTATCATGTTCTACAATATGTTCTCAATATTAAACAACTTGTCGTTATGTTTAAAAAGATATTTGAAGTACTGGAAGCAACAAGTTCAAAATATAAAATGTTAAATTGCAATCTCAACATCCCTCCTCAATTTAATGATTTTACATTTGACATAACTCAAAAATTAATATGACTTAAACTCAAACTTTCTTTCCCAGAAATAATTAAACTTGAGACAACAATTCAAAAACATTAAACTAAACCCAATGAGCTTCTCAATGCGATGAACCTGGGAGCTGGTAGGCCTTTGGTGAAAACATCTGCAACTTGATATTCTGAACATACATGTTCAGCTTTTATAATTCTTCTATTGTAGAGCTGACGAACAAAGTTATAATTTACATTGGCATGCCTCAGTCTACGATATTCCCACTTCTGCAGTAGTCTAATACATGCCTGATTATCTTCAAATACTCAGATTGGTAACTTAGGTGAAACTCTGAAATTGCCCATTAAGTATTTCAACCAGAGTAACTCAGCAGCAGCTGTTGCAAGTGCTACATACTCTGATTCTGTAGATGGCAAAGCAACACTAGTCTGTTTCTTTGTAGCCCAACAGACTGAGTTTCCAAATACTTGTAGAAGGTAGCCCGAGGTAGATCTTGAGTCTTCCTTTTTGTTCCAATTTGAGTCAGCATAAGCCAGAAGGACATCATGGTTCCTCTTCCGATAACACAGCTTCAGCTCGGTAATTCCTTTGATATATCTTAGAACTCTCTTTAAACAGATCCAGAGTTCTTCTGATGGATTACTATGATATCTGCTCAAATGTTGACTGCAGCACTCAAATCTGGCCTTGTTCCTATCATCGTGTACATCAAGCATCCAATGAATTCTCTACACGGCTTATCCGTCTTTTTTTTTGCCTTGATTTCCAACTTCCATGGGTGTCTTGATTGGGTTGCAGTCCTGCATGTTGAATCGTCTTTACAAACTCTTCAGATAAGATGATTGACCTAAGTACATTTCTCTTTCCTTCCTTGAAATCTTGATTCCCAGAAATATTTGTGGTTCTCCCAATTCCTTGATTTTAAATCTCTGCATCGGTTTGAATTACAGTTCCTCAATTTTCTCTGTACTAATACCTGCTATCAGAATGTCATCAACATAGGTAGACAGAAGGTCAACAACAGAATGTAAAGGCATTTATCTGCTTCTGACTGTGTGAAGCCTACAGAAATAAGAAATGAGTGAATGATTGATTCCATGCTAGTGGTGCCTGCTTCAGACCATAGAGAGCCTTCTGAAACTTGCTAACCATAACAGGCATGCCTTCCGCTCCTTCAGGAATAAACATTTATATCTCCTCCTTGAGTTCTCCATGTAGAAAGGCGTTAGCGACATCCATCACTTTCTTGTTCCTTTCCTGGTTCCTCTCAGTGTTCCAGGATCCAGTCCTCACTTGGTGTATTTTCAAAGTCAAATCTTCCTTCGTAGAACACGAAGTTTTTTCCCGTGGCAATTTTTCCTTCTTCCTGACACCAGAGCCTGTAGCCATTGGAACAGTAACCAGTGAAACAACACTTCAAGGACTTGCTTTGAAACCTCCCTGTTCTCAATTCTTTTGGCACCAGCAGGTATGCGACACAGCCAAATACTCTCAACATACTCAGATCAGAGTTTCTTGTTGTACCACAAAGCCGTAGGAACCTTTCCTTCCAAAGCCGATGTAGGACTTCGATTAATTAGGTACATGGCAGCACGAACAGCTTCCGACCAGAACGTTTTATTTTATTTATATTGTAGTATCAAACAACGAGCCTTTTCAATAAGAGTTCTGCTGATCCGTTCCGAGACACCATTTTGTTGAGGGGTATATCTCATTGTGAACTCAAACTGTATTCCTCGTTCTTCAAAAAATTCCTTCAACTCATTCGACAAGTATTCATGACCATTGTCACAGCAAAATCTACTTATATTCAAGTTGAAATGAGCTGTAGCCATGGCGTGAAACATCTTTGTGTAGCGAGTGACTTCCAATTTTGATTCCAGTTCATAGGGTGCTGTGAAGTGAGTAAAGTCATCGATAAACATTAGTACATATCTTTTCCTGTCGAACGATTCCAGTGTGATTGGCCCACAAACATCACTGTGGATTAAAGGTCTGGTGGCATGTTTTCTGGTCTGGTTGTATGGCAATTGTGATTGTTTCCCCTCGACACAATTGGTACATCTTTCCGATGGTACAGCTGAAACGTCCAATTCCATTCCGTCAACTTGTGATCGGAGACCTTTAATATTGTCGTAGCTCAAATCGCCAAGCCTGTTATGCCACAACTTCATTTTATCTTCAGGCGAAGAAGCTGACAAAACTGCGTTGCAAAAAGTTCAACACACATAATTGAGATTCATTCCGAATCGCAACAGCAATAGTTTCTTTTCCCTTTATAATTAAACCTTGAGAATTTTCGAAGATTATACGATAACAATTCATTTCCAATTTTCTGACTGAAAGCAAATTGTAATTAAGTTCAGGCACAGATAAAACATCTTTGATCGTTATCTCAACTTCCTTTCCCTTTACAACTCTGATGACTTTAATTTCCCCTTTATATTTAGCATCAAGGTAAATACCTGATTTGGCTACGTTAATTTTAAAAAGGTGTTCCAGTTTCTTTACATTACTGAGAGGTATTTTACTGTTGATCAGATGTTCTGTCGCCCCAGAATCCAAGAACCAGTTTATTTCTTCAATTGAATGATCTTTACATGATGTTCTGAAGCAAAAACCATCTTCCTCTTTGCCGTTAGTCACGTTCCCCAAGTAATTATTTCCTGGATTTCTTGATAGTTTAACTCTGCAGTTAACCCTCTTGTGGCCAGGTTTTCCACATCGATGACAAGTGAAGGGAAAAGAATTCCCTGGACTTCCTTGGTGTTTCATTTTACCAGTGTCTGATGAAGTTTTTTCTTTTCCTTGATAATGTTGAGCCTGAAAATCAGCAGGAGGTGGCGCATTTGTCTTGGTTTTCCTGACAACTTCCTTCTGCTTCCACTCATCATCTATCAATCTGTTCTTCACAAAGCTCAACGTCAGGTACTTCATCAAAAGCGTCTCAATAGCGGTGACCACCACGTCGTATTCCGAGGGCATTGTGAAAAGTAGGTGGCACACAATGTCGGATTTCTCGACTGTAGCTCCAGTGGAACGTAAATCTGTAATCAGTTTATCAAACATCAGGAAGTGATTAACTAACAAGTCATTTGTTGCATTAAATTTCATAGTTAATAACTGTTTTCTTAGAAGAAGCTGACTAGCAATTCCTTTTCTTTCAAACGTGTTACACAGAGATGACCATAAATCAAAAGAGGTTAACTTATCTTTTGTGTATTCCAAATGACTGTCAGCAATACGTTGAATAAGATGAGACTTACATTTCAGATCTTGTTTCACTAACTGAGTCAATTGTGCTTCCTTAGCAGTTCGTTCTGAATCATTCTCACCGTCAACTAATTGTACTCTACAGAAATAAGATTCTTCCACAAAAGATAATATTTCCAGCTCATCCAAAAGCGTTTACATCCTGAATTTCCAATGACTGAAATTTGTTCCATCGAACAACGGGATGCGATATTTTTCCGCTTCTGTCGTCATATTTTACTTTCTGAGGTTCCATTGCCATAACCTATTGATTGTTATGTCCTTTAGGTTCAAAAAGAACTTCCTCAGTGACTCAAAATGTTTAACTTCAGTTTATTTCAGTCAGATATTACTCATAGCAAAAAGGCAACAAACGTCATGTTTTACATAAAGAATATTGAACAACTTGTCGTTATGTTTAAAAAGACATTTAAAGTACTGGAAGCAACTAGTTCAAAACATAAAATGTTAGATTGCAATCTCAACACATCTCTATTACAGTCCTTCAATTTACACTGTACAAACATGGTTCCGGTCAGACTTGATTCCTGTCTGGATAACATCATTACTGGCCTCATTAGCGAATGGTACATTGCCAAGGTCATTGTTCATGGTATATATGATCATCTTGCCTTTGAATTCCAGTTCACAAATGACAAATGTAGTAGTAAAACTTTGAATAAATATACTCCTATTTTGAGCCATCCTATCACCCTAGATGGGGTTTGCAAATTAAAATTGCCACTGTCCAATACTTCTTGGCACTTGATGCTTACCTTCTCAGATGGTAATGACAACATTGCATGCTTCTTTCAAAATTTTTTACTGTTTTTCCAACAGTCTTTTCCCAAGAAACTCATGGGGCATTTGCTTTCTATTAAACAGTCTCAGAATTGGTTCACCCCAAAATGGCATAGCTGAATCACCTGGAATCTCATTTGAGATCCCAGTTGATTCAGCTATGCTATAAGTACACAAAACACCGTAAATGAGGAGGATAAAAATGCCTGGTGGCAGCTTAGGAGAGAGAAAAATAATTATTTAATTCTCTCCAAATGCAATGTTAATTCTGATTTTATAATAAATGTTACAAATCATAGTAAGGCTGCTTGGCAAGTGATCAATATGGAAATTGGTTGTTCTGTATGTGTTTCGGAACTCCCTTTTACATCCGATAATCTGAATAAGTTTTTCATAAATTTGATTTCTGACCTTGTCCCTACTGATCTTGAACTTCAACTCTTTGACTCATATCTTACTGATTGATTACAGTGTATACATCAATAATAATCAGTCTTTACCCCAAAAAATAAGTTATGGTGTCCTCCAAGGTTCAGTTTTTGGGCCTCTCTTACTTCTTATTATGATTAATGATCTACCTTCTAATGTTTCCTGTAAAGCCTTACTCTTTGCTGATGATACCACTTTCATTCATAATACAAGTAACCTTAACAACACCAGTGTTATATCAAATTTGGTCATGTCCGATGTATCAAAATGGTTTTATGCCAATGGAGTGGTTTTAAATAGTGACAAAACTCAGTCACTGGCCTTCTCCCTATGCACCACATAAAGTCCAAAAAACACGATCAAGTTGCTGTGCTTTGAACTTGACCATAAATTAAGTTGGGAGCCAAATGTTTTAGATACTCTTGGTAAACTTTATAAGTCTGTGTATATGTTGTGTAAACTTAAGTTATTGACCCCAAAAGAACTCCTCACTTCTGTATTGTTTGTGTTGTTTCACTATCATATAATGTATGACATTGAATTATTGGGCCATTTTTCATCTACCATAAGTTTATTTAGAATGTAAAATAGGCTGTTAGAGTCATTTCTTTTTCCCACCCAAGGGACCACTGCTAGCCTCTGTTTATTAAGCTGGGTATTTTGACCCTTTACAGCTTTTACATATATAAATGCCTATGCACTGTAGAGTACAATCTTAGTTCCTTTGAGATGAGAGCCAGCAAACATTATCATTTCACCAGAAACAGGGATATTCTCGATGTGCCTTATTGTCGAGTGTCCAAAGCCAGTAATTCATTTAATATCGTAAAAATACATATGTCTTTTCAATCGATTGCCTCATGAGGGAAGACATATGAATGTATCAAAATTTTAAACTGCTATACGTACCTGGCTTCTAGGAAAGCTCTGTTATTTGATTAATGAATTCTTTGAGTGTGACAAACTCGGCTTAAATTTCTGAGGTTTGATGCACTTATATTCTGTATAGAACTCTGACTACTGTCTTTTGTTATTGTTTTTCCTTTGTCGTATATTGTTTAATCTTCTGCATTTGATGAGGACTATTGCACTACTGTGTTTAACATCCAATAAATATTATAATTATAATTATAAGGTCATTAGTGGTATTACTGTGGTAGCGATGTGGTAGCTACTAACTCCGTAGTATTAGCAGTGTTATTTTTCTCTTGTAAGACCTCACTTGGGAGTACACTGCTAGTATATGGGACCCTTAGTAGTCGGTTGTTTCAGATTAAGATTAAATACAGCAGAGAGCTGCAAGATTTGTGAAAAATTGTTACGATAAACATAGTAGTGTTACTGAGTTATTGAGGGATATAGGATGGGAACCTCTGTCTGATCAAAGGGAAAAGTCTTTTACAGAAGTTTGATGTAGACTTTTTTTGCTGGACGTTCAACATATTTTGCTAGAGCCAAACTATTTGGATAGAAATGAACACAGGCATATAATCAAGGAAATTGAATGTAGAACCAATAGACTTAAAATGTCATTTTTTCCACGTGCAATAAGGGACCATGATAGTAGCGATAGATAAGTTCTAGGTTATTTTGACTCTGACAAGGTAAAATAGGTTTTTGCACTTGTGCTAAATATCTTAACATCATTATTAGCCACTAACCTCGCATGCAATTTCCAGCATGATATACTCTTGCACGATTTAGTACCTAGTGGCACTATTTATCTGTTGCAGTAATTATACCCATTAGTCGTATCTTAAGTAGTGTACTGCATGGTAAAATGTCTGTCCACGTAGCACCCTCCTAGTTTTTGGTCTGACCTCGGTTTTCCTGACTGCTTTTGGCTTGCGCCAGGCATTCCAGGAAATGTGCATGGTTCTGATTTCAGCTGGGATGAGGGCTTCATGCCTGGTTTTTAAGTTCATGTTCCTAGCATGAGTTGAGAAATATAAAGTTTAATCTGTAACTCGGTAGTGTCATACTAGAGGAACTGTCCACTCCTATGTTCTTGAATGCAGCTGAAAGAGGAGGCGTGAAATAAGATGCAATAGAATTTGGGCTGTGGATTGGAGTCCTGAATCATCACGCAAAACTATATATTTTTCAGATTTTTGTCTGTTTGAAGCTTTAATGATTTTCCCCAGATTCCTTCATTCTGTTTGGGGAATTTAGGATTCTGTAGCTGTTGAATTCCCTTTTTGAATTTGATATGAAACAATATTTTTTGAAAGTTTTGTAGTTTGCCAATAATTCTACATCATTTGACCTTTTAAACTTGAATTCATATTAAAACAATCCTTGTACTTTTCCTCTATTGTTAGTAGAAAAGTACATCGGTTGTTTTAATACGGATTCAAGTGTAAAATACTCCCACGAAGTGATGCCTGAGGGTGTAAAGTTTACTTTTAATTAAAGCACAATTATTTTTAATATATGTGGATAAATTATGAACTTCTGGCGTAACCCAATTAGTACATTTTTCTATAGCCTTTCAACCTTATGCCTGAAAGGAAAAGCTACATCAAACTAGAGCAAAAACATCTCTTAAAGCAAATCAATCTTCACTTCCAAGTTTGAGCCCCTGTAAATATCACGCTCGACTGAAAGCATGTTCAAGAAATCAGCCGAATCAGTTCAAATGACTGAAGGACCTTTGGCTTGTTATATTGGTCACATAATTGACGGACTAAGGAAAAGAGGATTATCTCAGAAATATTGGAGCAGATTACATTGGAATTTACATATCGTAGATCCACATTTGTCAAAATGGTGTCCTAAAGAGTGGAAGTACAATTAGTGACTCTCGTTTGTTCATAATTTGTAATATTCAAACTATTGGAATCGAGAATATCCAAAAATTCTTTCGAGTTGCAACTGTCATTAAGAAAGTTAGCATTGAAGTAACCAGTAAAAGCAATGCAAGTTTTCTGCTGGGATGTATGAACTTTACTCAGAATATGATAAAAGTTATCTAAAAAGATATTAATTCTACCCTTAAGGGATCTGATGAATCGCAAGATGAGTACATTTACATCAAAAAAGTAAAAATTAGTCACTGAGAATACAAACTCCTTTTCAACACACAGATTTGAAATTGATTGGCAACTGTTTTAGGTGATTATTAGTAACTATCGCCACTCCACCATTTTTGTCTATGGATCTGGTGAAGAAATCAGGAACAGAATTACCAGAAATTGATAGGTTTGATATCTCATGACTTTTGAGCCAATGCTCACGGCTACAAATGATGTCCGGTTTGTGATTTCTAGACCCATGATTTTTTTCTAATACATCAAGCATTTAAATGCACTACTTTCAAAGCTATTGGAGATGTTTTGGCAGATTTATTCCTGTTAATTTATGTATTTAAATAGGCAAAAAATGTCGGTGGGTATGCCGAAAAGAATACCATTCAACAAGCGCATATTTTGGCCAGATTCCTCTGAATGTCAATACGCGATTGACGATTTAGGCTAATAAATGAAAGTGTGCATACTTCCCATTTGCAACTGTTAATCGTTCAATTTCAACTTCACCAGCAAATATGTCTTTGATAAAGTCATTAATATCATTGGTGGTGGTGTTTGGCAGAAAATGCTGCACATGAAGAATGCTTATGAGTGGAACACCAGAAAGTTTACTTGCAACAGAATCAATGAATCAACAGAATACTCACTGCACCACTCCCTTCAATTATTTTCTTCTTTCCTTTCCTCTTATGGAATACTGCTGTTTATTCTTCAACAGCACCAGTATTGTTTGTAGCATTGTCATTGCCATGTGAGATATGGGACACACTCACAGATTTGCCCATAATTTAAGTGCTATTAGAATCAGGAACATTTCCACAATGTTTAACCTTGTTTTGACCTTGGCCCTGAGTGAGATAGTGTTCACATTGGTCAATTTTGGTGGAGGTAGCATGATCGTATTCCCAACAGGAAGATTATTACTGCTGATAGAACCTGGTTTTGGTCCATCGGCGGGCTGAGTAATCGGCTTAACGTTGCCATGAGAGGTTAAGCATAGGTCAATTGGTTCAGAAAATTCTGCTCGTACAGTACTAAATTTTACATGTTTTTTTCTGCTTCTTATTGGCAGAGTCCCGATCTTTGAGACAACATGTCTCTCCTTGTAGAAGTTCAAGTTCAGCAGCCATATTTGTGATTGCAAACTTGAACAACCAACATGAAAAACATTTCCAGATTATTTCTCGGTTTTCAAGAATGACTTATAATGATATGTTGTTGAGCCCTTATGTTTCTTGGAGCAAGTCACAGGAAATAGTTTTGTCTCTGGATTCTAGTAATATTTCACGAGAACAACACGAGCATATGAACTTATTAGCCGCCATCTTGAAGGGTATGTGAAGTGGCCGTTTAGGAAGTCATGCTGTTATATAATGTCAGGCATTAGATTATTTATTATCCTAACCAGAACCATGATGATTTAATAAGAACATTTAGCCATGTAAACAGCCTGACCTGTAATCTTATATTCCACACCATTGGCTGTTCCATGGTCTACCTTGAGCTGGTGATTTGGTAATGGCTAACCTGTGAATGCAAAATAGTGATGAATAGTTGATTCTTCATCTTCACTAATTCCCTTATATTTTGTGCTATGTATCAGCTAAACAACTCAGCTGTGGGTGGTATAGGAAATATCAGCTTCCATATTTGAAAACGTTCAAGGATGGCATTGATAAAGGAATTGATCACTATGATATATTGTCTTGGGGCTGTGATAGGCCTATCTTATCTCTTGTATGTTTATGTAATTGCTTCGCTTTCACTGTTCAGTGAAAAGGGCAAGTGTAACAAGTGAGGAATGAGATCGTGTTATTAAAGGATGGTTTATGCTTTGCTTTTCAGGCTAAATTTCTTCCCCTATCAGGTGATATGCACATTGTTTCTTGTGCTCGGGATGGACAGGTGAGATTGGCTGAATTGTCATCAACAGGCCTTTGTCGTGCCACTAGGCGTTTGGCTCAGCATCGTGGTCCTGCTCATAAACTGGCCCTCCAGCCAGACTCCCCCCATGTGTTTCTTAGTGCTGGAGAGGATGCGATTGTTAACTCTTTGGATGTGCGTGAATCAAAACCTGATAAGTAAGTATTCAAAGAGACTTTTTACATCCACAATGGTTTTATAACTTTAGCCTAAATGACATTGCGAATTAACTCATCAAATATTGTTGTAAATATTTTAAATTTTGTGCCAAAAAGTCTTAGTTGACCAGGGTCCCTTAAATCAGTAATCAAGTACAACTTTCCATGCTTAATGCAATATTACTAAGCGAAGGGGAGGAGGTTCATGGACGAATGATATGATTTGCAGTCACAGGCATGGCTGTAAAGAAATTCAACAGAAATGTGAAGATTAAGTCGGGTGCAAAGATGTATACCATCATGTCCATATAAATCCCCGATGAAGTTCACCTAGAGTTGAAATAGCTTGGTGGTGTATCTGACTAACGCACCTGACTGGCAATTGGCTGATCCTGTTTTGAATCGTAGTCAAGCCAAATGATTTTTTCATGATGACTTTCATCCCTGTGGTGTGTTAATTACTTTAATAAGATAATCACTCTAACGTGACTATTTAATTGCTAATTTGTTCTCATAGTATGACCAAATTACCCTTGTTAACCAGATATGTGAGGTTCATGACTAGGTAATCTTTAATTTCCTCTCTTTCTATTTTATAGCTTGGGAGACCCAGCATATTATTCAAGAATGACCCTAAGTTACTTTTTATTTAGCTAATTAAACTGAATGGGAGATCGATCTGGTAGCTACTTCTCTACTAGCTACCAACTCTTTATGCCTTACAATTTAATTGAAGTTTCTTTGCAGTCACAGATACTGTTTCCTTTTCTTGATAAAAATCTAATGAATAGTATTTACGTGTGTATCCAAATATTTAATTAAGAGCAAATATTCATGCACCATTTTTGGTCAAATATTAGTTGTCCAAAGTGCTAAGGGAGGAGGGGGCTATTTTCGAACATCAAGAGAGAAAACCTCTCAGAAATTATTTAGTAAATGGTCAATAATAACAGAAAAATAGGTAGTAGTTAGAGGTGGGATGATTAGTGATTTTCTCGCATTTGAATATTGAATTCAAATATAATAAAAAACTCAAATATTCGAATACTTTATTTGATAATAAGGTATTGAATATTTTCATAAAACTTATTTGCTATCTAACAAAGCTCTGACTTAGATTAAAAATGTTTACTCTAAAATTTAATTTTACCTCTCATTTAACCATATCAGTGAAATAATATACAATAAAATCATTCCGATCCAACTCTACTGGACAATTTATTCGTTGAATAACATTAAGAAATATGAACAAGAAAGCTATTTTAGAATATTTTATTTTTAATTTTTTTTCAAAATGTTTGGTTGCATGGAATCATTTATTTCATATTTGACTTGTGTCGTACAAAGGATATTGTGCTTTTACAACAGAGAGCTATTAGGATTGTCACAAAAATATTCAGTAGGCAACATAGCAGACCGTAGTGTATTCAACAGAAATATTTATGTTGAAATATATATGTATATATGTATATTAAGGATGAGTCGAATCCAAATGTTGATTCTCGATTCCACTGATTCCCAGGATTAGAATTGGTGTCGAGAATCGATTGCATAAAGTCGATTCTGATTGCATAGATTCCAGATGGATGAATATTCAAATCAAACTTCATTTATCACATCATATTTGTCTCAGTAATTTTGGGTGTGGTCTACCAATTTGTACTTTTTATCTACCTCACTAAGCTGAGGATATATCTGCTATTTGCTAATAAATATACTTTTTGAGCGACTTATTTGTCTTTGCTATTTTATTTCAGCCAATACTTGGATTTAAATAATAGTCATACGCTACTGGTATATCAATATCCCACCGTCTGTTGTTAGGAATAAGAATCGATGGAATCGGAATTGAGAATCGGGAATCGATTTAATAGAATCGGAATCGAAAAAAAGTGGAAACGACTCATCCCTAACGTTTATATATTTCAACATAAAGCCAGTGGTCAAACATCGCTTATCTTAAAGCGTTAAAAGTAGCCATATTTTCACATTTCTGTTTTTGTTGCTCCACTGTGCCATAGTTGTTGGGGGAGGGGGGGGGGGGGGGGCAAGCTCACAAATTTCAATGCAGGTTGAGTAATGTGAATAAATTTCTGGTCAGTTTGATGATAAACCCACGTGATGCAGGGCATTAGTTTTGTCCACGACGACGCTGATCAAACTACATAGTTCAAATGACAACAGTAAAGTATAATAGACCAGTTTCCATTGGCTTTTTCATGTAAAACAATTCCTGACAAGTAGGAACTGTGGCAATTTTATAATTTTTAACACAATTTAATATTTTAAGTGAAATAAATGAATGAAAAAAATGTTGATTTATTACATCAGCAACCATGTCATGACTTATCATGCACTTGATGTTCTCTTGCCATGATAAAATTGTCATAAACTTCATTAACTCTTGCTGTGGCATACTTCTCAATCTCTAGATTTTCCCTATACAAACTTATTGGGGCAAACTTGCAGAAAGTTTGAATGAGTCCTGTGACTGCAAAGTTGTACATAAGGTGTGGGCATTTTTACAGCAGCAGACTATGTGACAAGTATAGCCTAAATAGTAAGAGAGCATAGATTTATACAGGACTTAAATAGTAAGATAACGTAGTTTGCGCAACAAACTCTCTGTAACACTTACTTAAAACTTTTTTGGCTCATTGATCAACTGCCTCAGATGTGGTAGAAATGATGCATTGTAACATTTCTCTGAATTGAAGAAAATAATTTATAGTGGACCTTTTATTCAAACAAAACCTTTTATTCACAAATAAGCCCATACAGAGCAGCAATTGTCAACGATATTTACTAGCTTTCTTCAATCTATATTCACAACAAGCACACACTAGGTTCATTTGGCACAATGACAATATTCTCTTGTAATTGTTGTATGAAAGAATTAAGTATGCAATGTTTTACTCAAGAACAAAAACTAAATAAATAAAAAGTATTTTCAATGAAGAATAATGTGTCCTTGTACTTCTTCCAGAGCACTCAAACTGATTAGTTCGTCAACTTGCCTTGCATAGCGCCACGGTGCGATATTTGAGGTATTCAAATTTTGCCCCTCGGTATAATTATTAAAGATCACAAGTAATTTCCAGTGTTTAAGGAATTCAAGTTGGTATTCGCCCATCTCTAAGAGTAATACTTTGATAGAAATCATCTAAGTTATTACCTTATATGCTGGCATGGAACTATATTGACTCTTAATGTAATGTGAAATCGACTTATGGGCTGAGGATATATTTATTGCTAGCAAAGGTACCCATTGAAATTCAACGGGGGATGAAAGAAAGACAGGGCATAATAAAATAAATTTACGATGAAGAAATCAGTATTAGTATTTTCAAGAAATTAACCATCAAGCATGCATGGGTCACACAATATATATTTATGTCCTTAAATCTTGCTCGATTGGTGTTACCAAACTGGCCTAGTGGTTAGAGTTGCTTAATGCTGATACCCAGGTTGTAGGTTCGAGTCGCTCATGAGGTGTTTTTTTACTAGACATATCAGCTATAATTTTAGTTTTATTTTTTAATTCAGCAGATGAAAACTGCATTATATTATTTTTACTGAGTTTTAACATTCTTATGCAGTAACATATAGAAATTAAACTACAGGCCATTTGCATTCCAGAGGCTAGTCGAATTAATATAACATCGTGGCATTCTCCTGTTTTACTCAGCTATAATTTTAGTTTTATTTTTTAATTCAGCAGATGAAAACCGCATTACATTATGTTTACCGAGTTTCAACATTATTTTGCAGTAACATGTGGAAACTAAGCTACATGCCATTTGCATTCCAGAGGCTTTCTGCACTAATATAACATCGTGGCATTCTCCTGTTTTACATGGGTCCTACTTAAATTCGTCCACTTAAAATGAATTTTGCCAATTTTAGGCAAAAATATCCCTGAAAATATCGTAATCAACAACATTTCAGTATACGGCCTTGATTTCCACTATAATACCTATCTCTAGATATAAAACCCATCCGCCACTGTAAAGGTCCCATTTCCCTTCTTAAGCTAATGCTAATTCCACGGTTACCAAGGAAATATATATAATAAATAAGTATAAATGGAGAATGATGGGTATTGACATACTGGTCATTCTGGTTAAAGGACCAAGCCTTGGTGTAGTTGCTTTCATGCCATAGTGGAATGACTAGCTCCGTATGTGTGTAATGCTTGTACTAACAACATTTGAGCTATATCTTATGCTGTTCAAAATAATAGTCTTTTCTATGGATGTTCAATAACACATATAATGAAAAACTCACTTAAATTTAAACCATTGTTGATTCCCAAGGAGAGCCAGAGAATCTTGTTTCTTATGTACGCATCACGATATGAAATAGTTGTGTATGATAAACTTCTTTTGAATTTTCAACCAAAATTCAAGTTAATATTTATATTCAATAACTGATTGAAACTTTCGCGGACCATTGAATGTGTAAAAAATTCAATTTTGGGTATATTTCTTTCGTATTAAAAAAAAAGTAATTCTAACGTTTTCCCTCCCCTGCTAAAGGCTTCATCAGAGTATCAATTTATGACGGTTATATCACGGACGGACGAATATATGACGGATATAACCGTCATAAATTGATACTCTGATGTAGCCTCCAGCAGGGGAGGGGAAATGTTAGAATTAATTCAAAAAATACGCGGAAATATACCCAAAAAAAGAATTTTTTACGAATATTTATATTTTAAGGATACCTCAACCTAAGTATGATATTTGATTTTTAACTACAATGCAAGCAATCATCTCTTGCCTGGAGACTTTATTGTGGAGTTGAATGATTCAGGTTTATTACGTTGAATATGTAGGGGCTGCAATTATTAGTGCAGAAGAAAGATGATATTATGAAGCATAAGTGTAGCATTCAATAACACTTATTTGTGTTGCCTATAACTGCACAAGTATTAATATCCAATGAGTACTTGTTACCTACTAAGTATTTTCAGGAAATATAGACCACTTGCTTCATTTCTTGGTAATAAAAGCACTAAACATACTGTGTCATGTCAGTTCAAGTACTTCAAGTACATAATTATGTAATATAATTAGAATTTTTTAGGAAAGGACTTGTTGTTATCAAAACTCTTTTTAGTGTAATTGAATGATTTTTGTATCCAATTCAACAGGACTCAACCACTCTGAGCGATGACAATCTGCGATAAAAGTTTAGATAATGATACTACTATCATTTGTCAGATGAGGACTTGTTGCTACTAAACTGTAAAGGTCAAAAATTTATTTTTATATTCGATTTTACATGATTCAACTTCTGATATTGACAGTAAAATACTTTGTGCGACCTAAAAGAGGAATGCCCATCACTTTCTGCAAAGGTTTCCTGTGTGCCAGGGAAGACTTGGAATGGATATTTGTGTCCTTTCCTGAATTCTTATAGCTTCCGAAAACAAGAACAAATTTGTGACTGTTTGCCGACCTACCTTTCTTATCCCCATCCTAAAGCTTGCTGATGCTGACAGGATTGGACCGACTCAAAGGACCCAACCCACCCATCATGCCCTCCCAAAAACAATTCCCTCGCAGGTCAAAATTTTTCACCAAGGGATGTTCCCTCTTGCCATTTGAATTCCAAAGGTTCCTTTTCCATTCCATGCATTTATTGCTTTCCCACTCAAGGTAGAGTGGTTCGGCATTGTCACATCGACGTCAGCTCGAGACTTAGAAATTTTTCAGCTCCGAGGTAGCAAGTTATTTTTTGGAGGGGAGTATACATAATTGAAGTAAAAAACAGGCTCTTTAACATGAATATTTGGAGAATTGTGTGAGTAGGAGAGGAAAATACTCCTAGGAGATCTGTTGTCAAGGAACTCAACTGTGCATGGAAAATTAAAGTTTGTGCTGTTAATTTTATTAATACCATTGATATTTAAGGTTGTATTAAATGATGTTTTCTTGTGAAGCCTGAAAAGTTTTTTGGGATCTAAAGTGAGTGTAATCAAACAAAGATAATTTTGAGTGTGGCTGCAGATTTCACTTAGGTTTAATATTTATTATCCCTGCTTACTTGTATTCTGTCTGAAAGTTGTGTTTTCTTTATATGATAAATGATATTCTATGTCAATTCGCTTGATGTTAATTTCCTTTTGTAATGATTGAGATTTTTTTACCCAAGCTTTGTGTGACGAATTTTCAATGCATCTCAAGTGTAGATATGAGGTAATAACTAAAGATTATTGGCAAATACTAGAAAGGTAAGAGTATTTACTGACTATATACTGTTAGGAATTCTGGGAGACCTCGGAGTGATTATTGCTAACTGAAAAATGTGCCCCAGGTTGGTCGCCGTTAAAGAAGGAGCGAAAAAGATTGCACTCTACAGCATACACGCCAACCCGTTGACCTGTAATGAATTTTGTGTCAGTGGGAGAGATCACTTCATCAGGATTTATGACAAGAGGAAGATAAGTGAGAATGAGGGACCTCTTAAAAAGTACTGTCCTCATCACCTGGTGAGTATGGTGTTCACTTTAGTTTGTCTATCTGTCATTGCTATTTTATGATGCCGCCTATGTGGCACAACTGCCTGGAAATTAATATTGAGTGTTTTGTTTGCCATAGCTTCATTCCAACACATATGCGCATGTAACATGTGCTGTGTTTAATTACAATGGAACACAAGTTTTAGGTTCATATAATGATGAAGACATATATTTATTTGGTACAAATGAATCAGAATCTGAGTATTTGCATAGATATGAGGGACACAGAAATAATGCAACAGGTATAATTCATGAGTGTTACATGTTTACTTTGTTTTGCTGATGATTGGTATAATTTTCTATTTCTCATACGTGCAATTTGTTTTTTCCAGTGAAAGGTATAAATTTCTTCGGGCCCAAGAGTGAATTTGTTGTCTCTGGGTCAGACTGTGGAAATATTTTCTTTTGGGATAAAGAGATGGAATCAGTTGTTCAATTTATGCCTGGTGATGAGAATGGTGTGGTGAGTGCGAATTTGTTGTTGGTGCCCATATTTTAACTATTCTGAATTGAAACAAAAGAGTTATTTGTAATTGAATTACCAGTGGTTTAAACTATCGGTGTGCATAAATGGTATCAGATGGAGGTTGTTAAAGGTCGTGTTCACATTCATAAATATCCTTTAGAATTGTGTGCATTTGTTTAGCCCACATTTTACCCTTTCAATAGGTTTATAATGCCCATTTTCCAGCCACTAATTCCTCACCACTAGTTATTTAAAATTCAGATTATGAGAGGATTAAAGTACATAATTGAGGAATTATGTCCAATTAAATACATAGATGAGGTATGAGACACCAATAAAAGCCCCCTTGATGTTGATTAGTGAACTTGATTAAAAACTCTAAAATGCACTGTATGAATGGAATGATTCAATCTCTCAATCTCTGCTTGTGATCACTGAATGTTGACACAGACAACCCGCTCACCGGCATCACTCTGTCAGAACCACTCAGGTCACTGACGTCACCATTGATGCTCTCCCCCCTATGAAGCCACCAGCACATATAAGCAGTGCTAAGTACTAACATACTGCCTGCCATAAAATATTGCAATTCTTTTTCATTATCTGTAGAGGGAAGAGGGCACAACTTATGCATGGGCCTTTTGATTGGTCTGTGGGGGTATAAACAGAGGCCACACAAATGAGTCCATCTACCCCTGAGTGGACCTTTTTAATGACTTTGACCTTCCGAGTCATTGGTGGTGTGTTGTCCCCTTTGACAATCGCATTCTTTCCTGGTTGTATGTTATCAATGGTGCTGGAGGACTTGACTTAAGTAGTCATTTGATTAGGTTCTCCAAAACTTTTGTACTCTCTGCTGTAGCTGCTGCCATCTGGAAAGTAAACCAAGATGCCTATCGCTCTGGTCTGGGTTGGGCAGAGGGGTTAGGGAAGCTCAAATCAGGAAGTGCCCCAGAGTCAAAGTCTGGGCCTTTTCGTCATCACAGGGTCATTTGACAATGGCATCAAAGGGATTAAGAATTAAGGTGTGGTTCTATTTGCCTTTAAATGGCGGTCAGTTCTTCAAATGTCAGAAAACTATTTCCCATAACTCTTGTGTACTAATTGGCATCCTCCATGTAGCAGTTTTTTGTGTTCTTTTTCAATCATTAGCTCGTTGAGATGATGTTTTGGATGCTTTAGCTCAAACATAAGTCAAGGTGCTTGTAATCTTCGTCATACTCAGAGAATTTGATCTTGGCATAAAAAAGGAGTCAAGGATTTTGTCTTTCTTTTATTGCTACTGAAGACTGGGTTTGAAGGTCAACTATATCGGAGTACTACTCCAAAGATTTAGCTATCCTTACACATGCAATTATAGAGCTTGTTTTAGCTCAGGAGCTTTTAGTGAGCCACTTCTCCTTTGTGCAGGCTTACATTTTAAATTAAATGAAAACCTAAAGACGTAAAAGTCACCCTTTGCAGCCTGTTAAGATCTGGAAATGTGAGTGTAATGTCTTCCTGAACAACTATATCCAAAGTTGTCTTGTTCTTTATAGTTTCTGGAACATCTTCCACCATTGGGTTAGTTGACCAGCTGATAGGTCCTTGTAGCAAGTACTCCAGTCCATTCTACCTTAGTTTGGGTGGATTTAGTACATCTGCTGTTGCACCTCTTGTTATGATGTCTATTGCGTTATCCCTCGTAGATGAGTGTCTCCACTCTTTATTTGAAGTGATCTCATGAATCTTGGGGAGACAGTTCACCACAAAAGTTCTCCATCTCATGGGACACAGAAGCAGCTGTGTTTTTGGCATAACTTGTGGATCTGATATTTATAAGTTCCATAAGTCCCCTCAGAAGCATGAGTAAAACCATGTAGTTCAACATGTTTAAGTGTGCCAACATTGCTATGACATGACAGTTGTCCATCAACTGATTTTTATTTTCAACTTCGGAAAATTTAAGGAATGAAAACTGTTTTCTTGATGATCAACGCTTTTTCCTGTAATGCTGTTTAGCTAGTAGGATAGTATTGTGTTGAATTTGAAGGTGTATGTAATCCAATTAAAACATGAGCAGGAAGCAATATGAAAATCAAACATTCAACCTCTAACTTTTGCTCTGTTAGAGGTATTTTTTCTTTCATTTGATTCACATTTGAGAGTCACACCATCAAAAATATTATAGTTGCAGCATACTTAGTGTTATGTCATTGCATGATTGGTTGTAAGTTTGAGTGAAAGCTTTATATTTTAAAATGTTTCCCTGGTGAAAGCCATAGAAATCAGTTAATTGCCATAGCTTTAATTGTGTTTCATTGGTGATTTATCAACAATTTTTCTTCGCCAGAAATGTGGACCGTTTTTTACTTCTTCTTTTAAAGGAAAATAAGTATGTAATAAAAAAGCCAGTTTGCGAAATGAAGGCCACAACGTGGGGTACCAGATGTCTTAGCAAGTATTAAGGTGATAGTGCAGTAATGTTTTGAAATCTCATGCCCTGCACTTAAGTGCAAAATACCATGTAGAGTATGCTGTCATTGAAGTTACAGGGGGAGAAAATTTTGTTCCAAGTTTGTTTTTTAAAAATCCTCTTGGCTAACATGCCCTTGAAAAGAAGGATGAAGGAACTTATTCTTCAATAGATCTTAATGCTTGCTAAGTGTTTGTAATAATTTTACCTTACATGATGGCTCACTATGTAATTGTTTAAAGGTATTACAATTGTCTGTATGTTTTCTAATGGTGTATGGAAATGAGGTCAACTATATTTACTTACATTTATGGCAAAGTATTTTTTCTGGGTTTAATTACTTGATCCTCCATTTCTAGTTAAATTATCTTTAACCTTCAGAATACTTCTCATGATATGCTTCCAGTTCTGGTGGAATGTGCCCAAGCTATTTTGATGTCTTATATGTCCTCCTTTTAAAGCCAAATTTCTTGTGTATTTAATAAGTAAAAATCTAATTAGGTCAACTGCTTGGAGCCTCACCCACAGATGCCTGTGCTAGCAACTAGTGGATTGGATGATGATGTCAAAATATGGGTTCCATCTTGTGAGCAAGAACCAGTCATGCCTGGTTTAAAATCTGTAAGTACCTAGTCAATAAGGCAAGTCTTTAAAATGGGTCAGTTATTCATCTTATGCAACAAAAACTTAAATGGTTTTGGAGTTTACTTGGTGGAATTTTGAAGACATTCATAAATTAACTTTCTATTCCACTCTCTTTATCTGCAACCCCAATTAATTCCAATGCCCTTTCAAGGAGGAATACATTTTTACCCCATTACGAGTGATTACTGTATGCATCCAAATTTAAGATGAGGTTTTGTTTCTCTTTTTACCACTGAAAATTTTCCAGTCATCATATAATTGCACACAATAGTTATTAGTTTAGCACAGCAACTCAGTAAAGACATTACACAATCCACAATGTAGCTGTGTCATAGATATTTTTCTCCTCATGAGAACAACTGAGGCACCCAGTAAAATCTTTAATATAACACCTATGGTGACTTTTGGTGTATTATGAGACATAATACAGTAGAAACTCGATAATACGAAGCACAAAAAAAAACGAAGTTTTTGTTTCGATTTACGATGCAAAACTGTCAGTCCCGACGAAACGCCTATGCTAAATACATGGCGCTGTTCGAAAATACGAAGTGTCGAAAATATGAAATTTTCAAAATTACGAACCTTGGACTCAGTCCCCATGGAGAAACTGAGTTCATTTTTACGAACCTTGGAGGAAATTGCATCACGAAAGCTCTCCATGAGCCGACGTAGAGTCCTAACAAATTTGCAAAACAAAATCTATCAATCGTATAATATGCGTGAATTTTAGTGCATTTATCTCTCACAAATGCTCGAGTCACGCAATAATTTATCACATTTAAGTCGTGGATAATTTAGATTTCGAGTAATGGGGAAAATGGTAGCTTGAGGCAATTTTCCTTATTTATTTTTGTTTTTACTGTTAGCTTCATTTCCTTGGTGTAAACAAATCTTTTTTGGTTATGAGTCATGTGTAGCGCCACTTACCGACTCACTGCCATGCGCTATAAGCGGCAATTTTAATTTATTGAGCGCTCGAATAGAAAAATGATGCAATAAAATGATGGGAAACAGGACTGGGATACCTGTCACATACCTAAATCTATGACTTTACTTTGAATAAACCCGTGGCTACTCCCACCATTGTCCATATTTCATGGGACAATAGAAAGAAAGCATTTTCCAAGAATTTGCGAGGGTATAGCCATCCCTGCAATTGATATAATTTTGCATTTAAAACAGATTGTCTCAAATTTTGAAATAGAGGACCCAATCGGGGGAGTGGGTCAACAATATAACAATACAAATTACTAGCTGTGCCGGGAATGCGTTGCAATGCCATTTTCTGGGTTCAAAATCGGTCCCAAAACAGATTTTAGACCTAGTCCTATGAATTCCTCGTACCTACACAGGAATTCGTTACTCACAAATTCAAATAAAGGCATAATTTTCCATTCCATTCCTATACTGCTATTTCCAAGTAAATAAAATATTCTATTGTTGAAGTAAGATTTTCGAGCTTTACAGTCCAATTTAAGGAAAAAGCGAAGTGTATATGAATGTCGAATGCAATAATTGAAAAAAGCAAACAAAGAGACTACTGCACAAAATCTTATTCTACGTACAAATAAATTACATACCTTTTAACAAAATAATTTCTCACTGATGTGATTCTTATGCACCCGATTTCATGCTTCACTGATACGATTCTGATGCATGTGATTGAGCAACTCGGAAACGATCTGCTTCTTTGTTTGCTTGTCGTTCCTTGGTTGTTTCAGAAGCTCGCGTGCCAACACTCATTTGTTGAAATGAGTCACGCTCCACCAATTGTACAGTGGATTGAATAATTCAGAAACATTTGCAGGCGCGCACAGCAACTCACCAAACTTTCATTGTAATCCGTTGAATGGTATTGGAACGCATAGAAGACGAACAAACAGACATTCATTGTTGTATATTAGATGATAAGACCTGTGATAAACCGCTAAGATACTTCAACCTGATGAAGCCGTCGCCCGCAAAATATTGTTTTATGAAATATAGTTGATCGCATGAGTACACCAGAAAACTGAAATCTTTAAACTAAAATAACCATGGCTCTCTAACTTAATTCCAAGATGTTTTGAAGTAACTCCATGAAATTTTTCTGGAATCAACTTTCATCCATGAATTACTAAGTGAATTCGTTGGGTAACCAGGCCTTGATACATTACATTTGATATATCAGAACTGCTATCCCTGATTTCCTTGAGA
The DNA here is from genome assembly GCA_963169105.1 of Ceriagrion tenellum. Taxonomy (NCBI): domain Eukaryota; kingdom Metazoa; phylum Arthropoda; class Insecta; order Odonata; family Coenagrionidae; genus Ceriagrion; species Ceriagrion tenellum. The sequence continues at coordinate 154,998,442 of OY720636.1, forward strand.
TAAATCACCAATTGAATCAGATTTCATTGTGATGGCATGAGTAACTTTGAGTCCTAGGCATTGTAATACGCGTATATGACACAACATGGGAATGAATTGGATCCTGATGTGCTCTATTTCAAAATTACCCGATGTTTCGAAGGATCTAAGTACGGAAATACTATTCTGCGAGAAATTTATTGTCGTTATCAGTAATTTACCACAGAGAGGAGTTAGGTTTCAGCCTCAGCTGCGGTAGATTTTTTCCATGACCCCCACCTCTTTCTAAGTTTCCCCTCAGTTAATTTTACAAAGTTACGCCTGAAATGGTTAATCTAATTTCGTTTTCGTGTTTTTTGCTGTCATGTATAGAAGGCGTGAGTTGCAAAGCGGAAAGAAAATGACAAACTCATGGAATGGAGAATGCTGGATCTGGAATACCTCCGCCCATTTAGAATAAAGTTTCTTTTTCACACTTGTATGAATAAAAAGTTCCGAAAATTGTGGAGTGATTCGGTTATCACTTTTAAAATACGATGTATTTCATTAGCTTCTTTTTTTTAGCTTACCGAAGTTGGCATAAAGGACGCCATTGGGTAAAACAGCATTCAGCATAACATCTATGTTGTGAAGAGATGCATAGATGGATAAAAATTAATTGCTTAATTTACTTACTGGTTTAATGTTTTGCAGTATAGAACTGTAAGCACAAATCATCAAATAGAAAAGGGACTTGGTCGTGAGTTAATGTTTCTTACTCAAACTTCAATGAGCGGTAAAACTGTATGGGTTGGAACGAAATAATATTTCTTCCAAGTTCGTGTATCCAGCAGGCGATATGGAAGAAACCACAAATAATCACCTGAGAAGGATATTTAAATGGACTGAGTCCTTTGCTCTTTTTACCTATTATTGAGCGATAAAGATTGGGCGATTGGAAGTGTGGTCAGGCCAGCTACCGTCTCAACTGCATAGATGTTAGGAACATCGATAAGAAATGGATTGGTGAAGCGCAGTCATTGCAAGCGAAGGTATTTCCTGGGCGGCGGTTGAAGCGTTCGTTAGTGATCTGAGGTTCTATTTTCATCGGTATCATTCTTCACAACCTCCACATTAATATATCATCTGTCCAACAAATCTCACCATTTAGAACTGGAAACTTAGTAACTGCGAGCTGATAAAGATATGGAAAATGTTCGGATCACGCCCAATTTGTCGTAAAGCGATTAGTAATTGGAACGAAATAATATTTCTTCTCAAGTTAGTATTTCCAGCAGGTGATGTGTAAGAAACCAAAATTAACGACCTGAAAAGGATTATTTAAATGGACTGAGTCCTATGCTCATTTAATCAATGATTGAGCGATAAAGATAGGGTGATTGGAAGCGCGTTTGGGCCAGCTACCGTTTTAGTTGCGTAATGTTAGAAACAAATGCCTCTTTTAAACGCCTATACCAGTTGCACGTCCTGATTAGCCATAGATTAAGAAAGCTAGAGTCTCATACTAAAGCAGAACTTACTTTATATACATCTTCTAAACTGGACGAAAATTTTGCCAAAAAAATGATCGCCAACTAAAAATCATTTGCATAGGGAACTAACAAGTGTCAGGATCATTTGTGATATTTAAATTATAAAGGCATAATTTCAAATATGTACTTTAACAATTAACGAATATAAACCATTTTAACACATTTCCCAAGACCAGAGAAGTCCGGGGGGTGAGGGGAAATATTTTTCACAATTTATTAAAAAGATTCGAAAATACGAAACTCAAAAATACGAAGTGCCGATTTTTCGGTCCCGCCAACTTAGTATTATCGAGTTGCTACTGTACTATATTCAGGTGTTTCAGTCTATAGAGATTTCTGTCAATTTTTTAAAAGGCCAAAAATTGCAACCACAGCCACTTTGATTACTTAATAAAAAAATGCTTGTTTGAGGCTCACACATACCTACTCTTTCCTTGTAAAATTACATGAAAAATTTTAATTGTTGGGGATTTGAGCCCCGCCACAATCTCTATTTCTCCCATTCGTGGATTTAACCTCCATGTCTAGTATCAGTTGAAGAGAAGTCTTAAATGGTGAGTCCATATTCGGATCTAAAGAGAGCTATACACTTGAGTCGGAGACCGAAATAAAATGTTCTGATCAGCTCTGATGCTTGGATTCGAGTTCTTCAGGGCGTTTTGTCTGTTGGGTGTTTGCTCACGAGTATATTTGATTCCAGTTTTGCTAGCCCTGTTGCTCTACCCTCTTCCTCATTGGATTTTGGTTATGTTAAGCTATCCCAGCAATGGCCACAGCAAGCCATGTTTGCCAACTATTCAAATGGAAAACTTGCTGATTAAAAAAAAAAAATTGAGGTAATAGAGGACGATGAATCGTGCCCTACACAAAAAAACCAGAGGCCTGAGGCAATGGTAAGTCCCATGAACCATTGCGAGCATTGGGGCGACCCAGACAAGCGAGCTTATATTGCTTCTGTGGCCGTGAATCATATTTCCATGGCCGTGTATGTTTCCAACAGTAAAATTACTAGTTGACAATTTCTAATTCTTCAAGAAAGAGGTAGCAAGTCATTGTAGTTCTGGGAAATTGAGGATGACTGAAAAGGCATCAAAGGGAAAGTTAACGGCCAATTTACTCTGGGAGGACTCTGACACTAGTTTCACTAAGGTGCACGAAAAACACAAACCAAAGCCAGTTGTTGGACCGGATCAAAATCAAATGGCATGAGTGACCTTCAGAAGCAAATAACAATTTGATTAATGTGGTTATAACCCCTTGATTGCTAGAGGGAACCAAAGAATTAAAAATGATTGGATAAACAAACAAAACGTAAGCATGCCACTGTGAGAAAAGACAGGAGGCAATTAGCATCAGCAGCATCATTTTGAGGAATATCATATTTGAGGTGTTTTGTGACCAGACTAAATTGCTTCGAGAGGGAGCTAAGGAGGCCATTCAGTACTTAAGTGGATTGTGAAAGGTTGGTAGATGAGGATGGCACTTCATACTGTCCAAAAAAGAGGGGTATGGTAATTAAAGATGATATTGCATAAGATTTAGTTAACACGTGAGATCATACTTTTATCACCACTTTAATAATCATTGTCTCGTATTTTTAGAACTGCAAGCATGTATTTACAGCGAGCTAGTGTGCACCAGCTGAGTCTCGGAAGTTAAAAAAAGTGAGATAAAATTTTCCGAACAGCATAGCCTCAGGTTCCTTGTGATGAGCGTAATACATTGTGATCATGAATTTTCACACTACTAGGGAAATGTCACAATAAGGATACACAAAAGGGATACATTATACGTCTGATTCAAAACTAAATGACTAAGATCCACAACTGGATGTTCCATGAATTGATGGGGCTTATTCCATGTACGTCAACGATGGACATAAGTTTTAGTTATGTCCACCGAAAACTCTAAACTCATAAGTTTAGAGTTTTTGGCCCTGGCTGAAACGAACATGGATGCAAAGGAGGCGGAGAAACGGACGAAATATCAAGACCTGCTTTTTGAGCTTCGGCAAATGTACCCAGGACACTGTTAAACTGGTAGTCCTCATATTAGGTGTGCTTGGAGGAGTTAAGGGCTCGCTGAGGGATGGAGAGCATCAAGTGCATTCTGTCCTGAGTGGCACAGGTGGAGTCACTTGCAGCTCGCATGCAGAAGGCCGTTATTCTTGGGTCCCTCCGTCTACTCCATACGCATGACCCAACCGCAGCATAGCCACACATCCGATGGGTGTTGGACGTGGCTGCGAGAACTGCCAAACCCCTCTCGAGTCCTCGGCCATTATGAGGGCAATGAAACCTGATGCTTGCCGAGGACTCGGAGTGGGAACGTCACCAAAATAACGATACAAATAATTTTATTCATCATGATAATGGTATAAAAACACAATAGACATCGCTAAGAAAAACATGAATAAATAGGAAAAATATATCAAAACATTACATTGAAGCAGGTCATATTGCAGAGTAAAAATATTAAAGAAAAATACATCAGTTTAAATTGATCTGGAAATACCATATTACAGTGAAGTACATATTTATTTAAAGGAAGTTATCATTTAAAAATTCCTCCACTGAATAATATGCTTTGCAGAGTAGTATTTCCTTCACCTTTGTCTTGAAAATAGTTGTTGATTTTATGCCCTTAATATAATTTGGTAGCTAATTGTATATAATTGAGATGGTTTGTATAGGGCCCCTCAAGCTGCAGCTAAAGGAGAAGCATTTATGTGAGTATTTGCTGCTGTTCTTGTTTTATGACTACAGCATTCATTATTTAGTGGGAAGAGGCTTGAGTTTAATTTGGCAAACATTACACAACATAGAATACATTCTGATAGCACCATGAGAATTTACATGTCAATAAAAATAGGTTTTCCAGGGGTTCAGATAGAAACGCCCTTAATTGCTTTTACTACTACTTGTCGTGGCTGAATTTTTTAACTCAAACCTCGCCAGTCATGTGATGTTAAAATTTTTTTGGAGGTTTTAGCTGAAAAAGGTAATGTGGCCTGGATGTGAGGGGCCATATTTGTACTCTATTGAAAGAATTATAATTTTACTTAAAATTGAAGCAGCTTTACTTGCATGATTTAACCTCCTATGTTGAGTTTTAGTCCCTAGTGGTAGCTGCTTTGCACAGTCAAAAACTTTATTATACCTTACATAAAACCTTTCACATCATAGGGCCTTCTGATGGGGACATGCTCTAAAATGTTAACTTAAGGTCTGTTGTATAAAAATAGCTGTGCATTAATTTTGTATTTGCGAATTAAGTGTATTTCCTTTTTTTTACTCTATTTAAGGCTGTGATATTGAATCATAAGGACCGTGATGATGATCGGCAACGAGATCCTGATGCCTATGATGGGCAGATGCTGTGGATTCTGTGGCGCCATATCCGTCGCACTGAGAGAAGGGTAAAGAATTTCTATGTTTGGGTAATTAATGGCAGCAAAAGGCCATTTTATAATTATAGCAGTGAATTTGTGACTCGTAGTCAATGGTCTAGCATAATTCCCAAATAAATACCTAGATTTGGTTTTTGCATGAGTGGTGCTTCATTAGACATGCACTTTATATTGTTCTAAATGTGAAATGTGCCGTGATATACTCATTATCACTCACCGAAAGTATCACTCACCGTGATATACTATTAAGTTGCTCATTTATGCTATATTATTTTTCTCGTACAAAGTACTCTGGAGTATCTTAAGAATGTGACAATCATTTTTATTTTCTGAATGTGGTTGTCGTCTTCTCTACCTCTGCAATCTACCATATATATTAAAGTAGAAGTTAAGAAATCTATAGCTTTTTGGGAAGATGAAACCTACCATCAACTTAATGTTTAGTCACTTTTTGTGGTGACTTTTCTAGGGTTAATAATTCAGCATCATACTGGCATAATACAGTAGAAGGCTGCAATAGCGAGTGTGCACAAAATTTTAAAAATTGCTCGTTTTAATCTGCCCTCGTTTTAGCCATCCAGCTATTTTTCAGTGCTAATGCCTTGAATCCTTGCATCAAGTTAGGACAATACTGAAATAATGGGCATTTGGTGCAGTGTTTTTGTAAATGCGTCGAAATGCTAACAAAAATTTACAGTTTACTGGGGAAAAATTGTCGACTAGAATTTGATTTGTTTGTATTCCAAATTTTCCACGCACTGCAAGGTCTCTGGTGACATTTATTGGGAAGTTCCCATTGGACTATTGCCGGAAAAATATGGCATATCGTCATTAATTGGAATGGAACGAATGCATACGTATATAATGGTCGAAAGTGCCACACGAAAGTGGTTGATATTACTAGAGGGTAATAGTGAATGAGCAAAATGTAACTATTGAACTCATAAGTAGTTTTAAAACATTACTGTTATAAAAACTATGAGATAATGGGAAGTTGATGGGGAACTGAAAATGTATTGCAGAAATGGGTCACAATTGCACCTCTAATGGTCATTTCGAAATAGAACCACAACCGATAGTACCAAAATGAAAATCTGTAAAGAGTGTCCTATGCAGTGTTGGTAAAAGTACTGAGAAAAAGTAACTGGGCTCAATTACAGTTATTTTATAAAAAAGTAATCAATTACAGGTACAAATTACAGATTTTAAAAAGTATTCAGTAAAGTTACAGTTACAATTACTTCTTGTAAGATCATCCACTTTATAGACCACCCGGCAACTGTCGAATGGTGCAGTAGAAATGTAGAAAAATTGAGTCAAAAATTGCTATAGCCCGTAAATTCACAAGCTATGCATACAATTATAATTGCTGAAACAACTCGAGGGGCATCATGTTTTGTACCCGTCATGAGTAGGCTACAATTTAAGGGTGGCTGAACCCAAACAGGCAAATTAGGATTCTCAGGGATTCGAAGTTGTCTATAGGCCTAGGTAAATGAATGAATAAGTAAATGCGGTGAAGTAAATTATGCAACTTTAATGTGTACAAAATGAAAAATACATGACAAACAGAAAATAATTATTAACTAAAAACAATCCTTAAAATTATGAGATGATAAAATTCTTAACCTAACACATCCTTGTTGACCTTGCAGAATAGTTGCATATTGAAATTTTCATCACTGAGTCTTGATCTCTTTGGTGACAGCACCTCCCTGCACACACTAAATAACCTTTCAACAGGAGCACTTGATGGAATACTTGTGTTACATTTAACAAAGAGATACTTCAGTGATGGAAATAGTTGCATTATATCCACGAATCGCTGTTTCAACAAATGCACTTCCAATGAAGTTCAGCCAGTGTGATGCACTCTCTCTACCGAGATAGTTCAATAATATGCCTTATCAGTGTGTTCGATGATAGTTTTGAAGTACCAATTGACATGTGTTGTCGAGCGGTCAGACAGATTAATGTTTGTGAAACGTTGTGCAACTGACGGATATTACTCTGTATTCAATCTTCTCAATTATCCACTTATCATGAATGACTCACGGAAGAAATGTGCTCACTAGTCTCATTATATTTTAGACAATTATTCAATAGATATATTCATGCATCACTCTTTCGGTGAATGTAATTCCAGTGAAATTTTCCCAACCAGTGTGAAGCATACGTCTTTCTTCCAATATGGTATAATGATATGTGCGATTGCCGAGATATAAATCATCGTAAAGCATAACTGATACCCAAGAGTACAATTGCCATTATTTAAATGATTCGAGCAGACTTTTCAGTCGCGGAAGTGAAACCATATCGCAAGTATTTGCCTTCATACTATTTGTAAATAAAGCAGAACGACCACAGTGCTCCCGCCAGCGTGAAATGGTACGAGCAATTTCATTGGTTCTCAGAAGTAGGTCACAGAAATTCAGCCCATAATCAGTGTTGGCTTCAGAATTTTTCATACCCCGACTTTTCTCCATCCGGTTCAGGTGGCTGAGTATTCTCCACCCGGTTAGAGACTTGGGATGGGAGCTAATTACGGGAGAGAACTCTTTCTCCCATCCAAGGTGCCCAAAGTTACAGACTTGGGCCCCTGGTCTCACAAGCGACAAATGACACCTGCAGGTTATGCATCCCAAATGACATTCATGGCGAAACGGACTCATTATGGCAGTCCATCGGAAATGGCCACTTGTAATAACCAGCAAACTCCATATACATTTAATATTGTGACCAACAATGGCCAAATAATCACTCGCTTTAATGGCCTTCTTGCTATAATCCGCCCTTGTAATAATGGCCATCTAATGTAGAATATTTTTGTAGCCTATGATTAGGCCTTGGGGAACATATGCCATGAAATATGTTATATTCATGTTCTAAATTTTGCATTTGAGTTTACTAATGCCAAATTCATGCGGTTTGAAGAAGACTTAACTACCTTATGATGCTACTATGCTGGCAGTCATGTTACGGAATGCTGCTGACATCAACATGGCCAGTTACTCAGCAGTTATTTTAAATACTTTTTTGTGCTTCATTCCAGTATTTATACTTGTACCTTGAGAGGTCTTGTATTTGAATTGGGAAGCTAAGTGGTAGAGCTCATTTGTTTTTTTCATATTGACAGTCATGATTTTAGGAGTAAAGACGAGTCACCATTTCTAGCAAAAGAGAAGACCTGTAATTATACTGGTAGATACATGGTAGGCCTTAGTCTTCACTTTCACCAAACACTTTATATCTGATTCACCATATGTTCAGGAAAGCAGGGCTGGTATATAATTTAAAAAAATGGATTTCAACCTATTATTTTGTAAGCTTTTTGAGTAGTGCAGGTGATTGTATTCTTTGAAATGTTTTGTTGTTAAACCCACAGCTCAACCAGCAGCGTGGGAATTGGATGTCAAATGACTGTGGGCCTGGTGGTAGAGGAGCCGCTGGTAATCGGGGTGGAAATGGTGAGGGAGGGTCTTCAGCAGCTGGGCTGCCGACTGATGATGCTTCGACTGATGATGACTCTGATAGTGATGATCAGGAGGAGTCTCCTCGTAGGGTGCAGTGCTCCCCATCATAAACTATGTCCATGGGAATTTTTTTTCAGATCTGATTTTAAAAATTTCCCAAGTAAATATTGTAATGGTTGGTGTAAAAAGTTCGATTTCTATTGTTCATAGGTAAAGCCTTATAATGTTGGTTTCTTATCATCATCAAGGGCAACCAATTGTTTATAGAATCCTGAAAAAAAACTTGTTTTATCCGTAATTCTCGGCATTAATTTGTCAGTTTTGAATTAGAATAAATGCACGAGAATGAATGGAGTTTAATACTTCAGAATGTTTATTTCAGCTATTAAGATTCTATGAATCACAGTTGTTGACTTTATTTTGCAGTTTTTGATTTCAGTTTTGGCTGTTTTATTTTATTAAAACTGATAATTTCTGGGCTTGTGGATGTTTTGTTTAGCTAACTCTGCCGACATTACTGTCAATAATATTCATCATATAATTAAAATTATAGTTTTCACTCTGGTCCTTGAAATGGAATGCTCCTTTCTTAAACAGTTTCCATTTCTATTTGAAGTTTATAGCTGGAAAGAGCAAATTGGCTCTTTAGTATCCTTAATTTATTGGTTTAGCCTGGCTCAAGAAAAAGCTTGAAATATCCTGGGAATCAAACCGTCATCCAGGTATTAAGGTTTTCTTTGCCCTAGGAAAGTTTTAGGTTTCCCTTTTATTTCACAAACTATTGGTTCTGCTTTTCTCCAGCATGCGTCTAGGAAAATTAAGCATGGCTTAATGTAATAACTGATTTTCCAGACTTTTCCATAATAAGTTAGTGATCATGAGGGAAGTCACATTGCTTAATTTTTGTGAGATTCAATGCTAAGTTAGAGGAAGGATTTATTTGCTGCACTAATTGTATGGTGAGATGGCCAATTATTTGTTGATAGAAGTTGAATTTGTATAATGATATGAAATGAGAATAAAAATTGAAATATGTTTACATGATCCTCTCAGAAAAGATACTAAAAGCATGTAATACTACCCTTTTTAACCTTTTGTAAATTCCAAAAGCACTGGTGTACATTTTTACTGGAATGTTAGGTATTTAATCTTTGTTAGTCAACATTTTGTAAAGATGTGAAATAAATAATGCAGTGTAAGATATCATTTTATATCAGAGTTAACTCAGAGACTTAGAGATTATAGAAAACTTGATAAATTGATGGCAAGAATTTTTCTCTTCAGTTGAAGCAATACATTCTCGTGAATTGACTGTATATACATCTAAAAATCATTTTATTTTTTTGGCGCAAAAGGTGTTTTGTCGTGTTAGGTTTCTTTGAAGTAATCAATATAACAGGAGAGGATGTGTGAACCAAGTCCAGGATATTTTCGTAGGGAGAAGTGGATTCATATTTTGTAACATTTACAAACCCAAATATGTGTGATTTAAATCATTACAAAACAAAATGTGTTTAAGTTTTCTGTAAATTGTCTTTAAATAAAGGTTAATGTGCCACTTAAAACTGAATCAAGTTTTAATATATCCTCGAGGATCATGAGGTTGCTATATTTATATACTTTCAGGTATATTTGTTGTGATGCCCTTGAAAAAATCTTACTGTAGACAACTGCCAAGAAAACTGTGGATAAGAATTGTAGGGAAAACTGTTAAGAGTTCCTACTTCTTTTATTGCAATAAACTGTTGTGGGAAAACTGTACTGTGCAACTGTAGAGGCAATCTGTAAAGTCTAACTGTACGATATAATTTTACAACTGAACTATAGGGCAAAAGAGTTCAGAAAAGAAACCGTATATAGAAAAAGCTGTAAGAAAAACGGAAGAAAAAACCTACAAAAATGCAATGTCCTAATTAAAAATTTTGGATCATAAATTGAGATCGCTGTTGAATTCAATAGATGTCCCTGTTGCCAACTGTTATTTTCCACTGCTGTCCCAATTTACTGTTGGAATTTCTTTTCAGTTACTGTGGAATGGATTGAGAAGGTTGAAGGAGTGGGCATTTGCTATAGTGGCCAATGACAAAAGCCAATGTGTGTGGCCTTTCTGTCATATATGTTAACCCCAATTTCCCTTTACCTCTTATGGACTGAAGTGCTCAGGTTGTGATACGTATAATGATGTTTTCCATCAATAACTTCCCAGAAATCACATTGCATTTACTTCTTCAAGATTGTTTATCCTTACATATTTGTTTAAATAAATTATAACCCTCTTTCCTGGAGAAAATTATGGTCAAATCAAGTAGAATCCACAGCACTATTTAACCATTGCATGTTTCAAGAGTTACTTTGAAACAGTTCAGATATTTTTGCTTTACAAATTCTAATTTGTTCATTCGTTCATGCTATTCAAAGGAAAATAAAGAGCTGGGATAATCAACATGGTTATTATTTTGGTTGTCAGGCTACACTTTGATGACACAATGCCCTCTCCATCTATCTCAATGGTTGAATCTATGAAGATTGAACACAACAGCTTCTGTTGAATCCAAATGTTACTCTTGAGTTCAAAAATTATTTTTGGGCCCAACAGTTTCTCAGGCCATGCAGTCCCATGGATATGGTACTCCATAGTCAACAATTAACATTTACTTCCACGTGTTAAAATTAAAATTTGACCACTATATCAACCAAGACAAAACAACAGAAGAAAAAATTAAATGTGATAATAAAGCCATGGAAGACTATGTACCTCAACATTCCCCAACCTACCTCTAACTATTGCTCCCACCGTCAACCAACTGCCATTTCTTTAGGAACTGACCTCATTAAATTATGGTTGAAACTAAGAACGTTAATGTAAATTCTTGAAACGTGTATTTAAACACCAAATAAAAATGTATATCAATCATTGTTAATGCTAATGAAAATATATGGGATTATGCATCCACTAGTAAGATGTTATTTTTACTACCTACGTATTATTCTACTATGAAGTCAGTCGTGAAAAGTACACTCTGCTCCATTTTCCAGCTTTGTTCGTGTGATATAAGGTAAGATAATGAATGATGAAATTCTAATGGTAAGATGAATTAGGCCACATTTGACCCCACCTTCTTCCCCTATGAAAGACAATTAAGATTTTCCTAACCCCCCTTCCCTCTCAGTCTTACATAAGACACTAGATATTTGAATCTACTCTCCGTAAAATGCTCGAGCTTGAGCATGGAGGTAATGTGGCTAGCCAGTCAGGCAACAGAATAGGAGCATTGGTGTAGCGGTGAGGTTACAGAAAATATGCAATTGACGAGTGGGTGCTTGATTTCACAGCTAAATTTCATTTGGAAATGATACAATGTTTCAAGAGAGGCAAAAATCTTACGTAAATTGGTTCCAGACCCCCTGCCCTCCTACGTAAGACAATGAAAGATGATCCCCACCCCCAAAAACGTCTTACGTAATACTTGAATGCTCTCTAAGCCCTCTGGATTTCAGATGAGGAGGAATTAATTAGCACTGGATGAAATAATAATATTGGTGGCTGGTGCATAAACCTAAAGGCAACAAACTAATGCTCAAAAATATTCAATAGTAATTCTTAGGGAATGATAATTTAGGAAACTAACTAAAACTTTGCATCCTGCCTCTTCCATGTGTGTATATATATGCTGCAATCACCTGTGCTAAACTGAATCTCTGTAGTTATAGCCGAAATGAGTTTTATCACAGTTATAACACCAGGAGTGCTACATACCTACACCAAAACTATGTCAGGACTAGGCATGCTGCACTAGGACTGAAAAATATGGGCCTTATACTATTTAACAAGTTACCAATTGAAATAAAAAACTGTGAATCGATAAGTACATTCAAATATGTACTTAATCAATGTTTAAAAATAAATATCTTCTATTCAGTTGACGAATTTATGCAGCAATTATAACTTGTATTAATATTGTCTTGCCTTAGCCTATATTTGTATGAAAAACAAATCCCTGGACAGTTTAATATAGTACTTGTATTAAAATATGTATGTATATTTTATTTTTTTGTATTGGATAAAATATATTTTGCATTTGTAAATGACAAATCCTATACCTACACATGTTTGTATGGTCTTTGGAGAATAAATTCTGTTCTATTCTATATAGGTACCAACTTAAATTGCTTGTAGTAAAAAGAATCAGCCTGTCAGTTCCAGGATTATTTCCTGGGAATTCATGGATGAATGTAAGGGAAGAGATTCTTATAGTGGTGGAGATATGCAGTTGAGCATATGGAATTGATGTGAAAAGGAAGGTGCTGGAATTTGCACAATGTGTGGACACTATGATTACAGGGTTTCCAGAGGCCTGGAAAACATGGAAAAATCTCTGGAAATAAGAAATCACTTAGTCGAAATCTGATTTTTTTATTAAGGGAGCATTACCATTTTAGGCACAGTCTATTGTGTGATAGTACCTTGGTTGAATGGATATGCACAATGTTGATGCCATTCAAATAAAATTCCAGGTCATATTCTTTGTAGGAACTCATGCTGATGGACATGGAATATTTGTTTCTCCTCAAGGTGTGCTTGTAATTGCTTAATAGTGGCTTCCTAGACACAGTTTCTGTCAACATAAAGGTGGACAATCAAAAGGCATTAGCATCAGTGTCTGTGGTCCATTGAGTACCCTGATCACTTTTTCATGTGAATTTTGGTTCTTATTTTCTAAGGTAACATTGTTTTAGTTTCCAAAGCCTTACTTCAGCTTAGAAAGAAACTTTGTGACCGAGAGGTTAAGGTATGGAGAATGTTAGAATGGTTAATAGTTGAAAATAATAGGAATTCATTACTTCCTGAATATATTCAAATGGAAGTATTTAAGTTGCTTCAGAGGATGATTGAAAATACATTTAGTTTAAAAAAATGCATTTCTGAATAAGCTAATTTACGATTTGACTACTTCCTCTTAAATCACAATTATGCCATTGGCATCATTATCATTGTAAGTTATCATCCCAAAGTGATGGTTTGAGGTGTAACTTTGTGAAATAACTTCATGGTTATAAATATATTGAAACACTTTGTAATTTCCACATGAATTTTATTTTAACGACCTAGGTTTCCTCACTGTGTGACATCATCAGGTAATTTACCGTATTGTGCAAACAAAGACAGTCTCTGAGGCAAGGAGGGGTGGAAAAGGCAGCAAGGGGGGAGGGGAGGTAGAGTAGGGAGGGTTGAGGAAGCTTCGATGTATAGTGGTCAGGAGGAGGTGGAGGTGTGGGATGGGTCTAGTCACTGCCAGGTTGCGGGGGAGGGGTAAGGAGTGAGACAGAGCCGAGCGGGAGTTAGTCCGTAGTGACAATGTGATCAGGGATGGGTTCTTCCCAGCCGAGTCGTGAGATGAGGAGGTGGTGGTGGAGGAAGAGGTGGTAGCGCCATTATTCAACCTGCATAACAGTTGAGTCAACCGAGTGACAAAAAGGCAATATCTCATATGGGAAACATGCGCTAATCTTCGGTTGAAGGACCTCACTGGACTTGGCATTGTAATCGTCGTCATTGGGACTGCTGTAACCTCACTGAATAATTTTTAGTACCTTGCTAATTACATGAATTTTCATTTTCTAATAATTTTGAGATTTTGTTACACCCACATGTAACACTTTCCAAAGATGATAGTTTCATATATAATTTGTGTCGTAGCATCGAAGCCAGGTGGGTTATTGCTGGGTGGCCGCCATATTGAATCCCGCCTAACGTTTGTCTACACTGAGTGTAGTACGAGAAGACTTAACCTCTAACTTACAAGTTGTTTGAGGCTTTTCGTGGCTTCAAGAGCCAAATTACCATGGCCTTGAGAAGTAGTAGAGATGCTGTGCAGGAATGTTGTGCTACATTACTTCCTGTGAATAAGTGATTTGGGAAATTTCATTCAATGAACATTGCCTACATTGAGAGGAGGGAGAGCTGTGGGCTCATAAACATTGCCTTCATCAGTGATTAGATGGATGTTTGAACTAGTCATATTTACAGCTGCAAGACCTCCTGTGCCAGAATTTCGCAGTTCCAATGCGGATATCATTGTGATGAGTGATAGAGAAGTTGTTGTACCGGTGTTTGTTTGCCAGTGAAGTCAAATGTAAAAGTGCTTACCAGGATTTTACTGTATTTGCGGTCATTTATCATATCTTAACTTTCTTTTCTTCCTATCTTGCAAATCTTCTTCGAGAACTATAGACAGCATGGCCATACAAGCGTCATCCTTCCAGTTTTCCTCCAGTCTACTTTTCATGATTTCAAGCAGGATGTATTTTTTTTGAAGGTGAGTTCCTAACTTGTAGTCATAATGAGGTTATTTCAAATGAAGTAAGCATTTTTGATGTGCCTGTTGATTTCTTTCCGTGATTAGATAGGTTTTTGTACAAGCTTTGATTACCACTGTAATGCGTGCATAGATTTCTCCTATGATCAATATGAAATTAATCAAGGGGACAATGTGTCTTATTCACTGCCATGCATATATATTGGGACATGATTCAACATCAAGTATGGGACTTTGGCACATGAGGTATTATTAACATTAGTTGTAAGGAAGCCCTTTGGCAGTATATATTGGGTAAACTGTAATCTAAAATCCTATTAACTTGCAGGTTCCTTCATTGAAATGACTGGTGTGTGCCTATGAAAGACTTCTTTCTTCCTGTAAAGTGTTGAACTTGCAAAAAAAGTTGTCCTTGTCCTCATTGTGGTTTTCTTAGTGAGAGTTGGAGTACCAGGATTTTTACATTGCAACGCAGATTTTCTTCCTGATGACACTCTGATAAGTAGTCGAATTGGAATGTGCTCTCCTTGAAGGTGAATGGCTACTTAATCTTGTTTATTGGTATATTTTTTAGTGTGAGATACATTTTTTGATGGATGCGTTAATTTTTTTCAATTTTGTCATGGATGTTTCACAGTGTATTGAGGTTAACCAAGAACACTGAATTGATTTGTATTGTGCCTTGATATCTCAATATTAATGCTGATGCTCATAAATCCAAAAAGACAGCAGTCCACTGGTAAATTTGAAGTTAATACTAATCACATTTGTCATTAAGAAAGGAGGCCATTAGGTTGATGTTGGTTGCTGTGATATTGAAATTTATAACCTCTTGGCATTTGGTTATGAGTAGTTAAAGTTGTACGTTGTTTTTTATAGTGGATCGGTCTTTTTGTAATACTTAAAAATTGTAGTGAAGGATGTTAGCAATATCTTTGTGTTTCTATGTACTTTCAGAATAAATATTTTGCTATGAAAAATACTGCATATCCAAGGTTTTTAATTCCTTTCTCTCATTTTTATAAATCAACATTACAATTAAATTAGATATTCTGCAATATTTTTCCAGTTTGTGTCACTCATGGAAAATTCCTTTAAGTTAATTTTGTTTCTTAAACAAGTTTATCATAATCTCATGAGCTTCCACTGCATCTCCCGTCCATGATAATAATTTGAAATGTGCAGACTTTCACACACAAATTCGCAGCTGCAATCAGCCTTTCTTTGCCTCAATGGGCGTGGCACTGATGTCTCAAAACCAATATGAATTATCCTTATGGGATTGTCGCCCAGATGGTTGAATGACTTGGCTGTTTGACTACCTCTGTCACACATAAGTTGCACTGAGTTGAGCGCATCACAACCAGAAAGGCAAAAGCAAAATTTGCATAGCACTTAGGTTTGCACTTCTGTGGAATTTTAACCCCCCCCCCCACACTTTTGTTCAGTTTCCCCTCTTTGGACAGTTTACCCTCTGCAGACTGTTTACCCTCCGGACTTAGCCCGAGGCGCACACTCCGATACTGTCTCGCTAACGATATCTGTGAGCCAACGATATCGAGACATCCATCCATATCCTGACTCAGCATTTCCTGTCACCACATTCCCTCACCAGGGCACCTCTCATTTAACTCAAGAAGGACAGAATTTGACCCATTTTTAGAATTCAAATTGATTTTTCTCTATGTAAAACATTTTCAAATTTTTGAAACTTCTTTACTTTCTCTATTTCTACCTGAAATTAGATTAACTTGAAATAATTTAACCCTTATCCTTTTTGTTATATTTTACAAGAGGTTATACCTAGAAGGACGGCTGGGGGTCATTTGACCCACAACTTGTTTTCGCGCTGCATCTTCATCTTACCCTTAGGCTCTTCATTCATTATGAAGATCATTATATGTATTCTGTGGCGTTGTAGTGCAGTAAGTATAGTGCTTGGTTGTGAACTAGAGGGTACCCAGTTCGATGTCGGGTGATGCCTCTAGACACCCACATCAGAAGTGTAACCTCAGTGATTATTTTTGTGCCCGATCTTTCAGAGTATCACAAGCGGCAAAGGGAAGTAAGTGGCACCCCATATTACTCTGTGTGAATTTCACTCGCTAATGTTTTTTTATGGGTATTTTTCTTATTTTGATAATCTTATTTTTTTCATTCTCACCTCGAAAATCATGTGTACTCCCATTGATGTGTGTGTCTTCATCCAGCCATGGTTTAGCGGCCTTTGAGAAACGGTGCAAAATATCAGTCCATTGATCCCACATCCATTCTTTATTATGTTTTTGTCTCTGCCCGAAATGCATTGCTACCCAACTTCTTCTTCCATGGTGACACCATGTTAGACAACATTGTAAAATATACTGTGGAGCATGGAAAGCTTCAAAACCCTGATTGGTGCTTATTGAGAGAAGAAACTGTATTTATCGCGTTGATATATACAAGAGGCATCTTGGGACAGCGGCATACGTCTGTAAAAAGCTGCTGGGATAAAACCTGGGGCTCAAAAATATTCTCGAGTGCAATGCCAAGGGATTGATTCTTGAATATAATGAAACATATACGCTTCAATTCAAAGGCGACTCGTAGTCAAGCACTAAGGGCAGATAAGTTTAGTTTGGCTTCTGATCCTTGGAACAATTTTGTCACCAATTCCTGAGCCTGCTACAATCCAAGTTAAAGCGTAACGGCCGATGAACAGCTCTATCCAATGAAATGCAGGTGTCCTTTCATACAGTATATGCCGAAGAAAGCGGACTTCGGAATCAAGAGCTGGGTTTTGACTGACATGAAATCTAAATACTGTCTGAATGCATTTCCAAATTGTGGGAAAGATGAAGAGAGGCCATCAGATCAAGCATTGAGTGAATATGTTATAATGAGATTGACTGAGCCTTATAAGAATTCAGGCATAAACGTTACCTATAAAAATTATTTTTCATCAATTCAAATGGCAGAAAACTTGAAAAAAGGAAAATTTCTCTTGTCGGAACCATAAGAAAAAACAGGCGAGACTTACCTCCTTCTATCCGCATGAATGATGAAATTTACACAACTAGAGTATACAAAAACACTCAGGGCCATACTCTCACCAATTACCAAGCAAAAAAGAAGAAGAATGTTCTTTTACTAAGTACCATGCACTCAGATGTGATGATTTCCGACACTAATAAAAGAAAGCCAGACACCATCCTCTTTTACAATAAAAACAAACTGGGAGTAGATGTTATGGACAGTATGTGCCAGAAATATGCAACCCGATCAGCTACAAGGAGGTGGTCTGTTTATGTATTTTTCAATATTCTTGATCAGACCTCGATAAATATCTGGGTTCTCTATAGGGAAACTACGAATGGTAAGCTGAGTCGCAAGAAATTAATTCAAAAATTAGTCGAAGAAGTGTTGGAAATCTCATTTCCGACAGAACCCTCACCTTCATGTTCGATTCAAACAAACAAAAATTCTTCGAATACCATAGCCACATCCCTAAGAGCACAAAAGAGGAAAAGGTGCCAAATATTACCAAATTGTCAAAACAAATCATCAAGTGCATGTTTTCAGTGTAAAAATATATTTTGTGGAAAGTACGCCGAAAAAATAACCATGTCTCTGAAATGTTCAACAAAGTAATATTTTTTAATTTTTTTATTGCTAAGTATGAAAAAACCATTATGCTCAGAGTGAAATTTTGAAGTATATCTTTTGTATCAAGTAATAATGATGCAATTTCGTGGTTAGAGTGACTATAATGTGAATCTTGGCCATTGAATGTAATTTAATTCATTGTTTTTAGCATTGATAATTATGTATTTTTAACAATTGGAATACCATAATTAATGCTTATATGTGTTAGTAAAGAATTAATATATATATAATACTACAATAAAACAGTCTGTGGAAAGAATTCAAAAGAGATATGGTACTTATTCATAGTTTTTATTTCAAGTCGACTGGTTTCATTGCATAGGCGACATCATCAGGTACTTAAGTTTAAAATGCTGCAGAATTTATACAAAATTTTGGAGGGGGAGGAAGAGGCAGGAAAAAGGGGAGGGGAAGGGGGGAAAGAAGGTATGTGAGAGGATGCGGGAACAAGCATGGGCGAAGCGTTGGGAGGGGTGGGAAGTTGTGGCGTGGTCGGCGGCGCCAGTGGGTTGCCAGTGGCGGCGACTGTGGGGAGAAGAAGGCTTCATCATCAGGTACACAAGTCTAGTATGTTGCAGAATTTATACAAAAATTTTGGAAGGGGGGGGGGAGACGGTTGGACGTTGAGTGCTGCGTCCACGGGAGGGGTTAGGGCGTCATCCTCGAAAGGTATTGTGACTCAGGGGAATATCTTAATATATCTATCTTATATATCTATATCTTTATAAACAAATGTGGTGAATGTGAAACCTGTTACGTTGGCCAGACTGGATGGTCGTTCAGAGTGAGAGCAGATGGACAAAAAAGACATTTACGAAATTGGGACTTAAACAGATCCCATTTCGCTAAGCATCAATGGGAAAGTGACCATAAGAGAGACTTTGTCCCAGAGATTCTCCACCTGGAGAGAAAGGGAAGAAGGATGGACTGTTGGCTGGAGATAAGAAGGAAATTAAAGGAAGAAAAAATTGCTAACGCCTTTTTCGAGGATGATGCCCTAACCCCCGCCGTGGACCTCCAAAAATTTTGTATGTTATATACTTGTGTACATACATACCCATCACGTACGTTCCCTTCCGGGGTAGGCACAGTCAAAATGTTTCACTCATTAATACATATTTGTACACCTAACTCTGCTTCTCTCTGGGGGGGAGACGGTTGGACTCAACGTCCAACTGTCTCCCCCCACCTTCCAAAAGTTTTTGTATAAATTCTGCAACATACTAGACTTGTGTACCTGATGATGAAGCCTTCTTCCCCCACAGTCGCCGCCACCGGCGGCGTCAACCACAACTTCCCACCCCTCCCAACGTTTCGCCCATGCTTGTTCCCGCATCCTCTCACATACCTTCTTCACCCCCCTTCCCCTCCCCTTTTTCCTGCCTCTTCCCCCCCTCCAAAATTTTGTATAAATTCTGCAGCATTTTAAACTTAAGTACCTGATGATGTCGCCTATGCAACGAAACCGGTCTACTTGAAATAAAAACTGTGAATAAGTACCATATCTCTTTTGAATTCCTTAGAATGGATTTTCACCAAGTAAAGCCTGAAACAATCGAGTTTAGTCTGTGGGAAGATAAAATGGCTTTTAAAATGATGAAACGAAGTTGGGGTCAAATGACCCCTTGCCGTCCTTATAGGTAGCGCGAAACTCCCGTCCTGCCAGTGTTAGTTAAATAACAGTTGGTGTCGGAAGACGAGGATGAGCTAAGGCAGAAACTCATGGCACAAAGGCAAAATCCTCAATTCCACAATTGGAGACGAAAAACAGTTCCCTAAGCTCCAAATGAAATCCTACACAGCTCATGTGTACTCATTCCACTACCTTCCTCCCCTCCAAGGCTTCCAATCCCCTGCATTTCATTCACCCCCACAAAAATTCCACTCTTTGACCATGCTGAAACCTCCCCTCCGAGGCTACCAATCGCCTCTACTCTCAATCTCACCCATTCCACCGTCCAATTTGCCAAAAAACCTCCCCTCCTGCTCGCTCTCTTTGGCTGGCGATCTACGTGGTGTGAACATGCCGAGCTACCCATACGGCACTTTGTTAAATTGGTGATTGGTTGTTGAGTTTTAAAAAATGCCAGAACACAGGTTGGCTGACCCTTGCAATATTTTGGTTGTAATTCTTAAGCTGGTGAAATATATATTTATTTCATTCGTGGTTTATTCAATATACTCATTTGTTTCCCGAGTACCTCCGTTTCTCACTCATACTTTTGGAGAGAATTTGTTTTAAGGGAATTTATGGAGAGAGACCTCTACCCCCTCTCCCATTGATGCTTCACTTCACGTCTCATACTCTCCCAAGTAAGAGGTTAGCTATTCACTTCCTACACTTAAAATCCATGAACAGAATGATTTGACCACTGATTAAGGGAACATAGAACCTACGTATGGAAACATTTAGGGTTAGGAATAACATTCTTTGTAAATGCCTAGAACATCTACAATAATTTTATCTTTAGATGCAGAAACCCAATGACTGAGAACAGTTACATTTTCAGCATAATAAGCCATGAAAATGAAACCTCAACAGCCCTTTCTTTGCCTTTACTAGCAAAATAAATGTAATTTTTAACATTTTCTCATAAGAAAGAAAAATACTTTTACAATACATATTAACAAGTAACATCACATTTATTCAGTAAAAACATAAATAACAAAAAAATTTCATGAATGGTAAACAAAAATATACCATGAGTTATGAATGACAAGATTATACAGATGTCAATACTAGGATGACAAAATTGATATTTTCGGAAGTGGAAGTTAGATATCTTGAGTGGAAAAATCAAGACGGGAAGTTTAATACAAGCCAATCGTCTGTGCAAGACCTGCATATATTTGAAGAGTAGCAGTTCCTAAGCAGAGCGTGATAACAGCCCGAATGAGCAATGATACCCATGGCCCTACTCCCATGGACTGAGCCAAGGCCTCCATGAGCAATGGTTTATAATTACTTATGGCCAACATGGCCACTACTAATGGGAAGAGTGATCGATTGAGATCATGCCTAGACCAGAGCCAAACAAGGGTTGCCGTTGTCACATGCTGAACCTGAAAAATTAATATGAAATATTAATAACTATAGCATGCACTAAATTCCAGGGTTTTTGGAAATACAAAATATTCCTGGGGCAGGAGGATCCATGGAAAATTTCTTGGGTAACCTCTTTAATTACGCTCACTACACCTTGAACCACCTGCACTAGTTAATCACCGACCAACTACCTGTATTACCAAGTTGGCATGTGGTATTATTTTACTCATAATATTGTCCAACAATGTGAGTTTTGGAGTAACTTGCTGATAAGTTTTTATTGTAATATTATATTAAATGGGCACAAAGAACTCTCAGCATCAAAGACTGATTGAGGGATATTGGTAACTTTATACTAGAATATGATCCAGAGTCTGCCTCATCATGACACTCCAGAGTATAGTGAATGATCTACTAAATTTACCTAATGAACTGAAAGGAAATTCAACTTACTAAGCTGACGTTGGAATCCAAACTCTTTTGGATATATTTCCAGTCAAACTCAGCTCCCCTAGCACCAACCCATAAAAGCAAGCAGCGGGTTAAAATAAGTTCTGCTCCAGCCCATCCCACTCCAGCGGTAAGAACCTTGGCGTGGCCTTTTCCGGGTATTCCAATTAGCACTAGATATAACCCCGCTAAATCCGCCAGATCGACAGTGGATTTAAAAAATTCCTGAAAGTGGTTAAAAATTGTTACCAAGGACTTGATACTTTTAATAATCATAAGAATACATACACTAGAACTAGGCATAGCATGCATACCCCAATAAAGTCAATTTCATCTTGGCTTGCATTATCCGAAGTAGGGAAAAAAGTAGCAAGGATCAACATTTTACATAATTGAGTAAACACATATATTCCTCCGGCCTGTATACATTTCCAAAATGCTCCATATTCGGACCTAGTGCAGAAAGACGAAACATACGCGGATAAATTCAAAACGGCAAAATATAATCTAAATGCCGGAATCCGTATAACAACGTGACAGAGCAATAAATAATACTTACAGGCCCGAATATTTGTATGTAAAGTAGTAGGGAACGTACACTAAAGCTAAACAATTGCCGAAATGAAATAAAGTCATTTTTGTAGACACACTTTTCCGCGCACAGCTAATAACAGACAAGACAAAGCACAAATATAATTACTGTACTAATTACATTCCGACAACACACTCATGCAGCACCGACCGACTCACGAGCATGAATAGTAAGGAGTGGTAAGGAGAGGATTCCATCGGTCAGTGAAAGTGCTGCGCATTAAAGGCTCGTATATTTTATTAGTTTCACCCAAGTCGCTACTCGCAGCGCTGACTCGAGTCGGGATCCCGACAGAATCTTGAAGCAGATAGCGTTAATGATTCACACAACTATATTGCCTTCGGGTAAAACTAAAATGCTAAACCTGATGGTGTTACAGAATAATGATTGATACGAAAATTGGGACACATCCTTAAACAAGTTTGGGTGAATTGTAGTCATATAATTCTAGCTTATTCCTAATTACAATCGACGGTGGGTACGACTTTTTTGGTTTTATTTGTTATCTACGTGGCATCTGTAAAATAGGACAATGTCAAGTACTAAAAGTGGGAATCCATGGTAGAAAAACAATTCGCCTTGATGGGGATTAGAGATTTACCGAAAATTGAATATTTAAGATTGAAGTAAATCATTATGTTTAAGTGTTTGCCATCGAGCAACTATCGCATCTGACTCAATTCGTCGTAAGTTTGCTGAATATCCCGTATCAGAAAGGAAAAGTCTAAACACTTTCTACAATTATCGATTAAAACTGAACCGCACTCGACTTCTTTCGTACTCTTCACTGCACTTCGCGGGAATGAACAGGTCGCTCAGCTCACCAGCGTTACGGTTCGGGAAGTTTTGGAAATCATTAAAAAGCGCGCGAGATGACAGCAGAAATCTACGTTTTCTGACATCAAGATGAGTGTCCTTTATTACAGTTCATGCTCACGAGTTATAAAAAAGAACAGCTCATATCGAAATCTCACTCATTTTCAATTTCATTTTTCAATTGTCCTTCCAATCAATTTCCGTTGAGCACCAGCGGTAATTTACAAAAATGTGAAGTTGGTAGGGGTTGTATATTTCGAAGTGCTATCAAATTCTGTCACCTTCTTGGACTCACTGCACGAAATTTGCGGCACTGTAATCATGGTGATGGTTTCGTTGTACTTTTCAACTGGCTAAAACAGTTACTGGACCATACATACATCTACAGGAAGGAATGAGTATTCCTACCTGTTGATGTATGAATGGTCCAACCTCGAGGTACGTTTAAAATTTTTTGAATGGTTAAGATGTATGCTTTTGTTAGTCGTTTATGATAAAATACATCAAATACATGTTTTGGTGTGTGTCCTCCTGCAGGCAGATTTTTCGACGTTGTAATTGTTTTGTCACAGTCTAAACGAGTAATAATAATACAATAGTTTAGACTGTGGTTTTGTGGCCACACGGCCATCAGAAATCGGGCATTTATTCGTCACTCTTGAAATAATGTGTGGACTTTAAATTTTTGAAAGGTGTGTGACACAAACAGATTTACCTTGCTTTTATTTAATAAGCGCACCGTGCTATCCCTTATGTTACTATTGATTGTATACGTCTCAGATTTGAGAAAAGAAATATTGGTGATGGATGCATTGGTCCCTACTCATGTGAAAGTGAAGTTATTTTAGTTTTACTTCCATTTAAAACCTATACTTTGACCTGCAGGTTATCTATTAATATATACCTGGCTTAAGCATGGAAATGCCCTTGTCTTGATTTGCAGCATAATTTAAGCATGAAATATTGACATGTAATTACGAATCACTCTGATCTCACTTGGAAAGGGGTGTCTCTGACAAAAGAGCTTTGTTCTTGGTGTTAAGTCTGTAAAATTGGCTCTCTTAAAGTAGGTAATATCATCCACACTGCCCTATCCTTGCACATTTCATCTGCCCCAGTTACAATAATCTTTAGCTTCATAGATGTTCTCCTGTTGTTAAGACTCCTAATGATTATCTCTATGGATCAAATTCTGGTGTGACTTTGTCAGTATCCCTTAATTTGTCTTTGATGGCAGGAGTTCTTAGTGCTCATTTAATGTAATGCTATAATGAAAACTCTGTAGCAAGTTACACTCGATCACATATTGTTGGATAAAATTATGGGTCAAGCTGTACCATATGCCACCTTGTTATTTCGAATAGGTTGTTGGTCAGTGAATACGGAGTGCAGATGGCTCAAATTGTAGTGCTTCATGGAAGAAGTCCACTAACATATTTACCTCTGACATCCTCTGGAATATTCTGTATTTCCAAAAACTGACATTTAGGGTATAGGTACTCAAGTTATTGATGTTGCAAATTAATTTTTATGATTCAGCATTTGACAACATCGACAAGAGAATGTGTATGGTCTTTGTTTCTTTTACACTCAATGCCTTTCTCTCTGTTAGTTCTAAGGTGTCATTCAAGAGGCTGTGTAATATTGTGGACTTTCAGATTCTGGCACATTATCATTCACTTAGAGTAGACCTTTCACATTTACATCTTTACTCATAACTAGCATCTCTCACACATTTATCCATAAACAGCGAATAACCATGGAGACTGTATTTCCTTGCTTCATACCATGTCCTATTTCAAACCAACTACTTAAGCTCCTATTTGCTCCCTTACTTGACTTGCTGTTTCTATTAATCACCTTCATTACTTCAAAGAAAGCTCATTCATTCTATAGTCAGTCAATTCCCTATGTCTATTCCTATTTTCCCAGGGATATGCACACTCTAAGTCAACGACTTTTCAATGCATTTTTGTGTAAACTCATATACCTACTCAAAGATTTCAACATGGCCAATAGCATGATGGAAATTCGTGGAAAATGCGTCAGAATACATCCACATAGACAGGGAATGGAGCCACTTGGCTCCATTCCTTGTCATTCCTGTACAATCCTTTGGCTTGCTGGGCCGATGACCAGATCTTCACTCTACTTTTGTTTTCACTAATTAATGGGTCCAACCATTATGAAAATCTACCATTGTCTGGTTCATTCATTCATTGGTCGTTCAATCCCAAGATTGATACATGATGGCTTTCAGGATAGCTTCCATATTGTGCCATTTTTATGACGACAGTTTTTTGAGCATTCGAGCTCACTTCTTCAGGTCTGAAACTTTCTTGTGTAGCCTTCTTCTTCAGACCTGAAGAAGCGAGCTGGAATGCTCGCAAAACTGTCATAAAAATGGCACAATGCAGAAGCTATCCTGAAAGCCATCATGAATCAAGACCACTCTGTGGAAGCTTTCACTACAATCCTAAGATTGGTTGACTGCAGCCCTCCACCTATCCCAAGCTAATGCTAGTTTCCTTACCTCTTGGTATCTCTCCCTATGTACCTTCTTCTTTATTTGGTACATCAACTTATACCTGGATTGTCTGGTTATGGTAGTTAAAATTAAATGGCTGGAAAAATTTGAGCCATTGTGACTGTCAGTGAGATTTTATATGCTGGCTTTTAAAGGCTAGGGCCTTTCATTGATATTTATTTAGTCGGTTTTTCATACCTTGCTTATTTGGTGTATGATTTTGTAGTATTAGCCGTAATAAGTAAATATATTAGCCATATTAATAAAATGTTTGCTATAAATCCATCATTCATTGGTCTTTCAATCCTAAGATTGGTTGACTGCAGCCCTCCACCCTTCCCTATTCAATGCTAGTTCCCTTACCTCCTGGTATCTCTCCCTATGCACTTTCCTCTTTATTTCATCCATGAACTTATTCCTGGATCTTCTTCTGGGGACTTATCCCTCTATTTTACCTTCAATTATGTTCCTCACATACCCACTGTTTCTCAAGATGTGTCCAATCCATCTCGTTCTTTTCTGTATGCTGTTCCAAATGGTTGTTTCCTCCTCTACTCTTCTGTGCACTTCGTCATTTCTGATTTTTTCCATCCATTTTATCTTCAGAATCTTCCTCCAGCACCAGATTTCAAAGGCTTCTAGTCTATTCTGGTCAGCTTATCCAATGGTCCATGCTTCCGATCCATAGAGTACTATGCTCCACGCGAAGGTTTTCACATACTGTTTCCTGGTTTGTAGTCCTATGGTCTTTAAGCACAGCAGTTGCCTTTTTCTCATGAACACCTTCTCAGCTTGGGCTATTCTCCGCTTGATGTCTGTTGTACTTCTTCCATCTCACATGATGGTATTACCAAGATAGGTGAAGGAATCTACTTGCTCTAATTTCTCTCCTCTCAGGGTGACTTCAACATTAAGCTTCTCTCTTCTGCATAGTAGGATTTTAGTCTTTGTCTTACTTATTTTCATGTTGTATTCTTGGAGAACTTGGTTCATGATGTTTCGTGACCTTTGAAAATCCTCGTGATTTCCAGCTATGACTGTGATATCATCTGCGAAGCTGAGCATGTTTATTTCTTCTTCATCCACCTTTATTCCACTCAGTCCAGTTTCTTGCATTGGAAAGAGGTTGCATCCTTGTCTTACTCCTTTGTATATTTTAGCATCTATCTGACTTCCGTCTCTTATTCGCATTGTGACAACTTGCTTCCTGTATAGTTGATAGATAATTCTTCTGTCGACGTAATCCATTCCGAGTTTTTCCTGTAGTCTGAACATCCTGTTTCACTCAACGTTGTCGAAGGCTTTCTCCAGGTCCACATATGTGACATACAATGGTTTGTTCACATGTATTTTTTTCTCCACGATTACTCTCAGGCAGAGTATGGCCTCCTTGGTAACCCTGTTCTTCTCCTCCTGCTCCTAAATCCAAATTGGTTTTCTGAGAGGTTGTCTTCAATTTTCCTTTCCATTCTTCAGCCTATTATTCTTGTGAGTATTTTTGATTCATGTGACACTTGACTCAAGGTTCAGTGCTCCTCATATCTCTCTGTCCTTGTCTTCTTTGGTATCACAATCATTACGCTCCTTTGAAAGTATCTGGAGGTGTTCTGCTTTGGTAGCTATTTCTGAGTATCTCATATAGGTTATCCTTGGCTTTACTTTTGAGTACTTTGATGATTTCTCTATTGATGTTGTCCTCTCCAGGTGCTTCGTTTTTCTTGAGGTCTTCTACTGCTCTATTAACTTCACTTCTCAGTATGAGTGAACCCCAATCTTCCTCCTCAACCTTGCTCTCGTCATTCACTAGGATTTCTTCAAGTGGCATTGGCCCTCGGTATGGTTCTTCAATGTATTGCTTCAATTTATTCCCAATGTCTTCATCTTCTATCAATTTAATCCTGTTTCGATCTCCGATGTTGTTGTTTCTCGTTTTCCTCTCTCCAAAGTGTTTCTTCACTAGCTTGTATCCTGTTTCAGTGTTTCCCTTCTTCATGTTTTCGTTGACTTCCTCACAGCAGCTTTTGATCCAAACCTCCATAACCTTCTTGCATTCTCTATAGACTTGGTTCCTTAGCTTCTTGTAGAGTGTCATTTCATTTTCATTTCTTGGGTTCTTGTATTATCTTTTTTTTCTAATGGTTTCCTAATCTCCATTGTTATCCATGGCTTTTTCATGTTGGCCATTTAACTCAACTGTTGCTCCTCTGCTACTTTTGTGATTGTCCTCATCAGCTCATCCCATTTTTCATCGATGCTCTGTTCATCCTCATTCCCTAGTTTCCTGTTGTGGTGAATTTCTCTCTATTTCCTTCTTTGGCCAGTATTTAATATCCCACCTTGGTTCACGTTTTGTCTCCTTAATTTTCTTGTTTTGAAGGTGGCTGTCCATGGCTACTAGGTGGTGGTCACTGTTTATATCCGCACTGGGATAGCTCTTGCACTGCTTGACTTGATTCTTGTATCTGACTCCCAACAAGTATGTGGTATATTTGGTATCTGACAATATCCCCTGGCACCTTCCTTGTGTACATCCTATGCGGATGGCTTTCAAAGAAAGTGTTAGCTACTACCATATTCTTCTCATTGTAGAACTCGACCAGCCTTTCTCCCTTGACATTTCTTTTGCCCAGTCCAAAATATCCTACACTATCCTTCTTTTCCCTCTTCTACCACTGCGTTCGAGTCTCCCATGACGATGAGGTTATCTTTTCTCTTCACTACCCCGAGGACTTCTTCAATTTGCTCATACACTTCTTCTATTTCTTCTTCCTCATGGCTAGACGTGGGCATGTACATCTGCATGGTCACTGGATCAGAATCCTTCGCTGCACTTCCAGATTGACTTCACTCTCCTGCCCCATTCTTTCTTCAGTATGATACCTGCACCTGCTATCCTCTGATCACCTACTGAATATATCAAATGGTATCCGTTGCTCCAGTTGTCGTCTGCCCCCACCCACTTGATCTCACTGATTCACAGTATATCTACCCCTAGCCTCTCCATCTCTATCTTCACATTCTCCAGCTTCCTGCTCACCCCTCTAGATCTCATGTTCTATGTCCCTATTTTGCACCTGTCCCTCGTGACTGATGTACCCCTCTCAGTAGTCCGGAGATCCGATTGGGGGACTATTTTACCTCCAGAATATTTTGCTGGGAGGAGTGCCTTCTCATCTTATATAAAAGTTAATCCATAGTTAAAATGCAGGGCTGCATCTTCTAGGGAGACTAATGTGGTGGTTTCCCTGTTGCCTTCCACATCATAGGACTGCAGCCGATTCTGTGAACTTCACTCTCGCAGGAAACTGTGGCTGTTGATGCCGGTCCGATCTCCTTGATCTGCACCATCAATGCCTTCTGCTGAGACTTCTGCCTCTCAGTAGTGGGGTCTCAGTCATCTGCGTAAGTATAAAGCCATAATAGTTCCCATTATTTCCCATGCCCTACTATTGTGTCCAGTTTACTGGAATTTCTTGTGCAAAATAGACATGACTATTTCACCATTGCCTTGTGAATAGTATATAAATATATTCCAATTTTTCTGAAGATGGGTAAAATAAGAGTAAAAGTGATTGACTATGCTTCCATTGATTTTCAAGGCAACATGAAAAGTTAAATAAGTAATGAGTCAGTAGTTGAAATTATACGAAATAATATTAATGCTTATTGATATTTACAAATCCATTGCTTGGGAAACAAAAAACAATCCAGCTTGATGTAAAAATTCATATGAGGTGATAATAATAATATTTGTTACTCTGACAGTTGTCCTTTAACAAGCATTGAATTTTGGACATTTTGAATGACAAAATTTTTGAATCCCATTCTAGAACTCATTAATTGTGGCGGTTTGAAGTGGAACTCTTTGCCAGAACCCATTAATGGGTTTGTGTGGCCAAACCAAGCCATTTTAACAATATAGGGGTTTTAATGCCATCCCTGCTCTGAACACTGTGCAAACAATGTGCATACACTGTGACTAATACCCCTCATATAGTGTTCAGGATGCTTTTGTCACACTGTCCATCACGATTTAAATGGAGCATGCTGTGCGCACAGTGTTCGTACACTGTGACTATTACCCTCCTATGCTGTGCGCACAGTGTGCGTATGCTGTGACTATTACCCTCCTACTGTGTGCACTATGTCACACTGTCAGTCTGTCTGTCACGTTTTTTTTTTCATCAGGTTAGAATGATTATTTAATGGTGATCGTCTGCTAAAATAATAGCCCAGTCACGTTGTTTCAGAGGTCTTCCATATAGCGAAGGTCGAAGTTTTTATAAATCTCCTTTTGTCCAAAATCTGCTGCTACTCTTTTTTTAAATTCCCCTATTCTCAAGCATAGATCCTTCAGAACTTAAACAAGTGAAGGGCTATGAAACTTCGAGAGAAGTTAGGATAAGGCTTGAAGCTATTTATGCCTCTAAGGGACCTGCCCGAAAGGCCATGTTACTTGGCCTTTAGCCCAATGAATAATGCTATGGAAAATGTGATAGGAAGACGATGTTAGAGAGCATCTTTTTAAGTTTTTTAATGCCGTTGACAAGGTCGCATTGATACCAGATGAAATCAATACAGACTTTGAATCCATATTGAAAACAATCCTAGTACTTTTACACAATTATTTTTATGGATTTGTGTATAATATACTTCCACGAAGTGATGCCTGGAGATGTAAAGTTTATTCAATGCAGACTTGCTTGCAGTTATACCCCTCTAGTCTATTAAGTTCATATGGAAATTTCAGAAGTTCAATTGAATCCCAAGAAGAGCTTTCTGATCCTGATGGTGAAGATCACCGAGTAATCACAGTCACAAGTGGAGAATGCCATGGATGGAACAATGCACAGTGGACTGAAATCGAAAAAAGCTGGCAAAAACCTCAATTTTCGACTTGTTAAATTTGAGCCGGGAATGAAATACCCATATTTGAGAATAATCAGGCTGCATAAAACTGCAGATTATTTTCCATTATAGCCATTCGTTTAATATTAACAGCTCATCAAAAATGAAAAAAAATTTATGAAACCTGAAATCTAAGATATTAACGAATATTTTTTAAGTTTATTCCACTGGTGATGAAATACAGTCCAGAAATGTAACTTTTTGAAAATATTTATTAATACTATTATCTTCTTAGATGGTAAGGAATTAAATATTTAGATAAATGACTGTTATTTAACAATTGTACACTTTATTAAACATTTTGGTATTTTGGGCTCAAATTTTAGCTATGGTAAGGATAAAAGTACTTATCGCCGCTTGCTGCTCCTGAGATATTTATAAGTACCAGGGGTTGAAGGGGTTGGTACCAGGGGTTGGTACCAGTTAGGTTGAAGTCTGTAGTATATGATGGAAAAGAAAAATCTTGCACCAACTCTTGCAAAAATCTTGCACCTTTACCTATTTTGCATGATAGTGTAAAACAATGTAGGGTGGTTCTCGTCTACTCCCAGGGTGACGCACACGATAGGAAAATCGAGATCTCTCAGTTTCTGCTGGAAAACCCGGAAATTCCCCAACTACTGTGCACATTTTGTTTTCAACACATTGTTTCAATGGCCTTCTGGTATGTAACTTACCCAAAGATTTTAACTCTTTGCTCTAATCCCAGGATCAAACCGCCCATGCCACGGGACTCTGAGACGGCAATAAACCTAAGGGTAGGAAGGCTCCTCAAGGACCCTTTGTCTAAGGCGGCTTCTCCCTGCATCCGGATATGTTTTCTTACTTTCAACTTTCTTACTTACAAAGAACATCTGCTACAATTCTGACATTCAGGTTTCCGGTAATAATACCAGTTTGCTGTTGGTTCGAATTAAGCCGTTAATTTGTTGCTGAGCATCGGGCATCAGTCTCCCTTCTTTAGTCATTGATCGAGGCAAGTGTTGACGAGGGTTGAGTATTTGGTAAGGTATGGATATGACTTCAGTGACCCGGCTAGATATACATAGTGTTCTCAGGCAGAGAAGAGGAGAGTCAATGGATCGGAAGAAATTGCCTCATTCCACAGGAGTTAATGTACACTCAAGAGTTAATGTACGCGAACTCACACAAAGAAATCCGGGCTTCTGATTGGCTGAAGACCTCGCTTTTGCGTCTCTTCATCTGAAACGCGTTCATGAAAACGTACCTTCACTGATGACTACTTCATTGAGACGAGCGTCAATAGACAGGCACTGCAAGTAGAGCAGTCAGTGTAAGAAAGAACGTTAACCTCCGTAGAAGCAAAAATATTACTACATATTTGAAGAGGAATAGATTCTTTAGGGACGTAGCAATCGTATAATCTTTGATGGTGCACATTCCCAATTTATACTCCATTGACTGCTAAGTGGATTTATGAGGAGAATACAAATCAGCATATGGAAAATATCTAGTTACTGCCTAGTCGCTAAATGGAAGAGATGATTTTTAGTATTTTATCACTTTCTAAGGGGAAGATACGAGATGCAATGTTGTCAGAGTATAATTATGCATGAGTGTAAGTATGCTCCTCATAAAATTTAACTGCATAATTTTAGCCCAAAGTTTTTCACTGCGAAGACGTCAAATGGTATTTAAATGGTTCAATAATTTACCTTATCCTCTAAATATTATCTTCCACGCTCTAAGTTGACCTGTTAAACAAACCGGCTAATGTATTGCTCATAGGAAACCTAGAGCATAATTCTGGGAAAACTTCAATTACTCTTTATAAGATGTTTTCAAAAAATGTCCATACTTTTTGGGTCATTTTGGGTATTTACAAATTCAGCAGATGGAACCTAACTCTAATTTCTCATATATAAAATAATTATCCACTTAACTAAATAATTTCAAAGTAATTTAAAAGTGAAAGTGGCCTCCGGTGCGTTCACTAAGTCGAGTAATTAACACACTAGAAGATCTAGTCTATTCCCTCGTTCATGAATAGCATTTCATTGATTGATAAATTGGCGAGAGAGTGGATATGAACATCAGATGACAGGCCTGACGTAGAAATCAGTAGGGCCGAGTACCAGAGACAGAGAAGTAAACTACCTCATTTGACGATCAAGGAGACTGCTCTGATTCCTTTACAAAGCCCGAAAATGTGTAAAACTCACGCATGGTTCAGGTCGATATCCATTTGCTGGGCCTTCCGCGGATTCCTGTGAAGTTCTGGTAACAATAAAGTCAAATCGCATAGATTAATTATGAGGGCGCTAGAAGAGGCCTTGCCAAGATTTCAATCCCTGTGTTTCTTGACCGCAGACGAATGCTCTCCCTCAAGGCTACTGAATCGATCGAAAAAAGTCCACTTCCATTGGTTCTTACTTTACATTGAAAAAAGGAAAATCCACTGTTTCCTAAACTATACCAACTAATATGTCCTGGACTTTTGAAAGTAGTTTTCAGAAAGTAAATAATATTAAGTAATTGTTTGAAAATATCTTATAAACGGTTTTTGAAGTTTTCCCAGAATTATTCTCTAGGTTTTCGAAGAGCAATACATTAATAATGGGTAATAAAAAATATATAATAATATAAGTGGTTGAGACCTCCTGAATGCGCGAGGGCGGAAACTTACGCAGGATATTAAGGTATGGGAAATACTTAAAGAAAATATTTCTTTTCGTGGAAAGGATAATTCGCCAAAGGATAATTGTAATATATGATATTTCTCGGAAGTTGTGTGAGGCCTATTGAAACGACCTTCACCCTCAGCTATTTCCTACTCGCGGGAAAAACTTATTATTGTAAGTGGACGTGATGTGGAAGGTAAAAGCATTTTGTGTTCCAAGTAATAACTCTTTCATCTCAATCTTTCAAAACTCTTTCATTTCTTTCACATTTATCAAGTTTCTATCGAGGTAAATGTTTTTTTAAAGGATTCAAAGCTGTAAACAAATATAAAAAACATCACTACAATATTGACTACAACTTCGGAGACTCGACTGGCTGCGGAGCGAATCAAATTCATCACGTTTATAATCCCTAGGCGATCTCGCGAACGTGAATTTTGTTAGTATTTTTACCAATTTACTTGAAATGTGAAATCGGTAACCATTCATACGGAGTTTGAATATTCCCGGTTGCCATAGGCTGTGTTGTCAAGTTGTCGAAGGAAAAGCGATTTCGATTGGTTCTCGCGTACGCCGCATTCAGACGCCAATGAGTTTTGCGTTAATTATTTCCGACACTGTACAAAAACTCGTTCTTTCCGCGCACTATAAGCGACCGAAATGAAAACTGAGCTCCACAAAATACACTCCCATAGTGTAACGCGAGATTTTGGAACTTGCCTGAGAGGGATCCTCCAAGGCTCGTTGGAGACAATAGAGCAATGTTTTTGGTAAATTCTTTTCTTTTTTCGTTTTTTTGTGTTTTGTTTGTTTTTTTATTCTTTTTTGTTTTTATTTTTTGTTTTTTTTGAACAAACATGTAATCTCTTTAATAGCATCGGTTCACAAATACAATGAAATGAAATTTAGCCTGATTCACACTAGGCTAGTAATTTAGTTTAGTGGAGAGTATTTTATTGGCTAAAATACTCGCTACTCTCCAAAAATCATTCGCGCTACGGTCGAGTACAGTTGACTAGTGAGTCGTGTTTTACAAGATGAAGGGGATGCAACGCAATAAAGGTAATAAGCTGATAAGGCTTGTCGTAATGGCTATTTTGGAAGAGGTGGCTGTAGAAATTTGTGTGATAGAGAAAAAAAGCTATGGGTACGAAAATGGATTAATAACAATTTTGTACTCCATTATTTTTTTAACTCCTGCGAGTAGGTCGATCTAAAATTATTTATTTCACGTTAGGTAGTGCTTTTAAAAACAATAGTAATAGGAGCCTATTGTACAACGTAGATGCTATTGTAATAAAATAATAAAATTATACACTAACCTGATGTTTTTAATTTTCAATTTTATTTCCTTCTCACCAAATCCAGGTATGCTCATTGTATTTTCCAAATCCATGTATGCAGATTGCTTCATTTGCTTATTTCTGTAATGTAGGGAATTAACATTCCACAAGCATTCATATTGTACATATTTAGAAACAGATTTTTAAAGTTGTTTCAGCGCTCCATCGAAACGACATGTTTGCGGCAGCCAATGAACTCGACTAAAACGACAGGTTCGGACGTGTTTAGCCGAGGAACGAGTGAGAAGTGACGCGTGGTGGGGGGGGGGGGGCGCTTCTCGCTCGACAAAAATAGAGCGGAATGGATCGACTCAAATAACTTGCTAATCCACTCGACTAAATTTTTGTTATTCAGACACATTTCGTTACTAAATTACTCGGTACTCAACTAAATTACTAGCATAGTGCGAACAAGCCTTTAGAGTGGCGAGCAACGGCATTGAAATCACATACAATAAGATAGGAATAGGATGAATATACACAAAATCGGTTATTATACTTCAGCTTATCACCACAAAAATTATTAGAATAGCACATCCAGTCAAGCGAAATCGCATACAGTATTGAGGCACGGCAAGTTAAGAGACACCGAGAGAAAAAAAAGACACTTAAACAATGAAGCAATGTTGGAAATACCACGTCAACTCCCACGTTAACTAATCAAAGCAATTCGGCCTTGAGGGCAGAACCTAAACTACGTGAATGAATGGGAGACAAAACGTTAATCCACCAAAATTTTGTCAAACGGGTTCGACTTAACGAACCCAAAGGGAAATAAAAGACATGACTAGAAAATAAGACTGCTCCCCGACCCAACCTTAGCCACATACCATCTTCCCCACAGGCGCACAAATAGAACCACCATACACTGCCTCTGACACCCCGTGCCTCACTATCAACAGTCTCATTTGTACTGATAATTTCACAGCTATGGGTTGGCAAGACATTGTTTCAACATTAGTAGTAAACATAAGCAGCAGCTGTTAACAGGTGAACACATTTTATTAATTACAAAGACAATAAAACGAACAAACAAAAATGAGGTCTTATGATGTACAAATATTTTAAGTAATATATATAAACAAAATTAACTGATTCACTCATCTGCGTTAAATCATAAATGCAATGCATTTTATATTTAATTGATTTGCGTGGTGGTTTATTACATTATATGTGTGTCCTGGCGTTTCTTGAACACATTTATATTCGTGGATGCCCTTGTTTCTTTCGCTAAGGCATTCCACAGCCTACAGGAAGTTACATAAAAAGATCTACCGTACACAGCAGTACGGAAATTTGGGATTAACAATAGCTCTGTGTTTCTCGTCTATCTTTTCCGCGTAATGCAAGGAGGGAAGGGAGAGGGGTTGGGAGTGGACGCAGTGGCACACCCTCTCAATATTTCCCTCGAGTGACCCTCCGTCCCAATTCCCCCTCCCCCCTCCCACTCCAGTCCTTTCCGCTTCTATTCATTCGCTCCCTCTTCCCCATTCGAAAAAGGGATGGGCGGCCGACGAGGTCCCGGTCAGCGAGGGGGTGGGGGGGAGGGGGTAGTTGAGGGGACATTTTTGTTATTTTAAGGTTTTGTTTGCGGAGCTGATTGAAGTAACCTTTAGGTCTCGAAGTTTCCTTTCTGGGCTTTGGGGTTCGCTTTGAGTTGAGGGGGTCGGAACACCGGGGGTTTTTGGATCGGCGATGCTGGGGGAGATTTCTCACGAGAGTGTGGGTTGAGAGAAGGAGAGGATTGGATGTTCGAGGACCGCTGAAGAGGGCGGGATTCTCTTTGCTTCCCTTCATCCCAGACTCTTCTTTCCCCGCCCTTCTTCCTGCGAGTGCCGCCCCATCTAAAGTCCTAACAGTGTTGTGGCGGCTCCAAGTTGAGCAATAGCTAGTAGTTACTGCGGAGGACATGGCTGCAGTTTTGGCGAGGATCTTAGTGTATAGGTTTTAAATTGATCATCTTGAAGGAAATACTCCCGGTAAAAAGGGAAACCTGCTTGTGAAGCCTTACCATTGAACTTTGGATTTTTGCTCCACCTGTGGTTCAAAACAGAAGTTTAAGATAGTTTGAGCGAAATATCATTTTACTTAGAAATCAATGAATTTGGTCTCATTTTAAAGAACAACATCTCATCTGTCCAATGACACAAAAAATTCTATCCCTTACCACATAACTTTCGGAGATATTTGCCAAACAATACAATCCCTTTTACATGGGAAATGGTACGTGTATGCACCCCAGAGAGACATTATTTGCAAAATAGGTATTTGTAGCGCTTAGATGTCGTAAAAAAACTAACAGTGCGTAGTTTGTATGCTTTCTCAACTGTTTTTCAAATTAATCACATTGTCATCACAGTAGGTTCTTAGGTATCACAAAAAACCTTCCGTGTTGAAGGAGTTTCAAACGCACCGCGCGAAAAAAATGAGTCAAGTTAAAGACTTATTTAGATATTTTCATTTAATTACTTACAATTTCTGTCATGTAAAACTATATTATTGCACCATTAATAATGCAATATTTAACTGATGTGCCCTACAGCTGGTGAAATTAAAACGTATAATTCGAATATGGTCTCTATTATGATTAGAGAACTATCTCGCTCGGACTACCTAAACGTGGGAGGGGATTCTAGATTTTGGCATCGGTAATTGGTTGCTTTAATTTTGCAGTCCGTCTAAATTTCAGTCAACGAATACGGCTGGACTGCCCAACACGACTTTAACCTTCTCTCCGCCCTATTGCCATGTGGATAGAAAGTAGCTACCGCTCAGTGACCTCTGCCTATAAAAAAATGGTAACATTTTGCATGAAAGCTTTGAAACTTAGAATGTATATCAAGATAGCTTTTTATGTAGTTAATGGAATTTGAGAGCATCCTTTGACTTATCGGAATTTTTGGATCGTCCGTATAAACTGTAGTCATTTTAGCTTTCGTTGATGTATTTCATCTCAAGTTTTCTCTGCTTTGAGAATTGGCATTCTCTTCACACGTATTTGATATCTCGGCTGAAGTAACAATTCTGCGGTAATGCTTTTCATACTTGATCTTATTTGTCAATTTTCCACGACAATAAAAGCGAATTAATTGGAGTCTGTAATATTTTGGAGGGATTCCTATTCTCTGGAATTTATTGAGTCGTTCAAAATGGGGCAGGAAACGACCAAGTGAATGTCATTTATTTCATATAGGTTCTAGAATAATCATTCTCGGGTTGTAAAACTGGAATTAAATTTGAGACTTCTTCTTCGAGACCTTTCCTGAGAAAGTAATGGATTAATTTTCATTATTGGGGCCATGAATGTCTTACTAATATATAAAAATCTAGTGGTGTCTGTCTGTTACTCAATCACTCATAAACCACAGAATCGATTTCAACAAAGTTTGGCAGGAAGATACTTGATATATCTGGTTCACGCATAGGCTATAGTACAAGGGCCTTGGGGCCCTAGAAGGCCCTCAAGTGGGCCCTTTCATCGCCACAAATTGGCAGTGGAAGATAGTTCTTGCCTATATTTAAACACGTAAAATATACCTATACTGAATGTACATCAATCATGGGGTCGTAAGTCACACTGGGGCCCCAGAGGGCCCAAGGGTCCAATAGAATACTTTCTTAAAAGCCTCATAAGTACTGAACGAGTGAACCGATTTTAGTGAAATTTTCACACATGGGATCAGTAAAGCTCTTTTAAGGACATTGGGACTATTGAAACTATAAGGAGGGCCCCTGGGCCCCAAGGGCAGCGTATTGGGCCGTCTGGTGTCTTATATGTTTGAAAAACTCAAGTATAAACATTTAGTTCAAGTGCAGAGGTTTCTCTTTTTGGGTATTTTAATTAGTTATACTAAAGATATATGGCTATATTTTTCGCCAATAGATGAATAAAAGATTGCAGTTTCTTACTTTTTCATTCAATTTTCTCATACGAATAAAATTTCCCTAGAATTCGCGTTTTTAGTGTCAAAATTATGAATTTTACTTCTGTCAACAATAGGATATTTCCTTGGAACTATACTGAACTGTTGCTGATTACGATATTTTCAGGGATATTTTTGCCTAAAATTGGCAAAATTCATTTCAAGTGGACTAATTTATGTTGGACCCATGTAAAACAGGAGAATGCCACGATGTTATATTAATTCGACTAGCCTCTGGAATGCAAATGGCCTGTAGTTTAATTTCTATATGTTACTGCAAAAGAATGTTGAAACTCGGTAAGCATAATGTAATGCGGTTTTCCTCTGCTGCATTAAAAAATAAAACTAAAATTAAGCTGAGTAAAACAGGAGAATGCCACAATGTTACATTAATTCGACTATCCTTTGGAATGCAAATGGCCTGTAGTTTAATTTCTATATGTTAGTGCAAAAGAATGTTGAAACTCGGTAAGCATGATATAATGCGGTTTTCATCTGCTGAATTATAAAATATAACAAAAATTATAGCTGATTTGCCTAGAAAAAAATCAAACCTCATGAGCGACTCGAACCTACAACCTATATGCCCTGTCTTTCTTTCATCCCCCGTTGAATTTCAATGGGTACCTTTGCTAGTACACAATAAATTGTTATCTCCTAGTCAAAAATTGCCTCTTAGAATTCCGAACGTAAACAAATAGAATAACTACGTCGATTGTTGCGCCGCCACTAGTGAGGTGAGGTGGTGGTTCAAATCCCCCTCCCCCTCCTGGTCTATCTTCTTCTCTGCTCGCCTCCTCCTCCGCGGGTGATTGAATCGCATTGCTCCCGAAAGCCGTGATTGGACTGCGACCACGGACTGTCCACCCGCCACCCTCCCTCCCCTGCTCCTGCCCCTCCGCCTCTCTCCCCTTTGCCCCATCCCACCACCTTCCCTCTCCCTCCATCTTATTCACCCTCCCCCCCCTCATTCCTTTGTTCCTCCTTCGAAATTTGGTTCCAATATTTGGACTTGCTCGGGTCACGACTTCCCTATATCTCCCGGCGTCGGACTCACAGAAAACTCTTTTTCCCTTTCGTCTCTCCTGTGACCGTATATTTCTGGGCCCACTGGGATTATTCGATTGACATTCAGCATCACTCCCTTATTGCTGGTCCTCGGGAATACAAATGTTTAGCTTCATCAAAAGTTTCTTCCCTATGTGGATACAGTTCAAATTTACGTACGTTGTCGGACACATTTTGCTTTGTACATTATGATAATAACGCCGACTGAAATGTAGGAGTGTACACGACAAAATCGTTCTTTAGAACTTCTCATCTTCAAAAACTGTTCGACAGTGCCAGTTCGTACAGCCGTACGAAAATGCTTCCTCTATAACTGTTTAGTTTTCACCATTTGATTAGTGTGTAGTTATGAAGTGAGGTAGATAGATACATAGATTGTAGATTCGGTGGAGTTACTACTGAGGAGTTTCTTAGGCACTTAGACCTTTTGGTCCATTGTGCCCGACCATAGAGTAAGTATATATATAGATAGGTGATGGGTTGTCCGACTAAATAAAACCCTGAAGCCTCGATATTTACTTGCCCTAAGCAAGATTTACTCATCATTTTGTGTCATTGGCATATTTTTGCAATGGCTGTGTTCAGTGGGTCTTCTTTATTCGTGTGGACGTATCCTATATCATTATAGCCATAACTCACGAGAAGCTCTTTTAAATAAATAAAATCAAATTAACCCTGAAAATCCATGAATTGAGGTAAAAATCCATTCGTTGGCAGTTCAATGGCAGAGAATGCACTTCTAGACCTCCTGTACAGGTAATTTATGGTTAAAACTTTACGTGAAGAACATTTCGCTAAAATTTAAGAATATTCAAGTCGTAAGTTAGCGTGAATGTTTACTTAGATTTAATGCCATTGTTGACAATTTTATGAATTTCAGATGTGCGCTTCAATAACGAGGGCTGATTTTACCATGAAAGTAACTTGAAATATGGGAGTAAAGTAGTACAAATAAATATGAGACATCATTACAATAGTCGTAACAGTGTAAAATGAAACACCAATGAACGTGGGCA
Organism: Ceriagrion tenellum; assembly: GCA_963169105.1. NCBI lineage: Eukaryota > Metazoa > Arthropoda > Insecta > Odonata > Coenagrionidae > Ceriagrion > Ceriagrion tenellum. The sequence continues at coordinate 155,039,128 of OY720636.1, forward strand.
AGAATTCGGACAAAATGTGGTATATTTGATACCACGATTTTATCTGCTACCGTTACAGCATGCGTTACAGGAAAGTTTCTCGTGTTTAAAAGTATAAACGTTATTATACTATGAAGCAAACCTACCTAAATTGTGAATAACAGTACCCGAAGTGATATGCATCAAAAATAATATACAACATTAAATAGGGTCTTAGCAAGTAAATTGTGTACTTGGATTTGATGGAATTTTGTCCTACAAATTTTAGCAGCATTTAATCGGTCGTCCTTCTTCATAAAAACTCTACCACTTACATATTCTCTTTGCATAAATTGTCTGATGTGGTTTTAGTAAAACCGCTACACCCCATATTCGTCGTTCACTACAAAGTATATTCTTTAAATACGGTCTCTTCTACAGTGCTTCCCGTGCTATACCGTCTTTCCTCTCTCGCTCCGCAAAAATGACGTCCCACCACGTCACGTGAATAAATGTGAAATTTCGAATATTTTTATTTCATATATCTCCGTGAATATTGAATGAATTTAACAAATATTTTCGATGCGTATTTTTTAAGAGTGAAAGTAAGTAATTGAGTATTCTATTAAGTATTCTTACAACTAAAATTTTGGATAATACCCAATTTGCCCTTCCCTCCACCTTCGCCTTGACTCACTCGCTACCCCTTCCCTTCCTACCGCACCCTTCCGAAAACCCTACCCACCCCACTCCCTGCCATCTTCCCTTCCTCCTACACCTCCAATCTCCTCCCTCTTTCCTAACTCCCACTCCTCTCCTACCTCCCACTCCCCTCCTCCTCACTTCCCACATGTTTCGATATCGATGGTTTCGATCACGTGAATCGATTATTCAAAATAGCCGTTGCCATGGTACTTCAACAAACTCTATTTTGTAGATGAATATATATTATGGATTCGGATGTTCGGCATTGTTGCCTAGGCTACGTGTTGCCTAAATTTCCACTGTTAGTTCACCCAGTCCTTGGCGCTTCTTCGATTAGAGTCTTTTCTGTTTTTATTGTAAATAGACGTCGTTAAATGTTGCTAACGTGAGACTGTGGTGAATATTCAATAACGATCGAGGATATATGAATTACTTGATGCTTTGATAATATCTTGCTATTCTTGCTATCTAAAATTTACTTTTTAAATGCTAGAGAGGAAATATCTATTACAGGAAATGTGTAAAAGGTTTATGAAACGTTTATCGTGTGCCGATTACGATGTTTGCCATAATCCGATTATAATTGGAATTCATTAAGCCTGTTTTGCCTAAACAAAGAATTCAGAATGCCTTGTTTGAACAGAACTTCCTTCGTACTAGGCTGCAAAACAGGGTATGCGTCTACGAGGACCCAAAATAGGAGACGTGGATTGAAAAATAAGAATCTGTTCAAGGCGGCGGTAAGTGCATTCCTTTTTACCTACACTGCAATAATGGCCATTGGGAATACTCATGAAGTCACCTCGCATTATTATTAAATTTCCGTACAGCGATATTCACGAAGTGCTAAGAAGTTAATTGTGCATTTGTGTAATTGAATTTGGAGAGGAATAAAATATATCTGTATACCGGACGATATTAAACAAGTGTATAATTACATCCCGCGTGTAGTACTACATTTTTTATCCACTGCCCACTGCATTATGATTAATTGTAAGCAAAACCCATGTATATTCATGGTAAAACCGGTAAGACGTGTTTATTTTCAGTCTGTCGTCGGTTTTTACATTTGAACTTCCGTCTTTCATCACTAGGTGGAACCACTTTCCAAAAAGTTGTTTATTTACTGGAATTCTTGACAACGCGTTTTGGCAACGAGATCCCAATCCATAATATATATTCATGATTTTGTACAACGAAATCCACACATGGCTCGGAAAAAAAGGCTTCAATAGTCAGAAGGTCTTCTGCGGCTCAGAGATCGAGTACATTAAGAAATAGCGTAACTATTCAGCAACACGAGGATAGACTCTCTGACTAGCGAGACAGAATGGCAGCTTTGCGTAGAAATCAGACAGATGTGCAAAATGAAGATAAACTACGTCAACGACGAGAGAGGAACGATGAGCTCGGAAATCGCGAAACTGCACGGCAACGCTCTTCTCGAATGGAACGTAATCGTACGGCACTTCTTAATTCAAGGCGAATGTTGGAAGTCGATTTGCAGAAAGCTGCGTTCAATTACAAGCCTGAAGTGGATTATCGTTCACATTCAATTGTAATCACTGGTGATATGGATACGATTTGCCGCAATTGTGACGCTGGAAAATTTTCTAATGAACCTGCAGGAATGTGCTGCTGCAATGGGAAAGTGTCTCTGCCATCACTAGGAGACGGCTGAGAAGTTTGACGTGTTGAACAATGGCACAGCCAAAATGTTTCATGCAGAACACACGCAAGTATTATTCCTACATCGAAATGCCAGTTTTTGTCGGATGGTCACCAAATTTAGGATTTATCACTTATTTCACATGCTAAACAATACTAGATATGGAAGAAAGCGCTGTGACAAGGATTAAAATATGATAAATACGGTACTTATCTTGATAAGGGATGGGTACCTCGTCTGCTTCGGCAGCTATAACAGACGACAATAGACAATTTAATCACCAAGCGGCTAGGCGACATCTATCACACTTATCTGCGTATATTTGCTGATGTTAATGGGAAACTAAGACCAGGGCAAGAAAAATATGTTTTTTTCTGTGAAAAGATGATTTCATATAAGAATTCCCCCGTCTATTTTAAATTATTTTGCTTTATTTAGAATGGAAAACCTTCGTTTATTTAATATTGTTGAACGGAAAAGAAATTCAATGATCGAAATTAACATCATTTGTGAACAACAGACACTGTAGTGCAACTAACTGATAGATGTCGCCCAGCCGCTTGTTGATTCGATCGTCTATTGTCGTCTGTTATGGCTGCCGAAGCAGACGAGGCACCCATCCCTAATCAAGATAAGTACCGTATCTATCATATTTTTATCGTTGTCGCAGCGCTTTCGTCCATATCTAGTATTGTTTAGATTGTAAAATAAGTGATAAATCCTAAATTTGGTGACCATCCGACAAAATCTGGCGATTCGATAAAATCCTACTATCACCGCATATTTTGGAGCAATAAAAATTGTGCAAGATACGGGATACATGCAAACGTTTAAAATTCAGGTCCAAATATGTCACCAAGCAGGCAACGAAGTGGAAGAGCCTTTGGTGGACGTGAGAAGGCTGTATTAGCACGGCTAACTCGAGCGAACAGTTGAGAAGAAACTTAACTACGGCGTGGCTTCACTTTGTTCAACTTTTTGATGCACTTATCTGATATATAAAAATGAATATTTGTTTGTTCGTGTTCTATGCGTTCCAATACTATTCATCAGATCACGATGAAACTTTGGTGAGTTGTTGTGCGCGCGCCCGAGAAGGATTCCGAATTATTAAATCCATTGTGTGTACAATAGGTTGAGTGCAAGCCGTTTCAACAAATGAGTGTTGGCATGCAAGCTTCTCAGACAAGCGAGGAACGACAAGAAAGCAACGAAACAGATCGTATAAGAGTTGCTCAATCACATGCTTCAGAATCGTACCAGTGAGACATAATAAGGCGTGCATCAAAATCATATTAGTGAGGCATAATTTGTGTTATAAGGTACGTAATTTATTTGTGCGTAAAAAAAGATTTGGTGCAGTGGTCTCTTTGTTTGCTTTTTATTGAATTCTTGTATTCGATTTTTGTATACGATTCGCTTTTTCCCAAAATTCGATTTTGAAGATCAAAAATCTTTAATTTTTGCACTACTTCGACAATAGGATATTTTATTTACTTGGAAACGGCAGCATAGGCATTGAATGGAAACTCAGACAATCATTTGTGCGTTTCGAATTCCGGTGTAGGTACGAGGCATTCATTGGACTAGATCTCCAATTCGTTTGTGTCTGCTTTGTGTGTATTAGTGCCTACTTAGAAAGAAAAAGAGACATTCCAACGCATTCCGGGCACAGCTAGTACTCTTTTTTACTTCTTCTTTTCTACTACGTTTACCAATCGAACTCAGATCGATTTGGCCGGTTCTGTTCAATATGGTGAATGCAACGGGCTAGTGGGATCGATATGAGAAGCGGGCTACCTCGGCCCGCTTTCTATGCCGGTCTGAGATTTCAAATCGATATGAACCGATTTCGCATTAGTTAACCAGGCGATCCGAGTCGGCTGGCTCAGAATGTTCAGATCGGTCAGAGTTCTTATCGATCTGAGTTCGATCGGTAAACGTAGTGTATAAAACCAAGTCAAACCTTTGTTTTTCCTAATTACTTTTCCTTAATTTCCTAATGGATTAACGTAAAATTCCTCAAATAAAACTTTTGGTAATTATTCTCAAATAATTCCTTTCAAGTATTCGCTTAAACTTAGTCCGATACTGAGTCGAAACGTCTCCGGGAGAAACCGAAAATAGCGTTTTCTCTAAACCATTTTCTAATCTGGAATTTTAAGCTTCGCCATGGAAGCAAAACTTATCCCTCAGCTATAATGAAGGAAATACATCATCCTGCATTCCTTACATGTTTATCCTATCCACCCTGAAATGTATCAAGTTCACGCCAATGTCTCTCTGGAGCCTCCTTCGGAGCCGATCGCGATTCTTCGGCATTTAAATGGGCAGAAACTGAGATCCCAAATGGGCTTTTTTTTCATCTAATGAAATGGCAGCTGAGTCCACCAGAGTTTTGATTGGTTTAAGAAAAAATCGAAGAAATTCGCTCGGAGAAATATAAATGACTACTCTCCTTCTTAAATGCTCTAATAAACCCATAAAAAGGATGAGATAAAGAAAAAGACGCTAAAATAAATTCGAAGGAGTGATGATTTTTTGCCATTATGTCCAACTAGATAGATGACCACGAGACACACGTACCTTATGTTAGGGTCCCGCTATTACACCCACATCCGCAGCCGTTTGGATATATCGAATAGAAGAGGCACATATCTCACTGATATGGCCGCTAATGGAGGAAATATTTTTTTGGGATATGAGAAAGATGAAAACTTCGATAATTGCCGCATACCACTCCCGTCTCGGGGTGCTTGTAATTGTCAAAATGAATGCCGGGCGTCAGAGGGAAGGGGGGGGGGGGACGGGAAACTCGAATGTACCATTCACGTCCGGGGCGATGAAAAACGCGATCCGGGCGAAATAAGGCGATGGCAATTTTACGAATTTGTTGCTCGAGAAGGAGCGAAAGAGAGATTTAGTCCTTCCTTCCCCCCCCTTCCCCCCGCTATCGACGGTCCCAACTTCGAACGACGCCGTCCATATCCGAACACCACATCCCCTTCCGAATCCTCAACACTCCGACCACACCCCCTCCCCATCGCACGGCTACTTGGGTTCCCAGAAATGGCTTTATTCCACGGATGGCTGAAATGGCTGCTGAAATGCCTCCATCGTCCAACAAAGGGGATGGGAGGTGAAGACGACCGGAAAATGGGTCCTCCAATCTGTCCCCACCCCCCGCCCTACGCCCAGTAATCAAGTACCTGTGCCCTCGGAAACTTTTAATTTATCGAGTCGCTTATGGGAATGGTCGCCGAGTCGGATTCCCGGAATTCAATCGGGCGAAAAAACACCAGTTCGAAAATATTTTTAACTCGTTTGTTTCCTAAGCCGTAACAGGATACATTTCCTAAAAGGTAGACACATTCATAACAATAAATCAAGTAATTTACATACATACAAACCCATTCCGCCATTCCCTTTAAGGGTAGGCAAAGTCTTAAAACTTAGTCATTGCTGTGAGAAGGATAGGAAACTGGATTCCTTCACAAAGTTTCCTCCGAAATGCCCTCTCCTTACGAACTGCTTTCGCCTTTCATACACTCATGCATTGCTTCGTGAACTATGATTCAGTCTCCAAATATATTCCCCTTCTTTAGAGTCTCCTCCACCACATTCAACCATCACTTTTTCGGTATATTCCTTCCCCTCACAACACTCTCTCTCGGAATAATAAATCGATTTCGTAATCCGACTCTCATCCATTCACTGAACTTGATCAAACCAAGGAAGCGCACGCCACTTATATGTTACGGGAGCATCTAACGCAAATTCTTTCATCACCCTCTCATTTAATATCCCTATCCGTCCTACTTTTTTCCGCAAGCTATCCTCATTGACTCCATTCATAATGCATTTATCCATCGCATGTACTTCCCCTGACATACCCAGGTTTTGCTGCCGTAAAATGGTATCGGAGATACACAGCGATTTTTGCTTCCATAGACAAGCACTTCTTCCTAGATATAACTTAATAGATAACTTTAATAACCGCATTCATGCGCTCGCTACGGTACTATAAAATTGTTTTGAAGTTGGATGACTACAGGCGAAAGGACACGTAAATTTATTATGTGACTTCTAACGGCAAAGCCAGGAGTCCGCGGGAATACCAAGTCACTTTCGTACGGATTGCATCTCGGGTAAACATCGAGGTCTATGTCACGGTCGAGCGGAATTCCAGAACCGTGTCATTTTATAAATTTCAACTGATGAATTTTCGTTTGCTTCCGCACAAATTTCCGAATACTACTCATTGCTAAAAAATCTACTTTCCGATTCGTCTCTGACAATTACATCATTAGCCTCCGATTTATCACCTTTTCTAGATATCAAGGTCTCTAGTGTGTTTTTTAAAATTGATAATGGCTTTTGACTTTATTATCCGAGTTCAAACATGGAAATCCGAAAGTTTGCATGCCTGCCCGTATATTGTCTACCATTCCCCAATTGAGCGTGCCCAACACTGACTATAGATTCTTGGAAGGAATAGAACTCTTCTTAATGAAAAACCTAGCCTCTAGTAAGTCCAGATACAACCCGAAACATTGCACATTTTATGAAACATTACTTGGGTCGTTTGGCACTAATGAAAATGATTTATCGTGTTCAACTTTAAGAATGAAAGCCAAAGCATCTTGTTTCTTCTTGGCGTTTACCGAAAGGTCTTCCTAGTAAGCCACTTTGCCTCCGAATAAATCTTGGGAAATCAGAGGAATTCCCTCACATGAATAGCCAGCCAGTTCAAGAAAAAAAATCAATATGCGCCGATCAAAAGGAGGAAAAGAGTGCCAAAGTACAAAATATTTATCGATTTTCATCGCTGTGACGAGAGATATATGAGCGGTCATGAGTGATTTTCATAAGAATTCTTCTTCTTAAGTCATCAACCCAAAGGTTGGTTGGCGGCAGTTCTCCATACTCTTCGGTCCTGTGCCATTCTTTTCAACTGCACATAAGTGGAGCAGCCTAACTCCTTCATTATTTGGCCCATAAACTCCAACCTAGGCCTTCCCCGGCAGTTGGCTCCCTCTACAGTGCCTTCTAAGATGGTGGCCAGCAATGTTTCGTGCCTTAGTTGGTGCCCGATCCAGATATTTCTTCTCTTTTTCAGTAGTTTCAGCAGACAAGGAGACTCCCCCACACGTTTGAGAACCTCCTCGTTGCTGATTTTGTCCACCCAGGGAATCTTTAACATCCTTCTGAAACACCACATCTGGAATGCTTCCACCCTCCTCTCTTCTGCCTTGCCCAACGTCCAGGTCTCACTGCCATATAAAAATATGCTCCACAAAGTTTGAAGAAGGCGTTTTCTTAGGTCTAGGCAGATATTTCTGGATGTTAGGAGTTTCCCTTTTCGATAAAACGCCTTCTTTGCCTGGTGAATTCTACTTAATAAGTCTCTTTTGCTCCTTCCATCGGCTGTTATTTTGCTTCCCAGGTAGGTAAACTCCTCTACGTTCTCTAATCGCCTGTCCCTTAAATACACTTTAGCTTGTCCCCCATACTTGCTAACCTTAAGTACTTTGGTCTTATCTACATTAATGTTCATATTATATCCTGCTGTTAGGATGTCCTCCATTGCCTCAAGTTCCTCGCTCAGATCCTTTTCGCTCTCAGCCAGTAGTGCAATATCATCAGCGAACCTCATCATATCCAGTTTTTCTCCATGGATCTTGACACCACCTAGCTCCCCTACCTTTTCTCTCATCTCATCTAGAGCTCTCTGTATGTAGTAATTGAAGCATAAGAATTAGGCAGATCGAAAAGAATTATCGACGGCTCTCTTCTCACCTGGCACCAGGCGCGACATTAGCTGAAGGCAGGAGGATGGCAAGAATACTTTTTGATATTATACGAAAGGAACATTAAGCCTTTGGTGAACCAAAATGAATAAGAAAACGTAGTTCGATGAAGACGCTTTTATTCCGGAGGTAAGAAATGGCGCGTCTTCAGTTCCATAAACAATAGCGTCGTAAGTCTTGTTCATTTATTTCGTTCCTTGGTGATGTCTGCCAGCTTCCTCAGGTCGATCCTCTCTCGTGGCGCTCCAATCAGCTGGCAGCAGACAGTCGCCACAAACCAATTATTTATTTACTTTGATGTCAAGAATTAAAAGAAAACTGCCAAGAAACAGGTCTTTTTTCGTTTTTGAAACTAAAAAATTTTATCCTCGGACAATAACTGCAACTATTTGCGGCCGAAATGTAAAGTTCTCCGTCGTTTTTGCGGTCTTGAGAGGTATATGACGATAAAACTTTAATTAAATCTTCCTCTTTTGATGGGCCATGCCAATATGCCCAAACGATGACGGCTCCATTTACCGTATATCTTCCATATTAAGGGATAAACGATCGTATTCCACGTCTCAGTGAGAGTGAATACATTTTTGATTCACAATACGATATAGCTCATGAGCATTTTACGGCAGTAGAGTGCATAACTTCCATTAGAAGTCTCTGAATTACAATACATCCAATTCCGGAAGAATAAATTGCCTTACTCGCGCATTGCATGGCAAAATTGGCAAAACAGACATTTATGAATAAGAAAAATATTTTAACCAGTAAACATATGAATATGGATATTAGAAAATCCTTTGCAAAAACATTTGTATGGAGTACACTGGTGAAGTGAAAGTTGGACCTAGTCGAATTAGAAAGGAGCAGACTTGAGACTGCTGAAATAAGGTAATGGCGGAAGATGACAAGAACAAGCTGGACGGAAAGAAAAACCAATCTGGAAGTTTTAAGGGAAGTGCAAGATGAGAGAAGATTATTCGCGGAGATGGAAAAGAGAAAAATAAAATTTATTGGACATATCTTCAGACACAATGTATTTATAACAAACATTCTTGAAGGGGAAATACTAGGAAAGAAAGAAAGAGGACGGCCGAGGAAGAAATATTTGGACGAGATCGAGAAGAAGAAGATAGGATGCAGCGACTACTAAGTGGGACCGAAGCGAACGGCAAATGACAGAGATGAGTGGTTGCATCGACAAGGCATCAGCCTTTAGGAAATTGCCTGACTCGTGCAATGATAATATTACCTCTGAGGAAATAAAGCCGACAGGGATTTTGATTTAACGGGTGTAAACGTTAAACTGGAAATATGATTCGTAGATAATGGTCTCTCAATTATAATGGGACATCATCAATCAGCTCAATCCACGCATTATGAGCAAGGCTGTCGGCCGGGTAAAGTTCTCGCTTCCCACCCAAGGGTCGCAGGTTCAAGTCCTGCACAGGTGTATATTTCGCCGCATCGGTCATGGATGTGTGTACGTCCATTGTCACGCATTATAATGCTCGATATAAAACCCTTCATCGGCTGTTCCCGAAGAAAATTGAAAATAAATGTATTGAAAATAAAAAAAATTACCTATGTTACCACTCTGCATGGGGGCTCTAGATAAGTGATCCCGGCGTCGGTCGAAGGGTAAAACATGACCATTGCTTGCTAAGACGGTCCGTGCGTTATGAGGAGCCACATCCTGATCGAGGTGCCCCCAGTGTCCGCTGAACATGACGGATGCAGACGTGGTTGGTCGATAAGAGTCACCCCTCACCACGGTGGTTCTCTGTGTCAAGGGTGACCGCATTTGAGGGGCAGAGGATAAGGAGCCGCCAACAGAGAGACTCTGGATTACCCAGGAATGAAAGAGATTTGAAAGGACATCAATGGCTTTTGGGGCGCAATTTCGGCTGCAGGGTCTAGGCTATGGATCACAATATCTGCGAGACTGACGATGCAATGTTATATCAGTCTCTTACAACAAAATCTTGAGCTCTACATTTGCAGTGGGTTTCCAGAAGAGAAGAGGTTACTCTCATACCAGAAAATTCACCAGTCCGTAAAGCAAGGGTGTTTTGAGAATATTTTGAGGACCACCCTTATATTTATCAATTTCCATGACCAACAAGGCCACCAGATGAAGACATGCCGCTTTAAACATCAGCCTGTGATGCGCGAATAGCTCGAAGGCTCGTTGAGTCCAGGCGATAGCAATATCCCACACCCCCGTCGTCCCCGCCGACAGTAAGTTGTCTTTCCTTGTATTCGGCTCGTCTTCGTTTTAACTTCCAGTGCATTCACTCTCTTATTAAGTCGCTCTTGTACTCCATTCACTAATGCTTTTTCTCCACATTCCCCCTTTTCCTCCGTTCCATAGTCTCTTCTTTCTACCTTATACAATACCTACTCAACCTATTCTATTAGGTGTAAGTCTGTTTCCGCCGCTGAACGAGAGCATTCTTAGAATGCGGTCCCACTTCACCGGACGCATTTCCTCACGGATGTTGAGAAGTGTAGCAGTAAATTCTCATAGCCACCAGAGATAGTTCAGGATAACCAACGTATTTCGAGCTTCGACAGCCGACCTATACGAACCGCTAGCGTAGTGTCGCGATACTTTTTGAAGTGACTGTACCATTACTTCGGCAAGAATGAACAAAACCGCTGAGTCTGGAAGATCTAGTTGTCTTGTATCCAACAAAATTGCCATGGGAATTAGGAAGCCTGGATAGCGTAGTGGTCTGCGCATTGGTCCGGCAAACCAAAGGTCCGTAGTTCGATTCCTGGTCCGAGCTGAATTTTTCTCATGGCAATTTCTTCAAAAAATTTTCCGCTTTCGTTTCACTGGCAGTTCATTAGCAAATAGAAGTTTGCAGAGAAAAGTGTTCGCCTCAATGAATTTCGGAAATATCGGGCGAATCTGAAAAAACAATTGAAACCTAACTGTAGAGCGATTGATCACATGGAATTTAGTAAAATATACAACTATATTTTCGTAATATACAAGGAACACAACTGTCAATAATGCAGCATCAACCTATTCTATGACATAAGTTCCAAGAAAAGGAGACATGGCCTAAGTTTTCCTGACAACGGCAAGCATATCGTTCGGCGACCAGTCGAATCGAATACGGTAGTGACTCGCTTCTCGTCGGTCATTCGTCCGAATAGAATCGGCAAAATCCGGAACCGACGAAAACTGAGGCGATCATTTCCATGTGAATCAGTGTAAACACAATTCATTCGTCCCGGTAACCTCATTCGACCCCATGCAATGAACGCACACCAGAAACACTTCCAATTGAAAATAAATGAAGCGTTACAAATAAAGTGGCTCTGGCCTCAGGGTCACTTATTCCAGATTTTCTGAAAACTTTAATACAGTATCTTCGAAGTGCGTTTTTAAAAACTGAGGTGAGGATGAAATATGGTTTACTATGGGCTAGTTTCACTGTAAACTCATAATTTTCGTATTGTGGTTTTCGTTTTAGTGGACGTGTATTGAAAATTGCAATACACGTCCACTAGGGTGGTCACTAGATATAAATGTTCGATTTTTTTCCCAGAGAACTCCCCTTTAAGTTGCCAATTGGCTGGAAAATGTGATCGGCAAAGTTTCAGGTCAACTTTTTAACGCCAAACCGTGACTCATTGAGGCTGGAGTTAAGAAAAAATGCGATTTTTAGCGAAAATTCTCAGTTTTTCAGCGATAAAATGAAACCCATTTGTCCTAGACCCCCGATTTTCGTTTCATTTCTTAGGAAATCGTGTTACCTTGACTTTTTATTTCATTCCTTTTTTTGCGTAAACTTATAGATTTAGTGGTGTCTAGCATTTTTCATGCCAGGTCGCGGTCCAAATCCTTAAAAGTGACTTTTTAATCACGGATAAGCCTCACAGCCTTGCAGCATTCCATTACATCTACTTTCCAGATTTTGCAGTTTGTGTTTTACACTCTGTACATTAAAAAGGGTTTGAGTTTTTTTAGAAGTTTAGTAAAAAGTGTTATCAAAGGCAAACGTTGCAAGATACATTTTTAAATTAAGGAAATGTGGGCAAAGAGTAGCAGGGAAGGTATAAAAATGAGATCAAATGGTTTCGGATGCATTTTATTCGATGTCATGATTATTATTAGCAGTGTTTAGATTGGTAATATTAAAGATAGGCTGGCCCTTGAAGAGTCAGGATTTGAGTTCATCTACTTTCAAATAACAATAAAAAACCAATAAGTATGAGAAACTCCTGTTGCTCTTCGCCTTTCGTCAAAGAGGAATCGAAGTTTGTATCCGTAATAAAGACAAATACTAAGTTCTGTTGTGCATAATTTAACTTTCTGAAATTCAATTCACTTTAAATTTTGTTGAAAAGCACTAAGTATTTGTCTTTATTGTAGAGACAAACGTAAAATACTCCTACGACAAGATGCCTGACACTGCCAAATTTATAAGGAATTGAGGTCTTGGGTTAGTTTTGCCTTCCTTGCAGCTGTGAATTTAATACTCCGAAAGCCATTCACTATTTTATTACTTTTTTCTTATATTGATTCTCATAAAATACATCTGAATCAGCGTTTAAAAATTCCCATACTGAAAAAAAATCTCAGGAAAAAACTTAAAAGAGTCCAGGATAGCTAAAAAATATCAACTTCTATGTTCACAAAATGATCAACTAATTTGAGACTTGTTTTTGATTTCGCATCCCTTACATCATAAATACCTAAAGCATTTTCTTCTGCGAGCGTTTATTTTCACACCGTGCTTATTTTGACGTTTGTTCCCAAATTACCGACGAAAAATAGAAGTGCAACTTGCTCCGAGTTGAGGTACGGCAGATGGTCTATCGCTTTAGACAGTGCGTTGTATGCAACCTATGCAACCTATGTATCAATATTCCTATATTCAACAGCCAATTTTCTTCGTTATAGATCTTGGCTGAGGATCTAAGTGAGTGTGAGAGTGTTGAGCCATGATTCTACATAAATATTTATCATTCAAAAAACAAATATATTCACTATCCATTTACTCTGAGTCAGTTCATGAAAACCGATCCCGTAAAAAACAAAAAAGAATTTGAGAGTATGAATGGACTTTGCCGTCCATCTAGCGGGATGAATACGTAGCACAAGGAATTCAGAAGGATGTCTTCTGCAGGCAGATGCCCAGAAAGATTTAAGAAAAGTTGGATAAGTTCCGTCAAATAATCCCTGTGCTGTTGGATAAATGTGTTTTGATTGTTCATCAAGAATGCTCGACATTTGGTCCGGATTTCTTATTTTATGTCCGGTATTTTCATCTTCAATTTCAGTTGTACATTTCATCTTGTCTATCTTGGACCACCAAATTTGTAATATTTATAACATTTCGGCTGAGAGCTAGTGTTTGTTCCCATTTCACTACAAAAACTGGCTTTAGAATAACTTCTGAAGTATAGTGACTGCATGGTAAATACACAAGGTGATTCTCTAATGATTGTTATGGCAACGCTTGGGCTCCCCTGAAGCGGCAAGTATTTCCAGCGGAGGTATCTAAACACATCGCCAGTAATTTCCTTACTGCCAGGGTGGTTGTAAAAAAACCCGACCAAAATAAAACCGATAAAACCCAGAGAAAGCTGGGTTTTAATGTTTTTTTTAAACATTGTTTATTTTTGGCCAATTAACCATCAGTTAATTGAATTGTTTTGGATTAGTATATTTTGCAATGGTTTAGGGAAGGGCATGTATGAATTCCATTTGATTTCAGCTTATATTATCTGCAGCAGTCATACTTTCACTGTCGCCTCAAAGCTTGTCCCGCAGTTGTTGCAGTGGCTCTCCACATTTTGCTTTTACTCATTTCATGTTAATGTGGCTGCAAGGATAAATACCAAAATGGACACTATGTACATACATTCACACCAGTATTAGATCTCGGCATGGGCCGTAAATTTCAATAATGCGTTGCAATTTGCCATGCCTTATGCAGGTATAGTTCAAGTATAGAAAGTCACTTTTCAACACAAATGAATTCGTTTCTCCTCCCTCTCCCATCTCTCTCTTTCCAACTCTGTAGATGAAGTAGGTGTAAAGAATCAGATCTCATTCCACATGCATTTGAAAGTAACGCATATGGAACATCATTACCTCATCCTATCCAAGACCGTTTTTCCCTGCATTACCTAAGTTTTTGAACAGGATTAATGAAAACATTTTTTTCTTGAAAATAAATTAATTTACCTACATCGTTGGCATGACCACTTATGCCCTTATACCAGGGAGATCAAAGAGAGCAAGATAAATAAGATAAGAACTCAAAATCCTATACAAGTAGATTCAATTATCTCTTTTGTGTGGCGTGTATTGAACAGCAGTACGCAAGTGAAATTCTGATCAATTATAACCATTTTAAAGATGAAATTAATTTCAAGCAGTAAAAATCCTAATATACAACAGAGTAGACCAGAGTTACAAATTAGATAGCAATTAATTTATGGTTATTTTGGGAAAAGTGCTCGGGAAAATATTAATCGAAAGAGTTACGAATTTTTAAAATAATTTTATGTAGTTATTTTTTGCTGAGAAAAATTTGATTTTCTATAGGTTTTAGCACATTTTATTGCTATAAAGTTTTCAATCACAGAAACAAAAATTGAACAGGGTTGAGAATATATGAAAATAATATTATTATACTCATTACTAAAAAATGTTTACTCTTCATTTTTTCTAATAATAACATGATAGAAATTACATATTTGAGAATTCGCCAAAAGATAAGTAAATAATTTTAGTGTAGCCAGAGTCAACTACTCATTGTAATTTGAATGAAGATATTCATGTATCTTAACAAGTTTCTCAGCTTTATCCTTCCCTAACTGATTCCTAAGTTTTGACCAAACAAAGCCAAAGCTAGAGAACATCCATTCTATAGATGCGCCGCTGGCTGGGTAACTGTTGATGTTCATCATGAATGAAATGAATCCCTGAGGTATATTCCCCCTTTTTGCTGTTTTCATTTTCATTATCTTCCACCACTTTACTGGAGTAAATTGCTTTAAGGCATCGTCCAAACACATGGATGAAGGAAAATACTCTGGATCTGCTACTCTAAAAGCCATTACAGTAGTAATCCAGTCTGGGTAGTTTTCTTGAAGCCAACTGTCAACTTCCTCTTCCTGCTCCGCGGAAAGTCTCGCACCTCTGAATCTCGGATCCATAATGTTGTTAGCATTAGGATGTTAGCAGCAGGATGTTAGCAAAGTGATGAAATGACTTTAAAGCTTGATCCATCCTCCTCTTGATTATATTTTTGTATTGCTCCAAGTCTGGATTTACTAAAATATCCAACTACAACTTCACAGCCTGTGCAATATTGGTGGTGTCGGCCTGGAGAATGTTCAGCACTCTGCTAATTTCTGTGAGGTGCTTGTGGAAATGAATTGCTTCCCTATACATTACAGTATTATGCAGTGATTTGGAAATGTTTTTCGGAATCTCCGGGTACTCCGTTACTATCTGTACATATTTGGAGACATTTTTTGTATAAGTGTTTACACTATCCTTCTGAGAAATCAATCTTGTTGAGTTTGGAATTTGGGGCATTATTCCTCCCTTATCCCTTAACCACCCATGAGGTTGATGATGGTTGCGAAAAAATGTATGAACTCTGTTATATGTTTCATCACTGCTTTTGGTGCTACCTCTCCCTTCAAGAGATTTATGTAGTGCGCTGAACAGCCATATGTTAGCAAGTGGGGCTGGTATCTAGCTAAACTTTGTCTCATTTTCATCATTTTATTTTCATTTTCTGTGCAAACAGCAAAAACATTTTTCAGAAACTTCTCCATGCACATTTTTATGGATGGATTATTATTCTTGAATTCACTGGCTCCCAGTCCATAAATTTGTCTCTTTATCTATCCCCGGATGATTCGAATACAAAAATATTTCCTCATATTCCTTGTGACTACGCTACTGTTGACTGTTTGCTTTCGTAGCGACGTGTTGATGCCCGGTATTCTTTTGGGTTAGGCTGCGTTTTGAGCTTTTAAAATGTTCACAACGTTTCCCTTCAAACGTTCACAAAGGAATCCTCAGCATATGCGGTGTTTTGCTGCTCGTCATTTCTCGGATCCTACATGCAGTTGTCTTTCGAGTGAAGCTCGGCCTACTACTCCTAATCAGCTCTTGCTGATGAAGAGACCTCTTCATCAGCAAGAACTGATTAGGAGTCTGTAGGCCGAATTTCATCCTTTATGACGATTTGTTTCAGCACACTTGCCTCGCGTCTGTCTTATTCATCATGATTGGATTCGTACATGCCCAATTTCCGCATGTTCCCCGTCTACAGAATCACGTCCTTCTCATTCATCCACGGCGATTTCTCGTCTCATTCAATCTAATATAATGTCCTATATACCAATTGCGGATTCGATTCAAACAATCTCTTTGAATCCGATTATATCACTGAATCTATTGCATATGGCCTTCCACCCAATCTAATAGGATGACTGTGTCTATCCCCCCATTATTAGGTTCTTCTGATCCGTCCTAGACACTTCCAAATAGAACCACACTTCTTATCCTGCCTATCCTGTAATACCCTATCCTGGTTAACCCAAGGTCACATTCATGCAATATGGCGGGAAAGTAATTCTCCCTGGGGCATCGTAATTTTTCTTATCTAGGAAAACATTAATTTACGGTTATTATACAACTATTACCGTCAATATTTCTTCAACCTCCTTCTCCCCTGTTAATTTCCTCCTTTTTTTCAAATTTATTCTGGCACACTTGGCAGGTAACTACCACATAAATCACTATTGTAGCTATATATATGTTTATTTCTAAATATTTTTTCCCTCGTTTAGCAAAATTACTTCTATTATTATCAATACTACTAAAACTATCAATCACGAATACCTCCTACTATTATTTTCAATCACGAATACCTTAGTTTTTGACCGATTCACCCTCAAATCCTCTCAATCCTCTATTGTGTCACAGAAGCTACCCAGGCCTATTAATGTCTGAGTCAGCAATATAGCACCGTCAATGTATTGCATTTTTCGCAATTACATCTCCTGACATTATATTCGCCATGTCACACAATAGTAAACTTATCGTAGCATCGTTTTACAAACCTAGCTTCTCTTCGCTGCACGCGATCTAATTCCGATATCAACCCCGCTTCATAAGGATTCCATACACTGGCAGCATATTCCAGATGGAGCGTGGCGCAGCGTACTCCAATGTGGAGCGATGCGCTGTATGGGTCGGAGACTTGGTTATTGCGATGGAAAGATGTATGTACATTGTCTGTAGACTTGAGGCGTTCGAGATGCGAGTGGATATGGGTGTGGAGAGAGGAGAGATGGCTCGTGTGGCGGGGTTTCGGTGTAGGAGGAGGTAGGGGAGATGGATGGAGGACGTATTGAAAGGAGAGGGAATGCTGAAGAGGTTAATTGAGGGGAGAACGCTGGGGAAGCACAGTGAAAGAGGAATGAAGAGGATACGGATTCTGGACGAAATTAGAAGAGGAAGACGATGTGAGGCTTTTAAGAGGGAGCACGCATGGGAGGGAAAACAGAACGATGTGACAGAAATTGGGACGTTAGAATAAGCACTGTCCAAAAACCTACCAATCAGTAGGCAAAATACAGGAATGTCCAAATGTACAGAGTGGAAGGTTGACCATTGATTGTTATCATCCTCTCAGTAATCATTGATTGTTAGATTGTTTCGAGTGATTGCGCTTTTTTTCTAGAATAACTTTCCGAGTCAGATTTCAATTTCACTTCTGGAAGATACGCAAGGAAGCTCCTCTTTTGCACTTTGAAAATGGAAGCATGATTATAATGTAGACAGTAGCTAACATTAAGAATGCACCTGTGTAAATATAATGTGTTCAAGTACACAGCTTCATGATTCAATATCATCTAAATGAGTCAGTTTGACTTTCTTATTTCTAGGTAGAATTGTGAGATAAGTATGTGAGTTTAATAACCTTTTTTCGGGGTAATGAATTTCTTCCGCCCTCTAAAACCCCGTATGCTAAGGATGCGCATCATCCCTACCTTACTTGGTGTAATATTTTATCATTTATTTGTTTCCCGTAATTACCAAGCACGTGTGTGCATCGAAGGAAATCGCAGAATTTGGTATTCGTACCGGTTTGTGGTTACGCTCGGACGTCATTCCTAATGACGATAACATACGTGGAAATCAAAATTTAGAACGCCAAACCCATTCAAATTACTCCAAGAGGTCAATAGTTAGTTATGTTCGTTTGGGTGCGTAATGATAAAGCCGGTGTATCTGCATTCATTAAAATGCTATGGCAATCTCGGTATTGTATTATCCCTTAAGGTTGTCCAAGCCAGATAGTTCCCTAGTCATAATAGAGCCCATATTCGAATTATAAGTTTTAATTTCACCAGCTGTAGGACCCATAAATTAAATATTGCCCTACTAATGGTGCAATAATATAGTTTTATATGACTGAAATTGTAAGTAATTAAATGAAAATATCTAAATAAGTCTTTAACTTGATTCATTTTTTTCGCGCGGTGCGTTTGACACTCCTTCAAACCGGAAGGTTTTTTATGATACCCAAAAATCTGTTGCGGTAACAATTTGATCAATTTTCAAAAATACTTGAGAAAACATACAAACTACACGCTTTTAGGTTTTTTTACGACATTTAAGTGTTAGAAATACCTCGTTTTGTAAATTATGTCTCTCTGGAGTGCATACACGTACCATTTTCCATGTAAAAGGGCTGGTATTTTCTGGCAAATATCTCGGAAAGTAATGAGGTAAGGGGTAGAATTTTTTATGTCATTGGATAGGTGAGATATTTCTCTTTACAATGAGACCAAATTCATTGATTTCTAAGTAATGAAAAATGATATTTTGCTCAAACTGCCTTAACTACTATCGGCGGGTCTTTTTTGACCTGACGTAATTTGTTCCTTTTTTGTAGTATTAAAACGGCCGCTCGCAGCAACCTTGGCTACAATGTAATCGTAGGGGAGAGGGGAGGGGGAGCAAGAAACAGTTGAACTTGAGACAGAGCGAGTGACGGTTGTTGTTTACGAGCAATTCGAAAAATCTGGCCAAAAAGGATCCGATTTTCACGACCATTGGAGATTCATTTTATTTTGTTAGGAAAGAATTTGATTGTTACTTTTCGAAAGCGATTTTGCTTACGACTGACGCGCGTTGACCTTCCTCATTAATTCATTAGAGACTCTGTTTACTGTTGACATACCCGAGTTATTACATTGGTTATTAGTGCCTGCTTGCGCTTTTATTTTGTTTCCATTTTGTATGTGTCTAATTTGCGGGTTTCTGGCGTAGGGGTAATCCTTCTAAACCGTGAGAGTGATTTTGTTCACTGGAGGGTCACTGTTCCTTAAGGTAGTCTGAGCGAAATATGATTTTACCTAGAAATCAATGAATTTGGTCTTATTTTAAAGAAAAATATATCACCCTTCCATTGAAACCAAAAATTTAACCCCTTACCACATTACTTTCCGAGATATTTGCCAAAAAATACCAGCCATTTTACATGGGAAATGGTACGCGTATGCACTCCAGAGAGACCATCTATTAAAATAATAAGGTATTTTCAACACTTAGATCTCGTCAAATAATCAACAGTGTGTAGTTCGTGTGTTTTCTCAACTAGTTTTGAAAATTAATCGTATTGTCACCGTAGTAAATTTTTCGGGATCACAATAAACCTTCCGTTTTGATGGAGTTTCAAACGTACCGCGTGAGAAAAATGAGTCAAGTTAATAGCTTATTTTGATATTTTCTTTTGATTAGTTACAATTTCTGTCAGGTAAAACTGTATTATTGCACCATTAATAATGCAATATTTAATTCGTGTGTCTCACAGCTGGTGAAATTAAAACGTATACATCGAATATGGTCTCTATTATGACTAGGGAACTATCTCGCTTGGACTACCTTAAGGAAAAACTCTTGTGATTGGGTGTGTGATTGTGTCTTCTCCTTTTTTCATTGGCCTATTTAACTCTTTATTTCGCGTTTACTAATACCGTTTACCTGAATTCCTTGCTCATATGCGATGTCGTTCTTTAGGTTCCTCTCTTCCATTCTTGTGGACCTGTTGTGGATTTGGATGAGGATGTCCAATTCAATGCGGAGGGTTTGCGCTGCAAAGTGGTGCTTCAACTGCCAGAATTGTCCAAAGGGTCAAAAATTGACATTCTTTAGTTTTCCTAAGGACTCTTTCAGGTATTTTATTTTAAGTGAATATCGTGATATAATGCACGTACTTATTTATTTCTGCTCAGTATTTTTAAAGATTAAGAAGGTATATGCTGTTTATTTTTGTCTTGTTTACGTCTGGATATTCATGTCTGCCTGTATTTTTCTCCTGCATCAGGGCAGGCCAGTGGAGAACATTTTGCCAGTTAGATGATAAGGACCAGACCAAGTGTGTTTGTTTGCAGTAGACATTTCGCTGATTCTGACTTCAAAGCCATGCATCCAAGACAACTGTTATCTTGGGGTGCAATTCCGTCTGTGGCTCGGGGTAAGGTATTCCAAAATTACTACGTGAGATGATATTGTTGCGGTGGAAAACCAAGTGAATGGCTGCGCCGCAGGCGCGACGGCTGGACCGTTCCGGGAACTGATCATGGCTGTCTTTATAACTCTAGATTTGACGACCACCATTTAGTGAAAATTTGATTCCACGTCTCCTTTTTCAGGTGCTTGTGCCGATGATGAAGATGGTGGAACAGGAGGGAATATGACCTGGGTGAGAGCTCTATTGGGGAGTTGGCTCAGTCCTCACGTTCTTCTCTTCCTATTCCTGGTGTTTAAGGAAGGTGAGGAAGGAAGGAGATGATGGAGAAAGTGGTATGGATTGTTTATTATGTTTATGTTGCGCCTCTTATATACAAGGATGGCAATGGAAACGAAACTAAAGTCGAAACTAGTAAACATTTCAATAGTTTTACCTCAAGGAGCGAAATGCAAGAGCGAAACGAAATGAAATTATATCCGAGGGACTCAACTCGGGGTCGAAACTAAATCCGAATCAAAACTACTTCGGGTTGAAACGAAAAGAACGAAACTAAACTAAGAATTAGTATAGTCTAGTTTTTACCCGACTTGACCACGTGCTTCATATTCGGATGGCTTAGTTTCGCACCTCACACGTTTGTTTAGTAGTGATTAGTGAATTTGCTGACGCTTGAATATTCTGACTCTTGCCTCCTTCAGGTTGTGAACATACCCAGTCAGCACAAAGAAACAGTTTACTTTAAATTTATTAGAAATATACATAAATATCTTGCAAACTGTTTACTTGATTACGAGTAATTGACGTAAGCTTTGAAGAAGCAGCAGGTAAAAAATCACATCCACATGTCCTCATCATTAAGTAAGCAAGACAGAAGCAGTTTACATAAACATCCGCCGTCATGCATACATATCTACTATATCTTTAATGCCAATTATGTATTTTATTAATTTTACTGAATATTATATTTTTCATATGTTACCTCACTACATATCATCCCATCTTCGATGATTATGATGATGTAGAAAGAAAAGGATAAACGTAACTAAAATAATATGGGGATCCTTAAGACATTTTATTATACACATTGTCTGGATGCCAGAGCCCTACATTGGCTGTGACACCAAGGAAAAGCAGAAGAATCATCCATAAGAGGCATATACTTACGTTTAAGTTTGTCCTCGTAGAAACCAAAAAGGAAGTGACTTATACATATCCGTCCTGAGATTTGAAAAGGATGAGAATAAATTGCAAACCGATCATTTTTTATGAACAGGGCATTCCACAACATTAAAGTAAACATCCCATTCTCTTAGCACAAAACATAAACGATTTAAGTCTGTAAAATACGAAGAAACTTTAAGTTTGTTCATACTCTCACTGAATGAAAAATTGAACCCGAATGGATCTTCCAAATACTTCTTCGGAGAACCAGGACCACGACGAACCACCGCGATTCCACGAGTCTCGACAGCAATAGTTTTTGGAGGGTAAAATATAGTTGCCATGTGACTCACAACATTACAGACAACACGATGAATAATATACGCAAAAGAATTTACATGAAAGGGACAAAAAGTGCGCATCTATAAAGCAAGATCACCTTAATTCAAGGTATTAAATTTTTTCCATGTGTTGCTTGTGCTTTACAAGTGACAGATTTTCATAACAAGGACAGTTCCAACTTTTTTTGTTGCAAACTTGCTTCACTTGCTTATCATTGGGCCTCTCTCATGAGCATGAAGTAAGAACTACGTAATTTCATTTACGTAAGCAAATTGCAAGTCAGCTTACGAGTACATTTACAGAAGCATCAAGTATGTCTTTTACGTGTTCTCCATTACTTACGCAGAATTTATGTAAAAATTCAATACTCCTCAGAGATTTTGTTTTTTGTTTGATTTTGTCTGAAAGCATACGCACCTCAAGTTTTCACGAATTTTTACATAAACATGATATTGTGTGCTGGCTGGGAAGCAACACGGTTAATTATATGAATCCTAGCGCTTATAATGCAGGGAACGCTATAAAATATCGCAGCAATGAGACTCTCGCATGTCTTAACAGCGAGCATCAAACCATTCTCAACAGTGAAAACTGACCTTACTAGCCTTAGCAACGGGAACGCGTAGCAACTAGAAACAATTTATATTTAAGAAAAATGACTCAGATAACTACTAGTAAGATATTTTTATTGAGAAATTCTATTATAGTGAAACGCTTTGAAAGTTTTAAAATTGTATGATGACACGCCTTGTATTTTCACGCTGAGCTTGTGATCTTCTCCGTATGTTCACTCTCATGAACTGGCAGTGCAATCATTTGGAAGAATGGCACAATGGGAACAAGACCTCACCATTTACATAAAGTAAAAGTTTTGACCAGGAGTGAAACTAAAATAGAGGGTCCGAGCTTAATTTCGTCCCTGAATGAAATTAAAAGTTAAGAGGGTTTGGTTTTTTCTTGGGACGAAACTTGACTCCTGGGAACGAAATTGAACGAATCTAAATTCCTTTGCACCCAGATAAGTTTCATCCATAAAAATGGGGTGAAGGGGGTAAATAGCCATTAGTTTTGACCCATATGAGTGAGTGTGCAAAGGAATACGAGAGAAGCTCACTATTTAATACTAATAATCAATCTGCACCTTAAGGATAATTAGGTCGCAACTTTTGTGAAAATTCCTAATGGACTCTGATCTTGAAGGTTTTGACTCTTCCTTCCTTAAGTTATAAGCATAGCAATGCGGTTAACAATATGAATTTGAGCTGTATCGATCATGGGTGATTCGTTCATTTTGAACGATTCATTGGCATGAACAAAATTAATTGAATCACGTTCTCTGTTCAAATCGTTCATAATGAATCAAATCAAGCTGTTATCGTTCATAGGTCAGGTGGAGTGGTTTGTGAAGAATTGTGAAGAGTCACACGAATCATGAGTGATCGAGGAAAACTTTTGATTTGGTTCAGATTGAACCAAAACACGCTGTTCGTGAGTGGAGAGCAACGTGATTGGGACAAACCACATTCCAAGCATTCCATAGTCTTTTGGTCACACTTAGAATTTACTGGTAAAAACTGAGGAATAATTTTATAGATGCGATCATATAAAGTCGATCGATTACAACACCGTACACAACCATTTGCAACCAAACATCGCAAGTACAGAATATTCTCAATACAATATAATCTCCAATCACCATGGCAGTATGGGCGAGTTTTTAGGCTTTGGGTTCCAGGCATCATGATTTAAGCTGATCTTAAGATAGGCACTTTCAGGTTCCTCAAGTCTCCCAATATTTCGACGATAAAACTAAATTAAACTGAAAAATAGATTTCATAATACGCAATATCTCCGTGTAGGCAGCTTCCCAATGTTACGAATTGGTTGGATTTGATTCTTCGCCTTAGTTTGGTTCCTCGCAGACATTTGA
Organism: Ceriagrion tenellum; assembly: GCA_963169105.1. Taxonomy (NCBI): domain Eukaryota; kingdom Metazoa; phylum Arthropoda; class Insecta; order Odonata; family Coenagrionidae; genus Ceriagrion; species Ceriagrion tenellum. The sequence goes on from OY720636.1 coordinate 155,063,233, forward strand.
TTCTTCGTAGTGAAATCATTCATTGTCGTTAAATCACTCATCGCAGTCATTCGGTTCTTCCATAGTTCATTTCGCTCATTGTAAATGAGTCAAAAGAACGAGTCACTGATATGAACCGAATCGCATGAATCGAATCTTTGAAATGAACCGAAAATCCCACCTCTAATTATGAATCCTATTGGCTATCATGTAGGGAATGCTTTGAAGTATTTGACGTGGACTCCACGCCCGTCAATAGTGTGTATTTCATCGTAGTCCACCTTGTACTCCACAATAGTAGTCCTGTTTTTGTTATTTTTTAGGAAATCACTTCGGCTGTATATCGATTTGTAATGTGTGTCGTATCCAGCGCATCAGAGAGTACAATTTTTATCCACATCAGTTTTATGGCGGGAAATTCCGTAGGCTATGTTTACATTTTAAGTGATAATTCGGAAAATTCATGGAGCTTCAGCAATCAGTTAATTATGAGCGCACTCGTTACCTTCTTAAAACCGTGAGTGCGAAACCAAACTGGGTGAATGAATTACTTTTACGAAGGTGCATCAATTACTCATTATGCCCCGCAGTTAGTATCATAGTACGAGGGTTGTTTTTTAAGTAAGTACCGCTTTACAATAGTAAAAAAGCAAGTATACCTTTCGTTACAATTTATTTTTGATTGAACACCTGTATCTTAATTCACTTTCCTACGTTATTTCCACTAATATTATGGCACTAATCGCATCGTGGAACCAACTTTTGAATCCTATCCTTACGGAAGTCTTTCGCCTGACTTTACTACCACAGTAAAACGGTCATTTTGACCTCATCATTGTCGTCGTGGCGCTGACCGCCCAGATGCATCTTCAAATGCAAACTCAGGCTGTAGTCAATGGACGCTAGATCGGGACTGTTCGAAGAGTGATCAAGTTGTTCCCAGCCAAATGATCCGATGAGATCTTGAGTTTGATTAGCCGTGTCTGGACGGGCCTTGTCATGGAGTAAAACGATCCCCTTCCTCAGCATTGTTTTGGATTCTGTAAAATCTCTAACCCATTTCTGTACACTTCCCTCGCTCATAATGTTTTTTCCATAATCTTCACTGATCTGACGATGAATCTCAGCCGCTTTCACGCTTTTAGTACTGAAAAAACGAATCACAGCGCGTATTTCACATTCGGCGGGGTTCTCCATCGGCGGAGGAATTTTAAATACTCACAAAAAAAACGTAAACACGGTCAAATGTTTCAGTAGTGGCGTATGTGGCTTCCTAACAGATGTAGGTGTACAGCACGCATGCGCCAAATGTCGACCGCAATACAGCAGTGACCGAATTTCAAAACGGTTCTAACTTAAAAAACACGCCTCGTATATTAGCACAAATTACCTCGCCACATTTTCAAGGCTTCGGCGCAGGTCGTCCCAGTCATCGACTTGAATGTATGAGAGTCTTCCATTCTACTACAGTGTGCGCTAATCGGCCCTTTGAGGTGATGGGAAAGAACTCTTTGACTGTAAATTCCCTCTCGTCACTTAATAATCAAGTCACTCCTGATAACCTCAGTGACGTAGCGTTCCGCGAATCCGCTACCCACAATTTCAGCGAGAGCTGTTTGAAAGTAGACCATTTATTCGTTCACTCGGTATCTGGTCAATGCATAAACAAAATCTCAAAAGCCAAACGGAAAATAAGCTTTACCAACTTGGGCTGAATTGACCTTAACACAAAAAGTTACAATTGTAATTATCTTGCAATAAAGTTTATTTCCACACGTCTTTCCTTTGCTATTCCAACAAATCTACCAGATTTAGTCTTAGCTGTTCATGATAGGAGCAGAGCTGGGGAGACAAGGGACGGTTGAAAAGCAGGCATCTTTGTACTCACGATTGACATTTTGTTTATGTTTCGCATGATTGAAGACTAATGCTCCAAATCGTTACAAAGCGCTACAGGGTTGTATTTAGTTGGCTCGGCATGATCTCTCCGTAATCGATGGTAAATAACTTCCATTTGAGAAAGACTCACTTCGAAATCGAATTTCAACTCTCAAGAAACAAATAGGGTGAAATTGGTTTATTTAAAAAGATAAGGAAACGGATTAGCATGACCAAGGGCATACATCCCGTCTTAAGATTTTATTTTCTCGGTTATTAACTAAATGACCAATCATAATCCTGGGAAAGCAAGCTACGAGTTCTGCAGGAAACTCATCGCCTAATTTAGAAATTTCTAGACAACACATCCAACATTTTTGCAGTGTCATATTGAATGCTATTCCGGATGCATTAGTGAAGTGAATGCATACACAAATAGCTCAATTTAATATCTACAAGCCGATAAGAGCTCGGCTTCGCTAGGAAAGGCTTGCGTTTTTCATATTCTCCTGTAATGGAATCTGCTTTCAGTAAAGCACTCGGGGTAGAGCATTTAACATTTTTGGCAAACCGATAACTTTTCCCTCAAACAATATCATGGATGAGGCATCACGACAAATCAGCAGTTTTTTAGTCCCTTGATGAAAACTATTCTTGAAAGTAGTCCGTATTTTCCGTCAAACTTGGGTGACAGAGGATGTTTGAAAGCCAACTCGCAGGGACTAAGACTGTAAGACACAGACGTCGTGCAGGGGTTACGACGTTTTTATATCTCTACGCTGTACTACATCCGTGGTAATGGAGAGACAAGAAAACTTCCATTAGCCATAACCTTGGACAGAGTCCGATCGTAAGGCTCAGGAATATACATACCGCCCACTAATCACGGCCTAAAAGCTTTGGTTACTCCTCTCCCCCGCTGAAATCTAAATCCAGCAGCACAGAGCATACAGACTGCGTTTTAAACGCAACTGATTACGGAATGCGCTTCCGGCCAAGTTCTGAGCGTGTTGACGTCGAGTGCAGCCTGCGCCGTAATGTGGCGTTGAGTTAAGTTTGCGGATAATGATTGTGGTGTCTAATGGCCCATTTCAAGAACATTTAGTCATGAACTCAATAGTTATGAGATCCTTAAAATTATAGATCTTATGAAAATATTCGGGTTGCAGAAACACATCTACTAGTTACATGACTTATTTATCAATGGTCAATAGCTTCGAATATTCGATCTTATCTTCTACCGTCGGATAAAATTTATGAAAGTTTATCCTATGAATAATTGTTAGTGCAAACAATTATTAGTCGGAAAGAGTATATTAACTGGTCATTTGTCTCAGAACAACTCTTTTATTAAGTCATTAAGTCTCCAAGCCGTTCATTGCGCTTCCGCCATCTTGGCTTCTTATAGATCTCATAACAACATTCCGTAGTCATGAAACCAATAAACTTAACGAATGTTTCTGCAACGCTTATTGAGTGGTTGCCATGGCGTATGGGTCCCACAACTTTATAGAATACATATGTGTCATTCCTGCAGCTGGCCATTAGTGAAGTAGTCCACTGTCTTAAAATCTGTCAGGAAAATTCGTATTTCGCTGGAAAAAGTCTTGTGAGTGAAAAAGGGAGAAAATGAAGATTTTATGTGTTTTCGGCTGTTAATTGTCTATTATTAGTGCCTCCGTCATGGAATGGATGAATGGTAATTGCATGTGATGGAAGTAATGCGGGTAAGATAATAGTAATGGAAGTGAATGGGACTGGGAAGGAGGACTGGTTTGAAATATATAAGAGGACGTATGGCGAAGGAGTATAATGTCCCCGCGGCTGTCCAGTGTTTTATGGTCGGGTTTCTGTAAGTTAGGGACGCGTGTGACGATGGTGTCAGAGTAATGGTAACTTTTACTTTCGCAGAAGATACAATGAAAATGTGTAGCCGACGTACTGGAATTTTCACTTTTCATCCCCACGATAACCTGTGGAATTATTTCCAGAAAGAATAGCGACACTTACGTTTTCCATTATCGCTTCAGTTACGTGAGGAAACCCAGATGCCGTGAAAAATAGTTTGTATTGACTTGTTCGTAATGAAATTCTTCACCCTTGTACTGAACCATACTTAAATTAAGTGATCAGAGCAATGCCTCTAGTGATTATGGGATAATGACGACATTGATTATACGACTAGAGACGAGCTAAGTATGGTTTACTGTGTTAAGAGGACTCACTTGAAGCACTGCATTATGTTGGATTCGGGTAGAGCTCGCGTAGTACTCATTCCTAGGATTTTTCAAATTCGTCCTCTTGGGGTACGAATGATACATACATACAAATCACGCCGTTCCCTTCCGGGGTGGGCACAGTCACGAAGATTCACTCATAAATACATAGTTGTACACCTAACTCTGCTTCAATAATTTCCTCCATACTTACCTATCCTTGCAACCTCTTTTGCTTCATTTACCCCCATACACTGCTTCATACACGCCCCCCTGTCTTTAAGACTCCTAATACTCCTCCTAAGAATTTCCTCAACCACATTCAACCTCAACTTTCTCGGCCTACCTCATTTACTACCCACTCACTCCTCACTCTATCCATCCTACTTTTGCCGCAAACACTCCTCAGATAACTCATACCCACGGCGTTTAGTCTACTCTTATGTCTATCCTGACATACCCATGTTTCACTACCATTCAGCAAAGTGGGGAGAAGTACACTTTTGTATACGGCGATTTTCGCTTCCTTTGACAGGCACTCATTCCTTGATATGCTCCACATTCTACCTACCACCTTCCTTCCAGCATTTGCACGTCTCTTTATCTCCTCATCTAACCGTTCATCTTTCGTAAACATCTTATCTAAGTGGTGTACGAATGATAGAAAGCAAAAATTACATAAATATCTGTTGCATTGGCAAAGATGAATTATTGATGATAATTCATCAGAAAATACGATAAAATTTCTGATTTCCATTGTACTCATACTTCATGTTCGCCCAATGGTGGCCAATAGATTTTTTCAATAATTCTAGCTTTACGGTTATCCATGTTGAGCGCATTATCCATCCGGGGCGCAGATTAACTTTTTACTTGAATTATAAGCACTAGATTTAATGGACAGAATGTCGAAGAAATTTTCCGGCAGGGCCTTGTTTTAGTTGAGTTGAATGTATAAGGATGCTAGGTCGCCAGCAGTCAGAAATATCTCGTCGCTTGAGATAATCAAGTCGTGTTCTGTAATCTCCCGTATGAGAGGCCATGATTAGAAATACATTGTGTCCATATTGAGATGAAATAAGAACACTTTGTATAATCAATTTTATTGTCCCTTGAGAATGACACGAGAGTGTTGAAACCGGTCGGGCTTATACCATTGAAGTTTTGTGTGGATTATGCAAAGTGTTCTTATTTCATGTCAATATGAACTCGAAATTCCACAAAGTTAGCTCGCAAACAGTTGAAGAAATACATTGTGTGGTTGTCATCTGGATTACGAACCTCCGTTCATTGTAAAATAGGTTGGCATTAGTAGGTACTCTAGCGGCATAAATTGACGCATGACTCCCGGCAGTTTTTCGCAAGTCAAGTTCGCCTCATATCACGCGCTGGCAGATAATTCAGACCACTTTCACACATTCTCTCTCTCATCTTCAGTTACCAGGGAGAGAATCGAAGGGCCGATGAGGGCATTTTTTTCGGCCGCGGGGCCATGAAAAAAGAATCCCTTATGTTTCCTTTATCCGTCGAAGAGGCGGGTCGCCCGCTACCTGAGGTACCCCTGCGAGGTGTCACTTCATTGTCACTCGACTCATGGGAAGAGTGGGAAAGAAATGAAGATCGGGAGGCACGAAATAGGCGACGGGTGGCCCGCGCACTCACTGCCATTTGAAAAATGGAGCGACCACCGGGCGTGTTTGCCCCGCCCCTTCCTCTTCTCCGCGCTTGTTGCAGGGAAAGGGTGTTAAAAAGCCACGGGCCGAGATGGGGGCCCCTTTTTGCGGAATAGAAAGGGGTATTAGGGGGGGAGGGAAGGGTACGGAGCCGGCGGCGGAGGAGGGGGAAGGGGACCGATGGTGCAGAGGAGTGAAAGGGTCGCGTCGAGGCGGGGAGAAATGGGGGCAGTGGCTTGGTTAAAAAAAAAGGCATGAAAGGGTATTCGCACGCGTATTGTGGAAGGGTTGTCTCATCGCAACCCTTTTTTTTTTCTTTCTCCCTCCTTCCAACAATGCCCTCCTCACTCCATGAAATACCCTGGGCGATAAAAATGGCTCGCTACAGTTGATCGGAGGTCGGTGGTGCCACGCGCGACGGGAACCCTTTCCGCGTTGTTTAGATCGTCGGCCCTCCGGCGGGACTGCTGCGGGACACGCCGCCATTTTGTCGAACAACGGAATTCGGGCCCATCTCTTTTAAAATAGGCGTAGTTTCACGCACTCCTACTTCAGTTTAAGTGGCCCTTTAATTATTTCCGTGTCTGAATAGGCAAGTTTTAGTTCTCCGCCCATATGTTATCTTTTAATGTTGATAAACACTTACTATTTGCTCTGTGTGACTGTCGCAGGTTTAGTGTTCTTACCCAGCTTTCACATGGGATCCATTCAAAATTGTGTGTTATTTAAATGATTTTATATTTTCATTTCATTTTTATTTTCACTTCATATTTTATATTCACTTTATATTTTATCTTCAACTCAATTATTTTACTTAATTTTTGTAACCTCATGTAGAGACTGAGAATTGTTTTAAATATTTCTGTGAAATATTTCCTATCTAAATGGATGCATCAGTGACTCGGCATATAAAAATTATTCTCTTAAAATCTTTGCGAAGGATGAAATGAAATGGAGCCCACGATAGGAGTTGCCCCTGCTCAGTCAGTCTACTCCTATCCCCACCATTTTTTTCTGCCCACCAGCCCCCTTCCCCAGCTGAACCTTCCCCCTCCCCAGTTAAATTTCCAGTTGAGCTGTTTTATAAAAGGGGAACTGAGGAAGAAAAGGGGTATGGCTCTGGGCATAAAAAATTCATGCATTTGGACAAAGCTAGGCTTGTGGGCCTTGTAAGGTCTAGGTTAAATTATGGGCAAAATGGGTTCTCTACCCCTTTTCATCCCAGGGTAGATTGTCAGCTTATTATTGGCAGTATGTTATGTGTGACCTATTCTCTGGCACACATAAAGGGGGAATGTGGGCTTGGTTGGGACTGAGTTTCATTTTTTAACCTCCAGCAGACTTCCACTCAATGTTTTTTCCTCCTCAAAACTGCAGGTTAATTGTTACAATTGCTATTTGGATACTTTCAGAAGTATGTATCTCTTGAAGATATTCATTTTATATTAATGCTCTAAAGTATAATCTCAGCTCTCAAGGCTGATTTTTAGTGCTGATATGCTGGGAGTTTTTTTCAGTGCCCCCGTGGCCATTTTTTTACTCCCCCCCTCCAAAAGGGTAAAAGGGTGAGGGCACGAGACCTATTTTGTGAAAACCTTTTGAAAGGGGTTCTGTATCTCTGAAAAGAAGAATGAAAAAATGAAGAATACAAGCTGTCACCCCTCGTAGGGTAAAGGATTAAAGGTTTTTTTTTTAGGTTTCCTCTTAAGAAGGGGTTGAAAACATTGAATTTTGTAAATGGCCTATGACTTTGATCTGGCACATGGCTGCATTCAGCGGAGAAGCATCGATAGGCTGGTTGAATTGATTTTCTCACCCCTGCTTGATTTCCATTGGCTCCGCACCATCTCGTGGGAAGCCCCCTCTGTGTTGCTTGCTCCGAGGCCTGCGCAGCTCTGGGCAGTTAAGTCATGTCTTTTATTGTGGATAGGTGGCTCCCCAAACACCCGCTGTGATCCCTCTTCCCCTCTTTCCCTGAAGGGGTTCCACAGTGTTGAGGAGTCTTCCGATGGGGAAGGATGTGCTGTCATACCCTCTGCTGTGTTTAGGCCTTTCTTATGTCTCTTCTTTTACCAATGTTGGAATTTGTTCTTGTGCTCGCCTCCACAGTGTTGTTTATGGTGAATAATAGTGAAAATTTCACTGCAAAACAGGGAGAGTGTTTGCATATCAGTGTTATTGTAGAATATAAGTGAAGAGAAGTGAATTATCTCTGCCACCCAGTGTATCAGTGCTCTAGTGATCATAGTGAGCAAGTGATTATATCATTATCCTGAAGGATTATTTTCAGCCTACCGTAAGACCACGAATGAGTGTTGCATGCAGTATTATTGCATTGATGACTATCGTTTGTACATTTTATTTTCTGAATGATCCATCATTATTGTTACATGGTATACCCAAAAAAGAAATTTTGGGATGCCTTCCTGAAGGTTTTATATAGCATAATAAGCAGGAGGCTGATATAGCATAGTACTTACTGAAAGTTGGTACAGCATAGTTGGGATATTATTGATGAACGTTTGTTTTCAAATCAATTTTTTTCTATTTTAATGAAATATTGACTGATATTATGATGTGCTTGACGCTTAGACTTATGTGGTCTCAGCATAAAATAAAGGTTTGTATTGAAGTCATTTCTGATATCATTATATTTCAACTGTTATTTGTAAAACTCATCAATTATTTGATGCATGTATAATACTGCATGAAAATCAAGTGAAGTGTAAGGATAATTTGATATCAGGCTCATCCATTAGTTGATATTTGTAAATGAAATACTTAGTTGGTAGCATTAGTTACTGAACTTTACTGGTCGTTACTGATCTTAGCTGAAGCTTCTTTCTTTACTTGGAAATAATGAATTATTTGGTATTTGTCTTAATTTATTTGAACAAAAAATATCTTCTGATTTTTACAAATTAGAAGATGCCTACAATGGAATCCATAGTCGTGAGTTTGACCTCTTCTTTCCATTTAATTGGAATAGCCTCAAACTATGCAGTTGAATAAGTTTGTTACTCAAGCCATTGCTTGTACTAAAAGAAGTTCAAGTGGATATGTAATCCATGATAATGCATATGTGTTTTATGAAGCACAATGACTGTAGAGAAGTTACTGATAGAAAGCCATGTTTGCCAAAAATTATTGGAGAATTTATGACCTAGGCAACTTGAATCTTAACTCAGTGAATAATCAAGATATGATCAATGGCCAGCGTAAACCATTTTCCATCTCGAAAATCATCTATACTGAAATAGAAACTGATAGTAATGTTTAACTTAAAGCTCAATGCTCACATTAGACTCATGGAAAGCAATTCAAATTTACCTTATTAAAATTAATGTATTGTGCCTTTAAAAATTATATACTTCTACACATGATTTTCCCTCAAAATATTGGACATTCATTGGAACCTTGATAATCTGAGGTAATATGGACCCAAGTGACTTTGGAGAACCAAAAAATTGGATAACATGGACTCCATGGGCAACAAAATACTGTTTGTACAGTAAAAAATTATCTAAATAAAGATGTGAGTAGTGAATGAAAATAATGAGTTTTATCAAAAAAAAAATATAATTTGTTTTAAGATAAATCGTCAAAGAGGATTTGCAACTTTCAATAAAAACTCACAATATGTTGGAATATTACTTTTTTAAATAGTCCTGAAGTTTTTTCTTGCCTTTCCCCTTGTACATACATGCTGGTAATTTTGTGTTAAAGTTATTTATCTCATGTTAGAAGAATAGCCTTTGCTTTCTGCGTGGCAAGATTTATTTTGAAACGTTATACATAGAAGTATCATTTGGTGCTTAAGTAGGTTTACTGACTTCTCTGGGAATGCAGTAATGATTTACATATACATGCAAGCAAAGTTAAAAGTACATGAAATTTTGTGTTTTTTCATTTATGGAAACTTTTGTGATGGCATTGAGTTCGGAAATGTATGCATTGTGTACTTCAGACTAGTAGCCATTATCTATTGCAATTATGGTGCAAAATTACCATGGAAAAAAATTGTGCCATAAAATAGAATTGATCTTCATTTAATTGAAACTATATTTTAACTTTGTTATGCTGACCATATGTAGGGGACTCTCATTTAGAGGATTTTTTATTTTACTTTCCGAAAAAAATCACTCCTCATGCATATGATAGAAAAAATAAGTCTCATTTGGTAGATATTAAAAGGCAATTTCTCAAAATATAGATCATATAGCATTAATTTGTGATAAATTGAATGAATTGTTTATACAACATTACATTTGACCGATAAGCTATCATTCTCCTGGTAGCTACGTTTTCAGTGAAATATTGGTGATGTGAATTTCTCCCTATGTCACATAAATGTTCACAAGAAAAACTGTTTGTCTTTTGCCTGTTACTGCAAGTGCTGAGTCCCTTTTGAGCTTAGCGATGATATCCTCCCAGAGAAAGATTCGAAATTCATCGTGACTTCTGCAGCATCATTTGTTGACTATTAATTTGAATATGTCAAAGTGTTTGAATTGGGTGGCAATTAACGTTGTGGTGGATCGAAACTTGCATTATCAATTCTATTTGTGCACATTCAATTACTATTAGAATGTGAGAAAAAAATAATTGGATGATAATAACTTGCAAATTTTAATTTTTTTTGCAATTGATCTAGTGTGATATTTCAAGTCAGTGAAGGACCTAGAGAAAGCACTGTCAGAGTAAATATGTTGAACTTTGACATTAGATCCCTAAGGAATGTGTTAGAAGTGGTAACAGAAAGAAGAATGATAAACTACACCTTTGGTATTCATCAGCCCTCCAAAGTAGTTCTCTTATCCTTGGATTCTGAGCATGGCCTCGCTAGTATGAGTCGATGGGATTGGGGAAAGGGAAAATTCATAGCCATGCCAATGCTTCGCTTTTGAGTGTGTCCGTTATTTGTCACATAAGGGTTTTGTTGCTCTGGGGTTAGAATAATAATTCCCACCGTCCTCATGGAGGTTTTTATAAGTGCATTTGTCCATTAATTAGAAATTATTTGTGAAAAGTGAAACGGGTTTAAATATTCCAGTTTCCTAGTTTGTGGGTTCCCATGTATTTTTTCTTGTCCCTCGATGAAAATCTCCAAATTTAAAATGTTGAAAACAGATGAAATTGATGGCGTATATTGAAATTAGCTTTAACCTATCCAAAATATACCACCTATTCAGTACAATTATAATACCATTCAAGTTTTTATGAAAAATCTGCTTACTTGGATCGATACATGAAATGACTGCAATAAAATGTAAATTATTATCCATGTTACATGGTGTCTCTTTGACCAAATTTGTGATCTCGAGTTGTAATTGAAATCACAATGTACCAACCTTTATCTTAATGTTTAATTCCCCAGCCAGGGTTTCAACTCTTGAATGTTTCTCTTAAACTCAAATAGATAGTGATTAAATGCTGAAACCGTGATTGGTGATTTGCAGATTGTTTGTGAACTATGTTGTGATTAATGCTATGGGTCAATAGTAAATTGAATGGTCATGTGCATCCTCTATACCAGGGTTCATGGTAGTAGTGTAATGGGGTACCAATAGTGTTACTTTCTGCTGAAAGGTATTCATTTTACCCTGGGTGGACTCCTGTCAAGTTTTGACCTCAGTGGTTTTTATGCTGACCGCTGGCATGTGGGATCACATTCATGAATGAAATTTATGCATCAAATATTCCTCATAATAGATTGGAATTAAAATATTGATATAAAATTGAAAATACAACAATTCTTTTGAGCTCTTTGCCCTTCAATCTGACTTTCCTTTTTTGTCTCATAAATCTGTATTTGATAAGGCATTGGTTTCATATCTACCATACTCTTCAATTGTCCATCCAAACGTTTTCTTGACATCCTTGGAACTTTTTGCTATCTCAATCATTCTCCACATTAATGTAAATCCGCATGTCTATTAAATATTTTAGGCACAACATATGTGGTCTAGGAATGGATTTGTTTATCAGTTCAACTTGTTTAGAATACCAGGTAAATAGAGAAAAAAAACTGGAAAAAAGTTACTGAAAATAATTACATCTCGATATTACGCACCTTGATTTTAAGTAGTGCGCGATTTTGTGTGGTGACAGTAAAGTCCGGTCGGGAGCTATAGAGGATTTTAAACGATAAATACTTGTATTTACGTAGTTTCTCGATTTGACGCAGTTTTTTTTATTCCTCGCAGTAGGCACTTATCACTCAAGTCCCGAAGAGCAAAATATTCTCCATTCTACGCAGAATTTCCATCATTTCAGTACACATTGCTTGCAGAACTTCGGAAAAGAAGAACCCACTTCATCACTCACTACGTTTTCCAATGGTTCTCAGATCGATTTGACCGGTTCAGCCCGGTATGGTAAACGCAACGGGCTAATGGGATGAGAAGCGGGCTAACTCGGCCCGCTTTCTCTGCCGGTCTGAGGTTTCAAATCGATATGAACCGATTCAAATCGATATTTCAATAGTTTTAGCGTTGATAACGCAGGCGATCCGAGTCGGCTGGCTTTGAATGTTCAGATCGGTCCGAGTTCTTATAGATCTGAGTTCGATTGGTAAACGTAGTGATTGACAAACATATCCAACCACTGAATTTCCCTGCCCCCTGGACAAATAGGTACAGCGCTAACTGTCCGATTTCAATGGGATTCCAGGGCAAGGCTATTTTACATGAAAGATACCAGTCTGTATCGGCCATCGATTTAAATAAACAACTGGATTAAATGCTACCGTATAACACACACACTACGTTTACCAATCGAACTCAGAACTATATGAACTCGGACCGATCTAAACATTCTAAGTCAGCCGACTCGGGTCGCCTTTATCAATGTTTATCAATGAAAAATATTGATTTGAGTCTGTGTATATCAATCTGAAATCTCAGACTGGTAGGGAAAGCGGTCCGTGTTAGCCCGCTTCTCACATCGATCCCACTAGTCTGTTGCGTTTACCATACTGAGCTGAACCGGCTAAATCAATCTGAGTTCTGTTGGTAAATATAGTGATAGCTGAGAAGTGAAGCCTACGCCACCATATTGTTGGATGTAGTGTCGTCGTGATTTGCTAATTCGAGCAAGAGTTCGAGTCGTTTTTCTTTTTCGCCGTGTTTATGAAAAATATTGATTTGGAGAAGTAGAGACAGCTGCAAAACTACGTAAATATAATCATGGTTATTTTAATTTAGCAATGGGGATAACCTGTGTGGCCCAGAGATGTAAAAAAATATCGGAGATGGAAGTTTGAATTTCCATGTGTAGGTAAGGTAATAAAATACGAACTTCAAGCGTCTAACGGTATAGCCCGGATTTGCAGGCAACGACTTGTTTCCCAGAAAAAGCTCGCTCAATCCAGTTAGTGATGTGTATCGATGGCATCGGTATGGTCACGGAGCCACTTCAAATTATCGTGAGGTAATAATTGTGTCGGGTGTAATTATTTCTACAGCTTTTTGTGGATCGTTCTACTCACGGAATTTGAACGGAAACGCTTTACAGTACGCATCTAAAAGTAATCTTCGTGAAGACATATTGTCCCAGAGTCCAGCAATCGGCAAAGTACCTACTATGGTGAAAAGGATACGGGAATCGGCCAAAAGAAATGATAAACAACATAGTAGTACAAAAACAACATATCTGCTGCCATATCATTTTGAGTTCCTGTAGAGGTAGAGAAGAAATTGTAATTTCCCGTAGATGGGTGACCTAATGTGGGTAAAATCACGGCGCTACAAAAAAGGACTACGATTTATTACGGGATAACAGGAAATAAATAAATAATTCCACTCTAGATAGGCCGCATCAGCACGTCAAATTGTAACAAGTACCGTATCAACCCGTGTACTTCCTTTAACTTTTGCCCTGAAATCTTTGTAGGAAAAGGAGCGTGTCGTTAACGAGTTCCTTATCCTTCTACCCTTCCCGGATACCCCAAGGGCAGCTGCGCCCCTTGAAGGTCTGCATGAGTCAGATCGGGGAGTGACTTGTTCGCTTACTTGCCGCTGGCTAGTACCCAGCTCAACGCACTCTGAAAATCTCTTTCACCTGTACATTGTGCTCACTTAACACGTGTGAGAATTTGATGTCAACATTTTCGATCGTTTTATGGAACTCGCAATAAAAACCTGCTTGGTAAGCTTTAGTAGGTATTTCACAAGAACTTGCTTACAATCGCTCAGAGCTAAAGTCGATTTGCTAGAGGTATATTTGATTTGAAAGGGCTACAATGGCGATATTCACAGCATGTGTGAAGTCGTATGCCACTGATAGCGTTGGCAAAAGACTAGTGGATTGAAATGAGTGTGCGGGTTGGGTAATAAAACACCCAGGTTCGGGGCTACGTAAAAGAAAGGAAAGCCGTATATTCCACTAAAATGAGATATATTCCCTTTGAGTGCTACCCTGCAGATGGAAGGACGACCTAGGCCAGCCCGTCGACTGGGTGACATGTGATCACTCGCGGGGCCGTATTTTTGAGATTTACTCGGCATACATCAAAAATATTCGTAAGGGGACTCGTCAAATGAATGATGAGTCTTAGCGACTTTCATAAAATTATTCAAAAATGCCGATGTTATGTTACCGTCAGGATTGGCAGGAAAACGATGTAATGGCTAAATTTGAAAACTTAGAGGTGCGCTTTGGTAAGTATTAAGTACCAGTATTCTGTTGCAATAATATTCTACATACTTTATTTTATAACCAAATTTAGGGAGTATCCCAGAAGAAATTCGGATTTCGAATAGTGAGGACTTCCTAGTATGTACAACATGATCTCACTACATTAGACAGATCTATTTTGGAAAGTTCTCTCAGACAGAAAAAAACACAAAAAAGGAGAGGAGCGTCAAGGTTGAGATAGTTGCATTAAACACCTGAATAATTAGGTGACAGCAGTTCATAAAAATTTTGACTGTGGGAAGTAGGCAATAAAAATACTAACTTACACCCAAAAAAACCTACACCAAAAATGAGTTCAGAATGATTAAAAAGGAGTGTATTTTATTATTTATTCCTCATTTATATCTTTAAACTGTGCATGATAGAGCTCTTTCAAAATTAAATGTGAAGAGACAGCCTGAATAAAATAAATATGAACCTTTCATAGTTGTCACCTCTTCACCACTTCTTGATTTTGTACACTTCGGTTTCGCATAGCGCCCATTTTTCGGTCCCTCCCACTGCGTAAAATCAAGGATTTACTGTGATATGCTAGATTGTCAATGATTCAGGGAATTTAAAAAAATGTACCCTATATATTTCTCATGTACATCTCATATCCCTCAAGCAATGTTTCACTGAAGAAAAAAACATAATATGCTGACCTTCTCCATTAGTCCTCAAGTTGGTAAGCAGCAGTTTGCCTGCTTTCTGGATGTTGAACTTTTCTTTTATTTCTTTATTTATATATATTACTGCCTGTGTCATTCATAATCTGCTTCACTTCTCAAGACCTCCACATTAGTCACTCCATCGCAACATGATATTCTCTTCATTCTTCTGTAACGTCGTACCTCAAAGGATTTGAGTGTTCTTTTCTCTTCTAGCCATGACTCATCCATGACTCACTGCCATTCAAGAGTGAACTCCACGCAAAACTCTGCCGCAGCCTCATGCGTGTTTTCAGAGAAATTCCGTTAGCTGTTAATAAACTCTTCTTTGAGCAGAATGCCTGCTAACATTTGAATGCTAATGCAGATCTTTGGGTGTTCAGTGAAACCCCTATTTTAATGCTTTAGAGGGGATCAAAGGAAAAATTGTAAATGGTGGAAAAATGTAAATTAAGGGCAATCTTCATTTGAAGGAACTCGAAGTTAAATCATAGCCAAGTGTATCATAACTTTATTTAATTTGAATGTATTATATCTAAATCTAGTCACTACAGCTGGTTGTTGCAAACAGCTGGGAAAAATACTAATTTTTTGCCTGATTTCAAATTAAGTGCGTGTGCAGGGTACTGATCTGATAGCAAAAGGATTTTTCTGTTTTGATTCCCAGTCTTTGCATCAAGGCCATACATTTGTCCCTCAAGAATACTAGATGTCATTCATGCCATTGTGTAAGCTGCGTAAGTTGTAGGCAAGGCTGTAATGTTTTTTTTTTTAATTTGTGGATTTCTAGGTTTTCCTAAAACAAAGGCTTAAGACTCTCATAGGCATCTGTATTAGTTCCAAACCAAACATTGAGGTGAGCTTTGCTGTGTTGGTCCACAAGATAAGGATCCCCTTTTTTCAAGTCTTCAGTGTTATATAGCTGTACATCAGTAAAAAGACCTGTCTCACGTGCAGTAACATTGTCTTTAAGAGCTTACAGCCATCAACATGATTATGCAAAGCAGGGCACTTCCCTTGAAAAATTGTTTCCGGATCTACACTATCATATTCACCACAGAATTTTTTTGGACTGTAGACATTTTAGACAATAGTTAGTGTACAATAAGTCTGCTAGCCGACATCTCGTTCCTGGTCAATTGTTGTAAATTGTGGGATATTTCAAAATTTGAAAGTGTAAATAGCAGAATAGGAGTACATTAAAAGGATAAAAAAATTCTTAGGATCTCAAGAAAATGTTGTAAATCAAGGGAAAATGTAAACTGTGGTGGCATATTAGCGAGGTTTCAGTCTATGTGGCATGCGTTTGTGCATACATCCATACACTTTTATTTATAGTCACAGGAAGAATGCATGAGGGTTCACATTCTGCTACCGTAATCATATGTAAGTAATAGTGAAAAGAAAGGTGAAGGAACGTGGATTTCTGACCTCAGATATTAGCAAAATTGCTGTGGAGCATTAACTAAGCCTTTCAAAAATGCTTCTCTGGCCTACATGCTTTGGTATTGCTGAGTTCATTTGGTTGCTTTCATTGTAACTTAGAGAGGATTTGTCTCAAGAAGTCATCCATCATTGAACCTTAGTTTAAATATTTGCATGATTCCTTCTGACAACCTGTATTTATGAATATTTTAAATAGTTTTTTAATAAATGACCAATACATTTTTCTCTGGCAGATTATTTTAGGCCTTTGTGATTGTGTTTTAAGGGACTGGGTGCTTGAGAAGTGGGTGGTGCTCGAGGGAAAGTCATCCCTAAGCATTCATATGCTAATTCATGCAAATGGCTACTGTTTAGCTTGCAGTCCATCCTCCTGATCTGCCTCCTTCCCCATCCTCACCCCAACCTCTATTTGTAACATCATGTTGGACCATTGTTTGAATGTCACATTCTTGCTTCCTTACCGCCCAAGTCCTCCCCACTCGACGTTGAGACCCCAGTGCAGATACTGATGAAAATATGTTGAAATGTATATTTCAAAAAAGAGGAGGAGGAAGGGTATGAGAGTGGAAAGAAATTTAGATATTAGGAATGAGTGGGAGAACGTGACTGAAACATTTTAGAATGACTATTGTGTTTGAATATTATTTTTTCTCTCATAATTCATTCGTGTGGGCTGATCATATTTAGGGCCTGGACAATAATTTCAACTTCTGCTGTGTAGACTTCAACTGACAATGAGGCAAATATGGGGCATAGCCCAGAAGAATCATTGATGGATGCCTTTTGTTTAAATCAAATCATTATTTACTTTTCATTTCAATCTCTGCAAATCAGTATATTTCTGCTGCACTATTATCTGTGGGGGGTGGGGGTGCAATAATATGTGCATTTTTCACATTAGGAGTGGATATTCTTTTGCATGCTCTTTTGACACAATGCCAACTTCCAGCATGGGAAGAGTCTGGATGAATAATGGACAAAGGTGACTACTGATGATTACTTATATCTGATTAGCTTTGCGATAGTTGTGGAAATGTTTGATTGTTATTCTGATGCTTTACTGCCGTATGGTGTTCGTAAAGACTATTCAGGTTTTCCAGTGGGCCAAAATCTCCATTTTTGTTGACATTATAATGTTCAAGTCATCTATCATGATAATGCCCTGATGATGATGGACAACTCATACCTTGAAACATTGGCGATGGAGAGATAGATCCAGTGGAAAACCCGAATGGTGCTCTTTAACCTCAATCCAACTCTGTCACCTCTACCAGATATTTCATCTACAGCAACATCTACAAAATACTGTGCATGCCACCACTAGGGTGTGTGGCATGGGGTGATTCCACACCAGGTATGCAGCACTCATCCCAGTGCAAATCAGAACTGTGCGCGTTCTCCGGAATGCCAGGCACAGGCCAAAAGCAGTCAGGGCAACGGTATGCAGTCAGACCACAAACCAGGAGAGCGATATGTAGAAGAACATTTTACCATGCAACACACTACTCAAGATATAACTACTAGTTAGTATTATTAATGCGACATATAAATAGCACTACAAGGCACTAAGACATGCAGGAGTATATCATGATCTATTACAGCTATTATGGTCCCTTATTGTAGGTGGAAAAAATGACATGTTAAATCTATCGATTCTGCAGTCTTTATCCTTAATCTTACTCCTGTGATCGTTCCTACCATAACAGTTTGGCTCTAACAAAATATTTTTTACGTCCGTCAAAAAATAGTCTACATCAAACTTTTGTAAAAGATCTAACCTATACTTTTCCCTTCAATCGGATAGAGAATCCTACCCTAATTCTCTCAACAATTTTGTAACACTACTATGTTTATCATAACAATTTTTAATAAATCTATATGCCCTCTACTGTATTCAATCTATATCTGAAACTAGTCATACTTTGTAAGGGTCCTTATACTAGTGATGTACTCCAAATGGGGTCTCACGAGAGAAAAATAACATTGCTCCTTTACCTTCTTGTCACACTTTCCTAGTATTCTTTTAATAAATCCTAATGTACGACTTGCCTGTCCATAAATTTCTCATATATGCTTCCTCCACGACAAGTCCTGAGTAAGGGTCACACCTAAGTACTTAACTGACTCTACATTTATTAGCTCGGCTTGATTAATTATGTACGTATCGTTGGTTAAGCTACTCTTCCTCCAAAAATTCATAACAATGCACTTATTAAAATGTTATTCTAACTGCCAAGTGTCGCACCATCTGCTTATAGCTTTTAGGTCTTTCTTCAATGCAATTCTATCAGACTCTGTGTGAATATCCCTGTATCCATGAATTGTTCCAAATGAGCATCTGTTCTCTCATTTGAAACAATTCACAGAAATTCTGTTTGAAGGCACCAAAATATCTCAAGCGAGACAAAGTTGAGCACCAGAATCTAAGTTACCCCTTTAGATTATATTGTATTTATAGCGAGCCCAAAGAAGCCATACTTGTAAACTATGTGGATCACTTTCCTAGAGGTTACCCATGACACTTACCCTCCATTTATTTGGTTGTTACCATCAAATTATCCATCGCCAGTGACATTGCCAGCCAGAGTGGGATTCCTTGGGTCCAAACTCCCCTAATTTTGAATTTATTTAAATAAAGGTGATGAAAGAAAAATAAATATTATTGCAACTAAATGTTGATTACAATTTCATATTCTTTATTCAGAACAACTCTGGGTACCTATTTCATTCTTTAAGAAATGTGGATTGCAAAAATCTTTTTAAAAATGGCTCTTATGCTGAAGTTGCACTCTTGATTTTCTCTGAACACAATTTTGCACCTCAATTTAAAAAATGCTCACCCATCCCCCCCTCCACTTCCTGCTACATAATACTCATGGAGGCCCACCCCAAATGAAATCATGGCTGTCTCTCTGCCATCACTGCAAAGTAGATTTATTATGCTTTTGACAGAGATCCATCATTATTTTAACGTCTTGATATTTGAGGATTCCATTTTTCATATTTGTTCTAGAAAGTTGCCACTAGTTATTGCAAATAGTGTACTCTGGCTTTAACATTTTAGGTGTAAATTATTAGGGCAACTTAAGGAAATATTGTCTAGTTACACATATCTCCTCTCTACCTCATTTTTACTTTCAAATACATAAGAAGTCTTTTAATTGTATGGGGCTTTTACTGTAGATCAGGGGGTTCCCAAAGGGTGTGCCCCGGCACATCATCCACGAAATTGCTAGACAATACCACAAATAAATGTATCAGGAAAGAATGAACTCATGGAAACAGGCTTTTGTGCAAAATATTTTAGTAGTATTATTTGCTAATGTTGGATAACTGAAAATACATGCGATAAAAACTAGGATTTGGAAGTGATTGACGTGTTTCTCACCACTGGAATAGTGGTCTTTGTACCCTCTGCTAGGGATCTTTTAGGACTCCTCCCTAGTGTTCAAAATTCCTGTGTAAGTGCAAATGATTGCATCTACAATAGGGATGTGCCACTGTATTATGCATGGCAAAATAGTGTTCTGTGAGCCAAAAAAAGATTGAAAACTTGCTCTTGCAATACCATACTTTCATTACTACAAAACTAAATAAATGAATAGAAATGAAAAATAAATAAACATGATTTTCAAACAAATTAATTGATTTTAATTTAGAGAAAATGACAATGAAATAAAAAAGATGCCACGATCAGGAATTTAACTTGGGACAATTTTTTCTTTCTTCTCATTTCATTTTTCAATTACCTAGTTCATTCTTCTCATTTCCTTCTCTCATAGCCCTATTAAGATGTTATTTGAATGTTGCTATGGAAAGATATTATATAAAAGTTTGTGAGGTTATCCTAACTCCTAACTAACTGAGTCTATATACTAAGCCCCAGTGTGATGGTTAATATTTATCATATATGAAAAGTGATTATTAGCGAAACCAAATTGAATAAATTTAACTGATCTCATAAATTTTTCACTTGGTGAGATGTCTCTCTTACTAAGATATGTTTCATTTATTTCAGTAGTAATTATTCACACAAACTTTATAATGAATGTGTGAGATATTTGAATTCTTTTGGTTAGGTAGATAATAATAAAACAATGAAGATATACTATGTGAAAAATGTTTGAAGTTTTCAAAATAAAAATTTAAACATTGCAATGACAAATTTTTTATTGGAGTTGGCAAAATATTAGGAGCCCTTACTTCCTCTTTCAAAGGAGCACTTGTGTTTTAACATCAGTATTTTATGGCCAGAGATATCAAAGACAAATCAGACACAAGTTAATGAAAATTTAAATTTTTCTACCTCCCGTAACTAGGGAACATATTTTCAAAATGGTAGATAGCTGACGCTGTCAAAATTATGGTATCTTTGACAGCTTTGTGCGACCCTTAAACTATTTCCAATCTGAATTTTTGTATCAGTGTTTTAATTTACTCACAATTTGCTAGCTTTCTATAGGTGAATTGGTTTTTTATTCACGGTAATAAAAATTTGCTCCATCCTAATATATAAATATATTTCTTTATATATAAAGAAATCTTGTAGCATGATAGGAAGATAGTCACTGGAGGTGTGTTTGGCCATAGTTAATGAATGCTACTCTGCTCAGGACCATTGTATTAGCTCGCCCACTCGGCACCAATTAGGCACTGGGAAAAACTAAAGCTAGCGGAGCACTCATCCATGGTGGGGCTTGCTAAATGTGTTAGAACTGTTTTTATACTTTTTCTGATTTTGGAGTTGAGAGAGATTGATGACTTTAATCCATTGCATTGCACTGCATTCTGTTGAACCGTGAAGTGGTGAGCTCATTGCATGCACACCTGCGTCACAATGTCATTGTACACCTAATATTTTGGTAACTAAAAAACTGAAAAAATCACAAAAATTCCCTCAGTGAACGTTTCTGAGAAACAAAAAAAGGACCATTGCATAGTTACCATTATTTGTGATACTTGAAAGGCTTTTGCTGGTTGACGTTACCAAAAACATTTCCTGTATTGTTGAGCTGAGGGAATTGTTGTAATCTTAATCCTGAAATACAGCGTTTCCAAAATTTTTAATTACCATGGTGGCAATTTGAAACAAATTCCAATCATCTTTTTCAATTCTAGTATATATTGTAAACTCCTCGAGTCTGTTCCATTTAAATTTGATATTATTCAAATCCAAAGAGTTTTTCACGACACATTCATATCTGGGGAAGGCCAACTTTGACTTATAAGTGACCATTGAGAAACACCTTTTTCTTTGATTTGGAATACATATATGATTTATTTCTTCCTTTGTGGAGTTCCAAATGCTTACATAGGATACATGGTATATACCCAATCAGTGGTTTCATTGTAATATATTATGATTCAGGGACTTGTTAGACCTCCCCATTAATATGTAATAAACTTTGCACTGACTGGACTTGGAAATCTCATGGATAAAACAAGTGCTGGCTACCCATTGATATAATTTTCTGTAAATTAAAATGTAGTGTGGATAAATACTTAATAAAATTGCTTCCTTCTTTTATATGAGGAAAATTTTGGCTAAGACATATTTGCGTAGAAAATGGACCTTAAGGAAGTTTTCCTTGTTATTCTTTGTTCGGACCCTTAATATTATTTCTGATACTGGATGGTTGTTCTGCATTTTTATGGTGCTAAGGTAAAAAGACTGGTAGAAAATCTAAGAATCTGATGGATGACCAATTTTTATACATCTCTTGGGTGTAAAAGAAAAATTTGTGAAAATTGACTCTTTGGCTCATTATAAATTGTAATAGCTCAACTTGACTCATTATGGGAGAAACCTCAATATTTTAATGTCTCCAACTTATTTTGTCATGGGATTTTTATGATGCTACAGAACAACACTTAATCTCTCAATGGAATTTATTGATAATTCTGAACAGGTTGATCCAGACAATTTTACCGTCACAGAAAGAGGCCAGTTACGTATAAATTTCTGCTCTGCATCCCGAAGACTGAATAATCACTTTTTGAAATCATGGTGCAAGCACATAAACTAATAGGAAATCAGGCATTCTAAAGTATTTCCTCCATACTTAATGGTATGTAATGAATAGTATTAGGCTTGAATGTGTGAAATCGCTCCATCACAGTGGTGAGGAAAGAAGAACTTCCTTAGCAAAATTCCACTCAGAAAATATAATTTATTTTCATTAAATGAATTAAATCATATTCTCTCAGTGTTGATTTTGATAGTTCTGTGTGACTACCATATATTTTTGTGTTGTAGAATTGTATATCTCTAGGTATGATAGTGTTTTGCACCAAAAAAACTGTTATAGCAACAGTGCCCATTACAAATTTTAGACCTATGAGAGTGCAATGCTCTCAGTAAACTCAAGATATTTTGCCATTATATATATTTCACCAGGTAATTTTTAGGGTTTGGTCTGCCTTTTCTGCCTCATACATGTTGGTTTTCTCTGAATTTATAACCTTGGCTCCCTTCAAGCTCCTCACGTCTGCTGCCCTAATATTCCTGTAATTTTCTTCCTTTGTTGTGCTTCACTTAACTCTCTAATCTCCATCATCATTTTCAAAAACCTGTGGCTTTTGAAAAGTCTGGCCATATTTGCTAGTACCTCTTTCATTTATACTTTCCAGTAATTTACTCGTCAATTCTGTTATATTTACCTGTATCTATTTGTCAAGCTCTAACCTAGCATACACTTTCCATACATCTGTATGCTTTTATGCCAATAGCTCCATGGTAATGCTCATATCCCAGACAAAATCCTGTCATAGGATCTCCCTCCATTATGCTAATTACTTAACTGTACAATACTAATCCCTCCATTTAATTTTTAGGTAATCCTTCATTTTATCTTTGCCATTAATCAGTTATCAGTTCTTTTTGTAAATGCTTCTTTGAAGGGTTCAACTTGTTAATAGGCCCTTACTTTCTGTGCTCAGGCAAATAAGTTGCTTATTTCTATGGTATTTATAGTACAAAACTACATCCTTCTGGCTGGGTTAATTTCTGATTCCTTTACTCCATTCCGTTACTCTGCCTAGTATGTATCTCAGTGGATACATATATTTAGGTAGTATGGCTAAATTAGTTAGGTCCCTTTTAATCTCTACCAGAAGTGTCCTGTTCCTCTCCTCTGTCTATGTTTTTATCCCTTTTTCCTATAGGTATTCAATTCCTTATCAAACCCGCCTATTTTTGTTACTTATCCACTCGGCCATAAAACATTCTTTAATCATTTCTCATGTTATCTCTGCTGGCTCATATATCCTGTTTTAACTTCACTTATCATCTTCTTGTTTGACCACCATTTGTTCGAAATTTAAGCAAGTAAAACTAGTGAAAACTATTTTGGCAACTTAGTGCTATTATTTCTACTTGATTTTTCCATAATTTTCGCCAGGATTGCATTATATTATTATTAATTTAAATAAATAACAAATATATTAAGGATAATGTGTGTGAAAGAAATAAATATATGCTAATTTCTAGTAAGTTATTGATGGAAAACATTGTAAAATTGCAAAATTAGTGGGTCAGCCCAGAGGAAACTTGGGGCTAACCAAGATGGTGGACAGGCCACACACACACAGGTTACAGCTTCTAACATTGGCCACCACTCCAAGTGCCCTCCATCCATCCATCCATCCACTCTAACCTCATTGCTTGATACAACGGTTTCTTTCTCACTTCTCATGCATTTTTTGAATTTGCATAAACTTACAAGCACGGAAATGATGCATGACAACCTTTCACCATCACTCCCAAGATATCTTGTCCAATTAATTTCTGCACTCTCGGGTCCATAGTCGCCATAATTATTTGAAAAGAACGGTTTTATCAGCTGTCCTGCAGGCATGTTCAAGTGAGGATGTCTGGAAGCCATATGTTTGCTATCCTTATAACGTCTTGACTTGTTAGGTCTGCACTCTGGTGTCTCTTCCAACTTATAATGTGACGTCTCCCAAGCCGGTCTAATTTGCTAAAATTCATTGAACTGTTGCAGACCTTTCCATTTTGTTTTTCAGGGAAATTGAGCAATTTGGCTGTTAATTTCCTAAGCATTGTTTCAGTGACACACAGTCTTTTTAAGGCACTTGGCTGCGATCGAATGCCTTTCTTTCAGCTGATTCTTTGTGGAGCAGATACCTACTCTGTGCTCCACAATTCAATCTCTGATACCTTATTTCTTCAGGTTTGATTGCCTTAAAAGGTCTTATTAGCCATACTCGTACTTTTGAATTTAATCGAATGTTTATCAATCTGCGGCATCCTTTACACACAGTAAGTTATTGAAAAGGAAGGCAATTCACTCATACATTATTACTGAATATTTGAAAGAGGGAGTATGCAGTAAATATCAGAAAGACGAACATGCAAACAACTGGAATTAAAAAAATGTTGATTTTATAGTGAGTTATATGTATGCAAGGCTATGCGTTTTTATTCATCTTTTTCTGCGTGAATGACCATCTGAAAATTAATAATTGATCGCATGCCTTGAGAAGGCATATTAAACCTTATTTATCAGTAAATGCAGTAATGAAAATGCAAGCCACCAGTGAGTGTCATTTTAAGCAATTTAGTTTGGGGTTATTGCAGTCAGAAAAGAATGGATTTTGTATGACTAGGGGGGATGAAAAAACTCCATTGCTCCCAACTTTTATGAAGAATGGCTCTGACTCTTTTTAGTCCCTTTAGTTTAGCCTTTTCCTATTCATTCTGAGTTCTTTATTCCCTCAGTTCTTGTGTGCTTTTTTATCACACCAGCTTTAATTGATTTTTGCCAATCCTGGTATCATTCATATTTTCATTATGTATTTTCTTGCTGAAACACAAATTAATCTTCCAGTGGTTGATGATTTATGGTTTGAATACTGACAGTTTCTGTGAAAACTGTACAAGTTTCTATGTGTGCAAAAACTGAATTTTCAACTTGAGTCAAATTCAAATCAATCATTGCAATGCCTCTAGTTGCTATGAAAATTGAGTTAACAAAATTCGTAACTGTCATAGAAATCTTCCTGAATTCAAAGAAAAGAAAATTTGATAAAGAAATACCTAGTGAAAATTAATAAATTTGGCATTTTTTTAAGGAGTAAACTGACTTTCTCTTTTCTGATTCATATTAACTCAATACAACTTTCTCTTTTCTGAGTCATATTAACTCAATTCAACATGCACTCATTAGAAAATAAACTTCCACTACAGTTGTTTTCCTGAGCACTCGAACACTGCATGCAAAAAACGAGCTTTTAGTGAGACATAAGAAAAGATGATATTTCTTCAATGCAAACAATCCTTTGAGCAATGACAAGAAAAGCAAATGAATCAATGAAGTATGAGTTTGTTTTAATGGGTCAATGGAAGACGTTGCGTTTCCTCCGCGATTCCGTCGCCGCGACAAATTGTTGCCATTTTTGGTTATGGAAATTTTTGCAAAATCAAGGAATGCGAATGAATGATAAATGCAGTGCGCAAAATGTGAAATGCGTGGAATAACGTGGGGCTGGTCAATCATGAATTTAGGGGCGTCACGCCAGAGCTGCCGACGGGCGCCCCTCATTGTTTCAAGATTCGCTTATCACTGCTTCCGTATGCGACGAGAAGATCATTACTTATCGAACTCATAATGCTTTTTGACTAGACTAACAGTTGAGGGTGCGTGGTTTAGATGTACTATGGGATTATTAAGTTTCCCAACAAATGGAGCCCACTATTGCTCTTGGAGGAAATTTGACTCCTCTCTTCTAGCATATTATTCCAAGACCTCGCCCACGACGAGAGGAATTCAAAAACAATAATGTGGTAGGGTCATAGTCGAAGTTCGTGACGACCGCCGGCGTACCCCTATCGCTATTCGCGCAGTGCATCTTGGGGGCAGGGGCGCATTAGTCGGGCATGCAAATAGGCATATATGAAACGTCCTATTAAACTCTGTTTGTTCTCACAGTGCTTCCTTTCCTTCCCTCAATCTTTATTTCTCGCGAATTTTTTCCTCAAGCCTTGTCTCCACCTCTCGAGAGACCTCAAGGTGATATTTCAAATGCATACAAGGTCATCTAATGTGCTCACGTCCTCATGTCCAGCGGGAAAACGCTCAGGGCACACGGATGGCCGTTCCCGATTGGAACTTTGAGTCTACCGCCTGTTTGTATTTCCCTCGCCGCGGCGAGACCGAATACTATGGCCAGAGAGAAGAAGCTAAATTTCCACCTTGAGTGATTTTGGCGCCACTCCATTTGTTAGGACACTTTTTAATCCCGCAGTACATAGGTACCTTCTCAAAGACTGAATCGCAGACCCCCACCCGGAGCTAGTTTCGCGGTGAGAGAAACGCGGAGGAAACGGAAGCAAGACGGCGCTTAATGCTTTGTACAATTCAGTTCAGGTAAATTGTAACCTCAAGGGTGTGAACAATTCAGAACTAATGTATATACTAATGCATTGTAGAACTAAGGCAGTAAACCAGGACGCGGTCGTAACGTTGCTTAGTATCCAATGCGCCAATATTGTAGCAGCTCAAGCCGCGACGGAACTGATGCTTTTTACAATACGATTTAGGTGTATTGAAACCATTAATACGAACAGTTTGAGAGTGGAGATAATTTGGAAGAAACTATACCTTGAACAGAACTTTACTATGTATATACATACCCACATTGGTGGATGTATATACCTATTTAGAATATGCTATCCGCTTGATGTCGAGGATATTGCGTCCGATTGTAAAACGAGCCCACTTTTCTTCTTAAGTCCGGAAATCGCGAAAAAACCTAAATCGTATTGTAAAAAGAATCAGTTCCGTCGCGGCTTGAGCTGCTACAATATTGGCGCATTGGATACTGAGCACTCGAATTTCGAGTCGCGTACTTTCCTAAAAATTTACAAAAAGTTGTGTTTTTCAATGAATGAATTTCCATTGGCTCAGCCAGAAATTTTCAATGGGGCGGCCCTAATGTTCTTTGACGATTTCCAGCAAAAATGATTATTTTCAATCGTACATTCGTTGGTTCATGGACATAATTTGAATTCTTCCTCGGAGAACAGAGAGTGCCCCTTGTTCATTTATAACTGCAA
Source organism: Ceriagrion tenellum (assembly GCA_963169105.1). NCBI lineage: Eukaryota > Metazoa > Arthropoda > Insecta > Odonata > Coenagrionidae > Ceriagrion > Ceriagrion tenellum. Next base: position 155,090,849 of record OY720636.1, read on the forward strand.
ATTTCGCCTGCACCAAGCACGGATTTTATATCTTAACAGTGATTTTATTAGAATACGTATATTGCAAAATGACCATGTCTTCGACGCATCCTTTTTAAACGAACGAAAAAAGACTACGTATTATATTTATTCTTATAATGTTCTCTATGTAGTAAGATTAATAATTTTGAAGATTAACGATTTTTTTTGTATAAAGTTAAGATTTAACTTTACATCGTAACTCTTACGATGTAATTATGTGAAAGGTACTTTCTTTCCCTTTCCTCGTGTCCTTATTTTTAAGCGTCTGTTTTACATCCGGAGACCACCCAATGGCTCATGACTCCAGCAAAGAAGTGGGAATGGCTTTTGGGTCACAAGACGCGGAATAACCCCTTAGGAGGAGGGATCGTCAATTTTTAAAATCTTCGTTGGTACTGTTCAACTTGTTGCATTATAAATGTAGTACCAACATGGGGTTCAGGATGGGTCCCTCGTGTGACCCTTTGAAAATGACGCTTCTGCATATGGACCATTGGAATTGTGGTTTCCTCCGTTCCCGATCTTCAACGGTTTACGAGGTGTCGTGGTACAAGACGGGTATTTCCATCCCACTCCAGGTATTTCTTTCTTTCGGTAATGATATATTCATTTCTTTCACATTCAAATAGGAAAAGTGTGCTACATTAATACACGAGAGGTTACATTAAAATTCCTCCCGGTCTACTTCGTCGTAAACTTTATAAATGATTTTGGAGTGTAAGAATCAAACCCTCCCTATGTTTTTGTTTCTTGATATTTTCAAGACACGCTGCGACGAAATAGGAATTAGCGATACGGGAAAAGATGACGCGCATTGCCATCATCACCACCAGAAAACCTACCCGACTCTTCCCGCTTTTCGCTTTCGATCGCTTCCTCACGAGGCTTTCCCTCGCATCAATTTTCCAACCCTTTTCAAACCTTTCCTTTCTCATTTGTCCGTTTTTGGAGCACGCACCATTGCCATGTTGAAGCTGCCTTATTGCCTCCGATGGCTTAGAAAAGTGATCTTTCCTACCAATGCCACCGTGTGACGCCGTCTTCAGTCACCGTTTATTTGCATTAATTCAGGTCGTTCTTTTTATTGCCATTGCTCTCTTGTGTTTTTTCATTTGTTTTGTGAGTATAAATATCATGTTCTATACATGTATGGGACATTCTCCGTGCGAGATGGAGGGATATGGTCGGCACCTCGAGGCCAATCACTGGCTATTTTGTCAAGGGGCCATTTTCCCCGTTCAGGGTTTCCCGGGTTATGTCGGCCTCATTTATGGAAAAATATCTCTCCTTCCAAGATACCAATCAATGTATCACACTTTTGCCGCACTTCTTTTCGAGACATTTGCCAAAAATAGAAACCATATTCCCTAAGGATATGGTGCGCGCGCATGCATTCTAGTTTGACCTTATTAAAAAGAAATGAGGACTTCCCAGGAACGCCTAGATCAAAAATTGAATGCGTACTTCACAAACTTTAAAGTTATAAGTCGTTTTCTTTACTGTTTTCAAAAATAAATCAAGCACCGCAGTAATTTTGACGAAATCGCAAAATGATCTCCTGTTGTGTCGACATTTTCACCGCACGACGAGAACTAAATGAACCAAGTTATAACTAATAAATTCAGGCTTGACTTTGCGGAACCTCTCCATATCGGAAATCAAATTATTCAAGTAATAGTCCACTAAATAGATTTATTCTTTACGACCGGGTTCACGATTTAGTTTACGATTCAGGTCATGATGTCATTATGTAACGAAACCCGGGTCGTAAAGAATAAATCTATTTAGTGGACCATTACTTGAATAATTTGATTTCTGAGCCGAGTTAGACGGAAGACTTATAGACCTGCGGATACATTTATTTAATTTCTGAGAATTTTGGTTGCCTAAAACTATATTTATGAGCCATTTACATCACCATATTTACTCCATGCTTCTTACAGCTACTGAAAAAAGATAATAAAATTTGGATACATGGCCTCTGACATGACTCGGACTACCGCCAACTGTACACGTGCGATGCACATAATACGCATGCACACATGAGGAAATATGTTGCGAGCGGGAGGGGGTTGTGGTTCCTCGGCTGTTTGTTTTCGCGTTTTTTCCGTTCCTCTCCTGAAGAAAGAAAGAGGGGGCAAAAGGGATGAGGAGCAGAGGAAGAAGAAGGAGAGGGAGAAGAGAGCGGGGTGGGTGTCGGGATGAAGGCCCTGGGTGTGGAGAGAGAGAGGAGCGGAGGGAAGAGAGGAGGTGGATGCGGAGTGGTGCCGTCTCCTTCCTCGACGGAGACAAATATTTGAGCGGCGCACGACTTAAGTGCTCCGGCGAAGCTCGCAGTGGGCGTGGGGGGTGAGACGGGGCAGGGGGTGCGAGTCGATTGGGTTTTCGAGATCAGAGCCATGAGAGAGAGGGGCTGCTCTTTCTCCCTCGGATTTGAGCCGATTGGTTAGTACTCGTTAGTTTTTTATGGATTGGATGGAATGGGAAGAGAGTGGCGGAGGGAGCAAAGGTAGACGATTCCCGGAATGGAAAACTTGTTTGTTCCGATCGCCGGGGAAATGCTGCGGGGGCCAGCGGACCCTGCGGGACGTAAGAAGACGACCCCCCTCCCCTCAATCGACCGATGGACTCGGGCTCTTTTCCCATCGTTTCATCTTTCGTGTCATACATTACCAGCTAGAATGTACGCCTGCATATGTGGAGTGATACTTCTGGCGTAATCGATTTACGAGATAATATGAAATAGGGTCCCGGGAGGATCCGTGGCGCAGTTGACAGAAATGTAGCCAGGTTGCAACCATGTCGATTTCCCTTTGGAGAAGGAATCACGTTTCCGAAGAATCCATGACAGTGGCCTTTGTTTAAATCGAGCGATCGTTTCCATTTTTTTTAAATTTTCACTTCTCTCCAAGCCAAATCACTACATTTCAACTGAGCTATTATCTTGGACGGACTCAGAGTATATGGGCGACGAACATACCATTTTGTTTCAATTCCAGACTTAAGGTAGTCCGAACGAAATATCATTTTAATTAGAAATCAATGAATTTGGTCTCATTTTAAAGAAAAATATCTCACCTATCCAATGACACCAAAGGTTCTACCCCTTACCACATTACTTCCGGAGATATTTACCAATAAATACCGGCCCTTTTACATGGGAAACGGTACGTGCATGCCCTCCAGAGAGACATTATTTGCAAAATGAGGTATTTCTAACACTTAGATGCCGTCAAAAATTAACACTGTGTATTTTGTATGTTTTTTCAACTATATTTGAAAATTAATCATATTGTCACCGCAGTAGGTTCTTGGGAATCACAAAAAACCTTCCGTTTTGGAGGAGTTTCATACGCACCGCGAGAAAAAAATGTATAGTCAAAGACTTATTTAGATATTTTCATTTAATTACTTACAATGTCTGTCATATAAAACTATATAATCGCACCATTAATAATGCAATATTTAATTAATGTGTCCCACAGCTGGTGTAATTAAAAGGTATAATTCGAATATGGTCTATTATGACTAGGGAACTATCTCGCTCGGACTACCTTAAGCGTTTCATTATCGGGAAATTTCACGTTTTTTTGCAAAATATACATGTCGCTCTTTTCCTTTTTTGCAAAATATACATGTCACCTTTATATTAGCTAAAATTAAAGGAGTGTGCGAAGGCAAATGAACTCGGGCTGTTGAAACGCACGCGGGGGCTCTAAATGAACTTCGTAAACTTGTTTTGTGCTCAATTTATTGTTTCAAATTGAAGGAATGCCAATGTCTAGCCACCGAATGGTTCTACATACATGAGGCAAAAAAAACAATCCACTTAGATCCACAGTTGAACTCATGTAATGGCATTGGTACTAAGCAAACTGACAATTTGTGAACAAATATATTTTATACAATCAAATTGGAAGGTGCATCAAAATTATTTTTGTCTTGCAGACTTAAGTCACTCCCATATTTTTGTTTTATACGCGCTGCAACCGTCCATATCACTGATTGAGTTAAATAGAAAAGATGGCTGTTTAATCTGGTGATTTCGATGCTCTGAATAATGGCAAATAATATTAGAGGTACTGGATTTTATTCACTATGCCTCTGTGGTTATCGGAAGGTTTCTAACTAAATGAGGCCAATTCTATGCTGTCAATGGCTGAAGCTTGTAATATACGAATTTATCATTTGAAACTCCAAACGTGGTTGTTGTAATTTCTTCTGTCTTTCAATGGTATTTAGGCCTGCCGCGAATACGGTGGTGAAATACGTCGATATTGCCGTGAGAACATTAGGCCTGGACGTGGAATCGAATCACAGACCTTTGGTTTGCCGGGCCAATGCGTAGACTATTGGTCTGCGCGAGTGGTCTGAACGTTCGATTTCCGGCTCAGGCCGATTTTTTTTCTCAAGGCAATATCAACGAATATCTACCGTGTTGTGATCAGGGGATTGACGAGTATTCATGACTTTCCCACCCACGATGGGCTCGATTACATCATTAATTTTGCGAATGAGTGCCAGGATTCCTTCGCCAAGGCCACGGTGATGTTCGGAGTTATACTTGTTCATATTTTCACCGACACGCGTCAGCAAATAAATCATAGTTATAAAAGGGCTGCTTCAGCGTTTTGACTTCGTTTTATTCACTCTAATAAGCAAGTGACGTCTCATTAAGCGGTTTGCGAGTTTAATTTGTGGACTTTTGTAGGCATGCTCAAATGAATGGATTTTCTGTACGCTTTGAAACGGTCGGAATTGTAAAATATATTAACAGAGTGGAATTCATAAAGTGCATTCCGTTTGACCGGCGTCCTCAATTCACGTAGGTATCCATTCCTGCTTTGGGTTTAGCGTCTGCTAAAGGTTTATAAGTTGGTAGCCATTGAATGAATTGCGCACGTCACCTCCACGTACCACAAGATGGAGACTCAAAGACATGAAAGAAAATGCTCATGCTCGTCGCTAGTTCAAATAATGCTCATGTCACTTTGAACTTAATGGATATCGACGAACGGAGATTCGCTGTAAAAATACAAGAAGGAATACACATTTGGGTCCGAGATAACTCTCCCCTTTGTACTTTGGGCGCGATTATCATCTGCCTGGATGATATATTTTTGCCCAAAAGTTATCATGGCTGGGAAACTACTTTCGAACTTTCTTTAAAGATTCTTTGATGTGTACATGCACTAATCTGTTTCTGTTTTTGAGAATTGCTTTCATCCGTCTCACGGTTGAAAGTGAATTTCTTCGGTAAATTACCTTAAAGGCTTCGGAGGTGCCTTGGAGGAACCTATTTTGTTACTGTTCCAGTTCAGTTTATCGATCTTCGGTTCCTAATTATTATAGTTTGACGAGCATAAAATTGAGCTCTCTCTTTCATGATTGGTCCAGAATCTTCATTTCGATATGCGTGAACCTATAATACCGGGCGAGCAGCGACGAAGCTATACTGAATTTATTATTGGAGATAAGTCCTAATACACAATAGAATGTTGAATTTACCCAATATTTGGGCTACGGATTAGGATTTATCCAGAATTTTTATTTGACGAACTAATTTTATTCCCATATTTTTAAATCATGAAATCAAAAGTGCTATAAATGAAGCAGTACATTCTACCTTTGGAAATTATGATTAGCTTAACATTATTATATTTTTTCACGGCCTGGATTGGACGATTTGAATTTTACGAGAGTCATGTAATATTGGCGCCGTGGCAGTGGATGTTACGAAGTCTTTCACGTGCAAAGATAGTTGTAAGACGACGACCTGAGAGTGAGGTAGTAGATGATGTGGATCGCACTGTGGAAGACTTCCCCCGAGCATTAGTCATAAAAAACTCGCTCTTCCATGGGATTAAAGAACTGTCGATGCTCGGTTTTTCCTGATAAGTTTGGTTTATATTATGGTTCGAAAGTTAAGGTTTCAATTCATTCCTAATGGCACATGAAGGCACTATCTCGTTTTATTAGGTCTTCCGGACCAGTCTTATATTTTTTCCCTTGTAATTTTTCTGTGTTACAATAATTCCCCTGGAAACCATCACAGCATGTGACATATTAAGCGTTGTTCGGCGCTGTCAATTAACGTTGGCCGAAGTTTTAAGTTTTTGACGTGAATAGAAATGTGTAGGATGTGGGGAATAGAACAGATGAAGTTTGTTCGATGATTGCGATGATTATCAAAATTACCTTCCGTTGTAATGCTAATGAAATACGCGAAACAGGTTATCATTTGAATTTTGCCCGTCGGCGCGTGGATTTCACGCGAGGCTTGCCCGGAGCTCGTTAGCTATGTGAACGAATCCTTGTTCTCGCAATTGGAAGACTTCACGTTGGCTCCCCCAAGGATTTGCTCCCCGCTTCGGGAGGGTGGAGCGTCCGGCGTGCCGTCCTGAATGAAGCGGCCGTAACTTATGCGCGCGTTGCCGTGGACGCCCCGCCGTCGCCCTCCGCGCCTCGTTGCGCCCCCCCCCCCTAGCTGTGCGCAATGGTCCGGACACGAATTCGGTTCCTCTCCCATTGCTGACGCCCATTTACCATTCCAACCCGGCCGTTCGGCGTGCGCTGACAAAACAGACCCCCCCCCCCCTCTCATCATTCGTACTCTTCAACTCTCTCGACATCCCTTGATCCTTCGAACTTCCTTGCCAGGGATCAGGGATACCAAAATTTCCGAGCGTTTTTCGACTGCCACATTCTAAGAGACAAAACCTGATAGTTCTTTTTCGGCATTTTCATATTACTCCGCGGACGAATGTTTTTTTAATTTAAAGGTATGCACGGGTTAGATTCAGGCGTAACTTTGAAGAATGTCATATAACCGTAGTGACGAATAAAACGAAAAGAGGATCCTGAAAATGGTACTTTACCTCGAAATCGATTGGTGTTGAAAACAGTGGAAAGTGTGCGGAAAAGTGAGTGCATTGTTTATTATTCGTCATTATGGTAAAAAGTATACCTTTGATTCCCTGTATAGATTTATGAAATATATATGACTGATTGAAATGGGCATCTCCAGTAATATTTTTCTGGGAAAGATTTATTTATAACTGTCCCGTTGCTTATTAATGGAATTTCTCCAAATACAATTCTGAAACGTGGTATGCAACAGTCAATGAGCTCGAGTATGTGAAGGCTCGTTCCTTGGGCGATTGGTTTATCCGAACTTGGTGAAGATGAGCTACTGGTGAGACTATCGAACATTTCATTGCATAAGAAAAGACTCCTGTTAGAGTAAAAGACACCTATTATATGTATAGATAGCCCTATGAGTGAGTGGATATGTTATGTTATGATTATCCTCATATGTCACTGTAATGGACATTGGTTCGTGGTATTTTGATGAGTGTGTACATCTATCTACTTAGTTATTACTTTCATATAACTTATAGGAGACGAGGAGGCTAAATTATGGCTCTCTGTCCTTATCAAGCTCCCAGGATTCGAGACCTATGTCGGCGAAAAAATTGACTCCAATTTTTTGTCATACCTTCTTTTATTGCATCACGTGGTCATTAGTTTTATGGAAGTGCCACTTGAAGTCAGTGGTGCAACACCTCGACTATTTCATTCCTTAAAAAAATTACGTCACCGCAATTACGACTACTAGTATCTTATGAGCTGCGATTCTTTTGCAGTTGCAAACATTCCTTTGGGTAAATTTATAATGACACGATGATCTCCAAATTTATAATGACACGATTTTACGATGACAAAATTTATAATGATACGATAATCTCCGAAACATAGCTTTGGAGATCCGAGAAAGCGAAGCTTAGGAGATCATCGTGTCAAAGCATTTTTTTTTGCCGTGCATGAGCATTTTTGCGAGGAGTTTTTCCTCCGTAGTTATTGCAATCATTTGATTTTGGTTAATATTTTGGAATTCGAGAATTAAGCGAGGTGAGGGAAGGAGAGGCTTTTAGTTTGTGGTAAATAGGAGGAGGAAACATGGCGATGGAGATAACGAAATCGTTCTAAGGAGCTGATGTGTGTGATTGTGGCGGAGCATGTGGGTAGCTTCTCCTTGCCCATTCAGACCCACAATAGAACACCATCAATTTAAATTCTAGTAATACCATCCTTTGCAAATCCGGTGAATACAGGCGTGACCTCGTAGAAATTTTATTTTCAATGATGAAAAGAATTCCAATTATTTTTCCGCATAATTTTTTTATCTAGGTACAACTAGTTTCAACGCATAGGCCTCATGAGGTCAGTTTATTCGGGTTTTTCCTGCGTTGATTCATATTAACGGATAACTGTTTCGCTAACGTTACAGCTAGCGTCGACAGGTCCTGAATGAGCTGCAGAGATTCATGTTCCTTTTGAAAATTGTAAGATCATCGCCAGAGAAAATAAATATTTCCCTCGGCTAATACGAGAGGCGATTGAAATAGCCAAAAACGAAGAAAATATCAACAGGGAAGACGGTTATCCTCTCTCCTCAACGTTCAAACGTCTTTTACAACAATTGAATTCAAACGTCCAGCCGGCCAATCAACGTGCGCCTGACTAGCTCAGGCGTTAGGTATATAAAGGAACAAGAATCTCTGCAGCTCATTCCGGATCTGACGATGCTAGCTGTAACGTTAGCGAAACTGTTGTCCGTTAACGTGAATCGACGCGGGAAAAACCCGAATAAACTGACCTCAATAAATCACCGCAGAAGCCTCCGTACCAAGCATAGGCTTCATCTTCAGATTCAAACAAAAATTTTGAACCTGAGGATGACGCCTATGAGTTGAAACTATTTTGCCTGAATAAAAAGTTCTTTGGAACAATGACCAGTTTGTTCATCATGTAATCCATCTAATTCAAGAAGAAATTAATTTAAAAGTATATTAAATTAAAGATTACTTCAAATTGTCAGTGGATGGTGGAAGAATACATCTACATAATACCCCGCGAGCCGCTGCATGGGCGTGTGGCAGGGGGTGTTAGGTCACCAGTCGTGTAAAGGTGTAAGTTTTTTGGAGATGAAATGGTGACATGTATTATAGGAGTGTATTGAGTGAGCTCAATTTTTATTGTGGTCACTTATTGTTTGCGGATAGAACGAGTTGTTGTACCTATCTGTTCGGCAGTGTATCTCTCTTATTTTATCACACCTGTCAGATCTAGAAATGTAGTGAAGAGTCATGATAATATTCTCTGTGTCGCTCTGAAAGACACCAGTTCTGAATTTCTCAAGCAGCCTAAGCCTAGGGTGCAGCCTCCGAGTCTCTAGGGGCTCCCACTTTAATCCCTCTAAAAGTTGTGAGACACTATATGTACGCTCGTAGCAGTTTTGAACGAAGCGCTCTGCTTTCCTTTGTATTTTTTAAATTTTGTTTGTTGAATCTATTTGACCAGGATTCCAAATGCTCGCGGCGTATTCGAGGTGTGGCCTAACCAGAGCGACGTATAGAAGTTGGACTCTTGGCCTCAGGCAGCGCGCACGTGATTTTGGTGCGTCGTCCATGTCGATGGTCACCTGAATGCCCGAAGTCCATGCGTCGGAGTCTATTTTCCTCGACTTGTGTCGCCAATTTGGAATAATCTTTAATAATGCAATCGATTCCTCCCAGCTAAGTCACCGAAGGGCGCCAGCCGGAGACATCTCAAAGACCAACGGAGGAGGAATGCAGATGAGAATTCCCCGAAAGGGAATTTGCGTTCGAAGCGAGTTCATTCCTTACTTTCACCCCTCACCCCGTGGCAGTTGGCGACACTGCGGTGCTCGTCCCTCTCTCCCCCTCCGTCTCCTCCCCCCCTCCCCCATCGCAGTCGAAACGGGAGGAAAACTTTCAATATTCGGAATGGGACAGGGTTGGGGGTTGTTATCCGGAAACTGGCCCATCATCCACCTCCGCCGCCCCATTCATTCTTCTCCCTACCCCCTCAGTACTTTTCCTTCCCCATCCCCCCTCCCGGAATCGTCCTCCCATTCTCCCCCCACCCCCTTCACCCCCCGCGCAACTCTCCATCTTTAACATCCATGTTTTTTCCTTCGGGAGAGCACACCCCTTAGTCTTCCCGCTATTCACGAGGGATGTGGGGCCCTCTCGGATCCTCGATGGTGAGGGCAGGAGGGGCGATTTCATGTTGCCCTCCCCCCACCCCTCTGCTATGCCGTACACTGCCCCCCCCCTTCCTCCGTCGGTCATCATCCACTTGCTCTGATCGAATTTGGGAGGGTTCAATAATCGCGGTGACCTCACCCTCGAACCCCCGCGCCCGCCTCGTAAAACTTAAAAGAAATATCAGCGATTCCGGACCTGTGACGTTTCCGTCACGGACGGTGGTGGGCACGTCTACCCCCCCTTCTTCCTCCCACCCCCCCCCCGCCCCCTTTCCCGCACTTTGTTCCATCCCTCCCACTCACCCCCACGATGTAGGATATGCGCACTGCATTATAGAGATTCGCAAAATAAAGGAAAATGATAGTTTGGGGAACAATTCACATTACTACCCTGCTAAAAAATTCTGTATAGTTTCCTTAAAATACTTCTACAGAATTTCTTAAATAGTTCTGTAGATATACCTTAAAGTATTGAAACGCCATTTTATGGAATTCCTTACGACGTTCTGCGGAGTTCTTTAGGACGTTCTGTGGAATTCCCTACGACTCTCCATGTAGGTCCTCAGAAAAGGAACTGGGTCAACGGAAGCCTCACATATTTCCGTAGAGTTGCTGAAGTTCTACAGAGCAGCTTGTAAGGAATTATTTTGCTCTGCAGAAAATAACTCTACAGAACATAAATTCTGTAGAGTCAGGCTCTCACGTTCTGTACAAATCCTTAGAAAAGGAACTAGTTCTGAAGAAAAAGTCAATTTCTGTAGAATTCCTTACGTTCTACATAACAGCTTCTAAGGAATTTTTTAGCAGGGTACATATTTACATTACATGTTAGATTACTTAAATATTAAGATGATATTTTACATTTAAGGCAACAAATACTTATCCAAAAGTATTACGAGCTTGAAGCAGATTTAACGACAAGAATCGGTTCTCAAATGCAGACTTCAGGATTAATTTCTAAATGAAAGCACCATTTGAATAATAGAACGAGTAATAAATAGCTACTAAGCCAAGTGCAATTTTCCTTGGTTCAAAGATAAGAAAATGTTTGGCGTAGAATAACCCCCAGCTATCCTTGATGGTGCGAAACAGCCGTTCTCTTCGTGTTACTTAGCTACCAATTAACAGAAAAGGGGAAAAACACCAACATACTGATAATTGGCGTCGGTAATCCCGGTCCGGTACAATTATTGCTTCAAGGTAGTCCGAGTGAAAAATCATTTTACTTATAAATCAGTGAATTTGGTCACATTTTAAAGAAAATTTCTCACCTATCCAATGACACCAAAAACTCTACCCCTTACCACATTACTTTCCGAGATATTTACCCAAAAATACCAGCCCTTTTACATGGGAGATGGTATGTGTATGCACTCCAGAGAGACATTATTTACAAAATGACGAATTTCTAACACTTAGATGTCGTAAAAAAAACGGCGTGTATTGTGTATGTTTTCTGAACTATTTTGGAAAATTAATCATATTTTCACCACAGTAGGCTCTTGGGAATCACAAAAAATGTCCCGTTTTGAAGGAGTTTCAAACGCACCGCGCGAAAAAAATGAGTCGGGTTAAAGACTTATTTAGATATTTTCATTTAATTACTTACAATTTCTGCCATATAAAACAATATAATTGCAGTATTAATAATTAAATATTTAATTGATGTGTCCTTCAGCTGGCGTAATTAAAACGCACAATTTGAATATGGTCTCTATTATGACTTGGGAACTATCTCGCTCGGACTACCTTCAAATACTCGTCGGTGAAAATATGTTACTTGTATATTTTAGGAAGCGCCCATACCATGCCTACTGCATACCTACGTCACTCCCTCGGGATGGGTCGGATGCGGGGCGGGGCCGCTGCTGCTTGCTTGCTTGCTCGCCGAGGAAAATTACCGGCAACTTTCGTCGCGTGATCGCATTAGACTCCGCGGACTAAATTCGCGTGCGTTCGCGCCGAGGCATGAACACGAGAGCGGTAATGATTGAGATGCCGAAATGTCGTGTCTTGAATGTTGTTACTCCGTTCGTGTTCAACCTGCGCGATAAATGCTATATGGGATTTCAACTTTATATTATATATGTTTCACACCATCATCTTTACCGTTTGTTTACATTCTACCGTTATTTAGCTACTAAGTACTCTTGAAAAGTGTGTACATGAGCTTGTTCCGACGTCAGAAAGAAAACTTTCCTACAACAATGACGTCGAGATAACCACTTCCTGCAGCTTTCCCATTTGATCTTAACTCTAGAACATGCATAATTATTTCATACAAAGTTGATCTTTATGTATAATTATTTATCTTCAACCATCACGCAAGTATTTCATGCATTGTTTTTTTTTATTTTTGGGCGTATGAAGGCGTGCAAATGTAATACTCGTCAGTGCACCTATTAAATTGATAAATCGTCGAGCTCCACCATGTGGACGTCTGTCTATGTATTTTTAGCAATGTATAGTGAGTGGAATTTCTGTATGGTATGGTTACTTTTCAAGTGCACCTCGACAAATAATACCCTATTTAACGGTATTGAATTGACATTGATAAACTTGTTTTTTTTTGTAAAATGAAGAAATGAACCTACTTTGCTTATCGCTTCCTACTAATTTATGTAGTATTGTCATGTAATTACATAATGTGTCATCTTTCGATAGCTGTATTCATCTGTCACTAATCCGTAAGCTGTGTTGGTGCGAAAAAAACATTTAGGGGAATTGGGCGTTTGCGTGATTTTTCTAAGATTAATAGCTGAAATTACATGATGTCCTGAACACGAAAGTATGTGTCAATATTTCATCTGGGCGTAATATGCATATTTCATTGTTGATCGAGGATAGCTTTCAGCGTGATCGTCCTCCATTGGCTCGTGCAGCGATTAGCTCGTATCCCCATGAATATTCCTAGCCGTAAAAAGGTTAATTAGCGGACAGTGTCCGACGGACTTGCCGCCGGACACTGTCCGTGGAACCTGCCGCCTTAGATACGGGGAAATGACGGTGTATATTCCTCGCTCCGATGGCATCCTTGGTATTTCAGCGATGTTATTATTAATGCTACCCCAATACTGTGCGGTTTACACAACAGAAACTTATATTTTTCATAATGTTCATCCAACTTTTTAAACGATAGTGAGTTTTTTTGGAAAAAATGTTTAATGCAAACCCCTTATCCCCCTGGGCGAACCTCTCTTTTAATCGCACGTTCAAATCTCTCCCTCTGATAAAATATATTACCTCTTCCCTCCCATTTTAGTGCCCGAAAGTAATACCGTTGGTAAAGCCAGAGATCCCTCAAATTGTATCATGCTGGACAAGTTTACAAATCCTGGGAGAGAATATCGTAAAAGTCAAAATTCTATGCGAGGCCGAGGTAATCCTCTTAGGCCTACAAATGCTCAATTCCTGTCTCCCAGCTGAAATCCACGAAATCTCTAATGCATCTCCGGAAACCTCAAGCTCTCACTTGCCAGCCAGCTTGGAGATTATCTTATGTATGAAAACAGCCGGGATAACACTCTTAACCCCGTTTTATTAATATTTTTCATCAACATTCCTCCGCCTTGATTCCTTGGAGGATTGCATTCTCTTATCCCCTTTTGTATCCCTTCCAGAAGAGAAATCCCCTCTTGTCTCTACATCGTCGTATAAATAAGGACATCAAATGAAAACATCCTCTCGTTCTTCTCTCCCTTGGTTTTATGAGCACTTACTCTTGATTAGCCGCTCGTCTTTAATACTTGCATTATCCCGGGACTTGTTTTAGAAATCCAGGGATGACACCTCAACCTAAGTTTCATGATTCAAAACGTGCCATCTAATACTGGAACTATCAGTATTTAACCGTGGTACTACTTGGTAATTGGCTACTTCGCTCTGGTTAGGCCACACCTCGAATACGCCACGAGCATTTGGGACCCTGGTCAAATAGATTTAACCAAAAAAATTAATAAAATACAAAGGAAAGCAGCGCGCTTCGTTAGAAACTGCTACGATCGTACATATAGTGTCTCACAACTTTTAGAGGGATTAAGGGGGGAGCCCCGAGAGACTCGGAGGCTACACGCTAGGCTTAGTTTGCTTGAGATATTCAGAACTGATATTTTCAGAGCGACACAGAGAATATTATCATGACTCCTCACTTCATCTCTAGGTCTGACAGATGCGATAAAATAAGAGAGATACACTGCCGAACAGATAGGTACAACAACTCGTTCTTTCCGCGTACAATAAGCGATCACAATAAAAATTGAGCTCCACTAAATACACTTCTATAATTCATGTCACCATTTTATCTCCAAAAAACTTACACTTTTACACGCTGGTGACCTAACACCCCCTGCCATACGCCCATGCGGTGGTTTGCGGGGTATTATGTAGATGTAGATGTAATTTCTCTTTTTGATTATAAAATTTACACGAAAGCTTGGTTGAACGCTATGATCCATTCGGATATTCAAAGAACTAGAATGATGCGTCTCTTCCGATACTAGTAAGCTGGGGCGGCACGCTCCTTTCCATGTTGAAATTAGGGGCGCTTCGTACTTCCCCCCATGGGCTTGACTCCTCCTGTATGACCTCGCAATATCGCCGGGTAGAGCTGCAAACATTTATGTTTATTTGGAGAGTAAAGCCGTCTGGGAGTAGTTTTTCAATTAAGGTCAGCGTAAAAAGACGAAAAGCAACTTAGCCATTACAAAATGGTACTTACTCGAGCGCAACGGAGTCTTCCTTCCTCTAGTGCGCCTTTCTCCGCGAGTGCTCCGGTAATGCGATATGACTTGATGCTCTGCTGATCTCTTGGGGCAAACGCCAAAGGTAAATTAATTACGCTGAGTGCGCCCCCGGTGCAGTGGCGAAGGAAGTGCTGCACAGTTCGATTATTCCACTCGATCGGGTCGCTTGAATGAGAGTCCGCTCACTGCAAGTCGGGAGTGGGAGTTCGTTTGATGAGGGAGTGTTACCTTCATTCACCACAGTCTCATTCTCTGCCAATGAATGAGGAGCGGACTACAAGGGAAAGGAAATATTTCAACTGCATAGGGGCAGTAAAGGAAAGTAATTCCTATCATGGCGAGCTGTATACATATTTTAGTACTTCTCTGCTCAAGTTCTTGATAATAGTGCTGAATTTTGGTGAGATGAATGTCATTGCTACGCGTAGTTGTACATTTTGAACTTTGGGCTTACTTTGTTTGGATGACCAGTATAATGGTCGACTGCTTGATGAAGGTTAGCGTCCCATTACTATTATGCCATCTGGTGGATTATATGAAATGATGAATACAAACTGAGTGAAGATTTTAATGAGTAAATATCAGCCATAAGAAATCCACCTAAATATTTTTCCGTGGATTTACGACTGATATTTATTCTCTTTTCTGAAATCCTGAATATTTTGCATTTTTAATCTTGATATATATTTTCTCATGAATGTTTCTAAGTACAGCCACAATGGAATGAGAGTCAGTAAGATTCGCTCTGGTGTATGACTCATGCGGATCGACTAAAAAGTACAAAGCTAGTGATAAAAGCCTCGATTGATGACACCTGGGCGAGGGGTTCGTTACGTAAAAAAACTGGTGAACTGACAGTTAATTTTATTTCTTTCATTGTTGTCACCAATCGATGGCCATATTACCGAAATTATGTTAACTGGTTGGCGAAGAGGAAACTCGTCAGGTGATTCGCTGCTTTTTCTCTGAAGGCTGCAGTCGAGCGTTCAACAGCTCGGCTGCCGCTTTTCCGTGCCTTGGTATGCACATTCTTATATTATCGTTTTTATGTGCTGTTTTTGGCGACTCCATTTATATTCCTTGGCTTTAGTATTTCTTGTTGTTTGGTTGACAATTTGCATTTTATCATTTTTCCAAAAGTTAAGGATGACGGAAATAAGTTCAATATCTACCAGATTAGAGAAAATAGGAGATGATTGCAACGGTGGAAAGTGAAACTGAAGCCATGAGTTTAGGGGCATATGGGACCATTGGCGTCAGTATTCATCCGCGTATCTATTATGCATTTACCTGTTATGAACTATTTTGGTCACGTATTTACGGCGTAAACTGTTCTTGCTCAGAGTAATAGTAATAGTCTGCATGTAAAACATTTTTCTTTGGCCCGATTTATAAGGAAGCCAAGATAGTTCAGCGACATTCACTGCTGTGCAACACCAAAACCTACCCAATGGCAAAGTTATTCTTCTGTTAAAAATGCTTTTCAATGTTTTCACGTATGTATGCTTGCCACATAAAGGCACGTCTCTCTCCAGGAACTTTGCGTTCGTCTACGATTCATCGCTGCAACTGCTCAGCTTTTCTCTGGAAATGAAACTCAGTTTTCCGTTATAGAATCATTGGAAAAAAAATCAGCGTCTTTTTCATAAATATGCCTTTAATTTAATATAGAATAAAATCTCCATTCAAGAGGTTCGTTGGGATGACGTTATCCTACGCCTTTAAGGTAGTCCGAGCGGGATAGTTCCCTAGTCATAATAGAGACCATATTCCAATTATACGTTTTGTTTTCACCGGCTGTAGGACACATCAATTAAATATTGCATTATTAATGGTGCAATAATATAGTTTTATGTGATAGAAATTGTAAGTAATTTTATAAAAATATCTAAATAAGTCCTTAACTTGACTAATTTTTTTCGCGCGATGAGTTTGAAACTCCCTCAAAACGGAAGGTTTTTTACGATACCCAAGAACCTACTGCGGTGACAATATGATTAATTTTCAAAAATGGTAGAGAAAACGTACAATCTACACGTTGTTAGTTTTTTGATGAGATCTAAGTGTAGGAAATACCTCATTTTGTAAATTATGTCTCTCTGGAGTGCATAAACGTACCGTTCCCCATGTAAAAGGGCTGGTATTTTTGGGCAAATATCTCCAAAAGTAATTCGGTAAGGGGTTGAATTTTTGGTGTCATTAGAAGGGTGAGATATTTTTCTTTAAATTGAGACAAAATTAATTGATTTCTAAATAAAATGATATTTCGCTCGGACTACCTTAATTCCAAACGATAGGTACAAAGTTTCCAAACGCTTACTGAGTTTCAGCATGGGCCTTCTTGGTTTAGCAGCGATGTTCAAAGTAAACCACCCGTTCATTCTCGCAAGGGCTTCGGTATTAAATACCTAACGTCCTTCTTTTAGGAATTTCGACGGAATGCGGCCCCTCGCCGACCACACCGCTCCCCCCCCCACCCCTTCGCCCCCCCAATTCCCTTTGTATTGTGGATTTGACCTCTCCTCCTCCCCACCACCCTCTCCCTCCCTCCCCCTCCCGCCTGCTTGCCATTGAACTAATCTCCTCACTCTTGTCCTTTTTTTATTTAGTTTCGTTCCTCTCCTCATTCCCCGCTCGACGCCAACATTACACGTTTCCGAGGTGAAAGAGAGGAACAAGGAATGACGGAATGAAGGCGCGGCGTTCTGTCCGTCAAGTCCTTCCACTCTCGGCGGGGGAGCGGAGGAGCAGAGGGGAGGGATTCCGGAAAAGGAAGGAATCCTTCGAGAGGGGAGGCGGGGGGTTAAAGTACGTTTTCATGAACGCGTTTCAGACGAAGAGACGCGAAAGCGAGATCCTCGGCCAATCAGAAGCTCGGATTTCTTCGCGTGAGTTCGCGTATGATCGCGTGGAACTTCCGGCACGTGGAATGCATAAAATGATAAACATGGCTGACCGGCAAAGTGTAGGTGCTATGGATGAAATGATCGTCTCCGAAATTCGAGAGAAGTATACGTTCCTGTACAATTATAAGGACTATCGATACAGGAATAGAAACCCAAGGGAGACGGTGTGGAGGGAAAAGGGATTCAATGGTGCCACTGCATCAATTTCTTTTTTTTTTAAACTGCACGTTAATTAACTCTCAGCAAGTTGGCGTGCGGATGAGAGGAATGAAGTTGCAGAGGAAATCGAAGAACAATAGCAATTGCACTTGGATGGACCTAGATAATTATCAACTCACAATTATCAACAATAGATTGTAGAGCGATAAGCACACACGGTCGTCACGCTTCTTTTTTTTACCATTTCTTCTCTGCTGTAGAGGGCGCGTGGGTACCTCCTACGCGTAGGTTCGCCTACGCGTAGATTCGCTTACGCGTAGTTTCGCTTGCATGCGAACGGTTCACGCGAAGAAATGACGCGTCTCGTTGCGCGCGTACGCGTCTGAAATGCGTTCATGAAAACGTAGATTTAAGATCTCCTCCGTGCGGTGCAACCCCGCGCCTCTTAGAGCAGCGGTTCCCAATTTTTTTTGCCTACGGAACACTTATTGATCCACGTATTTTTGGCGGAACCCTATCTCGAGAGTTGCAAATTAACTCGACTATAATGTTATTTTAAGGTGCGGTAGGTACATGGTGTATGTACGAAATGAGTTTTGGATTGAAATCTTTTAAATTAAGAAAATTAAAAATGCGTGTAAATGCCTGTTTTCTAAGACAGTAGGGCCTTATTCGCGGAACCCCTGTGACCCTTTCACGGAACCCCAGGGTTCCGCGGAACACCATTCGGGAACCTCTGCTCTAGAGCGACGGACCTCGCCCTTCCACGAATGCGCTCTCGATGTCGGGCCCGATTGTCGAATTCCCGCTCCCCCTCTCCTCCTCCCGCCCCTTTCCTTCCCTTCCCCCCACCCCACGCTCTCCGCTCGAACATTCTCTTTGATCTCCGCTGCTCTCACTCGCATCTTCTCGCATTCACCCCTCACGTTCTCCCATCCCTCGCCTCTAATCGCGTTTTATTGCCTACAACTGCCTTTTGCGAAAGCGCCTTTCTCCTCCCGTCTTCCCTTCATCGTCTCTCAAAAAATCCTCTTCTTCTCTTCTCCTCTCTTTCCCTCCCTCTCTCAAATTCACTTACCCCCCCCCACCCCCTCGCTACTCCTACTACTTCCACCCACCCACCCACCCTTCCTCATTCCTCGTATCCACTTGCCGTCGTGTGCGAGGCGGTGCACAGTGGGGCCAAAACCTCCTCTAGGCGGACGAAATTCCGAAAATAAAAATTCGAATTGCAGTCCTTGAAAGCGTAGGTTGGGAAGCCTGAGCCTTGAGCTGCAAAATCATTCATTAAACAGGTAGGTAAGTATGCACTTGCGCGCAAAATTCAGTGTAGATGTTACAGGTGAGCGGAGCACTCGTGCTGCGGACGCGGAGCCCGAATTTCACCGTGTACATCAAACGGCTACCACATCACCCCAATTAAAACGATTTCAATTTTGAAATATGTAACCAAACCCTGAAAGTAATTATTATTTTAATATATTTTTGACAATTTTTATTTAATCATATAGAGCATAATAATAATAAATTATAGATCATAAGAATTTGGTAAATGTTTTTAAAGTTAATGTGTAGATATGCACTGAAAAGTTATATTTCCAAACAAGTTCGTGTCACGATATTCAAAGAATATTATAAAGCAAAACATTAGCTAGCTGCAGTAGATTTAAAAAAAATCTACTGCAGAAGAGCTGCAAAAAGTGTTTAAAAATCGAATTGGTGTAGCTAAGTCTGCAGGAAATGCACTCGACATTTATATCCATATCTGTGTAATTGCTATTGCAATGTCTGTGTAAATTTATTATTTTTTTAAATAGGCCAATATTTGAGCTTCCTGAAAATACTTTTGCCTGGGAAAATGAAACGCAAATCATCGCATAATTCGGTGCTGAAAAGACGGGTCGAGAGGAAGTTTTTGGCGCAGACGAAAACCTGGTAAACATTCCGGGAATATGGAAACGAATGCAATCGACTCTCCAATCATCGACTTCGCTCTATCGCACTCAAATATTATGTTTTCCAAATATTTGACAGCTAATTCGCATTCTGCAACCTTTAAAACCTATGTGTACCAATTTTTAGGCTGGAACCATAATATTTCCGAATGTTGGCCATGTTTTTGCGATTCCGCCCCACTGTGCGGTGGCGGCAGAGGGAAGTCGTCGCAATGAGAAACCGTTTTTGCGATTCCTTGCGATCCCTTCTCTCCGCCCGAGCCGACCCTCGATTCCTTTCGTCCGCACTCTGCGCACGCCCCTGAACACCTCCCTCCCTGCCTCATCCCCTTCCCCCTCCCCCACACCACACAACACCCTCCTCCTTCTCGGAACAAGAAGATACGATGGCTGCTCCCCCTCTCTTCGAGTACTCAAATTAAAGTGTAAACCGTCTAAATCAGATTTTGAAACCTCAAATAGATCTGAACCCGGAACCATTTCTTTCATTTAAACTTTTTTTTATATTTTTAAAAATATTTTCAAACTTATTTTTTTGCGAATGACGCCCATTGATGTGATGAAAGGCTAAAAATGGAGGCTATAGTGAACGAGGATCCTGTAGTCTAGTACACTGCGCGAGATTCGAGCGACAAAATTGATTTTCAGAACCCACGGGGTATAGCCTCAATTTTACTTCTTGTAATCATTAACATTTTCTGTTTAATTTTTTCGAAAATTAGCTGTCTTTGAAGTCGTGATGTATGAAGAACAAAGTTAGATTGGAAATTTTGGTACCTATCTCTTCTGCTATGTCTGTTCTAATTAGTATCTTATATCAGACCAAGAGATGTAATGTGTAGTCAAATAAATATTATGTATGTCGCTATGAAACATCCCAGTTCTGATTTTGTCAAGCAAACTAAGCCTAGCGTGTAGCGTATGAAAGATTTTACAAAACATAAACTGTCTAATTTTATATTTAAAATTTAAATTTTAAGTTAAAAGGCTTAACTGTTTTTGGAGGACGAGAAGACCCTATAGAGCTTCACATTGGGTATTTTAATATTAATTTGTTTAATGATTTAATATTAATTTAACTTGTGTTTTGTTGTCGTGACAAGAAATATATAATTAACTTTGTCGTGATGTATGTAGAATAAACTTAGATTGTTATTGTATCAAACTTGAGTCAAAGAATTCTTTGTTATTATTATTATTATATTATATTGTGGGGAATCACTTGCCTGCGAATATCGTAAATTTTTTTGCAACGTATGACAGAAAATTTTCCTTAAGATTTTTGCTTATTTAATTGCGCAAATTGCTCAAAATACAATATAGTGATAATAGAGGCTTAGTAGTCCTCTCTCCTCACTTGGAATGGAATAATGAGAGTGCATCAAGTGTGCGTGTGTCAGCTTTCATTATCAGTTAAAACTTTCGAAAACATTACTTCTCAAATTGAGATGAAATATGAACACTTTGTATAATCCATACAAAAATTTAATGGTATGAGTCCGACCGGTTTCAACACTTTCGTGTCATTCTCAAGGGACAATACAATTCGTTTTTATATAAAATATAAATACGTGCTCGCCAAAAAACGAATTGTATTGTCCCTTGAGAATGACACGAAAGTGTTGAAACCGGTCGGACTCATACCATTAGTTTTGTGTGGATTATACAAAGTGTTCTTATTTCATGTCAATATGAACTCGAAATTCCACAAAGTTAGCTTACAAACCATTGAAGATATACATTACTTCTCGTCAGTTTGTTTGTTCGTCCGCCGTAGAGACGGATGTGAGAATTCCGAAAATTGACCATCCAGTTATCATCCATTGGAATTGGCAACCTTGGAATTCGAAGGCACCAAGTCACGCAGAATGGCACGCCCTCCCATCGCCTCCTTGAAATCCTCGCTGTTGGTCTTTGCCGAATGTTTGCCATTCACTCATTCGCCCCCTCTTCTTCCTTTTCTGACCCATTTCCTACTTTCTCGTGATTCCATCCCCCATTCGGCCCCGTTTCTTTGCCCGAAAGTTTGATTGGGACGATTCGGAGAACGGCACCATGGAACAGGAAATTTATAATTAATGGAGCGTTGGGTCGGCGTTTCTTTTTTTGTTTAACCAGAAATCAGGACCTCCAATGTTATTTTTTCTTAAAATTACCTGAAATCCTTCTCGGGTGACATTTTTTTTACGAGAACTAGTATTTTCATTTTGCACCCCGGCGTCCGTCGTGGGGACCACTGCTACTTGCTCATGCTCATTACTGTGTCCATTAAATTCCTTGAATTCATTATACGGCACTTTTCGCGTTTGAGACCTTCAATTGGAATGAATTATTGACGCGGCATTTGAAGATTTGTAGAATAAGATGATTTGTTTCATTACCTGCAATAATTATCACGATCATTACGATTTTTTACCCTTATTTGACGACTTCACCGTCTCCTTACCCTGTTTGGCGACTCAATATTTGACGGACCGTAGTCTTTCTCGTGGAAGCGTACGATTTTCATAGTACCTTTCTGGCCTTAACCATTTGTACATTGAACTTAGATAGTCTATTTATTTTGAAGCACTAATTTGCGCGAAATTTGCATTCTTGTTCTCGTTTTCATTATTGATCTCATCCCATAGATGAAAGTGAACATGGTTACATCATTACAACAATAATAATTCAACACATAGAAGACACACCCGGTGTTCCTCAGGGAAGTGTGATCGACCCTCTTTTATTCATGCATACATACACATCACGCCGTTCCCTTCCGGGGTAGGCACAGTGAAAATGTTTCACTCATTAATTCATAATTGTACACCTTACTCTGCTTCAATAATTTCCTCCATACTGACCGATCCTTGCAAACCTCTTTTGCCTCATTTAACCCCATGCACTGCTTCATAAACGCCCTCCTGTTTTTAAGGCTCCTAATATTCCTCCTCCTCAGAATTTCCTCAGCCACATTCAACCACAACTTTCTCGGCCTACCTCCACCTCTCACATCATTCATTCTACTCTCATATATTTGTTTCGTTATTCTACTCTCATCCATTCTCTCCACATGGCCAAACCAACGAAGCACACTCCTTTCATACACGTCCATTACTGGAGCATTTAACCCACATTCATTCATGACCCACTCATTCCTGACCCTATCCATCCTACGTTTTCCGCAAATACTCCTCAGATAGCTCATACCCGCGGCGTTTAGTCTACTCTTATGTCTATCCTGGCATACCCATGTTTCACTACCATATAGCAAAGTGGGAAGAAGTACACTTTTGTATACGGCAATTTTCGCTTCCTTAGACAAGCACTCATTCCTTGATATGCTCCACATGCTACCTACCACTTTCCTTCCAGCATTCGCACGTCTCTTTATCTCCTCATCTATTCTTCCATCTTTCGAATAAATCTTACCTAAGTACACAAAATCATTCACTTGTTCAATTACTTCACCATTCGCCCTCATCACACAGTTATTCTCCCCATTCTCCTTATCAAAAACTACTACTTTTTTCTTGCACGCATTTACCTTCAATTCCATTCTCTCCGTTGATTCACAAAACTTATCTAGGTGCTTCTGTAATCCCTGTTGACTGTCTGAGATCAAAACAGCATCATCCTCGTATAGAAGAACACCCAAGTTTACATTTCCAATCAAAACACCGTCGCGTCGTTTTCACTATGCGTCTCTAACACATTTATCCATAAATACATTAAACAGCCATGGAGACATTACGCATCCTTGCTTTACACCCATATTTAGTACAAACCAATCACTCAGAGCCCCGTTAACTCTTACACTTGCATTACTATTGTCATACATCGCCATCATAACATTCAATAACTGCCCATTCACTCCATAGTCTCTCAAAACCTTCCACAACTTCTTTCTATTTACTCTGTCATATGCCTTCTCTAAATCGACAAACGCACAGTACACTTTCTTTCGGACACTCATACATTTTTCTATTACTAGCTGAATTGCAAAAAGCTGGTCACTACATCCCCTACAGGCATAAACCCACACTGCACACACCATATTCTGTCGCAAGTAATATTCATCACTCTTTCGATTAATATTTTACTGAACACTTTTCCCGGGATACTCAATAAACTAACGGCCCGATAATTATTACACTCGGTCATTCCTCCCTTCCCTTTATACAACGGAACGATGATAGCATTTTTCCAATCCGCTGGAACAACAGAAACCTGTAAGCATAAATTGTATTGTTCACGCAGCCTACAAATTAGTAATTTACACCCACACTTCAACATTTCACTGAATATCCCATCTATGCATGCAGCCTTCCCATTTTTCAATATTCTCACAGCCATTGTGACCTCCTTCTCACTGATATCCTTTTCCATCATCACATTCTCACATACCACTTCACAACATTATTTATATTAATGACCTAAGCTCCCGAGTTAGCAGTAAATTAAGATTATTTGCAGATGATAAGAGTTATCTACCGTGAAATGAACGAAGAAGCGGACTTTGAAGCTCTGTCATCGGACCTTACCAACGTTCATTCGTGGTGCCAGGAGTGGGGGTTAGAATTTAATATCAGCAAATGCACCAAAGTTCACTTCCTGCGAAAGTAATCACAAAAATGCCATACCTATACTGTGGGTGGAGAAAACATAAAATCTTCAAATACAGTAAAATATCTTGGAATTACCTTAATTTCAGATATATCGTGGCAAACACACATACAAAACATACGTGGTGCAGCATTAAAGAAAGTAGGTTTTGTTAAACGTATAATAGGAAGGTCCTCGGATGAAGAAGTCAAAGAGAGATACTACTTCGCTCTGGTAAGGCCACACCTCGAATAAGCCACGAGCATTTGGGACCCTGGCCAAATAGATTTAACCAAAAAAAATTAATAAAATACAAAGGAAAGCAGCGCGCTTTGTTAAAAGCTGCTACGAGCGTATATATAGAGTCTCACAACTTTTAGAGGGATTAAGGTGGGAGCTCCTAATATAAGCGATCACAGTAAAAATTAAGCTCACTAAATACACTCCTATTATTCATGTCACCATTTTATCTCAAAAAAACTTACACCTTTACACGGCTGGTGACCTAACACCCCCTGCCACACGCACATGTGGAGGCTCGCGGAGTATTATGTAGATGTAGATTACAAGTTTTATTTTGACTATTTAATGGTATTTTAGTATTTATGGTATTTATGTAACCTTTGGTTATATTTCGTTATAGTTAGATTACATTATGTTCATATTTTCTTCTAAACGCGAAATTGCAAATTTTTCCTTATTGTAACTATTGATAACTAATACCATGGTGGCCCACGGAGTCTAATATTCGAAAAAAACGTACTCCCACTTGATTTCCACTGTAGTTTGAATACCGTAAATTGAAGACATGACTTGCTTTAGTTTACGAAAAAACTGTAATTATTGACCATTTTCTTTACCGCTTGTGCAGTGAGTTTCAATGCAAAAGAAGGAGTTGTGTGATCTATAGTCCAAGAATATGTTTTCGACTTAGTCAAAAATATTAAAATGTGCCCTCAATGACCTAAGATTACCTCCCCAGCCCCCTTAAATTACCTTAAAATATTGAAGATTAGTACAAGATATTTTACTTTAGTATTCGTGGGAACATACATCACGAAGTGGAGCTTACCACAGTCAGGTTCACCATAAGTCATTGCATTTTCACGCGATGGTTTCACTGTGCACCAGCGTTAGCCTGGTGCTCGTACCGTTCGCCTCGTTTCATACTCCTTTTGTAGAACTTGGAAAGCACCTCGTCGCTAAGGAAATGCGGGGGCGAAATTGAGACTGCACTCACATGGGTGGAACGGCGTGATCGCGGCGAACAAATGACCGTTTGGGCCCAGTGTGTGTCGGTGGAGGGTCCCAGGGGATTTTGCGACAGTCTCTTTAACCAAACAGAACCCGCTCTCGACAAACCTTATTACAAAACTTTGGCCGAAGATTGAAACCGAAGTGCTCCTGCTATACATAAACCAATAACTCGGCACAAAAGTTCTCTCACCCCCTTCCTCTCCCGTTATTTTACTTTAAAAAGAACTTTTTTCTTCTCCTCTTCCGGAGCGACTCTCTCGTCGGGCTCATGCGGGAGACAGTCTTGGCACTTAGGGGAAAAAGTTTTCCGCCTCCCAATCACTTTTCCACGCCCTCCACCGCCCCGCCACGTCCCTCCACCGTGGAGGGACACGCTGGGGATGATGGAGGCTGCGGGGGGCGGGAGGGTGGAGTGCCGCGGGAAAGGAGGAGGAATGGGTGCGAGGGGAGGGTTTCCCCAAACACTCCTTTCCGCTCACCCCCTCGATTTACCCTTCACTCCCCCCATCTTCATCTCCTTCATCGTCCGTCCTTTACTCCCGTCCTCCTCTATTCCCCTCATCAAATGTTGTCATCCTTAAGGTAGTCCGAGCGAGATAGTTCCCCAATCATAATGGAGACCATATTCGAATTACCCTATTTCACCGCATAATCGTCGTCCATCGCATAATCGTCGCACCCAGCTTTTTCAGTGCTTTCAGTCAAACTTGGTTCACAACTTTTCATCGCAATATCGTCGCAATTTAATTCTGTTCGTCACGACACCTGCTGTAAAAGGAAAAATTTTGCACTCTACCTGACATAAATTTCTACCTGCCATTCACAAATACAGAGGAGGGGAGACCGGGGCATAATGAGTTAACCTTTCATTTCAGGCCGGAAAAAGTACGGTGTACGCTAAACAGGAAGAAAATAGGGTCGATATGTATAAATAATACCGGCGCAATTTCATTTTTTTATTTTCCCCCACAATGGTCGTAGACTACTTTTTAGCCAAATAAATTAGCAGAAACTCTACGACGATTGTGTGGTGAAATACGATGTACGTTTTAATTTCCACAGCTGTAGGACACACGAATTAAATATTGCATTATTAATGGTGAAATAACATAGTTTTATATGACAGAAATTGCAAGTAGTTAAATGAAAATATCTAAGTTAGTCTCTAACTTGACTATTTTTTTCGCGCGGTGCGTTTGAAACTCCTTCAATCACTCCTCACACCTATTACATTATGTATAAACAAAACATATTGTTGTTATATACATATTAACAAAACACATTATTATGATCACATGAATACAAATGTAAAAGTTCAATGGAAAATATATTTAACAGTTACTTTTCTTATGATTATTTAATTATAGAAGAAATTTAATTCCTGTCCACCTTATAGCCACCACTAAACTAGACTAAAAGCGTTTACTGCACAAAGGGCATTATCCCGTGAATGTATATTATTATAATGTTTATACCTATTTTTATACTGGGAAATTGGAGAATTAGAATTGATTAAATATGAATTGTGGACCTTTTCCTACGCGAAAACTCGTAAGCTTGTCAGTGCCCGACATTTCTCCATTACCCAGTCACTCCTTCCTCAGGAGATCATTCGTGCATTCGCTATGAAAATATGAGGATTGGGATGTAAGCGGGCTTCTTTATTTTTTCAGACCCAGTGGTGGGGAAGAATTTATATTTTATTCATGGCCCGGCTGGAAAAACTTTCTCCTGGGAAAAGCGTGAATATTCCATGATGGGAGTGTGGTTTTGTCTTCAAATAAAGATAGAATGTAGGATAAGTTTCTTTATTTCCTTTCCTTGGTCGTTTCTCTTCCACAGCCCAATATCTAAGTAATGCGGCATTACTAGGGAAACTGCTGCCTTGAGTCCGAGTTAATGTCATTACTAACATGGTTGTAGCCGAAGTGGAAACTAGAAAACAGGAATATATCAAAGATTCGTATTCATTTTTAAGATTTCAATTCTTGCCAGTCATTTCTCAGGTCATTATTACGTGATCAATTCCTTGCTAATACAATAATAGTGTAATTGGTCGGACGAAAGGTTGTCCTCTGAATCAAAATATCTCGAGGAGTTGATATTTAAATGTGTTATGCTTAGAAAATGCATCGATAGAAACCTTATGATCTACTGGCTTCAAATATTTAAGTATTTATTTCGTAAATTTATCAAGTTACTCAATTGATCAAGTCAAAATCGAGGGTATTTCAAACCTTGCATCTCGTGTAATATTAAGCTATATTATCGATCTCTTAAACGAGGAATTCAAACCGTGACTATTCGATATCGCACCGAGCCTTAGGCGCGATATTGAGGTTACTGTACGGCCAGTTTCGCTGTTCTTTATTGTTCAAATCATTGTTCAAAACCTCAGCTTTTACTTTTCCTATTATTTTTCTCAGGCGTAATCACTTTGAGAAAATGTTTTCCCGGGAATTCCCCAATGGAATTTCCTAGTTTGGTCCCTTGCCCTCAGATTAGGGAGGCTGAAACACCCGCTTCTACCCATTGGCTGTCTAATCCGCCTTTTTCGGATCCGAAACGTGAGAGAAGCTTAGAGTGAAATGAAAAGCGATATTTTTCCTTTACGCTTTAGTCGTTTAATGAAGTTCACTCATTTTACTTCTTGTCGAGTTGACAGTGGGGAATTGTTTATGTTCAACGTCTTCCGTGATTGTGAAACAGATTGTGGATAGTCTTAACATTCAAGACTGTTGCAAATTACCACCAGGATCTCATATATAAAGGCATTTAACGAGCATGAATTTAGTTTTTACATAAATAATTTCAAGCAGATTATCCTCCTAACCGCTCTTTGCTGTGAACTAACTTCAAAATCACGCAGTTTTTTTTGGGATTCAAAATTGTGTTTTAGACGGTTTGTTTCTTTTCTGTGACCTGACCTAGTTATTATGTTTTTACCCACCTTAAAATGATAGTTAACTTTTTAATGCCTAATTCTCCTGTTTCTAAGTATTTTCATGGCTTACAATGTTTGCTGCAGTTACTTGACATGTTTTACATTGATACGTACTGCTCCTGGGGTTTTCATAGAAAAAGAAGTTTTCCTTATATATACTGCCTATCTAAACTGACACGTCAATTATTTGAGTACCAAAGTGACTTCGACTTTACAATGAAAAGTAATATATTATTCATGCGTAGTGATATATTTAGCCATTTTATTTCCAGGGTGGCGATCGTCAGAGAAAACCGGGAAAACCTGGAATTGTCAGGGAATTTTGAATTTCTGGTAAAGTCTGGGAATTCTCGTAACAGTCAGGGAGAAACTGGAAAAGGAGTCCTCGTTATTTTTCTACCATTACCTTTATCGGCCAGTCTATCCCGCCCTTTATTTTACAAACTTAAGCTTAAGTCCGTCGCTGACGTGCATGGGATAAGCCCCATCAATTCGTGGAATATTCAGCTCTGAATCTAATTAGTTGTGAATCTTAGTTATTTAGTTGTGAATCAGGCATACAATGTATCCCTTTTGTATATCCTTATTACCATATTTTCCTAGTAGTGTTAAAAATCATGATCACAATGTATTACGCTCATCACAAGGAATCCGAGGCAATGTTGTTCGGAGAACTTTTCCTCGCGTTTTTTTTTTTAACTTCCGAAACTCAGGTCGAGGAGTAGCTGGAGCAAACAAGCTTAGAGTAAATAGATGCTTGCAGTTCTAAAAATACGAGAAGATGATTAAAAAATTTAAAGCGGCCGTAGAGAGTTAAATTCAGCAGAAAAAAAATATTCCAATAATAGGTGACATTTTGGCGATCGGTCAGCATCAGGGAAAGGTCAGAGAATTTGAAAATTGGATATCAGTAGCCACCCTGATTTCATTTTTATATTGATATTTGATCACATGTATCGATTGAACGTTTAGTGTTTCATCAATCTCTGGGATTTTTTGAAACAAAATCATGCCAGAAAATACTCCCCTAATAGTCTTTTCGTAATTTTCATTCATCACGATTTCCTTTAATTGAAACGCTCACTTTTTTATACCGTAAAATAATCCTTTTGAAATACGTCAGTGGCCACTAGCCTTTCACCGTAGCCAGGGAGTGTATCATTGCCTTGTGGCCCCTAAACCTTGAACTGGGTCTGAGTAATTCAGCGTCTAATCCGTTCTGTTGATTGTTATGCCTTGCGGAAGACTCCGTCGGAAGTAATATTCGTGGTGTGCCCCGTAATGTCATCAGCGGGATTGTTCCCTCCTCCCCCCCGTACATTCTCTGGCCCTGCTAATCGGCGCCCTGCTATTTGGCTCCTTTCCTAACTAACACCTTACCCTCTCTCGCAATTCCTCGCAAATTCCTCCTGGCCCAACCAGCCGGTTGGAAGCGTGCCCAACTTGATAATGGAAGTCATCGACATTATTGCTCTCACTTAGTCTGTAAACTCCTGATTCTACAGTTAAAGTTTACGTCACGAAAAATGAAGAGCACTAGATGTTGTACTGTCCACTATTTTTAATGCATACAACTTTACAACATGTGTTTCGGCATTTCATTGGCCATCATCAGGTACAGTGTTCAGGCAACTTGTATTTTACTCGTAAAGCGAATTTTACTCGTAAAGACGGTGGTGATATCATTAATATACAAAAGGAATACAAAGGGGCCAATGACTCTTCCTTGGGGTACACCGGATGTGACTTTAACTGTATCTGAACTGACGCCATCTAGAAATACCCTCTGCTCGCGGTTACTTAAGAAATCCTCAATCCAGTACATTACATCGGGATGTATTCCATAGGCTTTTAGCTCAACAATTACTTTTGAATGCGGAACTTTATCGAAACCTTTTCTGAAATCTAAAAATATCGCGTCTCGCGGGTGAGTCATTCTCCTGAGGGAAGAACGTCGTGCAGAAAAAGGGCTAGCTGGGTTTCACAGGACCTGCCATTTCGGAATCCATGTTTGTTTTGAATCAGCAAGTTCTGACTATCTACCTCATAATTCTGCTGACGATTATACGTTCTAATACTTTGCATGAAATGGACATGAGGGATATAGGTCTATAGTTACTGGGATCTTCCTCATCGCCGCTCTTAAAGATAGGAGTAACGTTCGCGATTTTCCAATCGTTAGGGACACGATGTTCTGCTAGAGATTTTTCATATATTATTTTCAAGTACAGTGCTATTTCTGACGCTATTTGGGAAAGACTAAGGTCTAGCTATTTTGCATCCATCGTAGAAGCGTGTGTCCATGTTCTCAGTTGTGACATTTGGTCGACTAATTCCTCGAGAAAGGCTGGCGAGCGTGGTGGCGCTCCGACGCGCTTGGAAGTCAACTCCTCGGGACTCGCGCCTCCTTCCCCCGGCGGTGAAATCCTCAGCCTCCTTTCGACCTCTATTCGGTTCGGAGTTCAACGGGGGGTGGAGGAAGTGGGGGGTGGGGAGGAAACAGTCCGTCGGCGTGTCCCCGCGGGGGATGATTCGGACCGGAAGCTTCGGTCGTACGTATGGGGGAGTGGGGTGGCAAGGGTGAGGGGCGAGGGATGCCAAAAAGAGCATCTCATCCCTTTATCCCTGTGGCCTCCCGCCGCTTTCCATTGGCGTTCGAGCGCGCTGTAACTTCCACCGTGCATTTTTTTACGATCGTTTTTTCTATCACGAAGATAACGCTGCGAAACCTGGGGGCTGTATTGTGCCGACCTCTGGTGGACGATTGTATGGGATGCACTCACAATGGGTGGGCAGTGGTTGGTGACGAATTTTGGGCACTCTTAAAAAAAGGGGCGTGAATGAGTCGCTGACCTTGGCTTATAACGAACGGCATCTGCTGGCCCTCCCTGTCCCCCATTATAATCCCTTTGGCTTCAAAGACCGGGATTCTCGTTTAAGAATTATATATGTATGCGGGCGACAGATGACCTCGACTCGAATTTTCCCTATCCAAACGGTCCTGAGGGGTGTGAGATGTCTGGCCGCACATTAAGATATATGTCTCGTTAAGCTTGTTCCGCATTGAGTGGCAGTAGATGTCAATAAAATTTTTGACGTCAGTTAAATCAAATTTACTTGCTCATAGGGGCACATAAGACCATTTTTTTTAGCCTTATGTTACCTATTTAACTCGTGATAGATGAGCCCTACCAGGTGATTTTGTGGTTATAATACGATCAATTCTGAGCTGGAAAATATTCATGTTGCTTACCTAATACTTGGCTAATATAACTGTAGCAGTATTATCATTGTTCCTTGGATATTGTTCGCATACAAATCATGTTTTATGCACTATTAAAATAGTGCATCATTATTCTGAAAGTTCACCTTATTCACATTGAGCATATTCCTGTATTCTCGAATTCATTCCTTCTTCATAGGTGAATTTTCCAATGCGCAGTGTATTGGAGTCTAAATGAAGACTCACGGCGTTATCCGTGAATGAAGACTGTTAGCGTGATCTCTGGCAAGTAATTTTTCTATCCTGTATAATTTTTTATACATTATCATGTATGATTTTATCATTTACGTATATTTTATTGTACCATTCATTTTTTTTTACACCGTCGTTGATGAGATCCTGTACCTTAAGAAAATTCGATACCTTTAGTTACAGCTAAATTTGGGAGGCATGGAAACTATTAGTGAGTGAAGAGAACTCACAAAAATTGATTCGAAAATGCTCCTTCCCAATTGAGTGGTTTTGCATGGCCCACGCATCCATACCATATTTGGCTTATTATGTATAATAATATCCTCTAAACTTCTAAAATGTGCGTTTTAGCGGTCAAAAGAGCTTGTGGAAGCCTTTTTGTTTCTCCGGCCACTTACTGTTTCATTGTTTAAGAAGCTGGATATTCGTAAAAAAAAAAGGTCTGAGAAGTAAAATCATGGTCTACTTAATGCTTGGAATGCATCAGAATCTTCATCATAACTGGACTTGCGTTCAACTGTGATGAACGTTCTGAACTCTAATACGCTTTAAATTTCTTATTGGGTGTCAACTTTTCTCATGTCATATCGTCAAATCTGCCTTTATATTTGTTTCACTGGATCAGTTGTTGAACGAAATAAGTATTAGGGCGAGCTCGGTATTCTCCTTTATTACTAATATCTGCGTATCAAGTAAATGTCATTTGTTAACTGAGCCAATCAAATCACAATGTTTGGTTATCTTAATTTCGATCGATGATTAGTTGTCCTGTTTTTGAGAGGTATACTCTGAAGATGAGGGTCTTCGGCATTCAGATGGCCCTAAATAGTAGTCAAATAAACTTAGTTTATTTATAAAGAGCATGATAAGTTATTAAGCAACGTGTTATTTCTAGGTTTTTTATAATGCATTCGATGCATTGTTTACGTAGCCTCTCTGTCGGAATGAAGTTTTGCGTTGATTGCAATTCAATGCTGAATTTGAAGAAGGAAACTACTCGAGAGATGGTTTGGTTTTTGCTGACTCTCTTTCGTAAATAATGGCTCTCATCTCTAAATTGACCGTGTAACGCCTTAGTGTTTTAGTAGTGGCGCTTTATTTACCGTTCTTTAATACACCTCTACCTTTTCTCTCGCCACTCCAACAATCCCCCCCTCCAAACTTAAACAACTCCCTCACAACCAACAACGATCATACAAAATAAACAAATTAAAAATCAAAACACAAAAACAAGAAATAAGAGAAAACAAAA
Source organism: Ceriagrion tenellum (assembly GCA_963169105.1). NCBI lineage: Eukaryota > Metazoa > Arthropoda > Insecta > Odonata > Coenagrionidae > Ceriagrion > Ceriagrion tenellum. The sequence goes on from OY720636.1 coordinate 155,124,219, forward strand.
CACACAAAATAAACAATAAACTTATAAAATATTTAAAACACAAAACAAACAATAACTTAAGGAGCGCGGCGTTACAACCGGTCATTTTTTGGAGCGAGATTTTGTCGCGGGGCAAGACGCCTCATTCCAGAGGAAGTTTTCTTTGAGTCGTGAGATACGTCCCCTCCCTGTGCTGGATGCAGGAATCGGTGGTGGGAGCGGGACTCTTTCCCGCGCCCGGGGAAGGACGAGGGTATCCATTCAGATGGGGAGGCGCCGTGTGAGGGTAATTTTTCCATCCATATATATATATATATATATATATATATATATATTCAGATGGGGAGGCAGGGTATCCGACCCGGCTTCCTCGCCTTTTTATCGCGTTTCCATTCGGTGTCTTGGGGACACATGCGGGGGGGAACGGATAAGTCTCTTCATCTTCGAGGGTGTCGGTGGGAATCTGCGGTGGGCAGAAGAAACGTGCGAGGGGGAGACCCTCTCTTCATCTCTTTCTGGTGGCGCGCACGGGAGGCTTTTTCATGATTTTTTCTTTCTCTCTTACTTTTTCGATTCGGAGGGAGAGCGGCGAATGGATATGGAAGTGGTTACTGGGTACATAAGTGATGGTGGGTGGGTGGATGTCCGGCCAATGCCTGGGCACTTCGATGGGGTGGGGGTGAGGAGGGAGGTCCGGTCGCCGAAGGACTATGGGTGTGGAGATCCCCTTCTCAGTGCGGAGAGAACTCTGGACTGGTCTTGGCAGAGAGTTATGAATCTTTGCGATGGAAATGTCAAAACATCAGACTGGCACATATCGCGGTGGAGAGGGTGGAGGGGTTGGGGATTGCTGGATTGTGGTGGAAGGAGGTCTTGGGGAGGGAAGGGAAGGGGTGAGACGGCCGGGGAAGTGGGAGTAGACTCCGTTTCGAAGAGATCTCCTGTCGTTCATTATGCAGCCCGAGTCCTGACCGTCTCGTCAATACCCATCAAGCCGGAAGCATACTGTCAGGGCGTTCCGCTGCTGTGGCCGGAGATTACATTCGCGGTGTGTCCAAAGGAATATTTTATGGTTCAAAGGGCGCTGTCCCATTTCTCATAATATTAAAGATCTTCCGCATTTCTAGGGGAAAAAGGGTCCTCTTGCAGCCACCAACGCTCTATGATTGATGATCAAAAATCTAGTTTATTCTTCAATCGAAATGTAGCCTGGAATTTGTGAGCTTAATGTACGATCTCAATTTTGCAGTCCATTTGCCATTCACTGTGGCTGCTGTTCATAGAACCCATCCTTATACGTTTGATCTGTGCTCCTCCTTTATCCCATCGACCATTTTGGTCGAGGTTGGAATTTTTGGTCTCGAATTGTCCTCATGGTCGAGTATTTTTTATTACATCTTCAATCTCACCTTGTTTTTATCGGATGTACGACTAAATAGGCTTTTCTCGTGGGTTGGCACAATATTACTATGTTCTAAACCTTGGTTGTTGACTGTATATGTTATGGCCCTGGAAGAGAGATTTCTGTGTGATTATAAAAATTAATAATTTTTGGTGTATGAAATAACATTTGTGATGTAACGTGATTTGAAGTTCACGTCCAACACAATCGCAAACGTTCCTAAAATCACAATTAGCTCAATAGCATTTGATTTGCATCAAGTTTCAAAATGTTGTACCATCATTGTCTACTTCTTCAGAGTTAGTACTAATTCGAAATGTTTTTTTCCGATACGCATAAATATGTAGACTTAGATTCCCGTTTTAATTTTTCTACAATCTGGCGCATTCGCAAACGCTTATCGTAAAACCTAAGGCATACCGTAAAAAAGAGGCACTTCAAAGAAAACATAAAATACTACATCCTATCTGGTATTGCTACATTTTTATCAATTTCTAATATTCAGTTAAGTACTGCGATAAACATGCAATAACATTATCGTTACCTAAAAATAAAGAAAATTGCTATAAATACACTGAGTTCACGAATCAGTGGAACATTAAAGTAAAGATTGGTTCTATAAACGGTTTGAAGTATGCTGATCCGATCCTTGGTGATTGATTCATAAAACAAAGCGGAATTTAACGACTTAACTAGGGAAAAACAAAATTGAGCCCTCATTTAGACCTCCTTAAAAGTTTGCTCTTGTGATGGAAACTGCTGTGTAGGTGTAAAGTGCGCCTCTGTTAATTGCGCTGGCGAGCTACAGGAATGTGATTAATCGGCACCTTGATTCAGCGAAGCAGAGAAAAAGTGGACATTTTGTGCGTGTTCTGGGACACAAAATCGTAGTTTCCTACAGTTGTATCGTAGCTGTTGTTTTACTTAGCTATTTTGGAGGATGAGGCCGACGACTGATGTCTTTTGCGTCATTTAGGACAAGTGGGTAAGTTTGCAAGGGTTGGGTCGTTTGAGGAATGGAGGAAGATTGGAGAGAAACTCGGCGCCGGCCTTAGCCTACTCAAAGAGAAAGATATTATTAATGAAAAGTACAACTTAGTTATTCCACATAGATTTATTAACCTACTCGTCCCGACCTAGGTTTCGATGAAGCTCGTTATCATCAGGTGACGAGCTTCGTCGAATCCTAGGTCGTCCTGTTAATAAATCTATGTGGAATAACTAAGTTATACTTTTCAGTTACAATGTTAAGCAAATTCCACGAAGTCACGCCCGAGACAACGGAATATAGAAAGATATAACATGGTAAACAGCTAATCATCCCATCCAAGAGACGGAATGCTGCTCTTGAGTTGCCTCTCAGAGAGCACTTGGAGAGGGATCTGGGTCACTTGAATGAAAGAAACATCAGCCAGTGCCGGGAATCTAGCCCGGGTCCTCGAAATCGGTATTCGGTACTCTGGTTCGAATTTTCCCGTTTCCCGGAACCCTCGCGCCGAGGGGCAAGAGAGGCGAAGGGCGGGGAGAGGGTGTTTGAAAAGGTGTCCGGCAAGGAGTTTGAGGTGAATTTCGTGGCACCGCCGCACAATCGTCACAAATCGAAAAAAGCTGGGCCAAAGCCATTATTTCGACTTTCGGCGAGGAAGTGGTGAATGGTGTATTCGGATTCTACAAGATTTGGTCTACGATATACGCTAATACATTGGTATTTACGTTGATCAGAGTAGTCTCTGGGACCCGTCAATCATGGAGCATTCAGTGTGAAAATGCCAGTCGCGTGAAATCAGTCGATTTCGGAGAAGTTCACCATCATGGAGGAAAATTTTAGACGGTATATTTAGCCAATAAACGTTATTACATATAAATGTAAATCTTTTCGTAACATACCAACCTAGTTTTGCTTGGTTTCTGATTTATTTACCATTTTTAGTATTTTTTAAACTTCTACGTTTTATACCTCAATTTTCTAATAAAAAGTGCAATATCGTTTTTAGCGCCTCTTTGCCGCCTGAGTTTTTTGTTCACAAATTAAAAGAGCATAGTATATACATCATATCAGTAAAGAATTATCTCGCTAATACTTGCAAATTCGACCAAAAGATTGATTTGAGTAAAACGGTGCAGTTCGCTGACGCGGGCGGCGCACAGTGGGACCAAACCCCACTTTAGACGGACAAAAGTCCAAAAATGAAAGTTTGAATTCGGGTTTCTAAAATATTAGGTCGGGTAGCCTGTTATTTAACTGCATAAAAGTGAATTTCACCGGTTGGTAAGTTTGCACCTGCGCGTAGAAATGAGTGTCAAAGTGAGAGAAGAGCGGAGCACTGGTCCCACTGACGCAGACGCCGAAATGGATGGTCGATTTTAAACTAATAGTACAGCACACTGGTCCCCTCGATTTCATTTTTTCAACTTTCAATCGATTAAAATATGTAAGAAGAATATGAATATGTTTTCAAAATTTATTTTTTGGAGAAAATACCCGTGGAGTAATTAATTATCATGAATGAAAATTCGTTGATTTTTCACAATGAAAATTTTTAATTAATTAGAGAAAAGTTATATAATCGGGCGGAATCGTATCGTGATTTTAAGATATATTATTCATTTAAGTATGAGCTAGTGATTTTAAAAGAAATCAACTACCATCAAGTTGCAAAAGATGTGTTACGATAAAAGAATTATTATGCATGAGAGGCGGATAGGGAATTCATCCGGCCGCTATGGCCGCATGGCAACGGGTAAACTATAATATAAACACCAAAAATGTTGAAAATTTGATATCAGATTTGATTTAAGCGATCTCTAAAACATTTACATGCATATTTTTGAGTTGTCGGTCAATCCAATGACGGACGGACACAGAGTGGTCCTCGGCCCATTTATTTCTGGGACATGAAACGATTTTCTCAGATCAAGATGAAATTTGATGTATATAGGTTTTCGGGGTCGCTGAATACGAATATGATGCCAAAACAATTGAATTTTTCCATTACATGTGAAAACTTGCGGATTTCATGTTTTGAAATATTTTTATGCGAATAGATTTTATTGAGTGCAAATAGGACCATAACATTGATATAGGCAAATGTCGGCAGACACATATGAGTTTTTTGTATACTTAGTGATGCTAGTTACACTTTCCAATAGATTTTTTTAATGGAATATCATGGAATGAGTGAACTTTTCAATAATTTTAATTATATTTCGCGGATTAAAGTTCTCTAATTTTCAATTTGAAATTGCATATAATGACAACTTAACAGTAAATTTTTACTTAAATATGTAAATAGTACTTAATTTCTGGAGATGAATCTAGTTCTTTGAATTACTATCGATGCAACAGTCTTCTACGTAAGCGACTCCGAAGTTAACGCGCATTTGACTTTCGATTATTAATAGAATGCATACCATACCTGAGCGTTCTCTTATATTACCTCTGACAGTAAAGGTGCGTGATACCGGTTCAGGATCTTCGAATTTTGATGCGTCATCACTTCCTCTATCCAAACATACTGCACAAAAGATTTACCTGAATAATTTATTTTTCTTACCATGTCCCATTTTTCCATATACTGGGACCACTGTGGGACGGCGCGACGTCCGTCCGTCGCCCCGGGATCCATCCGATGGACGAATGTGTACGAGGGGAGGGGAGGTCGTCCCTGGCGTCAATCTTCCTCCTCCTTCCCCCCCCCCCATTCTCCCTCTTCTTGAAGAATCCCCACTCCGGGAATGTACGTATTCCCTCGCTCGCTTTCCCTCGATTCCCTGCCTCCCAGGGCGAAGTGGGGGCTCATGCGGCCGCCCTCCTCTGGGGGCATTCCTCGCCCCCCCCCCTTTATTCCGCATCGCACACTCGCCCCAATCCAACCGTCTCTCTCCCTCTCTCCTTCCTTACCCTCGGCATGCATTATTTGCGCGGGCAGAGTAGTGACACCTTGATGGCGCTCCTTGGGATTCGGAGGAAGATCGAAGAGAGGAGAGAGGGTCTGTCTTTGGGGAACTGCGCCCAGGAGGAGGAAGGAGAAGTTGTGAGAGGGGGCGTGTCGTACGGGAAGGCGGCGAATTTTCTTTCCAAACGGGAATAAAACTCGACTGTTCTCTTTTATCATACTGGTGGCTAGGAAAACGAGACCTCGGAGAGCAGTGAGTTTGAGTTATGTTCAATGATTGAACAACGATCGTGTCAGGTTGATAAGAGAGGTAATTCTCCACCAGTATTCTCGCACTCTGCTCTCTCGCCGCATTTTACGTGTCATAAAACGAATAAAGTCTTGCTCGCTATTTCGTTCCACTGCGTGAAGACTATGCAACTACATAGGATTGAATGTTTGAGATAGTTGCTGCTCATCAGGTGTTGCTCCAATTACATAAAGTATAAAATGCTCTAAGTGTTTTGAGTACAGGTTCGACCCATATTTAGGAGCAGAATTGACCATATAACCTATGTTAGTAGCCTCATCTCTTCGATTTTATGGGTAATGCTATTGATCAATTAATTTAAGCTTAACTTATTTTGTAGATTTTCGCAGCTCATGATGTATATCTGGTAATGTTTGGGTTCTGCGAGTATTTTTGTATTATTTTTGCGACAGTTTCGCCGTGCTATGCTGCCGGCTTCGTCGGGTTTTTAAACAGCAATGGTCTTCTTTTTTATTAATAAACAACTTCGGTAGTTGATGAATTTAGAATTAATAAAAGTTTAAAAAGCCCGACGAAGCCGGCAGCAGAGCACGGTGAAACTGTCGCAAAAGTAATACAAAAATACTCGCAGAACCCTAAGGTTACCAGGTATAATTTAAGCTTAAACCACCAGGTAATGTCACTGTACCTTTTTATAGTACCAGTAATTGGCTATTTTCCTAATTAATGGAGGAAGACAGGCAACCATCGTGTTGGAGTCCGTTTGGTAATACACACCGAAAAATACCTTAATTGTTTCATAATTCGCGACCAATCTCTTGCCTCTGTTTATTCGTAATACATTTCACAGTCCCCGGTGGTGGCGAGGTAACATCATCGCTCGTTAATCCTGATGTTATGATTTCGATTCCCGCCTGGGTGAATTTGACGACATCCAGGACGTGGGTATTCGCGCTTCCTTATCCACGAGCTTAATGTAAATAAGGTCTACAATGTCCAAGTTCGCTTGATAATTAAAAAAGTCATCATTATGTTATGAATGATATCGAATTTCGGGAGAAATCACTTTCTATAAGTTTATATGATCAGGCGTGATTAGTCTTAACGGTTGGAACTATTTACCTCGAACAAAGTGACCTGACGCCATTGTTTTTCGATGTCTCAGCGATTATCAAATAAATCATCAGTATAAGCAGGTATGAGAGAAATGAATTATCTGCACTAACTTATTTGCCGGTGAAAATGTGCCTGTCATTGTTAGAACGAATTGAGAGAGAGAAAGCTTTGCATTTTTTCCTGTTTCATCTTCGGAATACATTTGCACTTCAAAGCGTCCGATTTTTCGTGAAATATCTTCGGGTATCAAAAAAGGTGTAGCGAGTGCATCTTATCGTCGGTTGGAATTGAACGCACCCTTTCGATGCCTTCGCTTCACATTTCCGTAATGCCATTTTACTCGGTAAATTGCGAATTGTCATTCGATCATTAATTTGAGGATTTATTTAATTGATGACCGAAAGAGCTTCCGGTTTACATCGTGAATGAATTACGCGAGATTTCTGCCATGAAAGAATGCGATTATCGATTCACGGGAGTTTTCCGACCCTCAGATTTGTTCGATGGCCGGAAAGGTTTGATCACGTTTGTTTTTTTTCCGAAAGTGTGTCATCACGAGAATAGAACTTTTAAGCGGCGAATATTATACATAGACAGATAAATGTATTACTCCACTTAAAAAACAATACAGAAAAAGTTTAGTAATACAACTGCGAGGGTTTAGATAGATTCAATGGTCTACACCAGTGTAAAACCTACCAGCACTTATTTATGCGTTCAAAATGTATCATTGAAAAATATAGCAATAGCTATTTTGACAAGACATGAGCATAAAAAATGAAGAATAAACCAATAAACGAGAGCGTACAAGGATAAAAATTAGCTGCTTACAACGTTAGAAATTTAACAGTGGCAAAACAAATTACATTACAATTTGTTATACAATACACAACCATGATATATTCTCCTCCATCCGATGAGAAGTCGAGCAGAATACTGAGAGTAGTGCACTCCTTGCTTGAGCTCGCAGATCCACTCAGCCACCAAGAAACGCGAAAAATGAAAAGAGCGCTCTACGCTTGGAACTATCTTTTATCAGATAATACCCTTCAATCACTCCACTTACATTAAAATCCACCGATATTAGTGAATTTTTCTTCCATATTTTGCCAGGTTGAGTTATCAAAAAAGCCAAATGAACCTACTACGCCGGGTCGATTTTTGACGGGGTCGGGCGATAAAAAGATAAATTGTTAATTTAATTTTCTTAGAATGATTATTTGAATGTAATATTATTTGAGGAATTTTTCCGTTCCGTTCTCGAGGCATTGATTTCATGTGCATTCGAAGGATCATTCACAAGATTATTCGCCGTGTGACGAGGCCTTAAGAAACGCACAATAATGAAAATGACCGTGGTTATTTGGAAATTGTGGATTGCAACCATAGAAATACTCTTCGTTTCCATCTCTAGACTACGATTAAACCTGATTCCCCTGAAAGCCTTCCACGTCCAATCCAAATTCGTTATAAACTGACTTTTTTAACCTTGAACTGAAGCACTCCCAATACCTATTACTGAAAAGTAATCGCACTAGACTCCGCACTGAAGGCATATGCATCACTGTCTGTCGTAATATCATGATATAATATTCATTTAGAGATTTTTAGTTTTTATATTGACTAAACCATTTCTTTCTATCAATTTTTATTTTTTTAGCTTAAATTCGCCCTTAACATATAATCACTCAAAGATGGCAAATACTTAATTTGAAGAAATCGTTATTCCGGAGAACTTATGACGAATGTCCGTTCCTCAACGATTCTCCAATCCTGTCGCCTATTTTCATATGAGTCTCCCTCCTTTTCCTTCTCGTCCATTCATTTTTCCCCTCTACTACCCTCCATATTACTGTTTAGGATACCGTAAGGCAGCTGTTGTACGTTCGAAAATCACCTGAAGGTGATGCTTTAGCATTGATAGCTGTGTGGTCGGGTAGTGTTTTTGACATTCTGTAGTTTTCATAAGGTTCCACCTGGAAATCAGTTTACTGACGGAGTATCACAATGTTTCAAGGGAAAAAGCTTTATTTTTATGCGTTTTCTTAAATACGTACAAGATTAAGACTCATGTGGTCCCGACTCACCAGTGATTGAACGGAGAATTGTCTTTTTTTTAGTAGACATGAATCAAGTAATTTTGTTTGAATTTAAAGCCAGTGAAGAGATGTTACGTGGTAGGGAGAAGACGCGGAATTTCCTCAGCATTCGAAGGATCATTCACAAGATTATTCGCCGTGAATGGGGAATATATATTTTTTTGCAATTTCTAGCACGATTTTTATACCCTTACTCTCTCTGGCGCGATTATTTCGTCCACTGCTCGTTACCCTTGCTAGCGGTGAAGGAAATTGCTGTGATTTACGAAGAGCCTATTTTATTCATGCCAGTATCCAATGGCTGAGTTTAAATATCTCCCCAAACATGTTTCCGTTAATGATTGTGATAAGTTTTCCATAATTTTACATTTAATTACGAGTTTCATTACTTCTTTCGTAATTTAGATATGACTTAGATCATCGAAAAACTTGTTACTTATTCTAAATATGCTTTTGGCCTGTTTGCGCCCGTTTGATTCACTTCACACGCTCATCGTGTCTGAGTACTCCGCACCCCACCTCTGTATCTCCCCTCCTCCTAGCCCCATGTCACCCCCCGCCCATCCCCATCCCTCTCCGTCGACTCTCCTCTCGGCCACTGCGGGTTTGATGCGCCTTTGCCCACCCCCTTCCTCCCCTCGTTCCCCTCCCCCGCCATTTTCCATTCACAGATAACCCCTCCTTGACACTCCCTCTTCCTCCCTCCCTGAGTTACGTGCCTGACTTTTGTGTTCTCCCCGACTATTTTAGTCGCCCGCACATTTTTTTACACACATCTTATCCCATTTTTGCTTCATGGCGTCGGACTGGACGTTACTACGATGGCCCAGTAGAGTTTTTTTGCTTAGTCGCTGGTTTCCCCCTTTAAGGTAGTCCGAGCGTGATAGTTCCCTAGTCATAATAGAGACCATATTCGAATTATACGTTTTAATTTCACCAGCTGTAGGACATATCAATTAAATATTGCATTATTAATGGCATAATAATACAGTTTTATATGAGAGAAATTGTAAGTAATTTAATGAAAATATCTAAATAAGTCTTTAACTTGACTAATTTTTATTTTCGCGCGGTGCGTTTGAAACTCCATCAGAACGGAAGGTTTTTTGTGATACCTAAGAACCTACAGCGGTGACAATATGATTAATTTAAAAAACAGTTGAGAAAATATACAAACTACACGCTGGTATTTTTTTGACGACATCTCAGTGTTATAAATTTGTTATTAAGTTATAATTTTTGTAAATAATATCTCTCTGGAGAGCATGCACGTACCGTTTCCCATGTAAAAGGGCTGGTATATTTTGGCAAAAATCTCCGAAAGTAATGTGGTAAGGGGTAGAGTTTTTCATGTCATTGGATAGGTGAGATATTTGTCTTTCAAATGAGACCAAATTCATTGATTGCTAAGTAAAATGATTTTTCTCTTAAACTACCTTAAGCGGTTCATATAATACAGTTACATGCACTTTTATTCATGTCTAATTCTAATGAATGTGTTGTGGCTACCAATAATGATGGCCGATTATCTCCGAGAGACGTCGATCTTTATAATTTTGGTGTTACTGATGGGTTTTCAGTTTTCCTCATTCATGCCTTAAGTCGTTACACTTTGCTAGTAAAATAATACTTACTTATAAAAATAGTAGTGTGCTATAATCGTTTTCAAAAGGAGTTAGTGAAAGTTTGAGTGGAGGAAATGAAAATCAGATGAATCGATTTCGAGGTTAATATAACGTTATATTATCATTGCGAGGTTATGTATCGTTTTCAAATCAGTATGTTGCATTCGGCGAGGAATCTGTTTATCAATTAAAGTTTATTTCTCGTGCAGCCATTGAGAAATGGCTGTCGAAATTGATTTGACTTGGCAGCTCGTCCTGTGGTGAATGATTAGAAGATTCACGCATGCAAACATTTTGTCAGTCATATAGCATTCTTTCTTTCAGTTTCACAAATTAATCATTTTAGGAAATTTCCTCGTATGCGTTCTACAACGGCCGGCGCATTAGAAATGATGCGCAGTGCTGCTCTTGCGGACCAAGTCCCGGAGGAGGAGGAGTTGCCCACAGCTTCGACCTGACCCCTAAACTCCTCGCATCAAATCCTCCCACCCCGCCCCTTTTATGGCCCCAATCGCCAGGGTTCCCTCGTCCCTCTCAACCGATCCTCCCCCTTTCCGACGTCCGGCACCCCCAACCCAACTCAGAGAGGAAGGAACGCGACGTGCGGGCGATAAGGCGACAGCTTCCGTTTCTCCCGATCATTCGTGTTTTCCTTCCCTTTCATGGGAATATTCAGGGGATTTGGGACTGAGGGAAAGGAAGGGAGCAGGAGCAGCTAGGAGGGGGAGGGCGGGGGGGGGGAGAAACTCTGGGGGTCCCAAAAAAATATGATTGATCACTCGCGCGGGTATTCCTCCTCCTCCCTCACTCTCCTTTGCGGAGGAGAAAAAGAGGATCCTAGCACCTTTTTACCCCCCCCCCCTCCTGTCTCCCCCCCCCCCACAATCTCGCCTCTTAGGACTTAAGGGAGAGGCAAAGCCAGTTTTTTTCATGCAAAAACCCCGGTGAATGGGGAATATATATATATGTTTTTCTTGCAATTTCTAGCATGATTTTTATACCCTTACTATCTCTGGCGCGATTATTTCGTCCACTGCTCGTTACCCTGCTAACGCCGAAGGAAATTGCTGTAATTCACGAAGATCCTATTCTAGTCATGTTTGTATCCAATGGTTAAGTTTAAATATAAAGGGTTGGTGTGGTGGCTAGAGTACTGGCTAACCACACGGCAGGCCAGGGTTCAAATCCCTGCAGCGGAGGATGTTTTTCAGAGGAAACCCGATCCCTACTTGAGTGTCTTTTGGAGGGCTCTTCAAGTACAGTACTCCGTCTGTCCGATGAGACGTTAAACCTTGGTCCCCTTGGCGCCTATCGTTAAGAGCAGTCTAATGCCGACGCAGGGTTTCCATCCACCCTTCCTCCCTTACATATCCCCTATGGCGTAAATGACCTTATCTGTCGGTCGCCTCCCCAAACTCCAATCCATTCCAGTTAAATATCTCCCCAAACATGTTTCCGTTAATGAGTGTGATAAGCTATCCGTAATTTTAATCGTAATTACGAGTTTGGATACTTCTTTTGTAATTTAGATATATGACTTAGATCATCGAAAAACTTGATACCTGAAAGTTTCAGTGTTTGCCTGGTTGCATACAGGTGAAATTAAATTTGGACGTAAGACGAGATAAACCATGCTTTCTCTCGTAAAATCAGATTCTTTATGTGATTTCATGATAAAAAATCAGTGCAATTAGTTTCGTGGATGTGCTAATAACTTGATAGCTCAGATAATTACTTACCCAACTGATTGCGCTGTACACAAAAACAGCGTTTTTAGTGGGGAAGTAGTTTTCAAATTCGGAGCCGACGTTGCCTGCCGGAGTGATACGGATGACGCGTGTTCGTTGCTTCGCTTGACGGTCGCCTTTTAAGACCGTTGTTCTCGGGGCACTAAAGTGTACATTTCAAAATGCGTGTCTTTCTCTAGCTAGTAATAATTATTTAATTAGAGAGGGGGCTATTTTTCCATGTCGCGGTCATGCATTCGCGCAGGCATTCTTCCAATTCTCCGCTTTACACGGGGTAATTTGCAATGCATGTTCCCGCATGCATCCGATTGAGCAGATACGTTAAACGGTCTTTACATTCAATTTTATGGATTTTCGACAGCGCAAAATTCTGCATCAACATACTCTGAATAGGTGCATATTGGTATTTCATTCTTGGATATAACTTTGAAATTCTAATATGCTTTGGAGCTCAATTCATACTCCTCCACAGTTACATTTTGGATCTCATTACTCCTCAAGGGTCCGGTTTTACCATCTCCCGACAATAGTTTTGCGGACAAGAATATTTTGCAAACCAAGCCACTTTTCCCTCTTTTGCCGGCAGGACATTAATCCTGTCGATGTCCAACAACTATACCGCTTATGTACGGGTGATAGAAAAGTAGAAAACTGTGATTGTTTGGTAGTTCTATTCGGGAAGTCTACCGGGTGAGAGACTCCATGAGTCATGACGTTTCGATGGCCGAGTCGTCCATCGTCTTCAGGGCTTCATTCATGAAGACAATGGACGACTCGGCCATAGAAACGTCGGCACTCATGGAGTCTCTTACGCGGTGGACTTCACTGTAAGAACTACCAAACATATCACGCCGGGAAAGCTTCAAAACTGTGATTGGCTTACGATTCAGTAGTTCGGCAAACGCAGTTTCGAAGTAAACCGTGAATGGCCATTGGAGACGAAAATTACGCCCTTGTGCTCGCTTGTTTCGACTCTACCGACGTTTCGACTGCGTAGTCTGCCATCGTCCTGTGGGGCGAATGAGGATGTAGTTCACCGCTAGAGCCCGAAGATTTATCCCTTCCTCGCTCCGCTTCGCTCGGAATGACAAAATGCTTCGCCATTGGCCCGTCGCACAGTCGTTCAAAGTCCCTAAAGCCTGGCCAAGGTACGAAAAATTAAGGTCACGAATAGGGGATTGTGATTGCTGGATTGGTGAGAGTGAATGTTACAGAGTCGTAAGGCACGGTAGGTTAGTATGCAATTGCACTACTACAGGCTCTAATTAAAACGACAGCGAGCGCCCTGCAGGTAAATAGTGCATCGAGCATGAGTGTATTACTGCTGAGTACTTTCTGATACACTGCCAGTTCGTTTCTATTGAAGAAAATTAATTTATAAAAAATGGAATCTCCAGTGGAAAGTAAGTACTATAAACTTATTCCATTTAATTTTCCAATTTTTAAATATTTTTGCCTAAAACTGTAGTTTAAAAAATAGTGTTTTTGTGGGAAAATCCGCGCTTCAAATAGCCAAAAGTTAATAAATTCGGGACAATTCTGACATGAACATTATATCTAATTGTAAAGAAGTATTTAAAAAGCTTTGCGATAGTCTAAAGTATAGCATCTACAGTCCCCTAAATCGGTAGATATAAATAAATTAACGATCGGTTCTGTGTCCCGTAAAACGTGCTTGACTTGGAGGACGCTGCGTAGCAAGCGCGGTCTACGACAGCCAGTTAGCATAATTTTGCACAAAATTATTTTTAGCAATTCTGGCTTCAGATTTATTTTTAGCATACTCAAAAACATAAGCATGCAAATTTCCATTCGAATTGGAACACTATTTCTCATGGTGGCCAACTTTCAGGGAATATGCAACGCAACTGTGCGTCGCCGCCCTCTCCCGTGCTCAAGATCTCTTCGCTGTCGCGGAAGAGCTTTCGCGCGCCATGACGTCAGCTGTGCAGAGCGGCGGCGCTGACGACGTAAGCGGCGTAGGCGACCAGGCGATGTCGCGTCGCGAGGAGGTGGCGCGTGAGCGAATGCGAGAGAGAGAGTGAGAGGGGAAGGGGGCGTCGTTGCACGAGGCGTGCATTCACTCCCGCTGGCTCCGAAGCAGCAGCCGGATCCAGTGTTTCCCGCGGCAACCTTTTTCGATTGCCCCTGTCTCTTCGTCGGCCCCTCCGAGGGTTCCTCGCCTGATAACAGTCGGCCACGGGATCCAGGGCGATCATTTAGCGTCGATTGGATTGGATTTTTAGGGAGGCGACCGACAGCTAAGGTCATATGCGCCATAGGGGATAGGTAAGGGAGGAAGTGTGTGAAACCCGGCGTCGGCATTGGCCTGCTCTGAACGAAAGGCGCCAAGGGGACCACGGTTTAACGTCTCATTCGACAGACGGAGTGCTGCACTTGAAGTGCCCTCCACAAGACACTCAAGTAGGGATCGGGTTCCCTCTTAAAAACATCCTTCTCTGCAGGGATTTGAACCCTGGCCGTCCGTATGGTTAGCCAGTACTCTAGCCACCACACCAACCCGATTCCCCTTTCAGCGTCGAGGGCATGGTCGTTCGCTTTCTTCGGAGTATGTTGAAGTGGAAACATTAACAAAATCTCTGGTAAATCTAGCAGAGTCCTTGATCACAGCATTATAGTAAATATTGGGTGCCTCGGTACAAACCTGCGGCTTCTTAGGGCGTCTATGCTTTTGGTGGGTAAAGTGCACGCCAAATTTAGCGTAGTACTTAAGGTAGCCGTTGCGAAATATCATTTTACCTAGAAATCAATGAATTTGGTCTCATTTTAAAGAAAAATATATCACCCTTCAATTGACATAAAAATTCAACCCCTAACCACATTACTTCCCGAGATATTTTCCAAAAAATGCCAGGGAAATGGTACGTATATGCACTCCAGAGAGACCTTATGCTAAAAATGAGGCATTTCCTACCCTTAAATCTCGTCAAAAAATCAAGTGTGTAGTTTGTATGTTTTCTCAAATATTTTTGAAAATTTATCATATTGTCACCTCAGTGAATTCTTCGGAATCACAATAAACCCTCCGTTTTGATGGATTTTCAAACGTACCGCGTGAAAAAAATGAGTCAAGGTAAAGACTTATTTTGGTATTTTCATTTTCATTTGATTACTTACAATTTCTGTCATGTAAAACTATATAATGTCACCATTATTAATGCAATGTTTAATTCGTGTGTCTCACAGCTGATGAAATTAAAACGTATAGTGCGAATATGGTCTCTATTATGATTAGGTAACTATCTCGCTCGCAGCTACTACCTTAATTATATCTTTGCTGAAACAATGCCTTTGCATTCAGGAAATTTTGATTTCACGCAGGATTAATTATTATACCCTGAGACGCGCCTTACGCCACTTCTTCCCCTCGAGTGCTGGATAGAAGTCAGTCAAAAGTTTTGTGCCGTGTGTGGTCAACATTGTCCATAAGGAAAAGCATTATCCACATTTAAGGTAATCTGGAAGAAAATGGCTCGGTTTCACTCTTCAACCATTTTGAGAGCGTACTTCAATTCGAGTCGCGAGAAAAAAATATCACTGGAGACAAAGAATCTTCTCCTGATTGGTTAAATTGACTATTTTCGTCTGTAAAGATCGCTTCTTTACTTCTATTCATTGATTTATTCATTCCTTCATGTTTCTAGGACTTCCTGTATTGATCCTCTACAATGGCATTTTATGAAGCTATCGTCTCAGCCTCAAATATCACTCCATAACTTATCTGGATGAGGACTCGTTCATCTATTTTTTAAAATGACCGAACCAGCGAGTCTTGGTTGCGATTGGTATGCGTCCTTCACGCAGACCAATTAACGAAACTTTAACTGTTGATTCACATTCTTAAAAAATCCAAACTTTTCACCTGTTTCTTCTACGTTCACCACAAAAACTCAATGTCGATCTCATGCTAATCGCATCGAGCTGGAAATAATGCAGAGCGAAAATGAATTTATTGGCGATATAGATCTATTTACTTAGTTTCTTGAGAATGATTTTTATCTCTGAGGAGAGTGAACGTGAAAAAACTCACCGCAGTGGCGACGGGGTAAACCTAGGGTCGCGGGTTCGAATCCCGCTTGGGTGGAATTATCACCACTCAGGGCATGGGCAGGATCGTCTGCTGTTGTTGCTGTTATTCACCTGACATAAATGGGCCAATTACGCGGTATTCGTGGTAGTAAAGACAAAACAAATGTATATAAATATATAATTAAATAAATTTTGATTATGGAAAATTCTGAAGATATTTATTTTTCATAGTTGCACATATATTCATGAACGTGTAAAACAGTAATCTGATTTCTTGTTAGTTTATCACTTAAGCGCCACTAACCCTCAATGCATGATGGCTATTATCTGCTTCATTCTTTTCACTTCGGTCACCTTTCTGCTCATGTTCATAATGGTACATTTCGTAAAGCCTCTTAATAAAATATATAATTTAACTTCAGTTTACCACGCCACCTTACACATGGTATTAAACTCTTTCTGGCCACTCGAATCTCTGTTCTTCCAATGGGACTTGTTACTGTGTCCTGGTCATAAGAATATCTACCTACAACATATTTGGCAGTAATAGAAGAAAAATAGTTTTTCCTCATTATTGAAAGGTTTGGTGGACTCCACCTATGTATGGTGTAATGGACGTGGAAGATATTGAAAGAGCCGTGTGGAAAAAGCAAAATGAGATTTAGCGGTTCCCTAAGATGTTAGGGATAGTTAGCCCTGTGAAGGATCCCTATAGGGTTCAGTGTGTGTGTCTGTGAATGGTCACTGGCGAGGAATTAACGTTCCCGTAAACCTTCACAAGGGAATTCTGGTTGAGAGGCTGTGGTTGGTCACTGACGCTACCGTCAAAACCAACACAGTAAATATTTTCTTTTCTATCTTTTGTCGAGTGGTGCCAATACTTACGGCCATTGGAGGAATAATCTCACTATATTTTGTCGGTTCCCTAATGGTTATTGAAGTCGTAATATCCTGTGAATCGTCCTGTGAATCACGTCCATATCGCAAGAATGCACTGTATGAGCAGACTCTTGTTAACATCCGTATTGGTCTCGCTCGTGGAAGGAGAATAAAGTCGGAGGGTGTGAAAGGAAAGGTTCGGCCAATGTTTCACCTCGCCCTGCTTCACGCCCTCGAAGAGCTTGCGAGAGCGGTCGCATTGCGTTTTGAATGGTCTCCATCAGATTAATGCATTCATGTCTCGGTCATTTCCCCCACTCTATATATTATATAGAATAAAAAAACTGGCGGATTCCACCCGGGGTCGTGTCTTGGGTTTTTTCGCTTCCCATAAGGCCTCGATACGGGCCAGCGAACCACCCCTCTCCCTCGCCCGCCCCCTTTTCGGCTTCCGACTGCGGGGGTGGGTAGGTGGGGAGAAATGGAGAGTCGGGAGTGTGCGGCACGGACGCGTGAGATATCGTGAGGGAGAGGCCGTGGGGGGGCGCGAGGGGGTGCGGGGTTTAAGGAGGGGTGTCTCGAGAGGTGGTGAGGGATGCGCTCGCAGGATCCGCGCCATCAATTCAGGAGATCCCTGGTGAGTGGACGACGGCCAGCGGCTTTACATCCTCCATCCCTCCCGGGGACCGCTATATTCCTTTCTCCCCAACCCTGCCTTTCGGACACGTCCGAATCCCCAAACGCTCCCCTCCGGGATGACTCCTCCTCCCGAGGCGAAAGCGGGAGTGCGGCACCCGACGTCCACTCTGCAATCCAGATCGCCAACCCACTCTCCTCTGCTTGCACCGCCGGAAAGGGGGAGAGGGTGCGAAGAATCGCCTTCCCCTTCGACCCCCGGGATATCCTTCCCTTCCTCTCTTTATGGTCGTCTCCCATTCTCGCCTCCCATTTCCTCCCCCTTACCCCCCCATTCCCTCCCTCGTATACGTCACCATTACTCCATGGGGATGGAATGGCTCGGAGATTGCCGGCCGGGTTGCGGGCGCATTTTTTGGGTCCGGCCCAGGAATGAGATTCAATACTCGAGCCTAGTGGTGTCCGTGTCTTGGTGCTGGTGGTGGGTGGTCGGTCCGTCGGCGTCATTTTCATGCCGGAGTGTGGAGAGGAGGCCTTGGTGCCATGATGTTTTCTCTTCCATCTCGTCGACTCCGGAATGGACAGCGCAGCGGACTGTTCTAATGCCTTTGCTAGATTTTCCAAATCCTTTGCCGAGAGATACATAGGATTTCGAAAATGTTTTATAACATATATAATTTGACGAAGTATAATCACTTGAGTGGCGACGTATAAGTATAGAAATGCCACAAGGGGGCAGACAACAAACATAGAGACACGAAAGAAAAAAACACTCACAAAAAAGCTCCTGATATTTCGACGGTGAAGCACTCGTCATTTTCAGAGTTGAGTAGTGACCAGGGCGTCGTCCCTACTCAACTCTGAAAAAGACGAATGCTTCAATTTTCTCACGAGATATTCAACTACATTTAAGCTAGGAATAATTTATTTTGTCACTGGAAAAATTATTCATCTACTAAGTGCATACTAGGTAAGGAAATCATCAGTAAGTCATGTTCTAGATTTGTGTCCGTCTTGTAGCTGAGACTAGAAACTCCCTTCGAATCAAGAAAGGATGGAACAATCGATTTCAATTCAGTGATTCTGAGCGTGTACATGTTACCAGATGTGCTCATCATGTATAGTCTTCATCATATATAAGCTAAGTTCCAGACTCGGTGACTCCCTGAATTGAGCATCGCACCATTTGTGTTTTTTCGCTTAAGGCTCAGCCGTATCTGATTTAAAAATGGATATTTATGACTATTGCAGCAAAAACATAAAACTCATAAGTCAACTGCCTTTACTTTAATTACCCCATGTACTTCTTTCAGCCCTTTTAGTATATTTTCGAATGGCTTGAGCTGTCCGTAGCTCCATCGCCTGTAACTCGCGGTGGATAAGGGGGTGGTTTAGGAAAGTATCGAGGTCATATCGATATCATTTCTCTGTTGTAATCGAATGTTATAAAAATTCAATTTGGCTAATCTATCAGTTTTTGGAAAAGACTCTAAGAGTTCCCTTAATGCCTAAGCTCACAGTTCACTTTGAACACCAAGCTCTGTCGTTTAATAAACGTGCTCGTAGTTAATTGTCTCTTAATGCAGCTCCTGTGCCCGTGTGCTCGTGTTCATGGCTCCTCTCCCCAACAACTTAGTTCCATTTAAGGGGATGTGCCCATTCGTGGAAATTCTTATTTTCTCTCTTTATTTAAACTTTTAAGTACTATTTTATTTTGCGAAAGCTTTAAGAAATCAACTTACGATTCACATTATGCAATGAACATAATTTTTTAAAAGTTCTGATCATTCCATTTCGTCCCACTCGGAAATCAAGTCGTGGAAGCGCTGAAGAATAAAAATAATTATTAAATGGCTGTCCCTCATTGTAATTGATATCATCTGTGATTGACTTGTTGTTTCAAATTGTTCTAATTTTATAAAATAGTTTTAAATTTGATGTCTTTCGGAGGTTTATGGTCAGGTTTATAAAATATAATGTAAGAGATAGAATAGAATTTATTTCAAGAACCTAGTCCTTCGGACTCTAGGTTCAACAAAATTACATTTTTAGAAAAAAACACATTATCCCAGTTACTTTTACATAAATTACGGAAAAAACAATTACAAAAATTTAAGAACATTAACACTGGATAATCTACCGAGTGAAAAAACAACCGAATGGCAAAAAAGAAAGAAAAAAAAATAAAAAGTAATAGTTTCACTCTCTCAGGTGCTACATTACACAGAAACAAATAATGATGATGATAATAATATTGGGCAACATATATATATATATGACCAGTAGGCATGTATGCCGATACACTTTGCAAATCGCTTGAGGTGGACGGTTGTTGTGGTTGGAGGTGGACGGTGGACGGAAGTTGAGGTTGGCCGGGGCACCAAAAATGACAACCCTCGTCACCTACCTCCATCGCACCAACATCCACCCCGGTGAGCATTACTTTACTGATGGATTATTTAATTCGAAAATTTTGTCGGTATTTTATTGTACTATTTATAATATTATTTTCAAATTTCTTATTACGTAAAAGGTACAAGTACAATTTTTCTCTGAATCTGCCGTCAGGGGCGAGCCTAATCTCCAGAGGTATTGTGTTCCAAATACGGGCTGCATATACCAGACATGAGTTACGAAAAGAAGTAGTTCGGTGTTGTGGTAAGTGCAGGTTGTCAAGTGGGGCGCGAATATCTCTTTATTTGATATCTCCTGAAAATTTGAATCGTGTACAAAGATACTTGGGTGTTTTCGTGATTATTATTTTCCCGGCCAGGTTTGCAATAAAGTATGTTCTTCTTGTCTTAGCTTTGAACAGTTTTGATTTCTCATAATTCACGCCGATGTGGTCATATTATGTGTATCGTGGAGAAACCTAAATATGATGAGAGATGTCAGGTGCGGGTCAAACTCCTGTTAGGCAATGATGTGAATCGTAACTTTATGGCGATTGGAGGCTCTGTGGCCGCCCTTTCCTCTCATCGACTGTGTGAGTTACCCAATGGATGCTCCCCACTTGAAAATGGCAGAGTCTGAATGCATTGGCATAAGAAAAGGCTATCATGTTCTCTCCGATCCGCCGTCAAGAGTGGCTTTTTTAAAGCCCACATTTCATACTGCCCTCATTTCATGCCACGTTTTGATTGCCAAATATTCATTGTGGAAATCATTTATAAAATGAGTTTTAATTTGAGTCTATCTGTTCCCTGGAAAAAAGGTTATCGTTTCATCTAAACATCAGATCATTCGGTATCGGTTCTTTGAGACTCTTTCTGCTTAGTGAGCTACCATTTTGGCGGATTGGTTTTTGATCTTGACGGAGCTGAGAACTCATTAAAAATGGGCTCTTAAATTTATTGTCGTTTCACTCGGCTGTTGATCTTTTTTCCATTACCAAGCAGAGGCGGATATGTGGCGCCATCGAAAAGTTTAAAAGTTTGAAGTGTTTACGTGTTCCTGAACAGAATTTTCATTTAAATTGGTGATTGTTAAAAATGTTCGTGGACTCAAGAAAAACCGACTAACCTTATTCAAGTACACGTACTGGCGATGATAATAATCGGTAAAGGTGTGATCAGGGCGCTGCTTTGACAGTAAAGGCTAGGTCATCCAGTGACGAAATTTCGAAGCGCCTATCATGAGTCTCTCATGGTCGGTTGCAAGAATATTTTGTTATGGGACCAATAGTTATGAGATCCATGAAATTATAGGTATCATAATAATATTCGGGTTTCAGGAACACATGTGTTAGTTACATAACGTTTTTAACAATAGCTGTTAGCTTCGAATATTTGATCTCAACTTCTACCGCCGGATAAAATTTATGAAAGTTCAACCTATGAATAATTGCTAATGCACATAATAATTAGTCAGTAAGAGTATAGAAAATGGGTCTCCGTCTCAATACAACTCTTTTGTCTAGTAATTAAGTCTTCAAGCGATTCATTGCGCATCCGCCATCTTGCCTCCTTATGGTACTCAGAACTCCATGCCATAAGTTATGAAACCAATAAACTTATCAAATGTTTCTGCAACACTTATTCAATGGTGGCCATGGCTTATGGGTCCCATATCTACTTAGAATACATATGTATGGTACCTGCAACTGGCCATCAATCCTTAGATTTGGCCTATTTTACTTTCGTAAAATTCCTCGGGAATGATGAATACGAAAAATAAAGTCGATAGAAGTAAAAGTAAATAGAATGGCAAAATAATTCCTCGTGTATCTTATCATAAGCCTTGTTCCGTGGATAAATTTTAAACAATCGGTGGCTATTATTCATTTTTATTTTAAGTATTCGATTACTTTGCTGATCGATCGCGTTCGTTCTTTTGGCCGCGAGTGTTTCTTCTATCGGTGGTATCGCCTTTTGCTGGTTCGATGTGTCCGAGGCGAGCGATAACTGGAGAATTTGGAATTTCACGGTGACGGATGGAGCGCCACTTCCCTCCCCTCTTTGCGAAAGGAGAGATCTATTTCCCCTCTCGGAGGGGCAAAGTAAAAAGTCCACTCCCTTTCCCATTTCCCTTCTCCCCCCCCCCCCCTCATCTCCTCCCTCCCTCCCGTCCACGCACCCTCCGCCAATTCCACTCTAAACCTCTTAATGCTGGAGAGGATGGCTCGACCCTCCTCTCAGCCTTTCTCCTCCGCGCCCCCCCCCTTCCCTTCCTCCTCCCCCACCCGACCGGCCGCTTCTTCGTCGGCGCTGCTGCCGCTCCCTCTGCTGATAAATTCATAAATTATAGAGGCACTAAGACACGTCAGGTGGATAAGGTTAGGAGAGAGTGAGAGGGAGAGATGGGGGAAGGAGGAAGAGAAAAAAAACCATATATATACATGTATTAAGCGTGGGAGCGGAAAAAAGTATAACGACCCGCATTATGGTCATCCATAAAGAGTGAGAGACGCAATGTATCCCCAGAGGTTATCTCGGGGGCACCAGAGGTCTCTCCTCCTCCGGCCTCCCCCTCCTCCTTCCCCACTTGTGCTCCACCCCCGCCCCGCCCCACCCCCCACTCCATCTGACCGACCCCTGTGCTGCTCTCCTTCTCGCCACCATCCCCCATTCCTCACGCCCCCTCCTCCCCCTCACGGCGTTGCCAACCAACCGCATCTCTTTACGGGAAACTCACTTTTAAAAATCCCGTATGTCACTTAAGGTAGCCCGAGCGAGATAGTTCCCTAGTCATAAGAGAGACCGCATTCTAATCATACGTTTTCATTTCACCAGCTATAGGACACATCAACTAATTATTGGATTATTACTGGTGAAATAATATAGTGCAAAAAGTAATTCAAAAGGAACTCTCTCTGAGGTAATTACAAAAATCACATGTAAAAATATTTTTAAAAAATCAAAATACCTAAATGTAAACTGTATTCATTTGATGTACAATACAAATATTAATTTTCGTTGTAGCCCTGATGAAGCATAAATAAATATGCAAAACGTTGGCAAAAGAGTAACAGTTTAAACATGAATTAATGACCTACAATCTCCAGGTAAACAACTTTATAGCAATAATTAAGTTTTATATGACAGATATTGTAAGTAATTAAATGGAAATATCTAAATAAGTCTTTGACTTGACTCATTTTTTTTCGCGCGGTGCGTTTGAAACTCCTTCATAACGGAATGTTTTTTGTGATACCCAAGAACCTACTGTGGTGACAATATGATTAATTTTCAAAAATAGTTGAGAAAACATACAAACTACACGTTTTTTTAAGACATCCAAGTGTTAGAAATAACTCATTTGTAAATAATGTCTCTCTGGAGTGCATACACGTACTATTTCCCATTTAAGGGCTGATATTTTCTGGCAAATATCTCCGAAATATTGTGGTAAGGGGTAGAATTTTTGGTGTAATTGAATAGTGGAGATATTTTTCTTTAAAATGAGATCAAATTCATTGATTTCTAAATTAAATGATTTTCCGCTCAAACTACCTTAAAAACGCCTTGGAGTTCAGTTCAGCCAAGAGCCAAAGCCATAGTTCAGAGCCAAGTTCAGAGTTGCTCAGTGGAATTCTACCGCTAAAATGTCGGTATGATATTCCGACTACATAAATTACTTAAGGTGCATAGTTTCGCTGCATGAAAATTTGATTGTGGTATTTCAATTGTGATTGATCATAGCCCGCGTAAGGGGTGATGGCGATATAGAAAAAAGAGGCCAGAAACCCATCATGGTAATTAGACTTCTTAGCATACGTTGTTATCTCTGCTTAATAGTTTTGAATTTTCCGGCCACATTATTTCATTAAATTGTTTTTACCTTTACTTTTTCTTGACTCTTACGATGTTATATTATTTCTGTGAGGTTCTTTGAGCCTAGACCTTCGGACCAATTTGCACCATTTTGCTTTTAGAACCATTTCCTTGAACTGGAAATATTTAGGCTTGACTTGTAATGGATCCATGAATTTATAATTTTGAATATAAGCTTACGTTTAGTCTTCGGTGCTGAAAGTTTTGATAATTGTCTCCACGATTGTCTCAGAATTTCATTCCGCTGTTTTCATTTGTGTATTGTAAATCTTTATAAGAAACAAATATGCCCTTACGTGCCTGAATTTTTCCTAACAAGCTCGGATGTCGAAGGTTGGTAAGTTTTGCAAGTCCCTGGGTTATTCTTATTTGGTTTTAGCTGGTCCATTTTTCCGACATTAACACCGTGTTTCCTTCCCCTCCGCTTCTTCTGATCAGCGGTGGATCCACGGGTGCAAATCGTTCTGCGATGGATGAATTTCATTCTGGCCTCGTTGCTTCTGCGTTTCCGTTCCTCTCGATCCTTCCGCACTTCGCCGGGCATTGCATCAACAGGGTGGCTACTGATATCCAACTTTCAAATTCCCTGACCTTTCCCTGACTTTTCCCTGACTGTTCCCTGATGGATTTACCAATTTCCCTGACCGATCGCTAATAGGTCACCTATTATTGGAATATTTTTTTCTGCTGAATTAAATTTTCTACGGCAGCTTTAAATTTTCTAATCATCGTCTCGTATTTTTAGAACTGCAAGCATGTATTTACCATGATCTAGTGTGCTCCAGCTACCTTTCGACCCGAGTTCCGGAAGTTGAAAAAAACGCGGGATAAAATTTTCCGAACAAGATAGCCTCGAATTCCTTGTGATGAGCGTTACACATTGTGATCAGGATTTTGAGCACAACTATACAAATATCGAGATAAGGATATACAAAAGGGATGCATTGTACATTCACAACTGAATACTCCACGACTTGATGGTGCTTATTCAATGCACGTCAGCGGCGGATGTTAGTTTTAGTTGGTGAAATAAAGGGCGGGAAAGACTGGCCGATAAACCTAACGTAAGAAAAATAACGAGGATTTCCTCTTCCAGTTTCTCCCTGACTGTTACGAGAATTCCCTGAATTTTCCAGAAATTCAAAATTCCCTGTAAAATTTCAGGTTATCCCGGTTTTCCCTGACGATCTTCGAAATTTCCTACCTTTTTTTTTACCGCTATAAATATCATTTCCGGCGGTCTGTACACAGTCTGTAAATCAGTGGCGTAAAGAACGTGCCTTTATGGGCAAGTTGCGAAGTCAAATTTCCCTTGCATTGTCGCATTTAGCAAAATAAGGAAAAAAGTCAATTATTTCATTTGTTAAGTTGTTTATCATTTTATATCAATGCTATTCATAGCAAAGTCTGGCTGTAATATAAACTTGTTCCTTGAGCACCAGCATGACAATGTATAAATCTAAGTCAGGGTGTTGATGTGACTCTCTCTCAAACTATTTTAAAGTTTTGTGTTAATTTTCTTCCAAATATGTATTTTTAAAAGTAATCCTTACGTTTCATCACCCAAAAAACATTCGGAACATTCTCTTATAATTAACGATAAAAAAATCAATAATTCCTCTGGAAAAATAAAAATTATGTCTGGAAAACCTGTAAATCTCAGGGAATTTTTAAATGCCCAGTTGCTGGACACCCTGTTAACGCATTGTTATCTTTATCATATCTTCTTAAAAATTGTAAATGTATTCTATTTCTAACTTTGGCATAAACCACAAATTTTAATACGAGAACAAATATAATTTCGTTTACTATCCCTTTCTTTGCGCAACTTGCTTTCAAAAATCGATCCAGATTGTGGGATACAATCTCTGGAATACCCTCAAGTACGAGGTAAAAATGTTTCCAATTATAAATCTTTTCATAGAAGGATATGTATCATGTGACATGCTTAAAACAAGTATTTTTCTTCTATTTATTCTGTTTTGCAGTCGGTTGTTTGTTTTAATCGCTTTATATTATCACGATAGTCATTAATTTTACGTCGTTTTTATATCGTAATATAACATTATGAATTAGTTATGTTAATACTTACGTAATTTATGTCTGGCAAACATGGAAATCTCTGGGAATTTTCAAATGCCCAGCTGCTGGACACCCTGCAGTTATAAAAATCATTGCCGGCGGTTGGCAGCTCCGCTCACTCCTCACCCACACAGCCATCATCCCACTGCTTCTGCTCCTCTCGCGCGCCCGCGCCTTTGCTTCTCTTTCTTCCCTCTCTGGTGGTGTTGTAGGATATTCCGGCCGGGAAGCGGGAGGGGTTAGGAGTCGGGTGTGGGGGGTAAGGGGTAGAGAGGGGGGGGGGCGAGCCACAAACTTTCCGTGCCATCCAAATTGAGTCAGGAGCGGCGCTTTAATAATCCAAAGGGCTCCGAGAGTTTGGAGAGCGGGGCGAGGAAGAGGTGAGCCGTTGGGGTGGCGGGGTGGGAGGGACGTGTGAGGGGGTGGGGGGAGGAAAGAGATGTAGGGGGAGGAGACGTGGAAAAGTGTAGCGGTGGTGGTGCGGGGAGCGGGAGCGTGGTTGTGTGGTGGTGCCCGCCCCCCGTTGGGGGTGGGAAAATAAAAGAGACCGTGTGTAAAGATAGGAAAAGGCCGAGGCGAGGTGTGTGTATAAATATAATTGGATTTTTCATAAAATGGTAAAAATTATTCTTCGGGGGTGTCGTAGTTATATTAAAAAGTATCAAGGAAGTTTTTTTACGACCGGAATAAAACAATGTTTCGTGCGGAATATATCCAATAACGCGGCCATGGACTTTGGGGGTAAAATATGAGGGAAGTGAGGAGCGTTGGGGGCTTTTGAGGGAGATCGATAAACATGACGCAAAGGTAACCTTCTCTGCGGCTGCAGCTAAAGGACACGGGCTCGAATGGAACGCGAGATTGCATCCAAACGGACATGCATTTGAGTGATTCCATGTCATTTACTACATGGAAATGACTGCACTTACGTGCATATTACATACAATTAAATTATAAACCGTGCTATTCACAAGCAGTAACTGTGAAAAAATACATTATCAATGTTCTTACTCATTCACTGTATTTAAACAGCTCTTAGCTTCTATATAGGTGCGAAATATTCAATAACGCGACCATGGGCTTTTGTACCTGCGCCCAGTACTTTTGTAGCTTTTGTTTGAGGGATTAAGGTGGGAGCCCCTAGAGACTCGGAGGCTGCACGCTAGGCCTAGGCTGCTTGATGAATTCAGAACTGATATTTTTCAGAGCGACACAGAGAATATTATCATGACGCCTCACTACATTTCTAGGTCTGACAGATGCGATAAAATAAGAGAGGTACACTGCCGAAGATATAGGTACAAGAAGACGTTCTTTCCGCGCACAACAAGCGACCACAATAAAAACTGAGCTCCTCCAAATACACTCTCATAGGACATGTCACCATTTCACCTCCAAAACTTTTACATCTTTACACGGCTGGTGACCTACCACCCCCTGCCACACGCCCAAGCGGCGGCTCGCGGGGTAATATGTAGATGTAGATAGGTGATGTCCAATCCCGTAGACCAGTTTTAATCTGATCGTGGAGATTCCATTGATCCTGCTTAATGCTATTTTCAAGCAATAATATTATCTCTTGTTAGAATTTCATGGACTGCAGCGGACGCATGTTGGTGTATCGTGAAAGATATTGTAATTCATAGGGATTAATATTTGTGCACAATGTTTGAAACATCTCTATCCTGTAATCATTAACTAGTGTAGAGTTAATTTATGCCGTATAATTGTGAAATAATTTGTTATCGTCCTATGCTACTTCCATCAATTTTAAAATTTTCAGGGAAAATGAAATGTTTGTGCAAGAATCAGCGGTGCCAAGAGGAACCAATTAACCGTCGTATAGAAATTTGTAATATATCTCTCTCTCTCTCTCCAAATTATATGCTTTTTATACAAAATTAGATTCGATGTTTTCAATCAGACCTTCATTTGAATTATTTAGTTTAGTCGTAGTAGTAGGAACTTCAATTCCTTGATTAAAACCCCTTTTAGATCTTTTAGATTCAAAACAGAAGTATCAGGAGTAATGCGGTGGAATTTCAACATAATGATGGAGGAAATAGTAATTTTCACTGGATAAAATAAATTTATGGTAACCCTAGGTTTTGATGTGAATGGTTGATGAGTTTGCGTTTCCACCTGGTTTCTGCTGCTTAAGATAAGTTCGGAGTGATAAATGACACACCTTAGTCATTGGATGAATTCATATATTTCGAGTTGGAGGCTGAAGTGGATTGTATAACTTAACCAGATCCTACGGCATGAGCAAATCAGGTAGGAGGCTGTATAATGTCTTTCGAATAGATGGGTACATTAATTGGTTTTATCCACCCACCATTCACAATCACTGCAAAGACGGAGTGCTACTTGATAATCAATGCAAAGAAAATCCTCGCTTTTTATTAATTTTCTTTCCCCTTTCCTTTTTCTTCTGTGATGGTCATTTCTGATAAACAAACATCTCTAATTAACCGCAACGTGATGTGTAGTTGTATTTTTGTGTTGAGCACAAAACAATTGGTACAAAAAAACTAGCGAGAAACTTTGTCATCGCATCTCTATAATTTCATTGGCAAATTATAAGTTGTTAATATAAATATTATTTGTGAAATCTTATCTATAATTTAAGTAACGACGGCACAAGGGCATGTGGCAATATTACTAGAAAATGAAAAGTGAGAAAAGGTGGAAAATTAATCAGAAACTTGGTACTAAATTCAAAGGACCTAGGTATGTGGCGCAAAAAAAAAAGAGTTTGGAAATTGCAAAATTAAGAGAGGGGTATTTTGCTGCTCCAAATCTATCCGGCAGGAGGCGAGCACACGATTTAATGCAGTTGTCATGATTCACGTGGATATTTGTCTAAAATTCAGGAAATATGAACTTATTTTGTAGATTTTCGCAGCTCATGATGTATTTCTGATAATATTTGGGTTCTGCGAGTATTTTTTGTATTATTTTTGCGATAGTTTCGCCGTGATATGCAGCCGGCTTCGTCGGACTTTTTAACAACAATGGTCTTCTTTTTTATAAATAAACAAGTTCGGCAGTTGATGAATTTAGAATCATCTGCAAGAATGCTCAGATCGGTCCGAATTCTTATAGCTCTGAGTTCGATTGGTAAACGTAGTGTATGCAGCGTAGTGCAATTTTTCATTTCCGTTTTCTTCTTACTTTTTATTTATAGATGTTTTTTCTATCTATTGACGAATGCATGAAACAGAGTATTTTGGAGCTAGGTGAGGGAGATATGTTGGAGCCATGGAGGGATGCGAGGAAGATTGGAGAGGGGAATTATTACTTGTTACGGATCGAATAATACTGGAATGAGACAATACCCATAAGGCACCAGGGGGGTTGTGTTAGAAATTGCTCGTAATGATTCCGAGTACGTAACTATGAGGTCACGTGGTACAACAGCGAGTGTTTGGAGATTTTGGTTAGTTTTAACCGCGCGAATGAATAACTTAACTATCTAATATATTGTTCATAGTGTCTTTTATTGCTATTTGACACCATAAACAATATTTCCGCGAGAAATAATCGATGGGGAAGGCTGGGTAAGATGTTTTTACGTGTGGTTTGAAATTTTTTTTTTTTTTTAAATTGAAATTGAACATTTTACGTGTGGCATCAAAATCTCAAACCATTCGTGATTGTATCGCGTGACCCCTTGGATACGTGCTTGGAATTATTCCGAGTTGTTTGGAACACAACCTCCCTGGATGTACTTCAGGATTATTTCTCAACCAATATCGTAGAAAATGTATTTCTTAGGAGGTAAGCCTCAAAAAAAAAAAAACAAAAAAAAAACAAAAAAATCTTGAGAGACGGAGCTGCCAGCATGGGAGTTAAAAGTATTCCCTGATTTAAGGTTTAAAATGAAATGCTTTAGGCAAACTCATGCAAATGTCACTGGTGTAAAATTTGAATTTTATCAGTTTCGCTCTAATGAGTCAAGTTATATTAAAACCTATTCCAGGCGAAAAATGGAAATAATTAATTTGGAAGTGTCAGAAATTCACTTCGAAATAAATATTTTTCAAACTGTTAATGGCATGAATATGAGGGAATTCTTATTCTCCGAAAAGTCGATGTGTCAAAATTATGGTTGCCTACGCTTATATATTGGGTTTTGAATAGGCTGAGACGCTTGGAATTTTCTTTATTGAGACTCCGTGGAAACAAGATTAGTGTGCTTAAAGGCTCTTAGATACTGGGGAAAGGGTGTTATCACTCTTGTGAAAAACTTATGAGAACCACGTCTCTTACGCATTCGATCTAATGATGGGCGTTTCAACATTTGATATTAATAGGATAAATGGGCCCAGGCCTGCCAACATTAGCGTCGCTTTCGTTTCTTTTTTTGGAATTGATGATTTAGCTCTTGTAAAGATCATCACTGAAGACTGTCCCAATACACCGTGTCGAATTGCGAACCATAAATAACGTTCCTAGGTCATTCTGATAGTTACGGTGAGACACGTTTTTTAGTCTTGATTGTAAATTCCTTCGAGCTTCTTCTGCAAAGGTATGACGGGCTACTTTGTTTACTGGTTACCGAATATTTTATCAATTTAAATACGGATATTTGCAAATAAATACCTACTTTCATTCGAATCTCGTCTTAAAATCGTGCCCTTTCCCATCTCAAACTCGTTCCTAATTTAAGGCAAAAAGAAAATGACGTCCTCCCCTTAAAATGCTGAAAATGGAGCTGAAGATAGTTCTTCTATTTGATGACTGCAAATTTTTAATTATGTCTCTCTAGTTATCACTTATTTTATTTTTTTACCCAAAGTTTGGTACCGTTTTATTTTCTAACAGGCCTATCGATTTTTCTGAGTTTTATTGATACGGGTATCAACTAAAAGGAAAGTTTAGTCATTCGTATGGATCTATTTATTTTACTCATGGTTGTGGCTCTTGGAATAATATTTTGAGCTGTAGCTCTTCAGTATTTCACATTGCCCATTTCAAGGATCTCATTATACATTATGGTGAATAAATTATTATTCGTCTCAGACATGAGAACGCTCAGTATGAATGAAAAGCGTTGGGGTAGGTACTTCATTTATCGTGCGTGCAAAACCTACGCCGACAATTGTTGTCGAACGTTTACTTTTAGAACTGGATCGGGGTCATTCACGTTGTCGTAATTGCTATCTTAAGGGAAATAGCTGTAGTATAGGGCTGAGCTGAATGGTAATGATGTTAGAACGTACTCCAACACTTCAAAAAAAGTGTTTCAAAGCACCTGACAAAATTTGAAGAATGTCGGGCTCATTTTTTCTCTCGTGAGCGCCATTGCGTAATGACGTTTACGCAAGCGCCCCCTTTGTAATGAACCGTAATTTTGCCCATAAGGTATGCAATGCTACAAATATTCTAAACTAATCTCGCTCGTCATGATGAAGAACGTGCTTTGGGGGATATTCGCGGATTTGGCTTCAAGAAGCGAACGACTCATTCACTGCTTGCTAAAAAGATGTCAGGTGAGATGAACCTTGAGGAAGAAGAAAGAACGATAACAAATATTTTACTGGACGAATGCATGAAAGCTGGAAAGAGAATGAACCGCCAGTTAGGATGAGTATTACCGTATTTACCTGAATATAAGACCCCCCCCACTTTTGAGGCTCAAATTCCAGGAAAAATATAAAACAGTTGGGAGAGCCCTCAGGGAAGTACCCATCTAGTTTTGAAAGAATGTGTGATGCTCCTACAGAGAAGGTTGATGATTTGAGCGTGCAAACTCGGTATGAAGTTCTAATTTGTTTTACGATGAGTTTTAATGCGCTTAGAATTTCGAATAGTCGTGTTACATAACTTTAAATATCCGAATGGGTACCCCCTCTCGTTTATCCTTCCCGCATAAGCCCCCCCCCCGCCAATTTTGAAACATATTTTTCGGGAAAAAGGGGGGCTCTTATATTCAGGTAAATACGGTGTTATCATCGGGAAGCAATATACATGTCCATTATTTACGCTTGATCCATATCCAAGGAGTGATCCATGTATCATTTATGTGCAATAATCTCAGCTGCTGTGTGCAGAAGTATGACCTCACCAAACTGTTTAACTGATAGAAGAATATTTTGAATATTTTTAAATACCAAATAGAGTTCTGAAGATGATAAAAAGTGTAAGAAACGTCGAGCACCGAACAAAAGGGTTCTGAAATACCCCTTTTCGAGAATCTTTTTTATCGCAAACTAGCGGAAGGTAACCGTTGAAATCCAACGGCTGTGAAAAACGAACTTATTAACTAATGATAGATATAGATCTCAATGGACACGTTCTGGGCCCATATATTCACCATGTATCCGTATGAGGTCAACAATGCTATCGGTCGTCAAGGGGACAGCGTACCAAAAACGATGAATTTTCAGCAATTTTATCATTGTTTTTTCAAAATTTAAAGTAAATCAATTCGGAATTAAAAATTAATTGCAAGGATAAAATTTTTTATTCTTTTTCTTTCTAAGAGTCTTTGTTTCGACTTTGTACAACCGTTAGTTCTAATTTAAATATGCAAAAGAAAATAGGTCTGCATGCCAGAAAAACGAACTTTACAGGTATTTCTTATGGAAACGCTTTTACTCGTCTGGAGTCGAACTGGAGACCATTTGGTAAACAAAAAGTAGCCATAAACCTTCTGAGTGACATAAAGAATCATATTACAAAGTTTTGACGTCATTCCGTGCAGTGGTTTGGTAGTTATCAGTGACCGAACAATTTCACACTTTCTTTTTTGGTCGCAAATGAAATGTGGTCCAGAATAATCCATCTCGTGTCTCGACCGTCTCTCAGGGAAACCTCCCCTCCTCGACGTGCGCATTTTAGTGTATAGTGTAGTTGGGGGGGGGGGGGGGGAGGAGGGGGATCGCAGTCGCGCAGACGTCCTTTCCCATTCGACTGCTATCGTCTCATGCGCTTTGAAGACGCGGGAATATCATTCGTCCACTCCCTCGATCCCGTCCGTCCGCCCGCGCGACGTCCGATCTGCTGCGACTAAAAATTTCATATTTTCTCGGAATCCGGTATCGTTGCGGTGGGAAGAATAGCGGAGAGGGGGGGGAGGGAGGGGGGGGCGGGAATCGGAAGTGCCCTGCCCTTCATATCAAAACCCCTCGCAACTTCCCCTACCCTTCGCACCTCCCAATGCTTAAGAGGGGGTGTCGAGGAGGAAGGAGGAAGTAGGAGAGAGAAAAGGGAGAGAAAAGGCGCTTTGCCTGGAATAGAAGGCCCTCTCGTGTGTGAGATGGACTCCCACCTCTCCCTCCCCTCCACTCCCCCCCCCCACTACCCCCCCCCCTATTCGTATGCCGCCTGCATGAATACCGAGCCACGGACGTGATGGCAATGAATTTGGCGCTCCTGCCGTCTGAACCCCCGGGGATCTCCCCCCCCCTGCCCCAATACCTACCCCACCCACCCCTTTATCTTCCTCCCCCCCCCTCCACCCCTCTCCACCCGCATCCTCCGACTTACGCACACGCTCACTTCTTCTTTTTCACCCACCTCAGGAGGCGGAGGAGATGGCATCTCCGCCCCTCACCAGAGGCCTCCCCCCTCCCCCTCCTCCCCATGCGAATGCCATCATCCCCTCCCCCCACACCCCTCCCCCTCCCCCAAACCCACACCATCCCTTCGAGATCCTACTTTCTTATTGGATTCTCCCTTTTTGCTCCATTCTTCTTCCTTTGCGCTCCTTTCCCCCTCCCCCAACCTTCCTCCACCTCCTCCTCCTCCCCTTTCGCCTCTTTTAAGTACAAAATTCAATTTCCTTTCTCGCGCCTTTCGTCGCGTTATCTCTCTCTCTCTCTCCTCCCCCTCTACTTCCGTCTCCCTCTCTCCCTCTCTTCCTCCCTCTCCTCGTACTATTATTTTTTTATTTGCCATTCTGCTCCGATCCTCATTCTTCATCGATTCCCTCTCTCCTATACATATATTTATTATTTATTGATTTATTAATTCACACTGATCAGTACGAATAGACAACGGTCAGGTGGCACTGCAAGGATACGTCGAAAGATACCGTGTGAGGCGAAATATAAACAAAATCATAGATCACAAATGAAAAAGTCACTTGGTTTTCTTCCACAAATTTATTTTCTTGTTACAACATGTTTCGACAAAGCGGTGTCATCATCACGTACCTGGTAATGACACCGCTGTGTCGAAACATGTTGTACCAAGAAAATAAATCTGTGGAAGAAAACTAAGTGACTTTTTCATTTGTGAAATTCTACTTCCACATAGTTGAGCATCAAACTATGGAACGTAAAATCATAGATAATCAAAAACATCGTGAAACATAAACAAAGATATTAATATCACCGATCCACTTGCATAAATGGTGCACATCAAAGCCTTTGCATGCATTTATTACATTTCTTTTTGAATGCCTGTGTATGTTAAAAGGTAATGGTTCAAACAACTCTCCAGGTAACTGGTTCCATTCAATATTTGTCCCGTTGAGAAATGAGAATTTGCTGTGTTGTGTTTCTATGATAATTCTTGCTGATGATGGATGGCTCTTCGAGTTATGTTCGAAGCTCACTCCATGCTGTTTCGTTATTAATTATTCTATACAACCCGCAAATTCTACTTCTTTTCAGCCTGCTCTGTAGACTCTCCCATCCTAAGACTCTCATCATCTCTGTCAGTCCTCTTATGCCTATTCAGAACGTACCTCGCGGCCTTTCTTTTACGCCCCTCCCCTTCAGTAATTATGATTAATATCGACTCCTTTTGCATGTCTTTATCTTCCCCTCAAGGGAGTGCTTTCAAGAACGCTTCTCTTCAGGTACTACTGGTCGCAAGTGTGATTTTTTTCCGCCAAGTCTACATTTATTTGCTCAGTTAAAGATTTAATGCTAATATTCCAGTCTCTCTCATCCTGAGAATTGGTAATCACTACATGGAGATATTTTAAAGGATCTTACCCTATGTTAATATTTTCACAGTAAATAGGATGTAACTTAAATAAGTTCCCATGAGTGTATAAAATTCTACATTAAAATCGTGAGGGAAATATTTCGTTCGGTAGTGGGTTTTTTCTCTTTTCGTTGGTAATGAATAAGTATTTTTTTTACAATCTATTAAAGGTACAATTTTTGCTGGTGCTAATTCAGTAATTTAAATTTTTTGTATCTGCCAATTTTTGCGGGGTTTGAGGAGCAGAGTTTCTCTTCGGCAGAGCTTCTTGCTGAACCTCTATTAATGCTCGCTCGCTCGGCTTCCCTCTTTGGTCGATGAAATAGCCTCGCACGAAATTGGCCTACCTTACAACTTCTCAATAGATTTAATGCTACGTATAATTCTTAAGGTTTTATTGCGGATATTATATCTTGCGGCCTCGACTGGCGCTGAGAAAGCCTCATACTCGCGGTTACAGAGTAGGTAATCATTCGGGTAGCAAATCATGTGCCTACTCTTGGTTTATTTGAACACTCCAGTGCTCGCTTGGGATACCACGATATCCCAAGGTCATATATTTTATGATTTCTGCATTGTAATACATCATAGCTTTCTCACTATTTCAATACATTCCAAGCAAAGCTTTCTTATCCACCCACTGTCGCTTCAACCCTTATACTTTGTATACACCGTCAGTGTCTCGTGGCAAAGTCGTTTTGGACTCCTGAGTATCCCACGCGACCTCTAACGTGACAGTTTTGTGCAGAAAACATGAAGCTTTTCTATTCGTCGGTATTAGGCAAGTTTGCTGTGCATTGTTATTTTTCCTGATGGTTACTTTTGACTACTTTATAGGCCATCAGTTATTGATATATTTTCGATATTTATCTAATTATATCATTATTTTGATCTAACAGTTATCTCGTAGCAAACAAATGGTAGCACCTGAGTGCCATACACAATATATTTTTTCACAAACCTCTAACACCACCAAGATTTACTGATCATTATTGCCAGGATAGTACACGGAATTCTTTTGTTGATTCGATAGATTT
Organism: Ceriagrion tenellum; assembly: GCA_963169105.1. NCBI lineage: Eukaryota > Metazoa > Arthropoda > Insecta > Odonata > Coenagrionidae > Ceriagrion > Ceriagrion tenellum. The sequence goes on from OY720636.1 coordinate 155,160,236, forward strand.
TATACCTAATTTACTAGTTTTTTTCATTAAACACGGTGAAACGATTACAGTGAAACAGAAAGTGACGAATAGTGACTACTCATTATGTGACAGTAGTTGTGCACTCCTATAAATGTCGCAATAAAGCTTTTGCAGTATTTGTGTGACGAATTGCGTTTTAAATGGTAATTTAACCCTTGATATAAGAATTTACTAAGTTTTAAAGTATTTACGTAAAATATGGTATACCATGCAATCACTCACGTTACCAATAATAGCGCGAGCAATAGAGTGTCAGATGATGACATATTAACCACTGGAATAGTATATATATATTTTGGAAATTGTTTGTCGCATCCAACATAGAATTCATTTATAATATTTTTTCTTTTCAAAGATATTTTCCAAATTTCTTTGAAGGTTTCCGCGACTCATATACTTGTTAATATTGCTGTTTTCAGGTATTCTCGTCGCGTGTTTAGTTTTTCTGACTACAGTTTCTCCCCTCTTCAGGTCCGTTGGACAATTTGTCCAAAGGACCTGAAGACGCCCTCAGGAAGAGGGGAGAAACTGTCGTCAGAAAAACTAAACACGCGACGAGAATACCTGAAAACAGCAATATTAACATATTTTCCAAATCTTGGTGAGAAGTTCTTCGTAAGGCACGTATGAATGTTGAACCGCCTAACTTTTGTCACGAGTTCAACTCCATGGATTTTTGACGAAAATTAGCCATTGATTATTTTATTACAGAATTGCCATTACAAAATAATAAAGATTTTTTCAATGAGAAAAAATGTTTACTCTCCTCAAATCTGCTTGCGTATGAAAAAAACGACCGTTTATGAGCTCATTGGTTGCGTAAAGGCGAAAGGCGTCTGCGTAAAAATGTCGTGAATTCCTTTTTTGCTCAACGTTTTGATTTCACTCGTGTCTAATGCAGGCTGGTAATGCTTGTAAATGGACCGTCTCATCCTTGAAGATGGAGACAGAGGTCTCATTGGGAGGCACGAGCCGAGGGAGTAGGAGGCGAGCAGAAGTTCATTCGTTAGACGAGGGGGGGCGTCTTCAATCGGGGTAAGGCGTCGCGTCTCCTTTTAAAAGCTCTCCTCCCTCCCCGTCAGTTTGCCTAAAAGTAAGTCCCTCTCCCCTGTCTTCCCCTCCTCGGATAGACGCGAGCGAAGAAGAGCTCATCGGCCAACATCTGAGCCCATTCACTTCCTCGGAACCCGCGGAGCTTCCGATGAGGTGGGAAAGGTTTCATTTCCGCTCTCTTAAGGCTGACTCTTAGCCAATCCAAGGCTCCCGTCCCAACCCCCGTCCATTCGAGCGAGAATGTGTGTGTGTGTACTTTCTTACCCCCTCCCCATTCCTCGGCCACCCCTTCTTCGCTTCCATCTCCGACCCCCATCTCTCTCTCCCACCCCCCAATCTCACCGCATTTCCCTCCGGAAGGGCGGGAAGGCAGGACCTCCTCCTCCTCATCCACCCTACTCCCCATATACTCCCTCGAACAACCTTCCCTCCCACTCCCTCTTAAACCTCACCTCGCCGCCACTCTATCTCTCATTTCCCGGCGCATTCCGCCCCCCACCCCCAACCACTCCGCCCCCCGCCCATCATACGTCGTCCCACCCCCGTTCGCCCTGGAGGCGACGCTGCGCTGGTGGGAACTTGTAACCCACTCGATAGCTGTTATGTGCGTTTAAGAACGGAGGAGCGAGATGCGTGGCGAATCCATCGTGTCATGCTGTCCTAATATAGTGGGGAGAGAGAAAGGCTCGTTTAATCGGTTGTGCTAATCTCAAAAAGGGCAATCTCGGAAAGAGGTCGCATGTTGATCAATGCCATTAAATCAGTCCGTTTAATTATCCATCTTCTCTAAAGAGCCCTGTTAAAGCATTTTACCTGACGTGTTTAATGCTTCGAAGGCATTCTCTTGCGTCATATTGAAGCAAAGTTAAGGTGGGAGCCCCTAGAGACTCGGAGGCTACACGCTAGGCTTAGGTTGCTTGATAAATTCAGAACTGATATTTTTCAGAGCGACCTAGAGAATATCATCATGACTCCTCACTACATATCTAGGTCTGACAGACGCGATAAAATGAGAGAGATACACTGCCGAACAGATAGGTACAAAAACTCGTTCTTTCCGCGCCCAATAAGTGACCACCATAAAAACTGAGCTCCACCAAATACACTCTCATAGGACATGTCACCATTTCACCTCCAAAACTTTTACATCTTTACACGGCTGGTGACCTAACACCCCCAACAGCACCTGCCACACGCCCATGCGGCAGCTCGCAGGGTATTATGTAGATGTGGATGAAACCTGATGTATTTTCATCGGCCATTCTCCATCCTAGTTGCGGATGCCTTTCACTGAAAATTATTCGACTACCTTGTGCTAATTTTTAACTTTTTTTTATTTTTGATCATTTCTTTATGAATGGAATGGTTGTTTTTTTTATTTTTTAGACATCGTGGCCATTCTTCAAATTCCCTTACCAATAATCTACAACCGTGCTGCTGTTTTTGAAATAGCGTTGTGATAAATGAAACCTTGGAAAGTAAAATATTTCGTGTGTATATTCTAAGCAACTAATTTTAAACGTAAATTCTTGTCTCCTCCTGTATCGCTGAGAGCTATTATTTGACGGGTATTTTGGAGTAAATAAATAGAAACTGATTCCTCACCGCGCTATGATGGGCTCTATGCAATTTCTAATCGGAAATGTGTTCGTGATGTAAGTACCATATTGGCCTCATATCAGGGAGGGCTCTTATGTAACTCTCGTAGTGATTGTATCTAAATTATAAAACGAGATCTATGGTTCAGTCAAGCAGAATGCCACAACGACCGCCCTGCCATGTAGCTCCCTTCCGATCAATTCCTGTTGATTCCTGCCAAATTTTCGTAATCCTATCGGTTTGGAGTTGATTACATATAACGATTTGCATCCTAAAATTACATGACACTGCAAAATGGGTTATCGATTACACCAATGGACTCCGCCTTATGGCTCATGCTAGCCTATTTCACCCATCCACCCAAATGTTTTGTGAACGAATTGCTCCAACTGGCTCTTGCCTATGGTCATCCTTCCAATCACAAGCGATTCATGGGATGATTTCAACGAAACATATACTTATGACATTATATTATTTTCGCAATGACTTTATTGACTGAAATAATGCAATGTCACTGATATTTTTAAAAGAAAGAAATACACTATCTTGGGAATGGGAAAAGTTTGCCTATTGAAGTATAACAAGTTGAAGTTCAAACAGTAGATAAGTTTTTGTGAAATTTTGATCGAAAGTGAGTAACATATTTTTGGTCCCCGGGAATTTGCCGAAGAATGAATTTTGGATCCCTCTGATGGCCATAGGGTCCTGAATGTCTCCCAGATTTTTTTAAAATTATATGCACATAGATTCCATAAGAAAGCTGAGATGGTGATACGACTTCAATATAGCGACCAGGACCCCAAAATGCTCCCATGGTCTACAATTGTCTCATCCTTTCCAGGCGCCTCACACCGTTGTACTCGTCGACTTTTAATTTCTAAACGGGGGGAGGAGTTACCAAAGCTTTTTGGTCGTAGTTGGCGGATTATATTATTTCCCGTCCTAGCGACCGCACTATTTGCCACGTGTTGGCCAAGTGAGGCGTCATCGATGACCACGGATTACATACACCATGAGAGATATTAACACGAAATTCCTGCGTGGGATTGAAACCTCGTAGCCTAAGGTAAAGTAGTAGACTATTGATTGACTAGTATTGACTCCCTTTCCCTACCAAGTTACCCGGGACTACGGGTTACTATACAGAATTGGAATTTCAACAATGAAATCTGTGCCCGTAATGCACGGATTCGTTCCTCCGCCGCTAGTTGTCTCTGGCATTGAGGGGTGCTCTCTATTAAGCGTTCTATACAAAGAATGCAATACAAATAGTTGCTGAAATGTCGCTTTGAGTCCCAGGAATTTGGAATTAACGCAAAATACACCTTGCTTTGTTTTTTTCTTATATGCTCTATGCTTCAAAACGATTAGTATAATTAGCCTATAAGTTGGTGCACCAGTTTTGTCGCGCTGTTAGGCGCGTATAGGGTTTTCCATAGCATATAACCCTAAATATCACATTAATTTTAACAATTAAGGTTAATATCAACGGAATTGAATTTTCATATTTTATATTCCACATCACAAAAACACATTCTTCGCAAACTGTGTAGCACTGTATCGCTTAATTTATTGTCGTGTGGAATCATTTAAGAACAACCGGTTTTCTGAGTAGCGCACAAGTTTCCTCCCGACCATTAATTTCGTACCACATGAGCAGCAAACTCTGGAGAATCTTTCACTCAGTAAATTGCAATTACTGTAATCCGGGGTGAGGTCGGTGAGCGGGGTGAAGATGGTATTATCGCGAAAATTTCCTATCTGGAAGGAATTGGCGGATTATCGGTTGGTCCATGTACGGGAAAGTTGTTGGCATTACCGGACAATAGTTTAACTACGATTCTGAGTTTTACCTCCAGTTGGTTACACTATATTTGCCTTCAGTGCTATCACGTTAACACTATATACATACATACCTGTCACGCCGTTCCCTTCCGGGGTAGGCAGAGTCACTAAGTTTCACTCATATATACATATTTGTACACGTAACTCTGCTTCAATAAATACCTCCATACTGAACTATCCTTGCAAACCTCTTTTGCCTCATTTACCCCCATACACTGCTTCACACACGCCCTCCTGTTTTTAAGACTCCTAATATTCCTTCTCCTAAGAATTTCCTCAACCACAGTCAACCACAACTTTCTCGGCGCTAAATATAATACAAATATAAGCTCGCAAAATGAACCTAAGTGTCTTGATATCATAAATTTGTCGAAACATAGGTTGGTGTAAAAAACTGTGGAAATCGATCGATTTTGTGATAATGTAATTACCGAAGAAAATTTTGAAACTTGAGGAGGCAATCAAGGCGATCACCCCCAAAAGATGCCATGAAGATTGCAATGGTTTTGAGAAGTGGTTAACACTTTGCTATGGAAATTCTGAGAAGCACAGAGGGCTATTAAGGAGCATTCCTAGAGCAGAGTCTGTAGAAAGAGTCCAAGCATGAGACTGATTTGGTGAAGTTGAAGTAGAGACCAATTTCTACGAGTTTGCAACCAATAACTTTGGTGTACCAACTTCACCCCATTTCGCGTGGTGAAGGTAGTACAAAGTTTACTTTTTCTGAGCTCAGAGTGGTTGGATTTCTTAAGATGCTCATTAAAACGCGATTTAACTGTTCAAGCTTCCACGGTGAATATTTCATTGAATAAAAAAAGAAATATGAGTACAAGAGACCTCAAAAACTTAAAACAATGTACCAGATTCACCCCGGTTTACGGGATTCACCCCGGTTTATTTTACGTCCTGAACCTTAACGGAAAATCGACTGACGAATATTGCAGCTCAATTGGAACTATTATTACGCCAATCTTATGAATAACATCTTTTCAAACCATACGCTTGAGGTTTTTCTTTCTATGCGTGATATCTACATTAAATTACTTTGAGTAGAAATTTACTTTCATGAATTGAAGAACCTCATACTTTGAGGGAAATATCCTATCCGTCTGAGGTTATTTCTGATAAGTCCATTTTTTATCTTCACAGTTTTTTAGTGATTACATTGACACACTATTTAAGCATTGTATCAATTTCATGAAAGCATCAGTTAATTGTAATATATAAACTTCACAGAATACCTACGCCATTTGTTCACTTGAGTAATCTACCAGCAGATTGTAGGTTTTTGAACAGCTCTTATCCTATCATCCCAAATTCTGGCATATTGTTCTGCTTCCCCTCCTACAGGTGATCATCCATTATATCCCTCTTAAGTGCCTTAAATCGTCTCCCTATCCTTATTCCGTTCAATCTTTCTATGTTCTTCCACGCATTCCCAGGCAATCTCCTCTCTATTACCTTCTTCAACATTCCCTCTCCTATATAAAAGCGTATCAGGCTCAACTTTGTGGAAGTAATTGCTATTGATATCCATTTCAAAAAGAAAGACAATGGTAAATTTTCACACAGAATTTTTGATGATTACCGACCATGGTTTCAGCACCTAGTGCCATTATCAAGGTGCAATTTTTCACAAAACTCCACCATATACATCTAGGAATGGAGGGGGCCAGGTTGGAGAGAGAGGGAGGGGGGGTTAGGTAGGGGGAGGGAAGTGAGACGAAGAAAAGCCGTTGATGGTGAAGGTCAGGCAGCATCATCATGGGGTTGTCGGACTCAGGGAAGAACAACAAGAATTTAAATGAGATTACAATATGTTCTCCCTTGTGTCCGACAACCCCATGATGATGCTGCCTGACCTTCACCATCAACGGCTTTTCTTCGTCTCACTTCCCTCCCCCTACCTAACCCCCCCTCCCTCTCTCTCCAACCTGGCCCCCTCCATTCCTGAATGTATATGGTGGAGTTTTTTGAAAAATAGTACCTTGATAATGGCACTAGCTGCTGAAACCATGGTCGGTAATCATCAAAAATTCTGTGTGGAAAGTTACCATTGTCTTTCATTTAGAAATGGATATCAATTCCCTCTCCTATCAAAACATCCTCCATCCATCTCTTCTGCCTCCTGCCAACCTCCACCGCCGCCTTCCTCTCCTCTCCAATCAGATCCGATACCCTCAAGTTGGTCCTCGCAAGCATCCTCACCCTTTCCATCCATCACGAAACCCAAATCTCAAACGCCTTAAGTCTACTTATTGTATATACATTCTCCCTTCGCAATGACGAAGTTTCCGACCGATACAGTGTCACTCTCCTCAAATGAATTTTCTCCAGCCTTTTCTTCTTGGCCAGAGCAATTCCACATCATACACCCTCACGGCTCAACCGATTATTGTTTTTAGTAAATTATTATTGACGTGTCTGTTTGCTTGCTAAATTTACTATTAAGGATATGTATTTTCATGAACTCAATTTATTTTATTAATTTATTTTTTTTAAATATACTTTTTACGTTGATTAAACTAATTTTTGTCAAATGTAACTTTTTCTCATTTTCTTTTGTTTATGGAGACTCACTTTTTTATTTTCGATTTACTGTTTATGATCGTTTATTATTATTTATTCATATTTATTTTATTTTCTTGAGTTATCGTTGTTTTATTTATTTGTTGATCTTTACCTTATTTGGTCATTTACATATTTTTTTATTTTTTTACTTTCTTATAATTTATTTATTTTTATTCTCATTTTACTTATTTTGTTATTTTTAAATTTGTAGTTATGTATAAATTACCCTTTTCATTAATATTATCATTCATGTGTATTTCATGGATTTTTTCTGTTTTGTTTTGTTTGTGTTACATTAGCTTGATCTGTCTGTATGGTTTTCGCAGGTCTTTTCCTGCAGTGGGTTTTTTCGTCAAAGGATATTCTCTTCCTTACTTCCTTACGTTTTTCTCACAGATTTATGTCTTTCTTCACACTCATTTCATGTATTAATCTGACGAAGGGTTTGATGGAAGAAGGGACTGCTTTAACCTCAATCTCGCCCCAATAAAGACGCCTTATTATTATGATTATTTAGGGTTGGACCGATATCCATACAGATATGAAGCATCGGCCGATACTTATGGTCTCGGTAGCCATGTCAGTGTTTTTAGGATTTTTTCAATTTTCAGATTTTTACCACCAATTCGGCCAATGAAACGAGGTGTCGAATTCTACCACTAGAGTGCTCTGGTACCGCACGCCATCAGCTCAATGTAAGACAGAGTGCGTTTCTTTCGATCACCCTTCTTCACCAAACTTTTTCAGTGAATTTAGCGTTTCGCCTGTGTAAGAATGGTTGTTTTGGTGATCTGGTTTCTTAGTTGATTGAGCCAGCTTAAAATGTTTGTGGTGGAATATTGAGTTTGTATTATACCTAGAACGAAGTAGTATCGGTATCGGTAATGTTATCGGGGGGAGGAGAATTGGTATCGGAATCGGTATCGGTATCGGAAATATCTGGTATCGGTCCATCCCTATTGTTATTCTCCAAAATACTTCCCAGATACGTAACATGCTCAGCTTTCTCCATTTTGTGCCCTCCCACCCTCATATTCATCCCCACATTATTACTCGTAGAGAGTCTTAGTACTCTTATCTTCATCCCACACCTTTGCCACAGCACATCTAACCCATCTATCATTGACTGTAACCTCTTGGCTGACAGACAAACCTTTCACTTCGTTAATTCGTATCCGAGCCATTAGTCATTATAAGTTTACGTAAAATGTTTTAATAGCCTAATTTAGAGCTCATGAACTATGATTTTTCCCCTAGATCCAACGATAAGTCTGAGAGCCGTCAAATCTACAATGTGGGGGTGAAGTCCCTCCATAGGACATAGACGATGCCTTGATTTTTTATCTAGATTTCGGAAGAGTGGCTTCGGCTTTCCCTCGACAATGTTGAGCTATCAGTTAGATCTATCGGTCTTGCAACTTTCCTTGGATTCCATGGATGTATAAGCTCTTGAGAATGTTGTAGAAAAAAATACGACATGGTTAATCTCAGGAAAAAGGCAATTTATTAGCCTTTATTCTCATTATAATTAATGTTTATCATCTACTTGTGACTAATGTTGCTTTCTAGTTGATGGGCGTTGCAAATATCCCGTTTATCTGACTAGTTACTGTTATCAGATCCGTAAATGTGTTGTGTGTGGTAATCTGCATAACATAGCGAATGGAATGAATGACTGATAACTATCAACGGCTAAAATATTCCATATTCTCTTTGTCCCATATTTTCTCTTGTTATTCATATTTCTCCAAAACAGTGTGTGCCGAAAGTATTGCTAGCATTCGATATCTTCTTTTCATGATCCTTCACCATAATCCTTCTCATATATAAGTATTTCCAGCATTCAATATCTTCTTTTCTTCTTCTTTCAGCATTCAATATCTTCCCTAATTCTTCACCATAATGCTTCTTATCTATAAGTATTATCAACACATATCAACACAAAACATACTGCACATCCTCAAACAAATGACCGTGCTTAGTAGGTTGCCCCTCCATCTTTTTTACTTCCTGTTTCTATCCTATTTCCTATTTACTGCGCTACTTCGTATATCCTAAGAAATCTTCATTTTACTTCTAATTTGGCCGGGAATCACTGATTTTTTTTCCTCCTCACTGTGGACATTTATCAGACTGATGTCATTGCACAATAACGGTTCCACGATTATCATTCCGCTCTTCACGTTGCTCTTTATATTCTTCATCCGGAGATCAGAATTACACTTTCCAGTTTCTAGGCTTTCTCTGCACTTGTATGATCACGTTTTATGTCTTCAGTACGATTTCCATTTTAATTTACGAGTCTCATCCCATCTCTCTTCCGGAACCATCTTGGCATCTGGGTAAGCCTGAGATTCTTACCTGTGTGGATCAGTCTATTCCTTCTGTCTTTGTAGTTTTCATCGTGGACAGAAATTATTTCTCATTTGTTGTTACACCTAGTCAAATGCCTAGCTTAGTGCAATTTAATCCTTGTGCTAAAATATCTATTTCAGTGCCTCTCGCCTTAGACAAAATACTTTCGCTCTCCTTTCAATATGCAACATGTCACAAGTATGAAGTGCTCTAATATCATTCTCTGTCGTGCCTCTACCAATACTTATAAACCCTCACCACTGAGCTTCTGAGTTCATTAATTTATTTATCGATTCCTATGTGACCATTATTATTCTCGAAGTCTCCCTTACACTTTCCTTTTATGAGCACATGACATTCTTGGCCAACATTAACCCATTTACCCGTTGTTTCATTTGAGTACTGTACCTGTTGATAAGTAGGTAAAGTATGTACAGCTCTCACCCTGACATCCTAATTTCTGGCTCATATTTCCCTTTTCCCTCCTACGGTTGACCCGCCATTAGATCCCTCTGAATTTCATCATATCGTCTCCCTCTTCTTATTTCGTCCAGAATTCCTATCCTCTTCCTTCCCCTTCCACGCCTCCCCACTCACCTCTCCTCTTCAACTCTTCCTTTCTTCTCAAAACGTCCTCCATCCATCTCTTGTGTCTCCTCCAAACCTCCGCTACCAGCTTCTTCTCCTCTCCAAACATCCCGTATTTCACCGCATAATCGTCGCAGATTTTATGCCAATTTTTTTCGCTAAAAAGTAGGGTGCGACCATTATGAGGGGAAATAAAAAAAATAAAATTGCGCCTGTATTAGTTATACATACCTAGGTCATTTATTACGTACTTAACTGCCTTAATTGCAACGCTAGGGTCTCATGAATGGTAGGCCAACATTGAAAACAATGCATTAAAATTTAAGACTACAAATCGACACTATTTTCGTCCTGTTTAGAATATACCGTACTTTTTCCGGCCTGAAATGAAAAGTTAACACATTATTAATACCGATATATTATGGTAAACATTTTTGGTAAATTTATGGTAAAAATGGCAAATTTTTCCTTTTACAGCAGCAAGTGTCGTGGACGAACAGAATTAACATGCGACGATTATGCGATGAAAAGTTGTGAACCAATTTTTGGACTGAAAAAAGAAGGGTGCGACGATTATGCGATAGCGACGATTATGCGGTGAAATACGATATCCACCCACATCCTCGTTCGTCCTTCTCGTCACCAATCTCACCCTGTCTCCGTCCTTCTCCACGCCCACATCTCAAACGGCTTGAGTCCACGTATGTCCTCCCTTCGCCATGACCAAGTCTCCAACCCATACAACGCCACGCTTCATATCAAAGTTTTCGCCAGCCGTTTCTTTACGTCTCTACTCAGATCTCCGTCTCCATTTCCCTTCCGTTTGAAAACACCTACTTACTTAACCATGGCAATATTACATCTTTTTCCCCGTCAATTAACACCTTTCCCTCCAAAATACCACACGGATATGTAATCTGCTCGATTTGCTCTATTTTGTGTCCTTCAGTCCTGCCTTAGTACTTTCAGGGAATCCCACCACTTTCGTCTTCTTATCGTTAGCGAATCGAACTTTAAATTTATTGGTATGAAAGTGTAATCTTTCTCTCTCTCCTCTCACCCTTTTGATTCAAACCTCTGGTTTCTTATCCAAATTTCAATGGCATATTACTGTCCTAAAGTGGTAATGTTACAGCAGAAGAGCACATGAAGTGTAGACTGGATGCAATATGATTTTACATATACTAATTTTATTGTTAACAGGTAAAAGTTGTTCCTTCGCAAAGTATTTCTCAATTTGAATTCAACTTAATTGTGTCAAAATATTTAACAAATATTTTGTCAATATTTGTTAAAGATAAGTATTAGTTCCAGTTTGGCTCACTTCCTATGTGACTAAGGTAAAAACTTGCCAACGTTGAATGCCCGAATTTCTGCAAAGCAGGCTAGGGCAAATTTAAGTAAAAATTACTACGATAGTGTCTATAATAAATTATGAACTGTAAATTCATTTAAAATCATTTTTGCTGCTGATATTGAATTTCAAAATTTTAGTGAAAACTCTGATGCCAACTTAACTTAAGCCATGAATAACGTAGGCGTATGTTCCCCTTTATAGATTTTTATTTTTTATAGATATATATATATATATATTTATAGATAGATATAGATATAAAGTTCCCCTTTATAGATATATACAGGCTGCAGTGGTCAAGGCAATCAAACTTTCAATTAAAATGATGAGAAAATTAGATGATTTTGACCCAAAGTCGTAATTTTGACAAAGAAATAAACGGAGCTGATAGGAAAATTTAAAGCAAAAATGTAAAACTACATTATTTCAGTCAGCCAACATGGAAACATTTGAGTGCTGTTGGTACAAACACTACACGTTGTCACTTCACGTTCTGCTTTCCTCCTGGTTGGACGTGTTTTCCTGGCGCTCCTAAAGTTCTCCGAAAACCAGGTGAACGTGGGTGTTTTTTGCCCCGAATGTGGCTTGGCAGTCGAACAGAACTCAGGGAATCTCTCTTGTGGAGCATATTGTGTAACCAACACCAACATACGTCGTGTGTCTCTGTCACCGAAGCTAATCTTAAGGTTCTTGAGGAACTTCATAAGTCCTGGACCTGTGAATCCTGCCTCTATTAAATGCTCTCTAATCGACGCGACACCACTCCGATCAGACCTCCTCCACCGGAACCAGCTGCTGACTCTGTTGGCTCCATACATAAGGAGCTTCTTGGAGGAATGAAGAAGATACAGGATGATCAATGCGACCTGAAATCTTGCATTGTCTCCCCCCAGGCTTCAATCACCGATCACACCGCCACCCTGGAGAAACTCATAGCATTAATTAATGCGATTAGGGATCATATGGATGGCCTGAACAGTGATAATGATTCTTTACGTAATCGTGTTTCGGCTCTTGAATTACACCAGCGGCGAGCAGAACAAGTGCTCGCTAAAAATGTTATTGAAATTCACGGTGTTCCCTTTACTAAAGGGGAGTGTGTTGATGCTCTCGTGTGCCATACCGGAAGAGCTCTTGGTGTTCAGCTAAAGGCAATTGATATTGACTACGTCTTTAGACCCAAATACCGTCCAATTTTCCAAGTGTTTCCAGGCCCTCCCCTATTATTGTAGGAGTCATTAGAAGTGGACTTGCTAACCACATTGTTCATTCCCGTCTTGTTAAAAAGAGCCTTTCTTCCCGTGATATCGGTTTCACTACATCTGTGGCTCAGCCTGTTTATATCAACGAGACACTGACTAATTCCAACCTGCAACTCTACGCAATGACTCGCAAGCTTAAAGCAGGGAAAAAGAGGGGAAAATAAAATATCTCTGGGTAAGGAATGGGAAAATTCTGCCTTGTGAACTTGATGGGGGTGAAGTTCTCTGTATAATGTCAGAAGAAGACATCATCGTCATAGATAGGAATCGTCAAATTGTTCAAATATTTCTGTCCATCCCAGTAATTCGGATGTTGATGGCTTGCGTGTTTTCCATGTAAATTGTCAGTCTTTGCTTAGACATATAGATGAGTTTCATCTGTTTTTAATCAACATACCTTTGATATAATATGCCTATCTGAAACGTGGCTTAAGCCAAATATTAGTGACGATATGGTTGTTCTACCAAATTATAGTTTAATCAGGCTCGATCGAATTGGTGATGGTGTTGGACCCTATCTTCACCATAACCTTCAAGTATCCTTGCTCTGTTCCTCTACTGCGTCGTATTGCTCTAAACCTGAATTTATTATATTTGAAGTTTTCAGTGCTTTTATGTCTAAGGTAACAATCAACTCATTGAATTGAATTGAGACATTGAATAATGAGGGCCGGCATATTTTCAATGAAAAAATAACGAAATGTTAATTTGAAGAACAGAAGAATTAGAGTTTCTTATACTTCGTACTGTTCATCCATCGTTATCTCTTCGTCCTGTGCCGGAAATGAAGACGCATCGTCAGCATTGTCTAGACAATATTTTCGGTGACTCGAAATGGCAGTATTTAATCATGAGGATATTTGCGTGCCTCGCGGGAAATCTGTGTTAGATGTTCAAACGCTTTCTAATTGGACCCTTCAGAAGTGAGGACATTCAAATCCGAACGAAGGTTCGCGATTCGCCATAAATTCTCCGTTCCGATCGCATTCATTTCCCGTTCCCTCGAGGATCATTCTCCGAGTCGCAGCCAGCGGGCGCATTCAGGGGAGGACGTTTATTCAGGGGGGATCGGGTTGGTGTAGTGGCTAGAGTACTCGCCTACCACATGGGCGGCCAGGGTTAAAATCCCTGAAGAGGCGGATGTTTTTCAGAGGGAACCCGATGCCTACTTGAGTGTCTTCTGGAGGGCACTTCAGGTACAGTACTCCGTCTGTCGAATGAGACGTTAAACCGTGGCGCCTTTCGCTAAGAGCATGGTAATGCCGACGCCGGGTTTCTATCCACCCTTCCTCCCTTATCTATCCCCTATGGCGCAAATGACCTTAGCCGTCGGTCGCCTCCCCAAATATCCAATCCAATCCAACGTTTATTCCGCCAGAGTCGGTCGCATCATCATCTAGTCACGCAGGGCCGGCAGCGGGGTCCGCTCCAAAGGATGATGCGTCTCAGGGCCGGCCCTTTCCCAATTTCGCCCTCCATCCCCCTCGGGCGATCCGCGAACCCGTCCCCCCTGCCCTCAGATTCGAGACGAGCACTCGCCCTCTTTCTCCCTTTTGCTAATGTCCCCTTTTTTTGAGTTTTTTTCCCGGAGTGATTCCGTTCTCCCTTTTGACTCGCGCCCTGCACTGTCTGTGTGTGTATGTGTCCGCGCGCTCGCCGTTAAAAAAAGGGCCCCATCAATGGGGAGATGATGGCAGGGGAGAGTCCCCCGCGGGCGCGTGTGCCACGGACGATGGCTCCGTCCACACGGAACGCGAGCAGAAGACGTAAAACGAGCGAATCCTGGCCGTGGTGGTGGTGGTGGTTGTTGGTGTACGCGACCCTTCCCCGAGTGAGGAAACGAAGGCCCCTGAGGGAAGGGAGAGTGTGCGGTGGGGGATCAAGGGATGGGGGGGGGGAGGTCCATCAGGTCCAGCTGTTCACTTTCCATGGATGTGGAAAAAGAGGGAGGGGTGCTTGGGTGAAGGGGGGGGAAGGTGGTGAGGGGGACGAGCTCAAATGATTCGAGAGGGGGTTCTCGGTCCGAGGGGTTGTTCCAGCGAGGGGAGGAGGAGGAGGTCGGCGTTGGTGGAGTTGGTGGAGCGGTGGGTGCGGGATCTGCGTGCGTGTTGGGCAGCGGGAGGAGCAGACGGCGGGAGAAGTGGCGAGAGAGAGAGAGAGGTTTTTGGGGGGGTTGGATGGGAAGGAGAATCGTGCTCGAGAGAGATCGAAGGGAGCGATGGGAGTCCTGCCTGCCCCCCCTGCCTGCCCCCCCTGCTCCGATCCTTCGTCGTCTGCGCTCTCCCTTCGGCACCCGCCCTCCTCCTCCCGCTGCTGCTCCGCGATGGGTGCGCGACGAGAGGCGAGTTCAGGTCCTTCGGGAGGTGCGGCACTGCTCGGCCAATCTTGGAATAAGAATACCGGAGTAGTTACTCTTCAGGTAGTCCGAGCGAGATAGTTCCCTAGATATAATAGAGACCATATTCGAATTATACGTTTTAATTTCACCAGCTGTGAGACAGAAGAATAAAATATTGCATTATTTACGGTGCAATAATATAGTTCCACATGACAGAAATAGTAAGTAATTAAATAAAAATATGTACATAAGTCTTTAACTTGACTCATTTTTTTCGCGCGGTGCATTTGAAACACCTTCAAAACGGAACGTTTTTTGAGATACCCAAGAACCTATTGCGGTGATAATATGATTTTTTGTAAAAAATAGTTGATAAAACATACAAACTATACGCTGTTGGTTTTTTTACTATATCTAAGTATTAGAAATAATGTCTCTCTGGAGTGCATACACGTACCATTTCCCTTGTTAAAGGGCTGGTATTTTTTGGCAAATACCTCGGAAAGTTATATGTTTAGGGGTTGAATTTTTATGTCAATGGAAGGCTGATAAATTTTTCTTTTAAATCAGACCAAATTCATTGATTTCTAGGTAGTATGATATTTCGCTCAAACTACCTTAAATTAACGTCTCCTATTGCAAGCATATACAGGAACAGTTTCGTCGTCTTTAAAAAAAGAATCCTTCACTCAGTAACTTTCATCATGAACCGAAATAAAAATACACGTGGTGGAAAATGGGACAGATTTTTCAAAACATTAACTTCATTATAACTAGCGCTTAAGTTTAAAATTTTAAAAATCCCTCTTAAACTATACCCAAGATAAAATCTGTCATATAGTGCTAGAAGTAAAGTCTAGTTTCTTTTCCCAAGCGGCATTTCCTCATCAAGGCGGACACTATCAGTTAGCAACAAATTTTCCAAAAGCTCAACTAGAAAATTAAGGTATGATTCTATGACTCAAACTGGCGAATTAGGAGATTCTCGAATATAAACGTCTTTCTCTTCTATTGCTCAATGCTATTGATACTGTTCAAAGATCAGAAAGTACCAGAGAACTCCATATCATTCGCGTTTATCCTTGGTCAACATTGGTAATGGACATTTTCCTTTGTCCATAGTCCATATACGTCAATTAAAAATTCCAGTTACTACGTGGCAACTGAAAACAATTACTCTGCCAGCAGCTTCTTCCATTAGACAGTATATTAACATTGAGTGGTCTTCAGTGGGTATAACTCGAAAATACTGACTTTTTTACGGTCGGGAGACATACTCTATCGCGGAAAACTGGCTCTTTTTTTACTACTCATTCTCAAATTGCGCTTCTGGCCAGGACTTCACTTCAAAGGATGATCCCTAGGGTGCCAGTTTCGATCCAAAATCCATCGCATAAAAGCGGAGCCGACGTCTCGTCTTTCGTTCGAGAGAAAAGATTCGTCGTGGCGGATGAGGGTGGAGGTTCTGCTCTTCACGGCCGTAGCCGCCCCGCTGTCGAGAGGATGCAATCGAAATGAGTGACGAACGCCGCCCTTTTCCCTCTTTGTGATCGTTCGCCTTTCGATTCGCCGTTTCATTTGTGCATCGGAGACGGAAGTATGAAATGGAGGAATTGTCCCCAATAAAGAGAGTGAAGGAGTCTTCCGTAAACGCCAGACACCCGAGGACGACACGCAGATGTACACGATCAAATTAACAAAATACAAAGAAAAGCAGCACGCTTCGTTAAAAACTGCTACGAACGAACATATAGAGTTTCAGAACTTTCAGAGGGATTAAGGTGGGAGCCCCTAGAGACTCGGAGGCTGCACGCTCGGCTTAGGCTGCTTGAGATATTCAGAACCGGTGTGTTTTAGAGCGACACAGGGAATATTATCATGACTCCTCACTACTAGGTCTGACAGATGCGATAAAAGAAAAAAGATACTCTACCGAACAGATCGGTACAAAAACTCGTTTTTTCCGCGCACAATATGCGACCACAATAAAAACTGATTACCTTAAAATACACTCCCATAGGACATATCACCATTTCACCTCAAAATATTTTACATCTTTACACGGCTGGTGACCTACCACCTCCTGCCACTTGCCCATGCGGCGGCTTGCGGGGTAGTATGTAGATGTAGATGGCGTACTCTTTTTGGCTCTGGAAAATTAGTTATTATCGGATGGTGAATCGCCTTGATGGGTACATCTAACTTGGGAAGTGATACCGGGATTTACTCTCAACTAAAGACGACAGTTTGGCGCTTGACGTGAAAGACTTTCTACGCATTTTCTCTTACACGTACTCTGCCCATGAGATGTCGCTACTCTTTAGACAATTGGTAGTTTACTTCGTGGTCGTTGATGACTGAGACTACATCTACATCCACATAATACCCCAGGAGCCGCCGCTTGGTCGTGTGGCAGGGGGTGTTAGGTCACCAGCCGTGTAAAGGTGTACGATTTTTGGAGATGAAATGGTGGCATGGTGTATTATAGGAGTGTATTTAGTGGAGCTCAATTTTAATTGTGGTCGCTTATTGTGCGCGGAAAGAACGAGTTTTTGTACCTATCTGTTCGGCAGAGTATCTCTCTTATTTCATTGCATCTGTCAGACCTAGAGATGTAGTGAGGAGTCATGATGATATTCTCTGTGACGCTGTGAAAAATATCAGTTCTGAATTTATCAAGCAAACTAAGCCTAGCGTGTAGCCTCCGAGACTCTCCTAGTCTACTACGTGAGGGAGTCATTGGTTTGTGATGAAGAAATAGTTTCTTAACTTGGAAATGTGGAACGGAGGAGCGCTATTTGTGAAGCTTATCTCGGGAGATGTGCATTTTGGAGTAATTTTACCAGTCTTCTTATTTAATGAGTGTCAGAGGGAAAAGTATACGACCTCCCTCACCATTTGCTTTTAGGAAATGGCGATTCCAAGGAACATCGTCTTACTTCCGCGCTATATCATTGTGACTGATTGGAGTGACAGAATAAGAAAGATATACCGCAGAACTGGCATGTACAAAAATTCCTTGAAATGTTATTCTATGCATCATTAGTGATTATCCCCTGCCCCATTTAATGGCTGGCGACTTAACGCCCCCCTGCCACGCTCCTCTGCAGAGGTAGTATGAAGATTGCAAAAATCCAGAAGGAAGAGTGACTGTTATTACTTTTATATATCAGCGATATTAATTCCCGAGTCAGAAGCGTATTTTGATTTTTTTAGTGGTGATCCGGAAATCTACTGAGAATTTACCGCAAAGGCAGTGTAGAACGCTCTGTCAATTGGATCCGAACGACTTTCCCACGTTCGCCCTCCCGACTGTTCGTATGGGCTTGGGTTTATTCTTAAGGAAGGCTCTGTAATACCATAGAGTAAGTATAGGTATAAAGAGTGGCAAAGAGATAGAGAGATTCGGATATGAGTTTTTAAATAATACTTTGGCCGATAGATGGCACAGGTGCATCGAAGCTGCACGACAAGCCATAGCAAATGAGCTTTGGCACACGGCCACTTCAGTGTCACATAACTCACATGATGTTCTCTCATCATCACTCATGTCACTCACATGATGATTTCGGTGCCTGGATCTTTACTAATCGACCCATTGCAACGGAAAGAAATCTTGTTAACGAGGAGACATCGCGTAATAGATGTTAAGGATGCAGACGAAACAATTTTTATCTGAAACTCCAGTGATAGTTCGCTATGAAATAGCATTAAATATTAAACGCTGGAAATCTTACAAAGAAAAAAAAATCAAGCAAAGTATATTTTTTCACTCTTTACCGATGTATCATAGCGACGGCGAAACAATTGATACTCGATTTAAAGCACACAACAGCCATGGTAAATCCACCTCTATATGTTTATGAAAAAATCTCAGAGTACCACTAGCGCCTCCAAGTGGCCTTCTCCGTAAGCCAAAATTCTTCCACCCCCAAGGTGGTGCCACCTGAGAAATTCTTCCCAAAGCTCTCAAAAATTTATGTCAAGTATTTAGCATTGCTTTTCCACTCTATATCTACCTAATCTATGGTAATACATTTCTCAAGTGAGGAATCACATCCAAACCACATGTTTGAAGTGGGGAGATACGTATATAAACTGACAATGGAAGTGAAACGCTTGGAAATTACTATTAATTCGAGCTTTTCATGGAGAGGACAAATTGGAAACGTGTGCGCCACTGCATGAAAGAAGTGACCCACGTGCCATCGGACAATGAATGGAGAAGTCCTCGTGTGAAAAAGAGAGAGAGAGATGTGTGACGCTGCCATATTTAAGTCCAATTACGAGCACTTGGAAAGAATCCAGGCCACGCGAGTTTGTTCTACATTTAAATCCACGTAATTCCCACGATCCGCTGCTTGGACGTGTGGCAGGAGTTGTTATGTCACCAGCCATGGAAAGGAAGACTATGTGGTAGGAACATTGGAAGAGGGAAAGGAAAAAAATGAAATATGTTTTGGCGAATTAGTGCTCCGCTCACTTTTTGTATTTTTTTCCTCTCGTGGGTGAGATGCTGGATATTATTTTGACGCCGCACCGATGCCCTTGACCGACATAAGGGACAGTAGAATCAGAATTCGCTGCCCTATCTGGATGTGGATGTAAACATTCATCCCTCCCTCGCACCTTATATGACTGCCAGCAGAACGGGGCGAGTCACCAATCCATCGACGCGCATCACGTTTTCGTTCTCTTCCCAATTCCCGCTCCTCTTCACGGCTGCACTGTCAAATTCCCATTGATTGCTTTTCATTATCCTCCTCTCTCTGGGAAGAAGTGTGTATAGTCTGCAGATTGGCGTCCCTTATCAACCTTTGACGTAACTGTGGTAGTGTGTGCACCAAGTGCCGACCTGCACTACCAACCTTAGCTAGGCTTTCTATCCCTCCTCCGATTTATGAGCCGCTTGTTTGGCTCAAATGGCGATTTTGACGCAGTGCGTTGATGCTCACATAAGGGAACTTTATCTCATTCACATACTAATGATAAAATAACAATAACTTTGTAATATTCCACACTGTTTTATTACTAGTAAACAAGCCTGACCGTTTTTAATGTATACACATCATCATCAGATGCAAAATACAGCGTACAGAGGTGGTGGCTTGATATACATACGGGGTACCACACGGGGAAGGAAGCAAGGAGGAGGTTGGGAGGGGGGGGGGAAGGATATTAGTAGAGAGGTATTATTACTTATTTAACTCCTTAATGTCCTCCCTCCCCCCTCCCAACCTCCTCCTTGCTTCCTTCCCCTTGTGGTACCCTGTATGTATATCAAGCCACCACCTCTGTACGCTGTATTTTGCTTCTGATGATGATGTGTATACATACATTGAAACCGGTCAGGCTTGTTGTTTTGTAATAAAACAGTGTGGAACGTTACAAAGTTATTGTTATTATATCATGTCGAAATTCCAGCAAGTCAACTCTTCAACTATCTTGTATATTCATTCACATACGTCATAGTCTTAATTATTTTATTAGGAATGAGACTAGACCGTTTTTTATGGATGGGTGGCATATCTCCTCAGATAAAATTATCTCCCTACGGTCATGTTGTTTAAAGTAATGTGCCGATAAGTCTTTTTTCTATCGCCGAAATTAGGTCCAACAGAGTCTTAATAATGTTTCTACAACGTGAATCCTTCTACTAATAATATTAATTTAAAAAAATTGTGTTGAGAAATATATAAATAAATATTTATACATGTATGTATATATTCTTGTTCAGTACTTACGTAAGTTTCATTGCAAAAGCGTTGTTGAGAACACTCTGCGCGGCACGAGGCTCAGGATGCTTCTGTTGTATTTCAAATGGCTTTCTCTTATATTTTAGCAGAAACGTTTACCCGGGGGAGAACTCAACTGGATTGCCCTTAGTTAAGTGTGAATTTTCTTGCTAGAGTGAGTAGAAGTACGTCAGCCGTTCGCTCCTTAGTTGCCAGACCAGAGATCATGCCTTGCTGGCTGATATTCCCTTTCTGATTTTGAAGGAAGCCCACGTGTCGTATCCGGTAAAGTAATTTCTGAACACTTCCGTCTGAACGCAAAGAGTCATTTTAGTAGTATGTTCTATTCATCATTGATTGTCACTAGGGATCAATTTGATGGTTTAAAGGCCGCTTTACACGGTACATTTTATTGTACAAAGGAATGTACCATAGAATGTACAAGAAATTGAATGGAAATAGAGCAGTTTCTATTTCCCGTTAAGTCATTCAGACAATCATGCAATTTTCCGCTTTACACGGTACAATTTTCCTCATTCAAGAGTTCATAAATTCGTTAGTACAATAAAATTTGCCGCGTAAAGCGGCCATAATAGCTGCTGCCGTCCACTGCTTTGCGTTATTCCCAACTGGTCGCTTCATTCCTGTATGGTTTCTAATTCTAACATCTCTCATGTCAATGCGTGTTTCATTTCCGTCCTTGATATGGCTCGGTAATTCTTCCTATTTTATTTTGCGTATATAATTGTTTTCATTATGCTGTGATGACTGAGGAAGTTTTTATGCCCTATCTCATCGCGACAGCGGACTCTTGGTCACTATTGTTGGCGTAAGAATATGGCTCATTGGCTCAAGCGAGTTGCAAAGTGTATCGGCATACATGCCTACTGGTCATATATATATATATATATATATATATATATATATATATATATATATATATATATATATATATATATATATATATATATATATATATATTGCCCAATATAATTATTATAATAATAATTTGTTTTTTTTTATTTCTTTTTTGCCTTTCTGTTGTTTTTTTCACTCGGTAGATTATCCATAGTGTTAATGTTCTTAAATTTTTGCAATTGTTTTCCTGTAATTTATGTAAAAGTAACCGGGAGAGTGTGTTTATTTCTAAAAATGTAGTTTTGTTGAACCTAGAGTCCGAAGGACTAGGTTCTTGAAATAAATTCTATTCTATCTCTTACATTATATTTTATAAACCTGACCATAAACCTCCGAAAAACATCAAATTTAAAACTATTTTAAAAAATTAGAAAAATTTGAAACAACACGTCAATCACAGATGAGATCAATTACAATGAGGGACAGCCATTTAATAATTATTTTTATTCTTCAGCGCTTCCACGACTTGATTTCCGAGTGGGACGAAATGGAATTATCAGAACTTTAAAAAAATTATGTTCATTGCATAATGTGAATCGTAAGTTGATTTATTCGATCTTTCGCAAAATAAAATAGTACTTAAAAGTTTAAATAAAGAGATAAAATAAGAATTTCCACGAATGGGCACATCCCCTTAATTGGAACTAAGTTGTTGGGGAGAGGAGCCATGAACACGAGCACACGGGCACAGGAGCTGCATTCACAGACAATTTACTACGAGCACATTTGTAAATCGGCCACAATTGTTGGCGTATGACGCGCACGCACGATGAATAAAGTGCCCCATCGCGTTATCCGTCTTCGCTGGATGGTCGACGCGGCCGAGTCGTAAGAATCCCGAAGAATTCAAGCTCAACGCGCCGTCGGGAAACGCGGAAGCCACGAAGCCGCGGTCGTTCTTCAGCGGTCTGCTTTTGCGCCCTCAAAGAGTCGGTAAATCACGGAATCGAGGGAGGCCTCGAAGGCCATTTCGCGAAAACCTTCTCCGCTCGGCCGTTTACATCGGCGTCTGGGAAATTTCGTGTGAGCGCGCGGGGGGGGGGGAGAGGGGGCGCCCGCCATTCGCATTGGGGGTTGGTGGAGGCGGCGGCGTCGGTGTGGGCCCCCGCTCGCTAACTCCACCCCCGGCTCCCTCCTCCGTCCATCCCCTCAACCTCCTGGCTCGCGGCGGCGACCACCCTACCCCACTTCCTCCCCGTCCACCCTCACATTCTAAGTGGACCTTGAGTAATGGCGTCCATCGGGGGCGGAGGGGGATGGGGGGGAGGGTCCCCTCCTTCCCCCCCACTCGCTGCCACCCCCTGCCACCCACTCCCTTCTCTCTATTCGCTACTGTTTGTATTTGTATGCGTGTAGAGGCAGTATTGATCGCCATCTCTTCTGCGAAGGGTGAAAGAGGGGAGGGTCGAGTGGGGGTTGGCGGTGAAGGGGGGATGTTGGAAAGGGGGAGAGGGGTGCGCGCGAGTTTGCGTGTGACGTCCGAATTAGGGGGTGGGGAGGGAAGGAGAGAGGTGGAGGGGAACGGGGAAGGGGGGCGTTTGGGTTCCGCCGCTTTCTCCGTACTCCCGACCTTTTTGGTGCCCCTCTTGTATATACGTAGATAGATATATCCATGCGATGGAAAACACGTGTAGTGCACAATAATATAAAAATATGTCACATTCTATGATACATTCGTTTGTACAATAAACTGTACCGTGTATAGCGGACTTTAAACCATCAAATTGATCCCTAGTGACAATCAATGATGAATAGAACATACTACTAAAATGACTCTTTGCGTTCAGAAATTACTTGACCGGATGCGACACGTTGGCTTCCTTCATAATCAGAAAGGGAATGTCAGCCAGCAAGGCATGATCTCTGGTCTGGCAACTAAGGAGCGAAGGGCTGACGTACTTCTACTCACTCTAGCAAGAAAATTCACACTTAACTAAGGGCAATCCTGTTGAGATCTCCCCCGGGTAAACGTTTCTGTTAAAATAAAAGAGAAACCCATTTGAAATACAACAGAAGCATCCTGAGCCTCGTGCCGCGCAGAGTGTTCTCAACAACGGCCAGGCTTTTGCAATGAAATTGCAGACACACAGTAAACACAAAGAAAGGAAAACTCACGAGATTTGTTAATATATTTCGGCGGTCACAACCGCCTTCGTCAGAATATTAGTAGGTAGTCAGATTGTTATTAGTAGATAGTTAAAGATAAATGAGGACCCCAGAAGTCAAGGGGTCTAAGTAACATAACCATTGTTTAGAGAAATCTTAAGTCAAAGTTGAATATGTTTGGTACAACCCACTAAGTAGTTAAGAGGCATTACCCTAGATAGCAGCACCTGTCAAGAAAATCACTTGGATCCCTTTACCACCTAAAAGATTAACATTTTCACACCCATTCCTGTACCCAACTTATTTTTTTCAAAAATGTCACTTAGACCCCTTGACTTCTGGGGTCCACATATGTAATTTATTGTTCTTCAGATATTACATCCAATTCGAACAATAATAAACAGCACTGATAAAAAAATATTCAACAGCAATATAGAAAAATATGCAATAAAAATACAAAAAAAATGAATTTCTACAACAGTAATAATGCTTATCCCTTGTTATAAATCATTGAAAAAGATAAGGACAGCTTATTGGGCAGTTAGATATAAATATAAATTATTTTTACGTAGGCTCGAGTTTTTCCCTCGTATTTTTCGGCCGGAGGTCTTCCTCGTAATTCCGCAATGAACTACTGATGTTTGGTGTGAATTTCTTTTGTTATAGAGAGAAAAACATCGCATTGGATTGGATATTTAAGGAGGCGACCGACGGCTAAGGCCATTTTCGCCATAGGGGATAGGTAAGGGAGAAAGGGTGGATAGAAACCCGTCGTAGGCATTAGCCTGCTCTTAAAGAAAGACGCCATGGGGACCACGGCTTAACGTCTCATCCGACAGACGGAGTACTGTACTTGAAGTGCCCTCCACAAGACACTCAAGAAGGGTTTGGGTTCCCTCTGAAAAACATCCTCCCCTGCAGGGATTTGAACCCTGGCCGCCCGTGTGGTAGGCGAGTACTCTAGCCACCACACCAACCCGATCCTCAGAGAAAAACATCGCTGCGATAACTTGGAAAACATAAATCTACAAAAAAAGGGAAACCATGAAAACCATCTGGGTGAATTAGCAGATGCAAGGGGTATCGGAGAGTGGAAGACTTGGACTCAACCTCTCTTGAGACTGAAAGAGTGACACTGATGCTAAGAGAACTTTCAGATTTGCTAAAAAACGGGAGTGAATCCCGCGGCAACTTTGCTATTTCAGTATCAAATTTTTAAAATTTTATATATTAATGATAATAGCTCTTATAATTACGATCCACCCGTGATATGGCAAACTGACAGATACGGTTTTTACCGGAGTGAGGAAGTCACTCACGTCTATCCTTTCTTGAATCACTTCGATTAATGAATCGGAATTACTTCGTCGAACGGAACTTATTTGTGTTGAATATATTGCCACCAAAAATGATAATATTCCGGAAGTTTTTAATATCCTAAGTTTAAGCTAGCTACTTTTTGGCAGTACAAGTGACTTGTGACTCGGGAAATAAGACTACTTGAAACTTACTCTCGTACTGTAGAACCTACTTCATCTCATCATTTCACATATTTGTCGATACAATATCTTGGTACGAGTTTCATCCTACTGACTTAAAGTTCTAATTCATTCATTTCGTTCAATTGAGTGATCTACCAGCTGATCGGTAGATTTTTTGGACAATTCTTATCCCAGCATCGCAATTCCTGGTACATCGTCCCATTTACCCTCCCATAGATACCCCACCATTAGGTCCCTCTTAATGTCCTCAAAACGTCTTTCACTTATTATTTCGTCGAGAATCCCTATACTTTTCAGCATTCACTCTCTTTCCTAAACGTCCTCAATCCATCTATTCTGCCTCCTCCGAACCCCCGCCACACGAGCCATCTCTCCTCTCTCCACACCCATCTACATCTACATAAGAGAGATACTCTGCCGAACAGATAGGTACAGAAACTCGTTCATTCCGCGCACAATAAGCGACCACAATAAAAATTAAGCTCCACTAAATACACTCCTATAATATATGTCACCATTCCATGTACATAATACACCGCGAGCCGCCGCATGGGTGTGTGGCAGGGGATGTTAGGTCACCAGCTGTGTAAAGGTGTAAGTTTTTGGACATGGAATGGTGACATATATTATAGGAGTGTATTATGTGGAGCTCAATTTTTATTGTGGTCGGTTATTGTGCGCGGAATGAACGAGTTTCTGTACATATCTGTTCGGCAGAGTATCTCTCTTATTTTATCGCATCTGTCAGACCTAGAGATGTAGTGATGAGTCATGATAATATTCTCTATGTCGCTCTGAAAAATATCAGTTCTGAATTTATCAAGTTAGCTAAGCCTAGCGTGTAGCCCCCGAGTCTCTAGAGGCTCCCACCTTAATTCCTCTAAAAGTTGTGAGACACTATATGTACGCTCGTAGCAGTTTTTAACAAAAGCAATGCTTTCCTTTGTATTTATTAATTTTTTTTGGTTAAATCTATTTGACCAGGGTCCCAAAAGCTCGCGGCGTATTCGAGATGTGGCCTAATCAGAGCGAAGTAGCATCTCTCTTCGACTTTTTCATCCGAGGATCTTCCGTTATATTCCGTTATACGTTTAACAAAACCTAGTTTCTTTAATGCTGCGCTACATATGTTTTGTATGTGTAATACCCACGATATATCAGATATTAAGATAATTCCAAGGTATTTTACTGTATCTGAAGATTTTATGTTTACTCCACCCACAGTATGGGTATGGCATTTTTGTGATGACTTTCGCAGGAAGTGAACTGTGGTTGTCTCCGTTCTTCTCCTCGCCGGCATCTCGATCGCTTCAACTCTACGGCCAATGTACAGCCTCCCTTCGCAATGACCGAGTCACTGACCCATACAATGTTTACGCTTCGTGTTCGAGTTTTCACCAGACTTTCTTTACTTTTCTACTCACCCCCCCTTCAAGAATTCCTTTCTCTTTGAAAATGCTTCCTTAGCCATGAAATTCTTGAACCTTATGTCCTTTAATACTAAACCCATTCTCCTCCAAAAAATACCCATATACGTAAATTGCTCGACTTGCTCTAGTTTGTGCCCTCCCGCTCTTAAGGCCGCTTTACACGGTACATTTTATTGTCCAATCGAATGTATGAACTCTTTTATGAGGGGAATTGTACCGTGTAAAGCGGAAAATTGTATGATTGTCTGAATGACTTAACGGGAAATAGAACCTGCTCTATTTCCATTCAGTTTCTTGTACAATCTATGGTACAATAGTTTGTACAATAAAATGTACCGTGTAAAGCGGCCTTTATATTCAGACCCACCTTCTTGCTTCCGTATATCTTATTATTATCGTCTTCTTATGGATTATCTTCATTCCATACTCCTCGCAATGCCCCTCTAACGCATTCATCTGTAACCCCTTGGCTGATTGACAAACCAATGCTTGATCATCTGCAAATCTCACTGACTTTATTGGATCCCCTCCTACTTTTATTCCTGCCTCCATCTCTCCCCTTGTCTCCCTAACCATTTCTCCTGACTACACGTTAAAAAGCAACGCCGATAGTGGGCACCCCTGCCGCACTCCCCGTCCTATCACGGTCCATCCCGATTCTTATCCAGCCTCCCTAACCTGTGCCCTCTGGTTCATATAAAGATTCCGGATGAGACGTCTGTTCCTCCAATCATCCATAATGTCCTCAGCACTGCCATTTCTTTCCCCCATTCCACCTTATCAATCGCTTTCTCGAAGTCTACAAAGCAAGCAAACACATCCCGCCCATATTCTAGGTTTCTTTCAACTAGCATCCTCATCACTCATATAACGTCCCGCGTTCCCATCCCTCCCCTAAATCCAAACTAGTCGTAACCCGGTTGTTCGATAGCCTCTCTCCTCAGCCTTCTATTTATTATCCGAAGGATTACTTTGGCCGTGTGGAAAATTAAGCTTTTTTCCTATAGTCCTCGAAAGTTTTTGCATTGCTCTTCTTCGGTATCGGAATTAGTGTCGCCTTCGTCAAGTTCTTCGGCCACACTCTCATAAAAAATGTTTCGAATAAATGGGAAATGTTTCCCTCGTCCATTCTGGCCCAAAGTCTTTAGAAAAATCGCAGGTATATTATCTATTCTCACCGCGTTATTCCTTTCTATGTCTCGTAGTACTCTTTAGATTTCACTTCCAAGGAAATCTGATCCATTGCTATCTCTCTGTCGTCTTCGCTTTCTATATTCAAACTTCTGGGCCATATTTCCATACCATACAAATCTTCGACGTATTCCTTACTCCTCTCCAGGATATTTTTTTGGCTATACAATCACCTTTCCTGTAATTGCTGCAATTTCTCATCCCTTACTACAGTCCGTTAACTGTTTTGCTTTCCTATACAGAGCATCTTATCTTTCCTCTTTTTGATTTTTTTAAGAAATCCATTTGTTCTCTTCACCATGTTCCTCGTGCTTCCTTTGTTTCTCTATGGAACCTGTTGTTGAATTCATTGTAATTCCACTTGTCGAGCACTGAGCTTACCCTCCTCCATATCCTTCCCTCCTGCATCTCGATTACCATTCCCTCCGTGACCCACGGTTTTCTTATTTCCGTCGCACTTACTACGCCCTCCGCTGCAGTCATCGCCTCCACAATTCGCTGTGTCCAACTTCCTCAATCACCTTCAACGAATCTTACTCCGCGGTCTGCGCCCATGAATTTATTAACCTCCTATTAATGCTTCTCCGTCATTGCCCCACTCAACGCTACTGTATCTCACTTTTCTGTCCTCCTACCCGGTTAGGAGAGTACGAAAGTGGTGTACAGAGGTATTGACTCTGGAAAATAATAGCAGAAAATTTATTTCCATCTTTGGCAATAAATTTTTTCTGCTTTAGTCAGCCTACAATCGATCTTTGGGTGTGTGGTAAATTACCCTCAGCATTATTAATGTTTTGCAGCCTTCGATAAATTGGAATTTCGCGTGATTTTTCAAAATTTATGAAAATAGAATGTGAGCATTTGGTTCGGAATGATCATCCCGAATTTACGGACTTGGACGACTTACTCATTCATACAGAAGATTAGGTCGCAATTGTAGGAAGCCTTTTGAAAGGGAAATAGATTGTTACTAGATTTTCCTAAATTATTTTTTCTAAATATTAAAGTTAAACTGTGAAAAAGCAGAGGAATTTTTTTGTATTCCCTCTCCAGTACTTGGAATTACATTAACTAAACAGCCTGTATTTTTCAAAATACCACCTTTTTAAATACAAATAAATATATTGTTTGTTATCTTGAGTTAAAATCTGTGAGTAAAAGGTCATGACTGCCTGTAATATGTATTAGTGGTAAAAGTCATACCTATGCGGAATCCGTGGTGTAGCATATACTGCATTTTATTCAGATGATTTACATTCTTAAATATGATGATACCCATGAGGGGAGGTACACAAGTGTGACATAACCTTTGCTAAGACTAAAGGTACGTTTTCATGAACGCGTTTCAGACGAAGAGACGCGAAAGCGAGATCCTCAGCCAATCAGAAGCCCGGATTTCTTCGCGTATGTTCGCGTAGGGTCGCGTCGCCCGAGTTGAAATATTTTCAACTTTCGACGCGTGGAACGCGTAGAATCACAACCATGGCTGACCGGCGAAGTGTAGGTTCTATGGATGAAATAATCATCTCCGAAATTCGAGGGAAGTACACGTTGCTCTACAATTATAAGGACTATCGACACAGGGGTAGAAACCTAAGCGAGAAGGCGTGGAGGAAAAAGGTATTCAATGGTGCCACCGCATCCATTTCTTTCTTTATAAAACTACACGTTAATTAGCCCTTAGCAAGTTGGCATGCGAATGAGATGAATTAAGTTGTAGGGGAAATCGAAGAACAATAGCTATTGCACTTGGATGGAGCTAGATAACTATCAACACATAATTATCAACAATAGGTTTTAGAGCGATAAGCACACACGATCGTCAAGTTTCTTTATTTTAACATTTCTTCTCTGCTGTAGATGGCGCGTAGGTACCTCCATCGCGTAGGATCGCCTACACGTAGGTTCGCTTGCATGCGAACGGTTCAAGCGAAGAAATGACGCGTCTCGTCGCGCGCGTGCGCGTTTGACGTGTCCATGAAAACGTAGCTTTACACGTTTGTCGACGTAGATACGTTTTTCCCGAACTTCTAGCCGTGTCTAGGTGATCGCTTAGGGGTTCATGAGGGTGCAATAGCCACCATCATTCCTACAGGCCTCGGGCTGGCGACTGCAAGAGGGGCGTTCAGTGTTCTGGGAGAGATAGGGGTCCGCAATCCACCCTTTTTCAGATCCCACCACCCCATATATATATTCGCCGGTTTCCCCCTTCTCCCCCGCCACCCCCTCCCCGTCGTCGTCCTATTATGCTGCCCAGTGAGACGAGAGGGTGTCGGGAGACGGGAGCCGTCGGCCTTACTTCCAAGGGACGCCTTCCTTTTCTCATTCGAGAGAAGAATAGCAATGGGTCAAGGTTTAGGATTAGACTTTTCTTTCTGCTGAATACACCGTAAATTTCCAAAATTTTCCAGGACTCCGGAGGATCGGGTTGGTGTGGTGGCTAGAGTACTGGCCTACCACAAGGGCAGCCAGGGTTCAAATCCCTGCAGAGGCGGATGTTTTTCAAAGGAAATCCGATCCCTATTTGAGTGTCTTGTGGAGGGCACTTCAAGTGGAGTACTCCGTCTGTCGGATGAGACGTTAACCCGTGGCCCCCTTGGCGCCTTTCTTTAAGAGCAGGCTAATGCCCACGCCGGGTTTCTATCCACCCTTCCTCCCTTACCTATCCCCTATGGTGCAAATGACCATAGCCGTCGGTCGCTGTTGACCGCGCCGTTGATCGCGCCAGGCTAAGGTACTGCTTAGGCAAACTCCAAGGCTTTTGACTGAGTTCGAGTAGTCAATTTGAATATTTAGAACACTAACTTTGGGTCGGTCTTTTGAAAGGAGCATGCGTACATTTTGAGCACTTCCAAATATTATTGGTTTTGTCTTGTTGGGATTTAGTTTTAATCGACTTTTGGACAGCAATCGCAAATAAATTTAATATCCTCGTTAACCAACGCGATGGCGTGGTTAATTTCAGAAGGGTGGGACTCTATATATGTTTGTAGGTCGTCAGCGTAAAAATGATATTTGCAATGGGATATTTCACTAGCGAGTTCCTTGATGAAAATACTAAACAGAAGGGGCCCAAGTATTGAACCCTGTGGAACTCCACATGGGACGGGTTTGAAAATTGATACATTGCCGTCTTTCACAGCTTGCTGACGATTTGACAGGTAGGAACGATACCAGCAAAGGGAAGAGTAAGAGAAATTGAATCCACTCATACGTTCCAGTAGTATGTCATGATCTACTGAATCAAAGGCCTTGCTTAGATCGAATTGCACCAAAACAGTTGCTTTCTTTTCGTCTATTGATCGACGTATATCATCCGTTACCTTTAAGAGAACCGTTTGTGTGCTTAAGTGTTTTCTAAGCCCTGATTGATACTCATCGAAGAAATGCTTGGTAAACACTTATTCTAGAGTGGACCCTGGAGTTGAGGATTTGGTTAGAAGGGGATTGATAATTTAGGGAGAGAATATGGAAGCAGGAGAGATATCTTGTGTGGGATCTTTTGAACTGCTTAATCTGGACACTGTGCATGCTTTTAATCAGAAGTCGTTTTGGCGTTCGATTTGGGGCAGAGGTCGTCCTTAAATGGGGCCAATGTTATGATTAAAATGTAACGAATATCCCGAAAGCTTTGTTATTTCAATCAGGACTGTCAACGTTGGTAACCAGTGCCCCACCCGTTATCTGTTCCCTTTTTTA
Source organism: Ceriagrion tenellum (assembly GCA_963169105.1). Taxonomy (NCBI): domain Eukaryota; kingdom Metazoa; phylum Arthropoda; class Insecta; order Odonata; family Coenagrionidae; genus Ceriagrion; species Ceriagrion tenellum. Next base: position 155,191,803 of record OY720636.1, read on the forward strand.
AAGCTTCGTAATACGAGCCGAAAAATAATAAGCCTCGTATTCTCTTACGTTGGCATTGAATCGCAATGAATCATACGTGTGATATGCTTGTCCAAAATTTGGCGTACGCGAATGGGTTTATGAAGAGTCATTTTCAACTGTAGATGTTTTTATCCTATGACTATCTTGCGGATTAGTCGGAATAATACAAATACCAGGGTACTATAAAAGTAATAAGAATCCCATCAATGTCATACTTTTTTGGCCAAAATTGTTTTTTTTAAAATAATGATATCGGATACTCGGGGTATCGTCGTCAGTGCGTTTGCTTTATGGAGCTACTTTTGCCGTAATTGCTGTGGGACATATTTGGCAACAATGTATTTGTTTGGCAACGATGTCTTTCCGGCTAACGAAATTGGGCGAAAGATTTCTTCTCCTTAGTATCGGCTATCCGGAAAATTCTAATCCACATCGATCGAGGAGGAAGAGGGAGGCGTTTGGAGGGGAGGGGGTGTGCGTGGAAAGTGTATAAAATGAATATAATGCGAGAGATGGAGGGGTTGTAGCGGAGAGCGGAGGTAAAGGGTTTTTCCCTCGGAGCGAGGGGATATTGCCACTGGGCCTAAGGGTACGCTTCTGGAGGAGAGAGGGGAGGGGGGACGGAAGGAGAAAGGGGTCGGGAGAAAGAGATAAGATCCCCCAGATGAGAGGCCGAAGCGGCGGTGAGGGAAAGAAGGTATATACATGAGGAAATAAACAAAAATGACATGATGGCTGGTCTGAAGGTAGTCTCCTTGGCCGGAGGTGGATCCGGATGGGTTGTTGGAGGGGAGGCGGGGGATCCGGAGGCTGTGAATGGGAGGCTGAATGGGAGGGGGATTGGAGGGAGGGGATAGGGGGGAGGGGGCGGGTTATGGAATGGATGATATGCTTCCATTTCCAAATGTCCGAAGCAATTTCCAAATTCGATTTCCAGGACTGCCTCGGTGCCACCATTGTCCCTCAAGGCCTCCCACCTCTCCCTCCCTCCCCTTACGTCCCTTTCCATTCTCTCTCTCACATAAGCCCTCTCCTTCCTGCTTTGTCCCTTCCTCTGATCTTATGTCCTTACTCTACTTTTCTCCTCCTGATCTCCTTCTCATCTTATCTCCTTTACTCCTGTCATCCTTTAGATGTCTTAGAGATGAGAGGCTTTTGAAAAAAAAAGGCTTCGCATTATTATATTTGAATCCATAATGCGAGGCAGAGCATAAACTCTGATGAAGAGGAATGCTGAGTGCTCTTTTTCAAATATTTAATTTGTACGACGAGTCTGCTACTTGGGTAGCATATTTGAGAATCATAACAACTGCTCCTCTGAGGTCAAAAGAAGAATGACGTTAGACAAGAAAGCCTTTCTATTAAAGAAAAGTCTCCTAGTAAACAACAGCATTAGTATTGAGACTAGGAAGAAACTCCTGAAAAGCTTTATATGGAGTGTGCTAACATATGGATGCGAGACATGGACACTAAGGAAGAGTGAAATGATCAAACTTGAACCTGCAGAAATGTGGTTTTGGAGGAGGGTTACAAGAACTAGGTGGACCGACAGAAAAACTAATGAGCTAGTACTAAATGAAGTCCATACGGAAAGAGAAATATTGGAAACAATTGAAACAAGGAAAGCAAAGCTCATCGGACACTTACTTAGGCACGACAGCTTCATACAAAACATTATGGAAGGAAAAATTCTAGGCAAAAGACAGAGAGGACGACCGAGAACTTCGTACCTAAAAGTATTGGCGATGGAAATGGGATGCACCTCGTACATACAATGAAATGAAGAGGAAGGCTGAAAAAAGAGATCGTTGGAAGGCGTAGTCGCGACAACAAGGATAAGCTTTAGAAGAGAAGGAGAAAAAGACGAGTTTCACAGCTTTACTATATCGTCGGGTATAACTGCTTCTATTAAGTGACGCCTAATGTCGTGAAGTTTACTCTCACTTCTATCTTTTCACTTTCTTTTTCATATTCATTTTCTTACACTTGAAATGTATGAGCTTTGATTGCAATTTTTCGGTAGTAACAAAGTATGGTTGTAAATGCTTTCGCGTAATTATTAAATATAAAATAAACATACCTCGTAATTAGGTCTTCATCAATGCTCTTGATATAACTTTAGACCTTTTAAAAACACCTCCAACATGGCTGATGAATATTATACCGGGGAATCAATTTCGCGACCTCCGTATCAGGACGTTAAATCGACACCGTCCGAGGTCGGCGAATTTTGGGAGATAGACAACAGAAAAAAATGTTGTTGATAAGCAAAATATGAAGCAAGACAAAAGAAGTGAATTACAAATATTTTGTATGTGATAAGATTAGAGGTAATTGCAGCGGAGCGGTCTGTTTTTTTTCGAATATTGTAATTTCATGATTGTAATCCTAATTAGAACATATTATATTTGTGTTGAAATAATTAGAATATTAGATTTGTGTTGAAACGCTTGTTGCATTGACCGTGTGTTTTCTCGAGCACTTACTCTTCTTTTACTGCTCCTGGAACAGCTCTTCGGCCCCTATCTTGTGTGTAATATCGTCCATTTACTTATTTTAAAGGCTAATTTAAACTGCTGATAACTTATGACCAGGAATTCATATTTCAGAGAAGTTAAATAAGTGTAATCCGTTCAATTTCCCGAAGAATCTGCGAGTATTTTGAGCATCATTGAAAGGAAATGTATCAATAGCACCATAGCAATGTGAGGCCATCGTCGACAATGGATTTGACATTTTTCTTTTAAAACTTTAATTAAATTGAATTCAGCCAGCTGAAATTCATCAATTACCTCCATGGAAATTATTTCATTATGTTTTCATATACCGGTACTCATCGGTTCTTCAGCGTAGAGTTTTCATGATATGTTTAAATTACCAATTTTACATGTAGTTTATTTATACATTTCTTTATGAACCCGTTTTTAATGTTATTGAATAATGAAATTATTCAAACCATTTTGTCTTCAATTAGATTTAACTCCATCAGATGTACCCGCAAGCATCTTCTTTCAGTTTCCAGGTTGGCGTGTAAACGAGACGACTAACGCGGCCGGCTTTCTTCCTCGTAAGGCCGATCGCAAAAGCTCTTGGAATTGACTTTTTCTTAAAATGAAGGAAACTTGAGCTCTACGTCCTCGTAGAATTTACAAAATAGGGTGAGAATATTTCTCCAATGGCCGTAACTATTGGCACCACTCGTCAAAATATAGAACAGAAAATATTTACTGCGTTGGTTTGACGGTTAGCGTCAGTGACCGTCATAGCCTCTCAACCAGAATACCCTTGTGAAGGTTTACCGGGACGTTAATTCCTCGCTAGTGACCATTCAAAGACACACACACTCAACCCAATTGGGATCCTTCACAGGGCTTTTAGAGACCTCGTTAAGGATGCCTGAGTTATGATCACAAACACACAGAGCAATCACTCTCACAAGCACTCAAAAATCACTCACTCACACATTCAACAGGACCCAACTTCTGGGAGAATCAGGCTCGAGATGAGCTTGGTCAAAGGAATGAAACAGGAAAAGACGAGGGTGTGCGTCGTATACGCGTATTTCGGTCAGAGAGAGGCTGTGGTTGGTCACTAACGCTACCGTCAAACCAACACAGTAAATATTTTCTGTTCTCTCTTTTGTCGAGTGGTGCCAATAGTTACGGCCATTGGAGAAATATTCTCACCCTATTTTGATTAATTGAAGTTTTCACTTCAACCGTTTTAAATAAAAACTCAGAGGATCGTATTTATTGAGAAAAAAGAACTTTTTATCGGAGTCACTGATTTTTGATAAATGAGGAAAGTACCACTTTTCTTTGGCTCAATTTGGCTGTCGGGGGTAGCCATGAAGTGTTGGTCATCTTTTGTATTCGGTGAAATATTTCCACTTTTACATCGCCCAGCGTCGACGGCTGCGGCGGTTTACTCTTTCTTATTCTCCCGTTTCATGCCTGTACCCTCTATGTCACGGAAATCAAATTATTATTCCTCCTTTTTGCCATTTTTCTCTCGGAAAAAAGCGAGAAAACAGGGGAAGGACGTTGGTAGTCCCTTATAGGCCCCAAATTGTGGGCTCGGAGGCATCGGAATGGTCCCCCTTCACTCCTGCTCCTTCTTATACCTCGTCAATGCCGGGGACCGTCCTCCGTCTCAACGCAGTTACGGGAGCAATATAAACTCGTGGGTCGGGAGGCAGAGGAGGAGGCCGTGGAGGCGGGTGGGTGGGGGAGGGAGGCGATGGCGAAGGAGGAGAGGGTGTGGGAGGGATGGGAGCGGGAGGGAGGGGTGTTGGAAAAAGAGCGTACGATGGGACGAAGTGGACGAAGGTATCGGAGAGCTCTGGCGAGGAGAGAAGTCGAAATAGGAATGAGTGGGGAATGGGCTCGGAATAAATTAGAAAGCTCAGGATATCTGAAATAGAATAAAAAAACAAATTAAGTTATCGATCTACATAAAAGTGGAAATTGGATATAAAAGAAACAATGATCATTTTTTTGTGACGGCGTAGTGTAGCAGGTGGCATGCGTCAGAGTGTTGGCGATGACTCCATTCTGCGATAAGGGAGTTGTGTGCTATGAGTGGACGCTTCCCCAAACGGAGCACGGGGTCGACTTGTGAACCGTAGGAGTGGGAGTCACACCCGTGACCATGAGTGGAACTGTGAGACACAATGACTGGGTGACGCTGCAAGGGCACTGACCTCTGTGGAGAAACGATAAAAGTGTCATGAGGAGATGGGAGATCGCAGTGTGTCTGGGTGAAGGCCGAGAGAGGCACGGCCAGGGGTGCTGTGCGAAAGGGTTGTACTAAAGGGTTGAACTAAAGGGTTAATAAATTCTCACTGTGCTTTTGTAATCTCCACGAGTCTCATTTTCTGAGCTGAGTCGTCCCTCCGGGAAGACGGTTATTGTCGCCAGTATCCCCCCGAATACGAGCGGGATACGACATTAGTGATGGCCAATAAAAATTAACTTTCACTGAATGATACTCGCCGAAGTCAATTGAAAAGTACTGGGGACAAAAGTTGAATTTTTACATGTGCATAGGGATTAGTGCTTAAGTTTTATATTGAATGATTCATAGTCCATCATTTGTCTGTGATGTTCGTATGTAATCGTTAAGAATTCCAGTCGTGCGATTACGTTAACGTAACCAATCAACGAAGAAAGCTTACAACCTTGGAAAACAGCTCGACATGATGTAAACGCCGGTTCCCGGTCGGCTGTCGGAATTTGGCGTCCTTTGGCTCGGCTCGAGTTACTCTCGCGTGCATTCTTCATGATGTTCCTCCAGTTGAATAGTGGCAGGCGGCTAAGTGCGAGATGCCTTCAGCTACTGAAGCTGGATTAGGTATAGTACTGCTCTTTTTCTACTTAAGATTGTTTTCAAGATTTTCCTGACAATTTGCCTAACTCAGCTGTCCTCTTCTCTTAAATTTTGAGCAAATCTCGTTTTGCGCGTCAGAAACACATGACCTACTCACTTTTTCTTTCTGCTGGTAACGATTGCTCTGTCCATCCTCTTGCAGTACTTAATCAACCAAAAAAGAAAGAACGCTGGAGACGTTTGAACATTAACAAACGAGCTGAAGAGTTACGGTCGAGTGTTGTGACTTATTCTCACGGTTTGCTATTTTCTTTAATTCGAATGCCCTTAGACGCCCTGCGGAGACCCCAATCGAAAATGGAATTCCTGAAGGAGTATTGCATTGTTGTGCAGCTCCATATGACTGTGTCGCGAGAATGTGCGATTAGAGATACATTTCTCAGCACTATTCAGTACCATAATTCCCACATTTTGTAAATTACTAACCAGTTACAGGCAGAACTATTTCCAGGTAGAGTACAAGACTCAAATACAATGCGGGAATCGAAACGTGGATAAATGATGTGCAAGGATCTCTCTGGGTCAATGACTGCACCAACTCTCCTGTTTTATACCCATTTCACCTGTCTTGCCATAAATCACCGAAACATCACTCGCACCAGATTGCTTAATGTTTGAATTAGACAGCTTAATTACATTTGTCGAACGCATACTTCGAATTTTACGCGCTGCTTCACTGTAATTGTATGAGGACGTTTTCTCGCTGGATCTGGGAAAATTGATATAACGCTATTAACAACTATAGAATAAGTACATATAGAGTGGCAAAGCAATTCTAAAAAATGGACATAAATTTTTGAGAGCTTTGGAAAGAATTTCTCAGGTGGCACCACCTTAGGGGAGGAAGAATTTTGGCTTATGGGTAAGGCCACTTGGAGGCGCTAGTGGTACTCGGTGATTTTGCATCAACATACAGAAGAGTGGATTTACTATGGCTGTTGTGTACTTTTAATCGAGTGTCAATTGTTTTGTCGTTTCTATGACACATCGGTAAACAGTTGACTCCGTGTTTGGTAATCGCGTGTCTTATCATATTGACGTGAATTCGATTCCTAATATACGATGCTCATTGAAGGGACATTAAAATACACGTTTAATTTGGTCTCTACGACTCAATCAGATTTGTTTTCGTGGCTATGGGTCGATTGGTAAACATCCAGGCACCGAAATCATCTTAAGAACATCATGTGAGTTATGCGGCACTTAATGAAGTGGCCGTGTGCCAAAGCTCATTTGTTATGGCTTGACGTGCAACTTCCAGAGTCATCTACATGCCGCCACAACAATTATCAACTTCGATACACCAGTTCCATCTATCGGCCAAAGTGTTATTTAAAAACTGATGTCTGAATCTCCCAATCTCTTTGCCACTCTATACGTACTTACTCTATGTACTCAGTGAGGAATCTATTGTCCAAAAGGTGGTCAATGAACGTTCAGTGAGCACTATTAAAACGATCAAAGATCATTCAAGAAGGACATATAATGAACGTTCAAATGATACTCACAGATAGTGCAAAGAATATTCATTGGAATACTTCATAGATTGTTCAAAGAATGTTCAATGTAGATGAATCGCGAATGAACTGTTTTTGAATGAATAGCAACCCACACGGAAAAAAATATCTAATAGATGTACATTAGATAATGATGGTTAGAAGGGAATGCATCTAATAGATATCTAGTCTTGTAGACATCTATTCATAGATATATCATAGACATCTATGTAGCAATATATATATCTCTATAGATATCTATTCGTTTATTATTAAAATAATATTATTAAAAATACATAATAAAATTATTTTTATAATAAAAATATAGTATTTTTAATGACCTTTGAAGTTATATTTTAATACCTTCGAATAACGGTGAACATTGACGCAAATAAACTCTTATTTGCATGGAGAATGGAACGCACGACCTTACGTTCAATAAACCTTAGCTCTGCCACTACGCTATTTCGGATCATAAAGATTCACGTGTATTTTATGCTTTATAAAGAATGTAGTTGCTTCGTTAGATACGGCTCTGTTCTCAGTGCGCGATTTCAACATAGCTGACGTTTATTAGCTAAGGCTGATGATTTTAAAGCTTCATATCTGACGTCAGGGACGCTTATGCGGCTTTCCTTTATAACACATTGTTATTGGCGTTCTAATATATATTATTTCGAAGTAGAATTGAGAAAGAAATGAGACTGCACCAATTTTCATGCCGCGTTAGGCCACACTATGGATGCTATTATTAATTTATTATTGATATTGAATTTGCATTTGGGAAACTAGACACGCGGTACACACGACTCGCAAGCGACGTCCCAGACGCGTCCCGAACGTCCGAGTTTAGTCCCGGGACGACTTCGGGACAGACGTCCATGGGACGTCCCACGGATTTTTGTGCTCCCAGTGAGAAATTTATGGTCCAAAAGATGGTCAAAGAACGTTCAGTGAGCACTATTAAAACGATCAAAGATCATTCAAGGAGGACTTATGATGATCATTCAAATGGTACTCACAGATATTGCAAAGAATATTCATTGGAGTACTTCATTGATTGTTCAAAGAATGTTCAATGTAGATGAATCACGCATGAACTGTGTTTGAATGAATAACATATGAACCATATGAAGGAATATTAGATAATAGTTCTTTTGAAATGGTTTTCATTTGAACCACTTTTGAACGAATATCATTTAACATGAATTGTTGATAGTTTTAATGTGGGATCCCTTTAAATGCATCAGAGACTTCACATGCACATTTTTTCCAGACTTCTTCTGACTATAAAACTTAAAATGCTTGGTAAATTTAAGATATTTCAAGCACCTACTTTATAAATTACTAATTAGGTCCAAAAGGAGAGCGGTAAATTTACAGCCAGGTTCATTATTTTGATTTTTTTAATAGGTTTTTATTATTTTTGGTATAATCTCGTATGGTATGTTAGAATATTCCTAGAATGTACAATGAATATGGTAGTTGGAAATTTCAAATATACATGGTTTAAAGAAGTTCTTAAATGTTCAACCAGGGAGCGTTTTTTAATAATACTTTGTGGACTGTAAACAAACGATCTATGAACAGTCAAAAATGACTATTTCACTCTTAAACATTTAATGAACGTTCTCTGGTTGAATGCTCAGGATAATTCACTCGTGGACTACTTTTGAATTAGTTCATGAATCTCTTCTGCATGGTCTCTCCCCACTGCGCAACAACAGAAAGGACCCGAGAAGGCTTTTGCATCCCCAAATTGGTTGTATTGAATGCTCCTCTTATGTTAGCATTGTATGGGGGGAGTCGGTGAGGGGGGGGGTAAAGACGAAAATACGAAGGGAAGGGGAACGGGAGGTGGCGAAGAAGATGGAATGGAGAGCATTTTGGAGATGCGTGTGCACCACATGATAGTTGGATGGATAGAGAAGGGAGAGAACTTGGTGGGTGGGGCGGAGTAAATCGTAAGGAAAGGTGAGGAGGAGGTTAAAGAAAGAGGAAGGAATGGAAGAGAGGGAATAGAATAGAATATATATTTATTATGCTCTGGTCATCACCCTTGCATAAAAAACAATTACAAAAAGGAACTTAGCTCAGCAAAAAAGAGCAATACATGAAAACGAACATAGATATTATGGTTATAAATCAAAACTAAAAGAGGAAAACAAAGAAACGATATTTAAATTTTTACAATATTCTCAATTTACAGGCTGTAATTCATTATAAGCACACTAAGATTTTTTTGCTCCGCACGGAGTAGAGTCGTGTGTATAATACATTTTTAAATGCATAAATGGAACTTTTCCGTTTTAAGTTTTCAGGGAGAGAATTCTAGAATTTTGAGGCAGTGATTAATGATGACTTTAAATAGACATTTGTTCTAGGAATAGGATAGCGTCAAGAATAGTCCTTCATGCGAGATGTGTTCCGGGTAGTTTCTGACCTGACCTTAAACATTTCACTGAGGTATGGAGAGAGGAATCGAGGAAGGAGGGTGTGGAGAGAGAGGAGCGGAGGAAAAGGTAAGAGAGAGAGAGAGAGGCATAAGAAGAGGAGGAAGGTGAGATAAATAAAGATGGGGAATAGGGTCGGAGGGAGGATGAGCGTGGCGGCGAATGGCTGGGGATACAGGCGAGGTGGAAATGTGTGCGCGCGCGTTTGGGATTTGGGTGGGCGAGGGTTGAGCGAGGGGATGGAGGGTGGGAGCGGGTTGAGAGGGGAGGGGGTTGAAGTGAGGGAGGAGGGTGGCAGAGGGGTTTTTTGGGGAGATATGCAGGGACGGGAGGGAGGGGGTTGGGGATGCGATGAAGATAACGGAGGAGGGATGAAGGCGGAGTTAGCGGACCCCTTCCCCGCTTCTTTCTTCCCGCCTGGGAGGTGGAAGGAGGCAGCGGTGGAGAGGATTTTGTCGGGGGCGGGGGATGAAAGGGGGGGATGAAGGAGGATGGGGAAGGGAACGGGCGGGGTTCTCGGGGCCTCTTCGTATCCGACACGAAGATGTCCGATGTGAAAAACCTTTTTGGAGTAAGTGAAGTATAAATTGCGAACCACCACCCCCCCCGAAGCTCTCCAGCAGCCTCCCCCTACCCCTCCTCTCCCTTCCCGCCTCCGCTCTCCCGCCTTCTCCTCCTCCATCCCGTCCACTCGACGCATTTTCTTCAAATATTTATTTTTATTTCGGATGAGACTGGATGGTGCGTCACAGGCGCAGAATAGGTAGCAAAAATACGAATGAGGGGCAGGGCCATGCTTTGGGGGGGAGGGGAAAGGGGGGGGGGGCTCTCGGCTCCATTTTCCATCGGAATTCTTTGCTAGGTATGCTTTTTATGCGCGATATTTTTTATTCTCCTCTCTCCTTTTTTGAAAGTCTCTTTTCCAGAGGGGATTCCACTGTATATAAATGTGTATGTGTGTGTATCTCTATATATATGTGTATATATTCCACTGTCCTTCTCTTTCGTATGTATTTTATCTCGTGCGGTGCCCCCAGATCTACTTTTTTTTATATGGTTACACGCTGGGGGGCATCACCTCTGATTCATCCTTTGTTATGATTGCGGAGGCGAAGTGAGGCACACTGGGAGTCAGTCACACTAGTATAGAGGAAAATTTACGGCAAGTAATGTGCGGATGAATATCTACTAGGTTGGATAGCATTTGAAACATCTGTGGGCACTGAAAAACACATGGTAAACCCCGGTTTTTTTTCATGTAATAATTATCTATCATCGCAGTGCATGTTGTTCATTTGTTAGAAAGCAATTTGTGGGTATACAATAGGTCAGATGATAATGCTTATGGCTTGTAAAGGAATGTTCTGAGAAGTTTCTCTCAATCGAGCTTTATGATTTATTGACTTCCATGAGAATACTTCTTATAAGAATGTCGATGAGGGAATAATAGGTGTGCGTTTCTCAAACATTTTGTCAGCATTTGTTTCATAGATGCTGTAAATCGTGCTTTCCCCTATTTCCATTTTTTACTCCCTCAATCTCCAGCTTGTTTAATAATCAAATACTCCAGTTAATTTTAACCAACATTTAAGTTTTTCTTGAGCGCTTCAATCATTACATTTTGTATTAAATCAGAGGTATAAATGTATAAACTTAATGGTTGAAGGCGTAACTTTGTGGTATGTTACCGCAGACATGACGAAAAAGAAAAATCTCTTAGTAAATTCCACAGTTAAAAATTTTATTACCGACCTAGGTTGCGATTGCCTTTCAATGAACCTTTGGAAATGATTGCAAGCCCTTTGCAAGATTGCAACCTTTGAAAATGATTGCAAGGCAATCGAAACCTTGGTCGGTAATAAAAGTTTTAAGTGTGGAATTTACTAAGATTTTTCTTTTTAGTTATGTCTGAGGCATAAATGTCTTTAGTCATCAATTTTAGCACTTAAATTATCATCTAATTTTTTTCTGGCGGTCAGAAGCTTTAGAAAGTTAGACACATACCTTTTCAAAGAATCAGTGATTATTTTCAGGTTGAACTTTATGGATGTGGATATTCCATTACGCATCCATTACTTGTTGCATTATCCCAAAATTTGTTTTTCTTCCGGGTGGTGATGGCGCTTTTGTGATTTCACCCGGGATGGCGACCGAAACCATAAATGGACCATTTGGATTTACGACGTCATTTCCTGCGAACCGAATGGTATTGCTCTGTATTTATCCTTTCGATTCCGATCATGCTTCGACGCCGCGGTCGCCACCGAAGGCCGGCAGGCAGGCGTTCCCGAGTTCGCATCCTGGATGGAACACTCTCCATCCCTTCCCTCCTCTTTTATATATCTCGTCTCCGTATGATTGGGACGCGCGATCTCTCCTTCTGCGGCCTCGGCGGGTCGAGGGGGGGACACCTCGCCACACGGTGCGCCCGACGGAGAGAAAGCAAAGGGATTGGGGTTCGTGGGGGTGGGGTTGGACGAGATCTCCGGAGGAGAGGAGAGAGGCGGGGGTTTCGCGCAGGGGGCGGGGAAAGAGAGAGGGAAGGAAGAAGTGCGAGGGAGGGCGGGAGGTCCCGTTGGGTCCAGCGTCCTTTGGCCCTCGCTCGTGTCGTGGGTCACACGGGAGAAGCGGGAGGTCAAAAAAAGGGTGGTTTGGAGGAGGGTGTGTGCTAAGGGAGTGGAAGGAGGGTCCTCCGCCGGCGGCAGGCAGCCTCAATCCCCTCAGCGATAACACTCTTTTCTCCAGATCCCCCCTTGTTGCCCCCCCCCCGCCCCGTCTTCCCACGCGGCCATCATGGGTTAGGACCGGAGTAGATGAGGCAGATTTCGATTCCGGGCATATTCCTCCACCATACGAGGACGACCTGGAGGAGTGGGCTCCGGGAGTAGTTTTAAGAGTGGAGGAGAGAAGATGTGTGTGGGGGAGATGAAAGAGGAGGAGGAGGATATGTGATGGGGGCCAGAGAGAGAGAGAGAGAGAGGACTAAAGAGGACAGTAAAGGGGATGAGAGGAGGAGAATCGTAAAAACAAGGATATGTGTTTTCGTTGAATGGCCAAGTGGGAGGGACGTCCAAAGGGAAAGGTGGGTTGGATGTCGGATGTGGGTGGGTGGGAAGGAGTCGAGGTGGAGGGAGGGGGTGAAATGGGGCCGCGCTCCCTCCCTCTCCCGCACCCCCCACATCCCGCTCCCCCGCGCCGTCCGCGAAAGAGAGACGTTCTCAGCGACTCTCGCATACGACCGACCCCCGCGTGCCCTCCTCTCCTTCTATCTATTCCGACTGCCCTTCTCGTCCCTCTCTCCTCCATCTTCATCCCCTTTCGCCTCTCTTCCGTCCCTCCCTCTTCCTTCACCACCCCTCTCTCCATTCCTCCCATTTCATCTCCTTGCCATCACCACCGGACGGAAGGCTATCTATGTTTTATTCGCCAGGGGGGGGAGGGGGGGGGGTTTCGCCTTTTTTTTTTGAAGGGTGGTGGCCGTGTCGCTCATATATCCCATGACGACATGTGCAACTCCCACCCCCCACTCACATCCCTATCGCACTCTCCTTAACCCCTGCTTTTTGTGTGCGCGCTCTTTCACCTGTTTATCTCTCTCTCTCTCTGATACCTCCTTTTTTTTCTTTCCTCGTCCGGGAGAGAGAGGACGCGCACACGCACGCTCTTTTATTCTCGCCTGTTTTTTTATATTATTTTTCGTCTCTCCCTCTCCCATTGAGTGTGGGGGAGGAGAATTTCGAGGGATTGCGCCCCGTTTGTTTGTGCGTGCACTCGTGGATCGAGACGGGTCCTCCGCCGCCGTCCCATCTGTTTTGAAGGACTCCGAATGGCGATCTCTCGCTCCCTCTCTCCCTCTCTTGGTTCTAAAAAGAGGTGCGTTACGCTCTCTCGCTTAATTAACTCATTATCGTTCGCATTTCATCTTCTGTGCGCTGGTTGGTGTCGCCGGTGAATCATAAAACAAATTCCACCGGTGTGGCCGAGAATATTTTTAAATTTTGCGGACTCCATTGATGGATTAGTTATTGACGATTTTAGCTCTGGTATGGTTGAAGTCACATCCGGTGTTCCTCAAGGAAGCGTGATTGGCCCTGTTTTATTAATTATTAATATTAAAGACCTAAGTTCTCGAATTAACAGTAAGTTAAGATTATTTGCAGACGATACAGTCATCTACCGTGAAATAAGCGAAGACGCGGGCTTTGAAGTTCTCTCATTGGACCTTAACAAAGTTCATTCGTGGTGCCAGGAGTGGGGTTTAGAACTAAATATCAGCAAATGCACCACAGTTCACTTCCTGCGAAAGTCATCACACAAAAGCCATGCCTACACCGTGGGAATGTCACCATTTCACCTCCAAAACTTTGACATATTTACACGGCTATTGACCTACCACCCCCTGCCACACGCCCATGCGTCGGCTCGCGGGGTAGTATATAGATGTAGATGTAGATTACAGCCATTTTAAGGAGTAAACTTACAGTAGTTGTCTTCAAGAATTAAAGGCAGCATATATTATGAGGTCCTGATTGCCGAATATAATGCGTAAATTCTAATAATAGTACTGGCGGCACAACTTATTAATGTGGTTGATATTTTCATTGTAAATGTTCTCGAAATTATCGTCAAAATAGAACAACGTACATCAATATCAATGAAGAAGGATCTATAGCTTTCCCGGCGTATGATGATGCTCAAGGTTATTCGTGCTTACCACCGGGTCAAACTCCCATCTTGGCCGACGTTTCGATAGAGGATTCGTCCATCGTCATCAGGGCATGGCGATGGCTCAACAGCAGGGACGGAAACGAGCGTATCGTAGCTAAGGCAGGGAAAAGGTTGATTATATAGTCGTCGTGTGGCACGATCATCGTGAGGATAACTATCGCAATTGTGGACTTGGTTTTTAGGAGCTTAAATTAATGAAATGATAATGGTATCTAACGTCGCCGTATCTACGACGTCATTCACAAGACAATCAAGTAAGCTCGTCCAGATGCGAGAGTCTCTTCCCGCGATCTTTGGACTGCGGCATCGATACGCTTCCATCCTGGCTGCAGTGGTCCGTACGTCATGGATCCGAAGCTTTTGATATTTGGCTTTGGAGAACGACGGAGAGTGAATTTATTGAGGTTGAGGTTTTGCCAGGTAAAGCGTTTGATGCATTGGGTGGAGAAAGCAGTTGATTTGGAGATATTCTATGGAGGAAAACATTTTATTAAAGGTGTGAGAATGAAAGATATGACAGAAAAGGAATTGGTGAGTACTTGAGGAAGTTGGAGGAAATATATAGGGATTTTTGGCAGAGTGAGTGTGGGAAACTTGAGTGACTGCTTGAGAGGTGACAAATAGAGCGAATGAACATTTTTGAGGGGTTACAGTTAATTAAGGTGGCTGGAGCGGTAGCCCAGAGTCATTGAGTGCATAGTTTGATAAATATTCAAGTAAGCCGAAAGCAAAACTTGGACCACATTTTACAATTTACAAATGTTTATACAGTGTAAATCACCATAAATTAGGTAACAAAAACAATTAAATAGTTATATTTCAAATTTTTCGTCTTTTTTTAAAGCATGGTTATGACTTAGGTTTACGATGCGGAATTCGAAATCTAAACGAAAATCATTTGTAAATGCGTGTTTTTACTCGGTGTGACACTTTGATGTTAGTAAACTACCTTGATCAAGATATGGGACATATTTTTTCGCGTTTTAAAAAAAGCTATGCATTTGTCGTCGAATTATTTCTAAATGTATGCACAGCGCTATATGGCTACGTGTCACAATTGTACAAAATTTTAAAAAATCCTGATTGCCAAAAATCAGGTAACTTGCAGTTTTTTTACTTCATCTGTTAAACTTTATGCG
This sequence comes from Ceriagrion tenellum, assembly GCA_963169105.1. Classification (NCBI taxonomy): domain Eukaryota; kingdom Metazoa; phylum Arthropoda; class Insecta; order Odonata; family Coenagrionidae; genus Ceriagrion; species Ceriagrion tenellum. Next base: position 155,207,028 of record OY720636.1, read on the forward strand.
CAGCGTTAAAGAAACTAGGTTTTGTTAAATGTATAATAGGAAGGTCCTCGGATGAAAAAGTCAAAGAGAGATGCTACTTCGCTCTGGTTAGGCCACACCTCGAATACGCCAAGAGCATTTGGGACCCTGGTAATAAACATTTAACCAAAAAAATTAATAAATTACAAAGGAAAGCAGCGCGCTTCATTAAAAACTACTACGAGCGTACATATAGTGTCTCACAACTTTTAGAGGGAGTAAGGTGGGAGCCCCTAGAGACTCGGAGGCTACACGCTAGGCTTAGGTTGCTTGATAAATTCAGAACTGATATTTTTCAGAGCGACATAGAGAATATTATCATGACTCCTCACTACATCTCTAGGTCTGACAGATGCGATAAAATAAGAGAGATACTCTGCCGAACAGATAGGTACAGAAACTCGTTCATTCCGCGCACAATAAGCGACCACAATAAAAATTGAGCTCCACAAAATACACTCCTATAATATATGTCACCATTTCATCTCCAAAAACTTACACCTTTACACGGCTGGTGACCTAACACCCCCTGCCACACGCCCAAACGGCGGCTCGCGGGGTATTTTGTAGATGTAGGTCTGTACTACACACTAATTTAGTACACGTATGCGAAGTTTCATCAAAACCTGTACATCAGCAAATATCACTGCAACCAATCATGAGAGATATTATGAAACCAGAGCTCTAATGAGGATACTTTGAAAACGGGTAATTATTGAAATGACTTGTATCTCATGGAGCCAAATCGGATTGTTCAGTGGGTCAGTGGTTCATAGCGGAGATTGCGAGAAGAGCTTATGATTGTGATACTTGTTACAGGAAGCCAACTTCGCTTAATTTTATAGATTGAATAATTGACATCGCTATGGTGTATTACATTACCATTGTAGCTGGAAAATGCTTACAGTTATCACGGAGTGTAATACTATATCAGATATCTAGTACTTCTGATTTTATCGCTGACACACGGGCGAAAGCTGATCATTAGCGGTAATGTCCTTCGAGCCTCCTCTGATTCTAACGATGGATGGTCTGAACGCATTTTGATTCGCTCGGGGCAGTTAATTTTAGTTTTTACTCCTATTCCATTTTAATGTCGCACACATAAAACGGTGTCATGTGGTGCCCACAAAAAGAGAAGTATCAGGCGTGATGTGGTGAAAGTTCAGCATAATGAATCTCAAAAATGGAAATTTTCCACTAGATAAAGTTTAATCCGACCATGGTTTTGATACACTGCATAATCATCGTCGGTAATTTTTGACTTGTTTGAACCAATCCGTCATTGTATGCATTTCGATGCACTGCATCATCAGCACCTGATAATGATGCAGTGCATCGTTATCAGGTGATGATGCAGTTATCAGTGATGCAGTGCAGTTATCGGGTGATGATGATGCAGTGCATAAAAACCATGGTCGTATGTATTAAACATTATCTAGTGGAAAATTTTGTTTCTTTATCTAGTGGAAAAAAAGTTGGTGTCGGCCTTTTATTTTAATTCAACTGAACTCCTTAACGGGTTTTGCTCTTGGCCTCTATCTTGGTCAATCCTGGTTTATGTGAGCTGGAAAGATGTTGTGCTCGATTGACGATTGCTCACTTAGATGCAAATCTTTGAGCTTATTCGAAATTTTCTCTAAGCGTGATTTACCTACAGTGAATATATTTTAATCAAATATCTTTCTCGGGTTTCGCACCGGGTAAAGTTTTCAAAATCCGCCGACGTTTCGGAAAACGACTTGTTTTCCATTTTCAAGGCACGTGTTATTTCCGCCGTGACCACTATAACACTCACGTGACCACTATAACACTCACGTGACCACTATAACACACAAGTGTTACAGTGGTCACGTGTCACGCCACTATAACACACAAGTGTTATAGTGGCGGAAATAACACGTGCCTTAAAAATGGAAAACAAGTCGTTTTCCTAGACGTCGGCGAATTTTGAAAACATTACTCGGTGCGAAGCCCGAGAAAGATATTTAAAAATAATACACCAGGTAAATCTTAAATCATTTATATTTTAATCAGTTTGTTTGCTGATAAATGAAAGACATTCCCTGCCTGACCTTTGACGAAAAATATAGGAAAGGTGATCGAGGGGGATCTGAAAATACCTGCAGAAGCTCATTGTTTGACTTTTGATCGGGAATTTGAAAATAAATTTGAATATCTCTTTTGGAGTATTCTAGGATTCCCGCGGGTTATATATGACGGACATGGTGGCGATGGCTAGACTTTCAGAAGGGAAACTTGATATATCGTGCTAGCAATGTTTTGCGAGAAAAAATGACTTATGTGAATGTAAGATGTTTGAAAAGATACCTGAAGATAAACTATAGTGTTTAATAACATATTTCCAGTTTTTATCCATCGACATTGGAGTAACATTCAGGAGTTAGCTCAATGTTTCAGTGTGTGTTTGTGCTCGTGCTCTGATAAATTGATGAAATTTTCTTCTTGAGGTTCTTTGTTCAGCAATGGTCCGCTGTTAGATGTCCACATTATCGAGATTCAAATCTGGGAGTGAAAAATGAGGTTTGAAAATGAATGAATGGTTCTGGAGTGACGCTTCCACTTTGGCCGGCGCGATTGATTGGTTCGCAACGGAATATGTCTGAATATGAGGTCAATAATTTTTGACTTGTTTGTACCAATCCGTCATTGTCACCTGGTCGGGAAAATGAGTGAATTCGTCCAATACACGCTTCCCAGCGAAAACTCTCCTTGAAAATCATTCTTAACGTCGTTTGCAACTGAACAGTAACAGTGATCGTAGCGTAATTTAATATTTTCTGCTTTGCGCTGTCTTCATGTCGCGTCAGTTGTAATATCAGTCATTTACTCGTAAGCAGTGTATCGCTTCGGAAATGCGTAACTTGGAAACATACGCTTCCGAGCTCACTTATGCCCCATTTTAGAATCTCTGGTATTATTTATTGTCTCACTATGGAAACCTAAGTCAATGCGCTCTCCCGACGATAACACTCTCGTTAACAACCCGGATGTGAACTTATTTTGTAGATTTTCGCAGCTCATGATGTTAATCTGGTAATCTTTGGGTTCTGCGAGTATTTTTTGTATTATTTTGGTGGCAGTTTCGCCGTGTTCTGCTGCCGGCTTCGTCAGGCTTCTTAAACAACAATGGTCTTTTTTTATAAATAAACAAATTCGGCAGTTGATGAATTTAGAATTAATAAAAATAAAAATTAATCCCAAATAAGGAATTTCCATATATAAGGGAGTTTATAGACATATTCTCTTGTTTATATTTTGGGGTCTCTTTTCCATTTCAATTGCCTCCCTTGTTGTTTAAGAAGCACGACGAAGCCGTCGACGACGAAGATGTCGGGCTTTTTGCTGGCTGCTTTGCTTTGCTTGCTGCTTTGCTTTGCTTGCTTCTTTGTTTTGCTTTTCTTGCTGATGAAAATGCTTTTTTAAATTAATAGTATCATAATAAGGGGAAACAGGATTGTATGTAATAGGAGCGAGTCGCCAGTTTAAAAAAGTTAGATTCAATTGATTCTATAAAAAAATTCTTCTTTTTCAAATGTCTTTAACCCTCCCAGCTTCTATGAAAAATACCCTTTACTTATCCATATTTAGAGAATACAATTTCGTACTTTTCCACAGAATTATATGTTGCGTGGTACGATGCGTTTCATCGACTTGCGGCATCATCAGGTACAAAAATTCAGTCCAAACAGTACAAGTATATATGTCGAGAATCGACCAACTGAAATAAAAAGTACTTAACCCGTGTATTCCTTTTCCATTCCCCCCGCCCACACCCTCCCTATTCCCCCTCCCCCTTCCTTCTGCCTTTTGTTTATATACCTGTACTGTTAGGACTGAATTTTTGTTCCTGATGATGCCGCAAGTCGGTGAAACGCGTCGCACCAAACAAAATAAAATTTTGTGTAAAAGTACGAAATTGTATTCTCTAAATTTGGATACCATTAACTTCCACGAAGTGAAGCGTGAAACTGTAGAGTGTACCCTTTACTTACTTTCAGTGGAAATATAGAGCATGCAAATGAGTTTCTCACATTGGGGAAACTTTCGCAAGGAAATCAATTTCCCGTGCTCAGTCGTTGGCATTACGCCTGTAAATCTCAAAGAACACACATTCTTGGGGAATAAATCGGAGAGGAGTGTTCTCTCCTGGGAGGAAGTTGCCCTTTGGTGCGGCTGCCTTTCGGCGGAGGGAGGGACACGTCACGGGTCTTGCATCTCAAAAACGCCCGAATTCTCGTTCCGGCGTTCCTCTCCCTCGCGTCCGCCGGAGTGACGCCGAGGCCTCCTTCATGCATCAGGGCGCTGTCAGCCCGTGACGTCCCGCCAATATGTTTCCCTTCTTGTCTCCCCACGAGGTAGGTCCCCCGACGCGGGCGTCCGTTCCCTGCCTTGACACGGGGACCGCGAGGAATGTCCCGAGACACCCCAAAAAAGGCAGGGCCGTCCTCCTCGCCCCGTACCCTCCCCCAACCGCCCCTCTTTACGTCTCTCTATCTCGACGACATTATCTCCGGACGACGTCTCCTTCGTCCGTCCGTTCTCCTCCTCCCACCCAATCCTCTCTTGCGCCCTCCGTGAATACGCCACTCGCAATGCCCGGTCGGCCCTCAGCCTTCGTCCCGTCATTTTCTTCGATCACGCGTCGGTGATAGGATTCGTCAACTGTTCGTCGCAAAACTGGTGGGACTCCGCCCCTCCCCTCCCCCTCCCCCCCAGCAGAGATTAAGGTAGTCCGAGCGAGATAGTTCCCTGGTCATAATAGAGACCATATTCGAATTATACGTTTTAATTTCACCAGCTGTAGGACACATCAATTTAATATTGTATTATTAATGGTGCAATTTCATAGTTTTGTATGACAGAAATTGTAAGTAATTAAAGGAAAATGTCTAAACAAGTCTTTATCTCGACTCATTTTTTTTCGCGCGGTGCGTTTGAAATTCCTTAAAAACGGAAGGTTTTTTTGTGATACCCAAGAACCTACTGTGGTGAGAATAAGATAATTTTCAAAAATAGTTGAGAAAACATACAAACTACACACTTAGTTTTTTTACGACATCTAAGTGTTTGAAATACCTCATTTTGTAAATTATGTCTCTCTGAAGTGCATACACGTACCATTTCCCACGTAAAATGGCTGGCATTTTTTGGCATATATCTCCTAAGGTAATGTGGTAAGGGGTAGAACTTTTGGTGTCATTGCAAAGGTGATATTTTTTTTCTTCCAAATGAGACCAAATCCATTGATTTCTAAATAAAATGATATTTCGCTCAAACTACCTTAATCGATTTGGAAAACTTTATTCGTGGATCTTCCATTAATAAATCTCCTGTTTGTATTCCATCCATAAGAAATCGAATACTTGACTAGCAAGTTCTGCGTTTCAAATTGCCTTCTGCATTAGCGTAGAAATTCGTGACAATTCCTCTTGTGAGTTTGGTATTAGTTTGCCTGTGTAATATTTCAGATCTGCAAAATAATTTTCGATTGATTTTGGCTTATCTGCATTAATTACTTGCCGCACGTGGATTCCATATTGATCCTTCGTCATAATACAAGGTTAGCCTGTTATAATCACTCCCGATACATAAAGAGACAGATTTTCCCCTTACAAAGATAATGGAGAAAAACCAGCTTGCTCGTTGCTAATAATCGTAATGAAAAAAACGGCGGGTTGACCTAGCTAATATTTGAATTTCCATTCTGTGATTTTTATACTTTTTCAATGCAGTGCAACGAGAAAAATACAATAAGAATTATCTTTTTATTCACCTAACGTTAACTTTATTAGTGGGTCATGATCTATTTGCTTACTCGTAAACTGTAACAATTAACGAAAGGTCTTAGAACTTTATAGAAGTTGTTTCCGATAGCCGCTAAGGAAGCGATATCAGATCCACCGTATTCGTGACTTGCATCAATTAACAACAAACTGATTATTTGAGAACGCTACGGTTCTACGGTACCCGAGACCTCGGTTCCATTCTGATCCCAGTGATTTACTGAGAGTTAGTTGCTGTTTTGACAGCATTAACCTCCAGACCTGGAGGCGTATTCAGATTATAGATTGGGAAGTCTTGTCTAAAAAATAATCTACAGTGAGGCAAATTTCCTCGAGTAGACGTTTGTGGAAACCTAAACATTAATTTAATGCCAATGCTAATCATTCCTGACTCTCAGCGGCATTTTTTTCAAACGACTAGTCCAATATTTTGATGCATTGTCAAGGACAGGATTCTTCTCTTGGAAATATTCGTTTCCCTCCTCCCAAGAGGATAGAAATCACCTTATATTGCCATAGGGAGTAGATCGGGTTTGGAGGACGTATTTAGCTACAATATACAAGGGCATTCTAATATAACTAACTATTCTAATATAACCACGAAGATCGCTTCTTGCTGGTTGCCACACATCTTGAGAGTATCCCAAGAATCTGGTCTCTAGTGTTCGATTTTTCAACTCCGGAAATCAATGCTGCCGGGAACGATAAATATTTTTATAGACAAAAACGACTACTCACATGATTACCTTTAAAACTATCACATTGATCGAAAGGTCACTGTTGCACGGAAAGTGTTTGTGACCCCTAGGGAATGACCAATTCCCGAAGCAAATAGAAGAGACTACGATAATTGGTCAACGCGATTTTACGCGACATAAAACTACAGAATTATTCTTTCGTCGTACAAACTGGAAACAAATTTTGTTCGTTGAGAGAGAAAATATTTAATTACTTGTTATTATCTTTTCTCTGATTGATTGACTAATAATAGTGTTCTCTGAGTCCGGTGGAAACTGATTCAAATCAGTGGCTGTGTTCCTAACTACCCCAGCCGCTCGCCGTGGTACATTGCATGGCAACGTGAATGTGAGTGACATGATAATAACTACGCTTGTGTCTCGGGAGTAGGCTCATTCAGAACCGACTAACCCTATCTAGGTCCAGCCTGAATATTTTAAATTACATTTCCAAAATTCTTAGCTCTTTCTCTGTATTGCATTTCGTTGGTCACGTCCAGGTTATGCTTTTATTCTCTTCAGAATTTGAAAATGATGATTAAATTAAGTTACCTTTCTTTATATTCATAAGGCGTAGCTAGTCGCGTACGGTCAACCCAAAACATTTCCAGTCGACGTTTCTGTCTGCCCCTCCCCGGTGTACTCCGACTGTGCACCCCCATCATCTCCGAATACACTCCGCGCGTGCCTCTTCCTAGGATCTGATTCGAACAGGGATAGTGCCACACAGTGTGGTGGTGGTTTTTTTGCGAGATTTCGTAGCGGAGGACTTAAGAAATGAGTGGATGTCCCCTTCTCATTGGCGTGCCCGCAACTCCTCTGTTCGACCTCTCTCCGCACTCATGCCCTGTTTACATGACTAGCTTTTAACCAGGTTAACTCTTAACCCTAGTAGAAGTTCGCCGTGTGAACGCAGGTTGGCTCTGACCCTAGTCAACTTTTTAACCGCGCTGGAGTTACTAGGGTTAGCGCTGGTTACCATTATTTTTAACGCGTGTAAACGGAGGTTAGATAGAACAGTAGTTAAGTGATCCAGTCCACTTGAAGCTTTTACTTGAAGCGTACAATGTATTAAGAGAGTTTCTATTGTTACATTCCGTATCCATGCATCCGTGACACGTTGCTTGATGCATTTCAATGCATCAGTGAATGATGAACCGTATATTGAGTTCAAAATTTACCTTAAATGCGCAATCGAGGCCGGGTCATGGGCAGAACTTGTCAGAAGAAGTCGCAAATTCCGCTGCATATATTGAGGTAAGGACTCGAAATAGAAGTTATTTACAAATATTGAATATCAAGGTGCTATCATGAATTGTTTTTATCTATCATCATAGAGTGCAAACGACATAATAATGTAATATTCTCGGGGTGTCTTCATGGTAAAGTATAACATAGTGAGACGTCGTTCCATTAAGGAAATTTACTCTCTCAATTTTCAACTTTCGATGTATAATGTGATGTTTAGACATGAAATGATAAGTATATATTTAAATACTAACGAATGAGAAGTCTAACCGTGCGAAACATTCGCATATTCAATCTTTTTTCTCGCCCGTACAAATTCCGTGAATAAAGCTGAACATAGTCCAGGAAACAAATGAAACGCTACTTGCGACGTTTGTTGGGCTGTGGGCTAGGTGGGCTACATCACCTTCTTGACACTCCACCAGAGGCCGCCAGAATGTTAACAAGGGTTAAATAATGCCGTGTAAATGCAAGTTAGTTAAGCCGCCATATTAACTAACATTCTAACCCTAGTAATGTAAACGGGGCATCACGGTGAATCCTCCCGCGGGCGAAGGGTGCGAGAGGCTCGCGCCTTTATTCCCTGACGATGGGGATGAGGGAGGGGAGTGGCGGGGTGGGTTGGTTAATGTGGGTGAGTGGGGGGGGGGGGAAGCTTCACCGAGAGGGGTCGGCTCGATTGGATTGCAGGGAATGTGTACACGGCGGGAGAGGAACGGCTGAAAGATGGGGAATTAGAATCGGGGATTGGTTCTATTACGGCTGCATCATTCATCATGTCGATCACGGATGGTAATTCATCTCAATTAAGTATCGGCGTTGTTAACGCGGGTTTATTAATCAATTACCTTTTAACAATCGTGCGAGTGGCGCTGCCTTTGGATGACTCGAGCATTGGGGCCCCATTGAAGATGTCTGGTGGTGCAGATCATTTGACATGTTGTCGTTAAGGGTTGAGGATGAGAGTCACTGCAGATTATCAGGGCTAAATTTCCGTTATGGAGTTATTTTAACTCTCGTCCACTTTCCTCATTCCTTTGACCTTACGGGAACTAGTTATGTCTGCTGTTAAAGTCTCTGGATTGTGCGATGCTGAGCCGCATTAGCCTACTCGGCAATCATTCCCTACTTGCGGCTCGGAAGGAAACGCTTCTGGCCATTTAGCGCCGACGATGTGCAAAAGCCACATTCGCACCGCTATTGAGATGAATTCTGCTCAAAGACTACTTGTTTTCGCCGCAAAGGTGGGCTGGTATAAAAGGGTCTACGAGAGGGAGGTAGTTATTGTATAATCGCCGAATGGCTAACGATAATTAGTGCGATTGGAATTTTTGTAATTCAAAATGCTATTTCATCATTTATTTATTCGTAAATTGAAGTCTTAATATAATTCTTTCCAAACAAATCTTTTTAATTTCATGAAATACTTTTATAAAAGTTAATAGATTTTCAAAACTTAAACTCTTGAAATGCACTTTAGCTACTATAGTGGCAAATTAGGAAATTTATTATCTCTTCGAATGGTATTTCCTTTCATGGGACGTTTTGTAAATGCACATTTTACAGAGTTGTAGGCAGTTTCAGTTTTTCCCTTGGGGACACTTTTTCCCGTCACATTAAATTAGACTTTCACCCGCTAGTATTCTTTGCCGAATATGGATGAGACATTCGACCAGTTAGGCGAAGCCCGGCATTTCAACCCCCTTGATTTATGTAGTGGATATAAGCAAGTGAAAGTAGATGAGAAAAGCAGGGAATACACTGATTTTAGCACACCAACTGGGCATTATCAATTGACAGAATGAGTTTTGGATTCTAACGCTCCCTCCACCTTCATGCTTTCAATGACTTCTGTGCTGGAAGGAAAAGCGATTAAGGGGTCGCATTTTTTATTTAGATGGCATACTTAGGTATGATAAAATGCTAGAAGATCTCTCCGGCCTTCAACATATATTTTGTGGACTCCGGAAAACCAATCGTAAATCTAAGCTATAAAAATGCCATTTCTTTCAAGGCAGAATTATATTCTTGGGGCATATCATTTCTCTTAATGGCTTGCAGCTGAATGTTGGAAAGATTGAAGCAATCAAAACATTTCCTATTCCGACTAACGTCTTGCAGTTGCAGTCCACCCTTGGCTTAGTCGGTTTCTATCGTAAGTTTATTAAATATTTGCGAGGCTTTCAGTCCTGCTTACCCGGTAACCTAGTTAAACTGCTGAATTAAACTGGCAGAAGGAGCAACAGGAAGTGTTTGAAATGTTACGAGGCCGCTTCCTTGAATACCTGGTCCTGAGATCCCTGATTTCACGAAGCCTTTTACCCTTACTATGGACGCATCGCCAATTGCCTTATTTGGCGTCTTGTCATAGGAATTCAAAGATAAAGAACACATGGTGGCGTGTCCCAGTAAACTGTTAAACAAACAACAAAGAGCATATTCTGCGACATAACTTGAGTGTCTGGGTGTCGTAGATATGAAAAAAACATTCCCCGTTTACCTCCTCGGTTTTCTTGCTCTACACAGACCATAGACCTTTGGAACTTGCAGCGAGAGAAATTTACGTTGACCAACGCTCAAAAACGAAGAAAATCTTTCGCATTAGTTTACGAAACTTCAAGAAAAAAATCCTAGGTGAATTACTCTATGAAAACCCCAAGTCATGCTGGTCTTACGCGAGAGAGCTCCAGGGTGAATCTTCGACAGTAGTGTCTTTATTGGATACAAATGGCAAAATGGTCACAAACAGCATCGATAAATCCAACTTATTAAACCACTAATTCGAAAGTGTATTCACCAAAGATGGCAAAATACACAATTTGGAAATTCCGGACGTTAACGAGCCGATGGCGGACATAACAATTCAGCGTGATGCAATAACTGAACAGTTTCGTTCCATTAAAAGTAACGAGTCCCCAGGTCCAGAAGGAATACCTGCACGCGTGCTCAAGGAGTTAGCGCCACAGATTGAATCATTCTTAGAAATTATATTTAGCAAATCATTATCCGAAGGCAAGGTGCACCTGGAAAATAGCCTATGCCACACCGATATTTAAAAAATGAAAGACAAGTTACCTAGGAAAATATAGGCCTATATCGTTAACATCACTTTTACGCAAGATCCTCGGACATATTGTCGTTAGGTATATTATGGCATTTCTGGATAATCGTAACCTCTTACACAGCAATCGTCGTGGCTTCCGTAAGGACAGGTCCTGCGAAACACAGCTCGCGCACTTCCTTCATGATATCCTAAAATCAGGTGAATCGATTAAGCAAATCGACGCGATATTCCTTGATTTTTAGAAGGCATTCGACAAGGTTCCTAAAAAAAAACTTATATGTAAATTGCAATCATGCGGAGTTAATAGAAAAATAGTGAATTGGAAAAGGGACTTCCTCAGTGATCGAAAACAAAAAGTAGTGATTGACGGTTTTAGCTCTGATATGGTCGAAGTCACATCCGGTGTTCCTCAAAGAAGCGTGATTGGCCCTCTTTTATTCAGTATTTATATTAATGGCCTAAGTTCTCGAATTAGCAGTAAATTAAGATTATTTGCAGACGATACAGTAATTACCGTGAAATAAGCGAAGACGCGGGCTTTGAAGTTCTCTCATCGGACCTTAACAACGTTCATTTTTGGTGCCAGAAGTGGGGTTTAGAACTAAATATCAGTAAATGCACCACAGTTTACTTCCTGCGAAAGTCATCACACAAAAGCCATACCTACACCATCGGTGGAGCAAACATAAAATCTTCAAATACGGTAAAATATCTTGGAATTACCTTAACTTCGGATATATTTTGGGGAAAACACATACAAAACATACGCGGCACAGCATTAAAGAAACTAGGTTTTGTTAAACGTGTAATAGGAAGGTCCTCGGATGAAAAAGTCAAAGAGAGATGCTACTTCGCTCCGGTTAGGCCACACCTCGAATACACCGCGAGCATTTGGGACCCTGATCATAAATATTTAACCAAAAAAATTAACAAAATACAAAGAAAAGTAGAACGCTTCGTATAAACTGCTAAGAACGAACATATAGTGTTAAACAACTGTTAGAGGGATCAAGGTGGAAGCCCCTAGAGGCTCGGAGGCTGCACATTAGTCTTAGGCTGCTTGATAAATTCAAAACTGATATTTTTCAGAGCGACACTGAGGATATTATCATGATGCCTCACTAAATTTCTGGGTCTTACAGATGCGATAAAATAAGAGAGATACTCAGCCGAACAGATAGGTACAAAAACTCGTTCTTTCCGCTCAAAATAAGCGACCACAATAGAAACTGAGCTCCTTCAAATACACTCACATAGGATATGTCACCATTTCATCTCCAAAACTTTTACATCTTTACACGGCTGGTGACCTACCACCCCCTACCACACGTCCATGTGGCGGCTCGCGGGGTAGTATGTAGATGTAGACCTCTCCGTTGGTTGCGTTGTCTTTGAGAACCCAAACCCAGGCTTGATCGGTGGATAATGGAATTTACCGAAATTTATTTTACCGTTCAGTATCGGCCAGGAAAATATAGCCCTTATGGTTTCTTATGTTTTCTCGCATCCCAAATGCGACTGTTTCCGCGATCGACGACAGTGAGGGGTGTTAGCCAGTATTGGACAGGGTGCGTATTACACAAGAGCAAATATTATGTCCCAACGTTCAAATCTCTTTTGAGCTCACACTATAGAATGACCGATGCCATTTTTTATTGCAATGCGGTTATTATGTAAGGTTAATTGCAAGACTCCGGACCCTAGCTATATTATTTTCGCCCCTACCTTCATGAGAACTTTCATAGTGCGTAGGTGCCATGATAAGCCTTTTGCTGGTCATTTAGGGATAGATTAATCCTGGGATATTGTCAAGCGACAATTCAATGGGCCAGAACTTTATACTGCCACCCGTGAGTAAGTGGAAAATTGTAATCAGTGCATGAAAAGAAAGGCCTTAAAAATCTCATTCCCCTCCAGCCAGTCGTTGAAGTTTCCTCTTCCTTTGAGATATTTGCTTTAGATATCATGGGTATAAGGTCACTAAGGTGAGGATGTTCACAGCGAGAAAATCGCTACATTTTCACAAGCCAGAATAACTTCACAAGGTATCCCGACACATTTGTCATCCCCGTTCAATCGGAAGAAACCGTTGCCGGAGTTTTAGCGGAAAATGTAATCTGCCGGCACAGAGTGCCAAAATACTTATTATCTGACGGAAGATCAAATTTTACTTTCCGCCTCATGAGCAAGGTTTTCTCCGTGTTGAATGTCAAAACTGTTTTTACCTACCATATAACCCAGTGGTCAATGGTAGATTGGAGAGAGATCATCTTCATCAGTTATTTCACATTGCGTCGCACAAGATCTCTCGAATTGGGACTAACATCTTAATTTTGCCTTATTTGTGTACAGAAATAGCAAAAATAGAATTACAGGATATAGTTCTGATTACCTTGTATATGAGAGAAAATTACATTTACTATGGGATGATGTTTTGACACCCATCCGGCATTCCTTCTCCGAGGAGACGCCATATGATTCTGATCTTCAGCTTAGGCTAAAATCGCCCATGCTCAAGCCGCCGAATATTATGCCCAAGATATAGCCAGTGCGGACAACAGACACAATCAAAATTTAGCAATACCAAGTGTAGACGTGGTTCAATTGATCTTACTGACAAATATGACATTAGTTTAAGGGCAGCTTCCTAGAAAACTTATCTCCCGGTGGTTAGGGCCATATAAGGTCACAGAGGTGAGGAGCCCTGTGACTTTAGACATAAAAAATATTCAATATGGTCGTAAATACACCCGTTCACCACAAGCAATTGCTTCCTTCACCACCTTAACCTGCTTATTTAGCACCTCAAATCATTTTCGAAGAAACCCCTCATATTTATCCCGAGGATACTCCGCTGCCTATAGCGAATTCTGGACAAAAACCGCCACAAAGCGCAGAAAAACCAATGCATCCCGAAGGTTCGACATCAATCTCAGAACGCTAAGGCACGTCCTCACCTACGGAACCCCGGTACAATTTCAAACCCATTACCGGGCGGAAAGATTTAGTAATTTTTTCCTTTTTTCCCCTCGTCTTTGTGTTATTTTTAGCATGGCGCGAACAGTATCAGCTGAAAACCTCCAGAGGATAGATATTTTTGGGAGTCCGCTGCAATCAGTCGAGGAGGGAAAGCCAGTCGTCAGCAGTCCACCGCAACGGCGCACATCCACGAGCAGGGAAATGAGGCCTTCAGGCATCAAGAGTCTTCCCCCCCCCCCCCTCCACCAAGAGCGACCAGTGCCGTATTTTTCCTCTTCTCCAGAGCGGCAGTTGTTCGCAAAGGATGATAATTGCACAGTCTCCCGTACAGTCCGTCAACTACTAGCACTGCCGAATTGGAGTAAGTAATACATTATAGACGTGTTTGTTTGCTTGCTTCATTTTCTAATAAGAATATGTATTTTCTCAAACTCACAATTGTGTGACATTCGCAGTGGAAAGATCATTCGCCTGGACTGGGAATCGAACCCAGATCCCTCGATTTCGCGCTGAGTTCTCAAACCAATTAAGCTACCCAGGCGTCGGCCTGGACAGGGATTCTCATGGCAATTTCATCACAAAAAAATTCACCTGCCATGTTTGAATTTCAAATGGCTAAGCACGGCATATGTGCTGGTGAAGGATACTGACTCTTGGTTGTGGCTTCTTTGAAGTCCTCTTCTCCCTTGCGTTGCCATCTTTGATGGACCGCAAGGGCTTAAGATCTAGTTGCCTTGTATCCACCTAAATTGCCATGGGAATTAGGAAGCCTGGATAGCGTAGTGGTCTGCGCATTGGTCCGGCAAACCAAAGGTCCGTAGTTCCAGGCCGAATTTTTTTCATGGCAATTTCTTCAAATAATTCACCCGCCATGTTTGAATTTCTAACTTTCTTTTGTTAATTGTGTAACTTTTCTTTATTTTGTTTCGTTTTTTAAGACTCACTTTTTTAATATCGATTTTCTGTTTATGAGTTATTTATTATTATTTATTCATCTTTATTTTATTTGTGGAATTATCAAATTTTTTACTTTTTCATCTTTACTTTCTTATTATTTATTTATTTTTAACTTTGGAGTTACGTAGAAATTATTCTTTTATTATCATTTTCATTTCATGTGTATTTCATGCATTTTTTTTGTTGGCATTACATTAGCTTATCTGTTTGTTGGTTTTCGCAGGTTTTTCACACTCCCCTTCATGTGTGGGTGTTTTACTGCAGTGGGTTTTTTCCTCAAGGATATCACCTCCTTATTTCCTTACGTTTTTCCCACAAGTATATATATATATTTAATTACACTTATTTCGCGTATTTTTATGACGAGGGGTTAGAATGAAAGGTGGGACAGTCTTAGTCCCAATCTCGCCCCAATAAAGACGCCTTATTTTATTATGATTTCGAATCTCCTAGAAACGTACCATCTCACTATGAACCTCAGCCCTTCCCATCTCCAATTAAAGACCCTCGTACCAAACTCTTCGGTCCACCATATGGTTCTATGGCGGATCTCGATTTGAAAAACATTCCCCCATATTCTACATACTCCATTGTCAGGGTGTCTTCGAGACCCTCTCTACGCAAGGGCATCATTCCATTCCGAAGGCGAGATAATCAGAAACGCCGAGCGATTCATTGGGCACGGAAGCAAGGGTGGGCTGCAATCCGACAAGCGAAAATTTTCTTTTAAAAATATATTGTGTTCCTCGCGATTCTTGTGCGTTCCTGGAACTTCCATGGCAATAGTGTACTAGCATGTTTTTAAGCAAAGAAAAACGTAAAACGTATTTTACATTAATACTATATTTTTTTAGAAACCATGGGAAACCTGGCCCTGGATATGCTATTTCCTATGGATTTCCTTTTTGCTATTTCCTATGGATTATGTGTGAAGTGGATTCCACTGGACAATTCTTGTGCATGTTGGACAACTATACGTTACTACTGTTGATTGGATAGTGAATGTGGAGCTACGTAATCCACAACTCGACACCGCAGTGAATGTAGTGAGTGAACAGTGTAGTAAGTTTAATGAACTAAATGCCAGACTAACGTCACAAGAGAACCCAGAATAATTTTTTCACCTTAGTTCATCTTTTTGTCTGATACAACCATAACTCTGAAAAATCATGACAAAATGAACACTAAAACGTCCCAGGGCCTTCAGTTGCTGCAAAGGTGAATGTAAATAAATACTAATGAAATTGTCCTAGGCTGTGGAAAGTACCTAGCTGGTCGACAAAATACTTAATAATAATAATTATATGGCTTTCCTCGTGGCTGATAACGCCACCTCCGTGAGCTTCGGGACCAGGTGATTATAATAACAAACACGGTTATCGTATCAGAACTTGGGTGGCTTACACTCTGCGCTCTATCATCTGATCAGCTCCTGGAGGTTGTGAAAGCAATATTCCAAAGACTCACGCGGAATTCGGAGCCCATTTTGCATCCGAATGCCCGCCTATTGTCCTTGTATGACATCGCTATAGTAATGCTACTACGACAGCGCAATAATATGATGATTCTGCTTATTGTAGGACCGCTGCATCGCAAAGGGATGAGCCTTGATCTGTATTACGCAATCTCGTTCCCAAATAATAGCAGTGGCAGTCACACGGTAACGATTCTCCCCGACTTGGCCTGCGGTGTCGGCAAAGGGAGAATATTTAGTGCTCCTACCATAGGAGCACAGCCAAAACTGAACGAAAAGGAGCTTCACCGTGTGTCCTATCCTATCCAAAATAACCTTGCCAGGTCCTGAAACTTAGCCGTGTTTCTCAATAATACTTACAAAGTAAAAAGAAATAGTGAGATAAGAGTAGCACAGCCTCCATACTCTAGGTGTTTGCGAGGCCAGAATTCTGACCAAAACGGTAATGTAGCGTCAGCCAACCTATTGAACTCATCATTAAGCACCCTAAAAGTTAGAGCAAATTGTCCATCCATGAGTTCTTAGGCCCGCACCCGGTTGCTCTGCTGGTAATGAAACTTACATCCTATCGGCGATCACAGAATTTTGAGAACTGAATTTTTCAAGTTCTGTTAACTCCTCGGTGGAACCATTGGCCATTATTATTTTTGTTTTTTTATAGCCTCTTTTGCTTGCATGTTAGAATCTTTTGTAATCATTTTCTTTTGCTTGGTTATTATGCCCAATGATAGTTGCCCCAAGCTTCTCTTGAAAATCGGGGTGATTTCATTAGGACACGTGATGACTTTTGAAAATTGTATTAAATTTTTGTTTTTTTTTGACAGCCTCTTTTGTTTGTATATTAGAATCTTTTGTTACTATTTGATTTTGCATGGTTATTATGTCTAATGATGGTTGCCCCAAGCATCTTATGAAAATCGGGGTGATTTCATAAGGACATGCAATCTTTTGCAAAACCTAATGTAAATAACCCCGCCTGCTCGAGCACTGCGGCCAGGTTCCCTTGGGCCCTCTCCAAGTGGCAATCCCCAGGCGAGTTACATCCATTGACCACCGGAGTTTTCAGCGCCAAGTGGATGGCGGGCACTGCCCTCAAAACGGTATATAAGTGCCAGCCGTCTCTCAGGATGAAGAATAGTTCAGTGTCTTCAGGTCCGACAGGATCATTCAG
The DNA here is from genome assembly GCA_963169105.1 of Ceriagrion tenellum. Lineage (NCBI taxonomy): Eukaryota > Metazoa > Arthropoda > Insecta > Odonata > Coenagrionidae > Ceriagrion > Ceriagrion tenellum. Next base: position 155,224,483 of record OY720636.1, read on the forward strand.
CTACTGTCACGTAATCGAGCGTTGACCGGCGGATCGACCGACATGACCGGCGATCTCAAGTCAGAGTGGCCTATGTCGCGCAGCCAGCGCAGACCGGCAGCTGACTGTCTAGACGGAATCTGCGCAGCCGGACTAGTCTAAAATGGTTAAAGCCATATGAGTGCCTGTAATACTTTGAGATGTCCGATTGGCAGATGTGAACTGCACCGTTTTTTTGTATTATTGTACCTATTTTGAATATGCGTAATGAAGAACAACCTCGGCTTCTTATTTACTACACCCGACCACTTGCGTCCTTTCGACGCTAGGCTACTTGGCAGCCAACCTCTACGTCCAGAGATCGACCCACCTCCCACAACCGGGTGGGCATACTCAGTCAGTAGCTGTCGGCTAGGTCCGAGAAGTATTCATTGTCAGAGGTGGATGTGTAGTGAATTACGAGGCGTGTTTTTTAAGTAAGTACCGTTTTAAAATAAAAGCAAAACAGGTGTACTTTTCTTAGCAATTTTATTTTTACGTGAAAACCTGAACCTTTATCTACTTTTCTAAATAATTTCCACTAATATTAAGGTAATTATTGCATCGTAGAACCAGCTTTTGAATCCCATCCTCATAGGAAGTCTGCCGCCTGATTTGACAACCACTGTTACACGGACGTTTTGACCTCATCATCACCGTCATGGCGCTGACCACTAAGATGCATCTTCAAATGCAAAAGCAGGTGGTAGTCATTGGGCGCTAGATAGGGACGGTACGGAAGGGGATCAAGTTGTTCCCAGCCAAATGATCCGATGAGATCTTGATTTTGATTGGCCTTGTGTGGACGGGCATTGTCATGGAGCAAAACGATCCCTTTACTCGGCACGCCACGCCTTTTGTTTTGGATTCACTAAAAGCTCTAACCCATTTCCGTACCATTCCATCGCTCATAATGTTCTTCCCATAATCTTCGCTGATCTGAAGATGAATTTCAGCCGTTTTAACGCTTTTAGCACTAAGAAAACGAATTACAGAGCGTATTTCACAGTTGGCGGGATTCTCAATCGGCGGAGGTATTTTAAATACTCACAAACAAACGTAAACACGGTCGAATGTTTCCGTAATGGCTTCCGTGGCTTCCAAACAGATGTAGGTATATAGCGCTTATGCGCCACATACCGACCGCAGCACTGAAGTGGTCGAATTTCAAAACGGTACTTACTAAAAAAAACATGCCTCGTACTTTGACATGTCCGATTGGCAGATGTGAACTCCACCGTTTTTTTTGTATTATTGTACCTATTTTGAATATGCGTTATGAAGAACAACCTCGGCTCCTTATTTACTATACCCGACCACTTGCGTCCTTACGACACTAGGCTACTTGGCAGCCGACCTCTTCGTCCAGAGATCGACCTACCTCCCACAACCGGGTGTGCTTACTCAGTAGCTGTCGGCTTGGTCCGAGAAGTACTCATTGTCAGTAGTGGATGGGTAGTGAATTATAATTACGCCATAGAGACACGATGAAAAGATTTGAAAAAGCATTTATGGGGACACCATCAACAGTGATACGTAGCGATTTAAATTTAAGCCCCTGTGTAGTCCTGTTATGAGATTTGTGGCGTAAAATTTGACCTTTATATATAATAGCGTCTCGGAATAAGCTCTGAGCAAAGTTGCGCATGGGTTTTAATGCCATTTAAAATCACAGGCGGAGGTCAATGATAAGCAAGGAATCTAATAAATGACCTATAGATAATTCAACAGTTAACCTGTCTTCGTCAGTAGTGTCTTCTACCTTCTTTCACGCCCACACATATACCACTTCTTTTCTTACTTCTCCGCTTCCGATCCTAAGCGACGTTGAGCCTTCCATTGATCGTTCGTCTTTCACATTACCCCTCTCATACATCCTCTGATTCCTCAACCCACTTACTTACCTTCTTCAGAATCCCCTCATCAGAATCACTCTCTTCATTGGTCCCAATTGGTATCCAGGCGCTCGTTTTCCTTGCTACCCAACCTACAGCCTCCAAAGCTTACAATTACGCTGTCTTACAAGATATACTTAGTTCATGTGAATGGATTTTTCAACTTTTTGCGGAGCTAACTCGAATACTCGTGAAGTAACGGATTTCCGTTTCGAAATATATATTAGATCCATGAATATATATTATGGATTTAGATGTTTGGACTTGTTGCCTAGTCTACGTGTTGCCTAAATTTCCACTTTTATTTCTCCCAGTCCTTGGCGCCACTTCGATTAGTCGTTATTTTAGTTGTTATTGTAAATAGACGTAGTTATTTGTTGCTAACGTAAGACTGTTGTGAATATTCAATAACGATCTAGGAGATATGATTTACTTGATACTTTGAATAATATCTTGCTATTTTTGTGATCTAAAAGTTACTTTGTAAACGCTGGAGAGGAAATGTCTATTACAGAAAATGTGTAAGAGGTTAATGAAACGTGCATCGCGTGTCGACGACGATATTTGTCAGACTCTGACTCTAAGTTGAATGCATTAAGCCCGTTCAGCTTAACTAAAGAAATAAGAATGCCTTGTTTCAACAGAACTTGCTTCGTACCAGGCTGCAAAACAGGGTACGCGTCTACGAGGACCCAAAATAGGAGACTTGGATTGAAAAATAAGAATCTGTTCAAGGCGGCGATAAGTGCATTCCTTTTTACCTGCACTACAATAATGGCCATTGGGAATACTCGTGAAACCACCTCGCATTATTATTAAATTTCCGTATAGCGATATTTGCGAAGTGCTAAGAAGTTAATTGTGCATATGTGTAATTAAATTTGGAGAGGAATTAAATATATCTGTAGACCGGACGATATTAAAAAACTGTATAATTACGTCCCGTGTGTATCACTACATTTTTTATCAACTGCAAAATTATGATTACTTGTAAGTAAAACCCATGTATATTCATGGCAAAACCGGTAAGACGTGTTCATTTACAATCTGTCGACTGTATTTACATTTGAACTTCCGTCTTTCATCACTAGGCGGCACCACTTTCCAAAAAGTTGTTTGTTTACGGAATTCTAGACAACAGTTTTTGACGACGAGGTAACAATCCGTAATGGCTGCGATCCGAATTGAGCTTTTGGCGCTGACAGCAAGCTCACAGTCGTCCCGAATCGCGCTCAAAGCGCATTGGGGCGGAGACTCTTTATCATATGACATCATGAACTCCTCGCTCAGAACGCTCACAGGTTTGAGGTCGGGCTCCGAGAGCGCTTTTGTCGGATCCATAGCAACACGCTGGAAAATTGTTTATACCTTTGAACGCATAGCACATGCGCGCGTGCGAATGACAAACATCCGAAGTACGCTCAAGAGTGCTCAAGAGCGTTCCAATAAGAAAGCGCTAAAGGCGCTCATTCTATTTCGGAACGCTGATAAGCGCTTTCAGCAGTATAAGCGTCTTAAGTGTGATTCGGACCGCAGCCAATGTATATTCATGATTAGGTCTATGACCGTCGTGGTTATTGTTGATGTATGTGACAAACAGTGGTGTTATTTTTAGTCCGCTCTACAATAGGTGGTGAAAGAGATCGCATGAGGAGGGAGGGGGTGGGAGGTCTTGAGGGAAGAATGGATGGGGAAATGAGGAGAGGGGTGGATGCGATGGGTTGGGAAGGAAAGGGGACAGAGGTGGACGTGGCGTGGAATAAATGCGGTCCGAGTTGAGTGAGGGAGATAGGACGGGCAAAAGGAATAAGGGGCATGGGGAGTCGCCCCTGGCGCCCCCTTCTGCAGGGTCGGCTCGTGTGGGATAGGACTGCGGATTAGGGCTTAGCAAAAGAAGAGAAAGACCCTACTGCCCCCCCCCTCCCCTTGTATGATATGGGGAGTTCGTCGAGGTTTTCCCCTGAAATGGAGAATGCATGCGGGCATTCACTCAGTGGTCTGTATGCCCTTCTCTCTCCTTATTTCGGCGCATCGAAGGAAAAAGGAGACTGCGACAGAATCGGAGACGCTTTCTTGGATCTTTCATGCTGGCTTTCCCCTCGCTCTCCATGGCGAGGACTTCCATGGTTATGCTTTGGACGCTGTTCATGCGGCCATTACAGAGTATGAAAACAATCATCTTAATTAACTGAGTTTTCCACCTATGAGACATTTATTCATTTACAACGTTTTTAGAGTATTTTATAACTGTGGTGGTGAATTAAATAAGCCAAGGGCTTATGAATTAAGATTTGACAATAATTTGCTGATTCCTAGATCTAAAAAAGAATTATATAGGCAATTTTATAATTATTTGGGACCAAACATATTTTCTTCACTATCGCCTGATTTGTTTAAAGCAGAAAGTGAATGGAAATTTTGTAAAGCAGCAAGAACTAGGTCGCTGCAAAATGGGGAGGTTGAGTTTTTGTTTGCTCTTGGGAAATATGAGCTTGCCACCAACCCATGACGGTAATGCAAGTCTACGTGTGGAGTGTCGTATATTTCCCTTTTCGTACATTTTCCATATTTATACACTTTCATCTTTGTTCATTTTCATTTTTTGTATGTTCTCTCTTTTAATTGTTCTCCAGCATTTAAGTGCTGTTTACAAAATGAATGTAACGCAGACCAGTTTAAATGTTCAATGAGTCGGCAACCTTAAAGCGAGACTAAGGTCTCAAAAGGGCGTCTAAATTCCTTATTTTGTATATGGTTCTCTTCTTTTTCAATGGCATCTTAAGGAATGAAATTATTATTATTATTATTTACGCTTTATTTTAAGAGAGGTAATCGCTTTTCCCAGTGCCACGTCGCATGACTTGTAAATTTTCTATAATGCGACAGAGTAGGTAGTACATTACGCATATCCATAGTCATACCCATTGAAATCAGGTGGGTTTCTGTCCGATACATTCTCATGGCAAGTGACTTTTTATTGTTAGATAGCTATCGAAGCAAATGGGCATTAGTTAATCGGAAATTATACAGCGTTCCCGTTATTGACCGTTAACGATTTTGTTCGTACGTTCCATATCTTCAAAAAGGATTTTTTTTTGTCATTTTGACTGTGATCGAGCTTCTCATTTCAATCTAAACTTTTGGTTCATTTAAAGGCTCAGTATTTTGGACGAAAACTGCAGACTGGTAGAAGAATCATTCATGTGGTCGAGAAAAACGCTAATTAGGCCAAAACTTAGTTCAAGTAATTAAGTAATTTTACTGTTTTTCATCGCGAAAGCTTTCCGGTCAACCCGAGGACTACTTTTTTGCTGCCATAGGCTATTGATACGCATCTATCTCATTTGCTTTACGACATTCCGTGAGTTCACAATGCTCACAGTGGACATTTGATCGTCCAATTCACGGTCACCTCAACCACCAGTGTACATAGAAAATAACCGTGGCTTAGACAGTTATTTTCTTGGTGGAAGAATCGACCGGATGTCGATTCTCAGATGTATATTTTGTATACTGAGTATTCTACCCCTTCAGGATAAACTGCGCGGTTATTTTTAAAATCAACATCCACTATCGATTTGAATTATTACCCTCTATCAGCCTGGCTGGTATAGAAAGGGATCGTTTAAAAAAAAGCAACCGAGGGTGATAGTTATGTTTCTTGAAATTCAATGATTTGCTTTGTTAAATTCGATGGTTTCGGGCTCAACTTTGTGAAAATCCATTATTAAATCAATAATGAAAATAACTTGGTAACTTTTCACAGGTATTTTTATTTGTACGACCGGTTTCGTTGCATAGGCAACATCTTCAGGTCTGAAGACCTGACAGACCTGAAGATGGTGCTAATGCATTATGCAACCGGTCGTACAAATCAAAATACCTGTGAAAAGTTACTAAGTCAATTTCATTATTGATTTCGATTTGCTTTTTGATATAATCAGACGCGGTTATTGTGGGACTTTCCTAACTAAATGCAGTAGAGATGTGTTTATGTGTTTCACCAGGTTCAATTTGGCGGTCTAGGTGGACTAGCTATGACTGATAAGTGATGATGGAGACGATGGAAATGTATTCGCCGGGAGCGTCTTGAGGCGGAGGCGTAGTTCTGTCGTGCGCCGACTGTGGTGCATGCTTTCCACTCCCTAATCCCGCGATGAAAGAGGGCGGATGTGGGGGCAGGGACGGAAGGGAGGGGAAGAAGGGGGAAGGGGTGTGGGGTGGAGAGAGGCCGAAGGAATGTGAACTTCATTTCGCGAGGAATCTCGAAAAAGGAGGGGTCCGAATTTCGTTTACGCATTTTTATCACGCCGAGTGGCTGTACATTTTTTGAGAAACGAAATTAAATGCAGCATGTCTGCGATACAATAGCACTCTCTCTGCGAGAAATTAAGTTTCTCATCAATGGAAAACGCTTTGCTAAGTTAACTACATGTGTTTCTTCCCTTCATGTTGTGCAATAACAACAGCCAGAGAGTGGGGATCAGGTTGGTGTGGTGACTAGAGTACTGGCTAACCATACGGATGGCCAGGGTTCAAACCCCTGTAGAGGAGGTTGTTTTTCAGAGGAATCCCGATCCCTACTTGAGTGTCTTGTGGAGGGCAGTTCAAGTTGAGTACTCCGTCTGTCGGATGAGACGTTAAGCCGTGGTCCCCTTGGCGCTTTTCGTTAAGAGCAGGCTAATGCCGACACCGGATTTCCATCCACCCTTCCTCCCTTACCTATCCCCTATGGCGCAAATGGCCTTAGCCATCGGTCGCCTCCCCAAATATCCAATCCAACAGCCAGAGAACTCATCTTTGATCTTCGCCTGCTCATACGATTTAGAAGTCCACCTTTCTACATGAAGATGTGAGGACGAATTTATGGGCTGATTGACATTTTGCTGATCGAAAGTTAGGCGCTATTGTTCTTATTCAAAGACTTGACCATTTATAACGATAAATGGGGGCACACTTAAACTCGAAATCTTTTGTGGAACTCGGGAGAAAACCTCAGTTATTTAGCATTCCCTCTCTCCCATAGCAGAGAGTTTTTCTTTGTCGGTGTTGATAGTTTCCATAGTTTGCTATTCCTTGCCGAAGTTTTATAATTTTATCATATTAAAAAATAAACATTAAACTTTCTTGGCATTACTTTATGCGGTGCCTTGAGTGCAATTACTTTACTTTACTTTATGCGGTGCCTACAACTTGGTGCCCACTATTTTTTCCGCGAAAGTTTGCGGCATCACTTAAGTATGGTCCATACACCTTCGTGGAAATGCTTGCAGAAACTTCAAGTTCCGTGGTTAATTCTATGCTTCATCGCTAATGGTGACGAAGAATTTTTTTCCGTTTCTCATAAGTTTCTGGAAACTGTACCTACTTCTTGGAAAACGCAATCATTGAACGTGTTTGATCGCCTTATTTTGTTAGTCTAGTTTTTAAGCGCCGGCCTACTCGATCCTTGATCCCTTCTGCAGGGCTTATCCAGGACTCTGCGCAATTTTAGTGAAATGCTTTCAATATGACTTACCCTGATCCTATGGTGCGGCTATGGGAAAATGCTAAGCGAGGCTTAAGTCTTTCAGGCTTGAGGGGAGAAATGCCTCTCTCGGGTCGGGGGTGGGAATCGAGATGAAGGAAGGGGGATGCTGGCGGGATGTGGAGAGGGGATGAAGGGGGCGGGGGCTGCGTAGCAATGGAGACGGGAGTCTTCTTACGGGGGATGAAAGGGAGTGAAGAGGGGAGGGTGAAGGGAGGAGGAGGCAGCTCGAAAGAAGAAGGGGGAACATTGAGGAGATCCGGTGTGTGGAGCGGCCGGGGTGGGGGGATTTTTTTTTGAGGCCCTCCTGGATGTGGTGGGGTCAGGAGGGACTGAATTGTTGCCTTAGCGTCCCTGTGGGAGACTTGGGATCAGGTGCACGCAACCGTGCATGAGAAGAAGCAGGGGTGGTGGGGGAGGCAAGGGCCGGCCCTTCCCGAGTAGTGAGTTGCGTGAGACATGCTGAGGTTAGGGAGGCTGCAGTTGGGGGATGGATCGGGGGAGTAGGAAGAGGAAGAGGGATCAAAGACACTGCTGATGGGCAGTCGAGGGGAGGAGGAGAGACGGGGGAGGAGAGAGGGGGGAGGAGAGCGAGGGAGTTGGGAAGAAAAAAAGAGGTTAAGGATACATTCGATTCCATGCATCGTCTTTGAATGAAGAGGATCCTGTGGGAATAGCGTGGGGATGATAAACAACGGGCGGCTTGTATCCTTTTTTTATGTGCGTGGGAAAAAATATCGGCGTTGACCTCGGCAGCAAATCCCGAAGAACCATCCCATTATTCGCGGAGGTTTGTCCAAGCACCTCATTGGGTAAATAAACGCATGCAAAGGAATATTGGGCACAATGGAGCCTCCCTGGAAACTGAGCAAAATGAGCCTGCTGAAGGATGCGTTATATTTAGAATTCTCCTTTCAATGCACACCTTCCTGTAACCACGGGAGTCTTCATGTATCCACAGAAGGGAATATAATCGTGAATCAGCTGAATTAGTTTCCATCACGTGCCAACTTGAGTTCTCATAAATTTGCATTCATCATTATATCATTCAGTTGCCTCTGCGCATTAGGGACTCCTTTATTTTCCGAGAGTTGAAACCCTAACGTATGCCCTCTAAAACTGTTCATTTTAACGTAAAACAAATTTTGGTTAATATCTCGGTGTTTGTAGCACGCTAACCCATGACGAATCGACCTTGAAAAACGTCTGCCAGATATAATGCAATACCCGCCCGCAATATCTTTCTCTCGGCGAATTGCAGACTTTTAGTCATTGTACGTTTTTAATTCACCCATTTTTATAGTAATTTTCTTGTACAGTAACAAAGGATGGCATGTGTTATTTATTCATATCTGTTGGTGGTCCTTATCCCCTGCAAAATAGTGCAGGCGTTCCACCGCTGGCTAACCCGTCTCTTCGGCTCGAGTTTGTCGTGTGTCTAGCTGAGGCATCTCCATGTCATGTTCTATTTATAGGTTTTTTTAAAATGGAAAATTTCTTTTATTATTGAATAATCACTATTTTATTTATAAAAAAAATTCGTATAGGAAAACGATACTCTCCGACTATTCCTTTGGTTCTGAGATGCCATCAAACCATCAAGTACTGGCTTCCATATTCTTTGATTTTCGGAGATAACTTGCTTTGCAAGGTTGATGACTAAACTGAATAATTGCATCCATTCCATCCATTCTATTACAAGATAACTTGAGTTTTCATAAAATTTGCATTCATGATTGTATGATTCAGTTGCCTCTGCGAATTAGGGACTCCTCTATTTTCCGATAGTTGAACCCCTCAGCGCATGCCCTCTAAAACTGTTCATTTGAACGTAAAAAAAATTTTGGTAAACCGTCGTAATTTGGTAAAAAGCAAGAATAAAAACATGTTGATGTGAAATTGAGTTGAAAATTAAAGGACCGATATTCTGCAAATAGGAACACAGAATGCCAAGGAATATCAAGTAACTAGTTTTTACTGGTTAAAGATAAATAACTAACTGGTAAAGATTCTTGAGTTGAAGGAATTTGTAGGCAGTTTAGATTTTAGTTCTTATTAATCAAATACGATTTTGATAATGAAAATGGAGGACATTTTGAATGCAAGATTGGGAGAGGGGAGGATTCATGTATCTTTCATCCCAATGCTTACAGCGATGTCTCTACCCGATATCGCTAAGGTAATTGGATTGGATATTAGGGAAGCCGACCGACGGCTAAGGTCATTTGCGCCACAGGGGACAGGTAAGGGAGGAAGGGTGGATAGAAACCCGGCGCCGGCATTAGCCTGGTCTTGAGTAAAGGCGCCAAGGGACCACGATTTTACGTCTCATCCGATAGATGAAGTATTATATTTGAAGTGCCCTCTACAATACACATGATTGGGTTTCCTCTGAAAAATATCCTCCCCTGCAGGGATTTGAACCCTGGGCGTCCGCGTGGTTAACCAGTACTCTAGCCACCACACCAACCCGAACCCCACTAAGATAATTCAATCATTGGTTTTACGTGGTGATCTGATGGCAAATTCAATATTTGTGAAGTATAATTCAATTTCCTTTCGTAATTGTGATCAGCGGAAAAAGAAAACATTTTGTGGCCACGATCTATGAAAGATTGAATTTTTACGCCGTAGATTGGTAACCCTGCTTCTCTCAACTAATGACGTAGCAGGCACTCGGGGTGAGGGGGGAGGGGATTTGTGTTTGAACCGTTTTAAATGCTTCCGATTGCGTAACTAAAGAGTCACGTGATGCACCCACGAGTGGTTCTAGATTTTGGTGAGTCTCAAGCATATGTGTAACTTAGTGTCTGATGTATCATTTATTGAGCCTCTAAAGGCGATATTCAACTCCATCAACAGCATTCTCACGAGTATAAATCGATCGGGAAGGCCGAGTGACATTTTTACGAGTGATTTAAGGTAGTGCGAGCTAGATAGTTCCCTAATCATAATAGAGACAATATTCGAATTATACGTTTTAATTCGCCAGCTATAAGACACACGAATTGAATATTGCATTACTAATGGTGTAATAATATAGTTCTACATGACAGAAATTGTAAGTAATGAAATAAAAATATCTAAACAAGTCTTTAACTTGATTCATTTTTTTTCACGCGGTACGTTTGATACTCCATCAAAACGGAAGGTTTATTGCGATCCCAAAGAATATACTGCGGTGACAAGACGATTAATTTTCAAAAATAGTTGAGAAAACACCAAAACTACACGCTGTTGATTTTTAGACGAGATCTAACTGTAGGAAATGCCTCATTTGTCAAATAAGGTGTCTCTGGAGTGCTTACATTTCCCATATAAAAGGGCTGGTATATTTTTGCAAATATCTCGGAAAGTAGTTTGGTAAGCGGTTGAATTTTTTGTGTCAGTGGAAGGGTGATATATTTTTCTTGAAAATGAGACCAAATTCATTGATTTCTAGGTAAAATGATATTTCGCTTAAACTACCTCGAGCAGACCAAAATGTCGAAACGTTCGTTGTCGTGCCACTTGACTCCTTGGTCACGTGATCGGGACTGCCGCGGACGGCTCAAGCGCAGCGCCGGAGCGGAGTGCGCCGTCGATGCAAAGTTGGAGTGAGTTGCGAGAGTGCTCCGCCGTGACGCGGATGGCATAATGTCCGTACGAGTGAGGCCGAAGAGATGGCGGGAGAGGAGAGGCGGAAGAGAGGATCGGTGGGGGATGAGGGAGGCGGGAGGGGGCGGAGTTTCTGATGCTGCGGTGCGCGCCCGACCCTGATCGATGGGTGGGGGGCCTAGGGGAGTGGAGCGGGTGGGTGTGGATGTGGGAGAAGGTGGGTGTATGGGGGGGGGGAGGGAGGGAGGTTGGTCAGTCGTTTCGGATGGACATCGATCGTGCCAGGTTTATTCCGACGGGTAGAAGGGGGAGGGGGGTGGAAGAGGTGGTGGTTGCTGGGAGGGTGGGGAGAGAGGATGAGGACATGGGTGGGTGGTGTGCATCCCCTGGAGGACCCCCCCCACCCCCCTATCCCCATTGCCTCCCGCGGGTCCCACCTTCGCCTCCCCGCCACTGGGGAGTGATGGCGGGATTTTGCGGAATGTGTCCAGTTTGTCCCCCTCCCGACATCCTCCGTCCCCCCTCTCGCCCCCATCTCCCCTACCTATCCTACTTGCGTTGTTCGCTTCTTCATCTTCCCTTTCGCAGAGCAGGGCGACAGCCGTGGACTTTGGCCCTTCCTCTTCTCTTTGACTGGCACCTATGATAATGGAAATAAATAGCTTGCAGTTAATTCAGAAGTAATACTTTTCGCTTGCATTCACATTTGCAGTGTTTTAGGTTACAATTATTTCTCAGTTTATCAGTAAAGCTCAATTCCTTACTTCCCCTAAACGGACGAATCTGGCCGCGCAGCATTGCTTTAAGGTAGTCCGAGCGAGATAGTTCCCTAGTCATAATAGAGACCATATTCGAATTATACGTTTTAATTTCACCAGCTGTAGGACAGATGAATTAAATATTGCATTATTAATGGTGCGATAATATAGTTTTCCATACAGAAATGGTAAGTAATTAAATGAAAATATCAGCATATGTCTTCAATTTGATTCATATTTTTCGCGCAGTGCGTTTGAAATTCCATTCAAACGGATGGTATATTGTGATCCCGATGAATTTACTGCGGTGACAATATGATTAATTTTCAAATATAGTTGAGAAAACATACAAACTACACGCTGTTAGTTTTTGTACGACATCTAAGTGTTAGAAATTCCTCATTTTATAAATAATGTCTCTCTGGAGTTCATACACGTACCATTTCCCATGTAAAAGGGCTGGTAGTTTTTGGCAAATAACTCCGAATATAATGTGGTAAGGGGTTGAATATTTGGTGTCATTAGAAGTGTGAGATATTTTTCTTTAAAATGAGATCACATTCATCGATTTCTAGGTAAAATGATATTTCGCTCAAACTACCCTAATGGAGTCACCCGCAAATGTTCGCACACTTCTGTGAAATGCCTAGGACCCCTCGATTTCGCGCAGAGTGCTCTTAACTTTGCTCCACACCCTTAGGCGTCCTTTTCACCGATGAATCCTATTCGGTTTCGCAGTGGAAGAGAGAGCTAAATATACGTGGAGGGGATTGGGTTCAAATCCAAATCCATGCAATGATTTTTCACAATGAATTTCACGCAAATGTCGTGGCGTTTTGACAGTAATGATTAACCACCCTATTGCGGATAGTGGTTGGAAAGGGGTTGATCGTTGGAGAAAGGGAATGATAGAAATTACAGTTTTTTTTTATTTTCGACAATTTCCTCGTTCAATTTTCTGCAAGTCCCTTCTGAGAAAGAGGATAGAAAGGGAAGGATTTTGAGATTTCTAGGATCTCAACTTCGCTGGACGAATCTTCCCCATAACCCCTTAGTGCTCAGTGTGTTGCGGAATTGTGTGTAGCCTCTTTGAATAAATAATAGATTATCCAGTTGTACTTGATGTGTTTTAGCCGAAGAAGTTGTGAATACGCTCTTCCGTGAAGGCAATTTTTATTTCCGATTTTTAAATGTGTAAATTTTTTCTACGTGCCACAGATATTTTGGCATAGGTATTGTACTGCCTCTCAAAATCAAATATGGGTGTACATGATAGAATAAAATTCCTAATATCAAGTATTCTCTTTTCTGTTCACAACAAAAAACATCGCACAGTATTACAGCACGTTTTTACATCATATTCGCTATCCCCTACAACGACTATTTTAACGATGTTTTCCTTTACTCTTTCACTTTTTTCCGCATAATTTTCTCGATGTACCTACTTTTTGGGACTCAATGGAAGTTGATCGTGAAACTGGCCTCAGCAAATCAACACTTCCTATTAACAACCTACAGTTGATGGAGGTGTTTTATGCGAGATCTCTCCGAGAGTTTAATTCAAACTAGGAGTTAAACTACATCCTCCTGACGTCTTAGTGTGACATTACTATTCCTCTAAGAGCTTCGAAAAAATTGTAGTCATACGTGGACTGATACAATATTTAGCCCCGACCTCCTCATTGTCCTTCAATGGCACGTACTCTTCCTCATAAAAGTTTCACTATTATTGTGAAGTATAAGGGCTTAAACAATTTTTGACCATGATTAATTGTGGTAAAGAAGCCAAATCTTCAAAATGCGAACTTATGATTTCGAACCAGACAGGTATTCAGTTTGTTAATGAGCACGGAAGTAGAAAGCATGCTCTGCGGAATGAAAGCTCGACCAAGTGTTTAGGTGTTGTCATGTACTACAATTTACATCGCATAAATTAATATTTTTACTCTCAGTTAGGTATAAGGCAATAATATTTTCATGTAGTTCACCCCATTTTGTAGCCTGCCTAGAGAAAAGATTGTGTGCGAGCATATTATTTATTTCAAGCGAGCATCCTCATGTATGGCTTCCGCGGAAACAGGAGCCTCACAATTTATTTCGTGGCTGAGTTTCTTGATAGCGATCAAGGAAGCATGAAGACGGCCAAATAATCGGCTTCCCCCTTTTGTCATACCCGGCGAATCGTCTAAAATTTTTCAGCATCTGTTATTTTCGATTTGTTATGAGAAATACGAGGGTGGAGCGTTACTTTTTCAGATTTGTATTTGGTTCGTCATGAATTTTTAAATGAAATATATGCTCTCACGGAAATCTATTAAGTACTTACGATACTTCACTTTCACTAAACTGATAATGTATCGTACCGAGCCTAAGTATTCTAAAAAACGTGAGTTTATTTAGACAAAATTAAAAAAGATTCAGCCAATGGAAAAATGTTTTTGTGGTAAAAAATTATAAATCCTCATTATTCAGAGAAGAGGTTAACTTGATTTTCTCTGGTAGTTCTCTTAATTTCGATGGCTCAGTATTTGTATCTGTTTATGAGCTCTACTGACCTTAAGGCATCCTTTAATGCCTTTGATTCTTTTATGACATTAAGAGCATATTCTTATAATCTTACTGATTTGAAATTGCTCCGGCACATGTTCTTTCAAAATCATCACGTTCATTGAGCGGCAAATGTGAAAGCAAAGGCGACTGAATTAATTACTTATTATCCAAGAGTTCTAAAAAGACTGTCTTAATTCTATTTTTTCGCGTTGATGTCGATAATTTTTTTTTAACTAAAATTATCATTGATTCTTTAATAGTACAACTTTTGAGTCAAAGAATATGGCTGTGCAAAACGGCGGTGATGTTCTGACTTGCATACTCACCATACTCAGGTTTTTCGCCATTCCAGAGACCTGTTCCTTGTGGAATTCTTTTAATGAACCTGCCTCGGTATTTAGTAATTGCTCCTTGGATCGTGGTGGTATGTAAACAGCCTGATATTAATTAGGAATTCCCGCAAGAAACGATGAAAGGTTCTGAATAATTCTACTTTCGAATGAGCGCTCAAAATTTGCGCAGTTATCTCGTTTTCCTTTTGCACATTCTTTCTGTGACACATCTACCACCGACAGTTGAGAAATTCCAAGGTTTGCGTAAGAATTACGTACGTTTTTAGATCTCTCAAGCGTAAGTGCATAAATACCTCATTTGAGAGATGCAATACGGACCTTCACCGTTACAATCGAATGCACATTTTAGAATCGATTCAAGGTATATATGTTCATTTCCACTTTTTAGGAATGTTTACTTTAGAAAGGAAAAACTATCTCGTGAATTGTGATGCTAAATGTTATCACCTTTGAAAACCACGAGAGAGTTAAAGGCGTTTGTGGTTGCGTGCAATGAAAGTGTGGTGTACTAAGTTCACTTATCTAGCAGTGAATATCCAAAAATTTTATTTGGCTATTTCGCAAATATTTTAAGTTTTATATAATGATAGCGTGACTAAGGGTGCAAGTAAATGAAAAATTTCTTTCAGGTATAGAGTGGCAATTCTAAGCATTTACCTCAAAACCTCCAGCCTCAAATAGCGACAGATCTCGATTCGAAGCATCCATCTCCACCACGTCGTCCTTTGAATAATCTGCAGCAAACAGCCGTGGTTTTAAGTGGACCCGGATCCACCTATAATAGACTGGAGTTTCCAGCCTAATTATTATAAGGGCTTATGGGAACAGGATGACTAGTCATGGAGATTCATCCTCTCCACAACATCATATAAGATTCCTTTGGCGCTATTCATTTATCTGTTTGTCTCTGTAGCGGTGTCTCCCGAAACTTCTCGTTTGGAGAAGTCGGATTTCTGTGAGCATATTGAAAATTAATTAACAAAATAGGGTGAGAATATTTCTCCAATGGTCGTAACTATTGGCACCACTCGTCAAAAGATAGAACAGAAAATATTTACTCTGTTGGTTCGACGGTAGCGTCAGTGACCAACCACAGCCTCTCAACCAGGATACCCTTGTGAAGGTTTACGGGAACGTTAATTCCTCGCCAGTGACCATTCACAGACACAGACACTCAACCCAATTGGGATCCTTCAAAGGGCTTTAGAGACCCCGTTAAGGATGCCTGAGTAAATATCACAAACACACAGAGCAATCACTCTCACAAGCACTCAAAAATCACTCACTCACACATTCAACAGGACCCAAGTTGTAGGAGAATCAGGCTCGAGATGAACTTGGTCAAAGGAATAAAACAGGAAAAGACGAGAGTGTGCCTCTTATACGCGTATTTTGGCCACAAGGTGGCCCTCTTCAGCGAACTGAAGGAAGAAATACTGACAACACTGAAGGGAGGAACAACACGGAAGGGACAAACACTAACGAGGTTGATAGTTATCAACCTTGTGTTGTTAGTGTTTCTCCCTTTTGACCTGCCATTTTATTTTCTTGTGGTTGCTTGCTTCATTCTCAAAGTTGAACTTGCTCTCTACTTCTCCAAGATTGAAACCCTTGAAGTCGCCGATAACGCTCTGTCGGAGAAGCTGCCAAGTTCACCATGGAAAATGTTCTTGACTTGAATTCAAACACTCGGGTGACCGAAATGTTTCATTCCTTCACATTTGACTGAACGGTATCACCTGATCCGGTCACTGAAACTCCTCTGCGTTCATGTGCGCAGCATTTTACGAGCACTAAGCCAACTTTTGCCGGACCCGAGCTGTTCGCTGCCGGAGTTTAAGGTAGTCCGAGCGAGATAGTTCCCTAATCATATCAGAGACCATATTCGAATTATACGTTTTAATTTCACCAGCTGTAGGATAGATGAATTAAAAATTGCATCGTTAATGGAGCAATAATATAGTTATATAAGATAGAAATGGTAAGTAATTAAATGAAGATATCTAAATAAGTCTTTGACATGACTCATTTTTTTCGCGCGGTGCGTTTGAAACTCCAAAACGGAAAGTTTTTTGTGATACCCAAGAACCTACTATTTTGACAATGTGATTAATTTGCAAATATAGTTGAGAAAGCATAAAAACTACACACTGTTAGCTTTTTGACGACATCTAAGTGACAGGAATACCTCATTTTGTAAATAACGTCTCTCTGAAGTGCATACACGTACCGTTTCCCATGTAAAAGGGCTGGTATTTTCTGGAAAATATCTCGGAAAGTAATGTGGTAAGGGGTAGAATTTTTGGTGTCATTAGATGGGTGAGATATTTTTCTTGAAAATGAGACCAAATTCATTGATTTCTAAGTCAAATGATATTTCGCTCAAACTACCTTAAGGTGTTTCTCTCTGTTGCGGGATTGCCTTCGCGAAACGCGACCCGAGTAATGGCGCGGGGAGAGGAGCGGGGAACTGGGGAAGAGCGGACAACGAGGGGATGCGGAGGAGGGGTTGGGGAATGTCATCCACTCGCTCGGGAGTGGGGGCAGGTAGAGGAGTAGGGGGCGGGGGAGGATGAGGTTGGACCACACGGCTTTAAATAAACTCACATCACCCTCCCATTCTCTTCAGAAGTGTCTCCTTCCCCTACCCCAAAACCACACCCCTCTCCGTTCAGCGTAGGGACATTCAATTCAGTGACGGTGGTCCGATGTACAAAAATCCGTTATTAGCCACTGCGAGGGAGGGATGTGGTTTCACTGGGTGGTGGGGTGGTGGGGGAGTGGTTGGGGGATGTTTTTGGGATTGGGAGAAGACGGCGTGGTTTCAAGAGGTCGCTCCGGGTGGGGTGGGAGAGAAAGTGGTTTGGGCCGAGTTGTAGCGTCGGCAATGGCAGGTAAAGTTCTGTATTAAGACGCATGCAATTTTTTAAAATGGATATGAAGCTTCCCTCGTAGACAAAATAGTTTCCAAAAAACAACGGAAGATTCCAATTACAATGTTAACCTGCCTTACCCCAATTACTCCCTCAGAAACCAAATGGAAAAAAGTACCGTTCCTGAAAAATGTGTCTTCTAAAATCCGTAACATATTGAGACGAACCAATGTTAATTTATGCTTTTATAATTGTTCATCTCTTGGTCATTTATTTTTTAATTCCAAAGACAAATTTAGTACTGAAGAAAAAAGTGGTGTATAGCTATATTTTGAAGTGTGATACACAGGGATGCAATTCTTTTTATGTGGGACAGACGGGACGAAACTTCAGTGCAAGAGCTAAAGAACATTTTAATTCTTCTATTAATTGGGACAACAAATCTGTTTTCGCTGATGATTTATCAAATTTGTTTCTGATTTTTAAGTTAATGTTTTACATGTTGTTGACAAAGTTGCCAAGCTGGATTTTATGGAGAATTTTGCAATTATGACGCACGCTAAGCAGTTTGGTCCCGATGTGTTAAATGACTTGGTACCCTTACAACAATCTCCCCTCTACATAGTTCCTGTTCCCTCCCTTTCAGAAAATATTTGGTTACGTCCACCTCCAGCCCGATGCTGCAACCTTAACCTTCATCTTGAGTCATACCTTCCTCAACCCGAATCCCCCCCCCCTCTTCCGACATAATATAAATACATGCTCGCCAAAAAACAAATTGTATTATCCTCCTTGAGAATGACACACATGCAATTAACAGAAAGGAAACTTCCCCAAAACACACAATAATCTAAATGATGAATAAAGAAACATACTCACAGCACAAAGTCTTGCATCTTTGCCGGATGTCCAGTCTCGCCGGCTGATTTTACGATGCTATATTTTCCTCCTTCCCTCATTTCTTGCACCGATTGGCAGCGAAAACATTTTTTCACCCTTCGTCGGTCGCGTGGAAAAACCGAAATCGCATCACTGAGGCGTGTATTTGTGGTCAAAAGTACTTAATTTTGAGTCAACACACCACTCTCCAATGTTAACTGATACACCTCTCAATGCAGGCAAGAGCCCAAAAATGGCGGACGCGTCACGTGACTCGTCCTGGGCCAATCAGGTCCCTCGCTTGGCAGCAAATCTCGTGGAAATGAATGCTATACTTTGGTAAGGCAGAACTTTAATGGCGGGGAGCGCTGCCCCCTCTCTTCTGTCCCGGCTCCCGCTGGCCACCGCCACCGACACTCGGAATTTTCTCTCACGGATTCATCTACATAATACAGGGATTGACATCGCCTATCTACATCTACATACTACCCCGCGAGCCGCCGAATGGGCGTGTGGCATGGGCATGGTGTTAGGTCACCAGCCGTGTAAAGGTGTAAGTTTTTGGAGATGAAACGGTGACGTATACAATTGGAGTGTATTTAGTGGAGCTCAATTTTTACTTTGGTTGCTTATTGATCGCGGAAAGAACGAGTTTTTGTACCTATCTGTTCGACAGAGTATCTCTCTTATTTTATCGCATCTGTCAGACCTGTAGATGCAGAGAGGAGTCATAATAATATTCTCAATGTCGCTCTGAAAAATATCAGTTCTGAATTTATCAAGCAACCTAAGCCTAGCGTGTAGCCTCCGAGTCTCTAGGGGCTCCCAACTTAATCCCTCTAAAAATTGTGGGACACGTACGCTCGTAGAAGTTTTTGACGAAGCGCGCTGCTTTCATTTGTATTTTATTAATTTTTTAGGTTAAATATATTTCAATCAATCAATCAATCTAAATCTATATCTAAAATAGCTAAATCAATAAAACCAGGGTCCCAAATGCTCGCGGCGTATTTGAGATGTGGCCTAGCCAGAGCGAAGTAGCATCCCTCTTTGACTTTTTCATCCTTGGACCTTCCTATTATGCGTTTAGCAACACCTAGATTCTTTAATGTCGCGCCACAGTTGTTTTGCATGTGTATTCCCCACGATATATCTGTAGTTAAGGTAATTCCGAGACATTTTACTGTATTTGATGATTTTATGTTTACTTAGCTCGCGGAAAAGAGTGACCATACTTTGGTAATATAGAACTTTAATGGCGGGGCCGCCGCCCCCTCTTTTGTCCCGGCTCCCGCTGGCCATCGCCATCCACCGCTCGGGATTTTCTCTCACGCATTCCGTCGGGGTGCGTGAGTGCGTGAACTCGTGCGAGCACAGAGAGACTGTCGTCGGATTTCGGGTGGAAGGGGGGGTGGGTGGAGGAAGAGGCGGGGACGTGTGGGCGGGATGGCGTGGGGGGGGGACGTTGGGAAGAAATCCGCGAGGGGGTGGGGGCTGCCGCCTCCCCAACGTCCCTCTCCTTCGTAACTGAGTTAGCTCCTGCGCTCGGATCTCGCCGCAGAGAATCGCGACGAGCAAGAACTTTCAAAAGATACGTCCTTGTGGCATGGGAAGGAGGAGAGATGCGTGCAAAGGCGGTTGAGGGTTTTCCAAAGGGTCCGGACTGTGTACGCTCCTTCTACCGTTCCCCTTTTTCATACCATCGGCATGACGATGAAGGTGGTGGTGCTGCTACTATAGTGTAACGTGGCCCCCCTGCAAACTCCTTTCATCTTCCCCATCTAAAGGGATCTTCAAGATAATGCGGTGGGTGCAGAATGTACTTTTTTTCCTTTCTTGACACTGAGAAAATCGTGTAGAAGGTAATATTTTTCTCTGGTTACAATTCTAAGATTGGTCTGCAACAGTCTTCCACTTTATCCGATCTTGGGTCAATCTTTTCGCTTCACTGTACGATTTGCAACCTAGTTCCTTCATCAACTGTCCCATATAGTCCAGACTAGGTCTGCCCCTCTGGTTTTTTCCCTCTACTGTACCTTCTAGTATGGTCTTAACCAAGCTTTCGTGTCGGGGAACATGGCCAATCCAGGTGTTCCTTCTCTTATTTAGCATTTTGAGTAGACACTGTCTTTTCCCTATCCTCTTAAACACCTCCTCGTTCGAGACTCTTGCCACCCAGGGTATTTTCAGCATTTTCCTATGGCACCATCAACTTCAAATGCCTCCATTCTTTCCTTCTCTCTCTTTCCAATTGTCCAGATCTCACTACCATAGACCGTTATACCGTAGAAGGTAATAGATCTGAAAATTTCATTTATCCGGGCTGATTTAATCAATGACCAGTGGAATGATTCCCAGAGTGATGTTTTGGAAATAAGGCTTCACTATCACTGAGTGGAGTAGAATATAAATGTTTTCTTCATCTTGGAATCAAGTCCACAACACTTCTATCTTTCTCGAGTAACTCGTGAATTTTTAAGTATTACTCGACGGTCGTATTTAAATTTCGCCAATCTTCTGCAAATTTATTTCTTTCCAGTAGGCTTAGGCTTCGTATTGAGTGCGCCACGAGATGTGGGGAGCGCCTTGTAATGACGTCGGGATTGGTGGAATGGAATTCGCATTCCTGAGTCTATAGCTGCCAATGGAAAACTTATATTATTCCTGGAAGCTCGGATACCGGCTAAAGTCTTTTGGATTCTTGCTTCTTTATCTCAATATTTTCTCACTTATTGCATTTTAGTTCACACCTATACTAGCAGTCTTGTTTACCTATATGACAATTTCTCCGCTTAACATGCAATTTCTCCGCTTGATGCCCATACAAGGATTCCTTCGACCTGCAATTAATGAACCCTTTCTCATTTATTTACTATATTGAATCTGAATGCAACTTGGGATTGGCACAGCAAACGATCATCAACTATATTCAACTCCAATTTACAAAAGAATAGCGCTAGAATGTCGCTCGATAAGTCTCGTGTTAGATAGATCTGAGGTCACTCGCAAAAACATGGATGAGCTCTGGAGGAAATGTTTGCAATGAAAGATCTATATTTGAAAGAAAATTCCTGGATTTCACCTTTGGAAAGTTGTAGTTCTTTCCGCATCTGAAAATTTCCCACACGCCATTTACATCGCTTAATCTTTGGAATTTGTGAAAGAGCATAGAGTAACCCATGACGCAACTGTTATCATAGAGTAGGTACGTATAGAGTGGCAAAGAGATAGGGAGATTCGGATATGAGTTTTTAAATAATACTTTGGCCTATAGATGGAACAGGTGTATCGAAGTTGCACGACAAGCCATTACAAATGAGCTTTGGCACACGGCCACTTCATTTAGTGTCGCATAACGCACTTGATGTTCTTATGATGATTTCGGTGCCTGGATGTTCACTAATCGACCCATAACAACGGAAACAAATCTTAGAGAGTCTTAGAGACCAAATTAAACATGTATTTTAATGTTTATTAACGAGCATCGTCTATAATGAATCGAATTCACGTCAATATGATTAAGACACGCGATTACCAAACACGGAGTCAACTGTTTATCGATGTATCGTAGCAACGACAAAACAATTGATACTCGATTAAAAGCACACAACAGCCATGGTAAATCCACCTCTGTATGTTGATGCAAAATCACCGAGTACCACTAGAGCCTCCAAGTGTCCATATTCGTAAGCCAAAATTCTTCCCAAAGCTCTCTAAAATTTATGTCCAGTTTTTAGCATTGCTTTGCCACTCTATATATATTTACTCAATGTATTATGTAGTCATCATAACCCCACCGTTATATTTTCTGTAAGGTCACTCCAAGTTCAACGAAGAATCCGATATGTTTCTTTTCCTCTCTGCATCTGCGTCCCCATTTCGCGCGCTGCCTTCCCGTTCTTCTTTCCACGCGTTATATTCTCAGCCGGAGCGCGCGGTCAGGCGACACAAAAGGAAGGGTGGGTGGGTGGGAGGGGGGGGGGTACAATGGGAGGAATGGAAGGGTTTCGCCACCTCCAGGGGAGCAATCCTCCGTGAGCAGCCCCCTCTCCTTCCCCTCTCCCAGCCTCCTTCATCTCCACTCGCCCCTTTTGGCCATTCCAAATCCTTTGTCGTGGCCTTAGTCGCTCCTGGAGAGGCTTCCCGTGATCATCCTGATTTATTTCCAGCCCAGATCCCTTAACAGCGGCCTTTCCCCATTCCCTATTCCCTTCCCCTCCCTCCCATCCCCTCCTGGATTCGTCGCTCATTCTGTGCCTTCCTCCGGGTGACGTCGCCTCTGTTCAAATGGAGGAAGAGATTAAAAGGACCACTGATCTCTTCAATGAGGGACGCCACTCCCACCAATGCCAATATTCCGCTTTTCTTTTTCTTTTTTCCTATCGCCGCATTTTGCGTCCATAGTAGAGCTGTGCGAATGCTACGAAATCGATTCGAATCGACTCGAATCAGGCTTAGTTCGATTCGATTCGCCTGCGAATCGGGATGCTTCGAAACCAAATGAAACGAAATATTCGAATCTGATAGATTCGTCTTCGAATCGTTGCGTACAGCTACTTAAAAAACAGAATCGTACCAATTCCAGGCGCAACCCGCACAACGGGGTATTTAAATCCTCGATGTGACAACACTGTCGCCCCACTTGACTGCCGAACACTTTACATTCAAACGCTGTACATTCAAAAATGGCGCTCATTCCAAAATTGGTGCACCGTCCGTTTTAAGACTATATTTTCCTCATGCGAAACGACCGCATGTTATTCTGTGCTATTCTTTGTGCCACTATATAAATGTATAAGCTAATGTAAGGCCCTGAAATATTGTGAAAATCTTTTTTACTTTAACTGCGCATAAGCTTTTGTGTTTTATTTAGATTCGAATTCGATTCGCAAGCGAATTTTTAAGGGTGATTCGATTCGCTACCAAAATTTAAAAAAAAGTTCGTTTCGATTCGATTCGAAATATCTTTTGGGAGATTCGATTCGGTTCGATTCGAAATGAAAATCCCTGATTCGCACAGCACTAGTCCATAGTGAGTACAAATAGCCCATTCTTACGAGGCATCCCTACTATATTTTTTTTCAAATGTTCTTTTGTGATACATTAAGACTCAGTACTTTAATTTTGTATTTGTTTTTTCGTTCGCTCAAATGTTTAGGCACAGACGATCACGATGGTACAATATTTTTTTATACCGATGTAAACTTCTTTTTTTAACGTTGGCTTGAAAAAGCAGCGAAAACACTAATGACTATTTTGAATGCTGACCGTCAAAAATACCTTCAATAATTCCAAATTGGCTGGATTAGAAAAATGCTTTCGCGTTTTGTGAAAATGCGCACTTGCTCACATTTGAGGAGATATCTATGGCTGACACAAATGATTTTGAGACGTTACATCAACGCTTCATTAAGGATTTTTCATTCGATTTACTCTCGTGAGTTCCTACGGATCGATTTAAGTATTCGATTTTGCAATTAAAAGAAATATCTACCGCGAAATATTTAGAAAATTTCATGGAGAAATAAATTAGCAGCACTGAGCAGATAATCAATGTACTATAAGTACTTGGCAGGTTGATTATCTCACATGCTGAAGCAAAACACGTAGTACACGTTTAGGGTTCCACAGTACAATTTATTAAAATATTCGTCATTAAAAATTATATTAATCATAAATCTAATAAAATGCTTTGTGATACCCACTAAATCCACGGCTCATGTTTCTTCTAGAATGTAGTAGTTCCTCCCAGTAACGTCTTACAACTTTGATCGTCACATACCGTCTCGGAATTGCATATGAAATGCCTTTATGCAATGCATGCTCTATTTGTCTGCGTTTCCATTGGTTGGGTGATCTGCTTCTATTGGCTAATTTAAATCGGCTTGCTACGGTTTGAATGCGCGTGAGGAGCCCGTGATGATGAAGGGGAAGAGACTCGGAGATTCTCGTCTGGCTTCGAAATATCTCACGCCCTCGCCTCCGTCATCTGTTGGTGGAGTAAACATAAAATCATCAAATACAGTAAAATATCATGGAATTACCTTAACTTCTGATATATTGTGGGGAACACACATGCGAAACATATGCGGCACAGCATTAAAGAAGCCAGGTTTTGTTAAGCGTATAATTGGAAGGTCCTCGGATGAAAAAGTCAAAGAGAGATGCTACTACGCTCTGATTAGGCCACACCTCGAATACGCAGCGAGCATTTCGGATCTTGGTCATAAAGATTTAACCAAAAAAATTAATAAAATACAAAGAAAAGCAGCACACTTCGTAACAAACTGCTACGAACGAACATATAGTGTTACACAACGCTTAGAGGGGTTAAGGTGGAAGCCTCTAGAGACTCGGAGCCTGCTCGCTAGGCTTAGGCTGCTTGAAATATTCAGAACTGGTGTGTTTCAGAGCGACACAGAGAATATTATCATGACGCCTCACTACATTTATAGGTCTGAAAGATGCGATAAAATAAGAGATATACTCTGCAGAACAGATAGGTACAAAGACTTGTTCTTTCCGCGCGCAATAAGCGACCACAATAAAAACTGAGCTCCTCCTAATACACTCCCATAGTGAATTTTGCCACTTCACCTCCAAAAATTTACATCTTCACACGGCTGGTGACCTACATCCCCCTGCCACACGCCCATGCGGCGGCTCGCGGGGTAGTATGTAGATGTAGATCTTTCCTCCCTTCCCTGCGTTGCCCCCCCGCTTTCCCTCCCCACGAACAGAGGACGCAAAAGAAGAAGGCTGCCATTCATTAATTTTCCCTAAATTATCGCCTCGCACCCCCTCCCTCCCTCCCTCCCCGCCCTCATTCTTCTCTCTTTTTTTTTTAATTCTCCCCCTCGGCCAACCCCCACCCCATCATCCCCCCCCGCCCACCTCACCCCAGCACTACTCTCTTAGGCGACGCAGACCTCTCCTCCCGGGCGATGAAAAATGATGCACACCCGGGGCTTTTGCCTTTTTTTATTCCCTTCTCTCCACTTCGCTCCTGTCCGTGGGCGTCATTCCGTGTTGGGTGGGGAAGAAGGAGAGTGGTAAGGATGTGGAAGGGCAACCAGGCGAAGGGGTGGTGGGGCGGAGGAGGCAAAGGTGACGTCGTGGAAGGGGGCGGCACATCCCTGGGTGTGCCGAGGCGCGGTCATCCGTATTTGACCAATCCCTCACCTCCGCATCCCTCTCTCCCGCGGAGGGAGGGAGGAAGGTCCTCCTCCTCCCTCCCCCTTCCCCCTTTTCTTCTCCTCCCACACAACCCTCTCTGCTCCTACTCCTCCATTCCTCTGCTTCCTCCCTGTCCCCTCCCTCGTCCATTTCAAATCCTTTTCCATATCCTTTTCCATGGCTTCCTCTACCGCTACACAGAAATTACAGATCCACCACCATTACGCTCATATTTTTCAACTATTGTCCTTCCAACCATCAATTATAGCTCCACAATATGGTTCATCTCGGCTCCATCTAATATTTCAACTCTTAAGAGTGTTAATAATTTTTTTCCGCAAGATAGTAAAATACAGAATGCCATATTTTCACAATATGGCAACTGATACCATTATGTCTATGCTCTCCTTACCTGATATCCCGAAGCTAATGCTCAAAACTGACCTTCAGCTCATTAATAGCATTCTCAACTCAACTACAGACTGATCTCCGGCATCAGTTTTCGAATCCCCTCTAGACCCACCCGCACGTACTCCCTACTCCACCTCCCCATTCCCAGATTATCCTTGACCAAACGCTCTCTCCACTTCCGCCTCTCCTCCCTGATAAATTCTCTTCCTACCTACATTGATCCGTTTTCGCTTTCATCGAACACTTTTACGCAACGCGCTCTTTCTCATTTCATTAGCAATTCTTAATCGCTTCTCTCCGCTAGTTCCTAAAAAATTGTTAATTAATTGTTATTGATCTTAGTTTTGTTTGAATGTATGTGTCTATATTGTGTGTTTGTTATATTGTGCCGCTGAAAAATGGGCAAGTATGCTGTATGTGGACAAATTAAATAAATAAATAACCGCAGCCCCATTCGCTCTGTGGCCATAACACTAGTTTTTCGAAATCTTCGAATTTGCATGCTCAGGTTTTCACTCGTCGGGTGGTATTTAGATTAACTTACATAATAGGTTTTACTCTCAAAAATATTTATTTTCCTAAATGGATGAATTTCCATCCAGAATTTCGTACATAATATTGATGAGTATATTTTTCTTCCCCGACTGTTACGGCCCCTAGTGGAGAAAACGAGCTCAAGAATATTTTCCTATAGTCACTTTGCGCAACACTAATCTGGAATATACTGAGAACACTAGATTACTAGTTGCTGGAACAGTGATATTAGAGTATTATTTCTTTAAAAACCAAATACATTTTCTCTTAACCGTGGATATTTTAAAGTAGTTATGTTTCATAATTTTGCTCACTATTTAGTGGATAAAAGAGTATACTACTTCATGAAAAAATGAATTTTTACGGTCCTTTGAACATATTTTCACCGTGGATCAGTCCGCCAAGGGCTTGAATAAAAAAAAATGCGTTCTGGATATCGTGTGATGGGCTATGTACTGTCTAAATGTAATTATGCACAATGAAGGCGCCAAAATGCTCAGTATTTATTGTTTTGTTTATGAAGCGAGGTTAAGGGGTGATACTTACTAACCTTATGCAAATTTAAAATAGCTGGTAACACGATTCAATTTAAACTAAACAAGGAAAATGATATTTATTTTCTGGGGGAGGAGCATTAATTGTCTGTGAAATCGGATAATTCATTCTTTTGCGCTGGCGTTGATTGAAGAGCCCATGTGTCTTTTAAAAATTGTATGATTCGACTAAAAATATGGCTTCTGATTTTTAAAAATGCCCAAACGTTTCCCAATACTTCGTGGCTCCATTGTAATGAGTTATTCGTGTTTTCATCTGACATCTGTCTGCAATTGGGAGGCATATTTGATTTGAAAATCTCCACTTTTAGGAATCTCGAGGCCAATGCCTAACATATGCGGCACAATGCGGACGTAAAGCCCTCAAATGACTGCCGATCATCCTCAACAATTATCCTCTCTCATCGATTTGAGCCCTCTAGCGCGACAGTCAGCTCTTTGTCCGCATTCACTCTCCGCCGCCTTTATTGCCTTCTATATGCTCTTTTGTCTTTCAGCTTGGGCAGCGTAATTGCGTGCTAAATTAAATTCAAGAAGAGAGCAGTTTACAAGTGATTTTATGTTAAATACATCCAAATGTTCAATAAAAAGCAAAGAAAATAAGACTCCTCTGTTATGCATGCAGATTGCTTATGCCGGTGATTATCCACAGGGAGCGTTAAATTCCTGTAAAAACGCGCTGTCCCAGGTTTCAAGTACATATTTTGAGTCTTCCCAGATAGCATGTAAGATTTGCCTTAGCTTGATTTTCGCAAGCTTGATTCAAGTGTGTCTCAAGCTGTCCACGCCAAGGCCTTGATTCAAGCCAATTTTGAGCTTACCGACACCTTGATATGCGCACAGGCGTAACTATAGTTCGTCTTCTGTTGAATGAAGTCATACACCACGTTTAGATGGTGTGAGAAATTTTTTAAAGGCCTACAATACTTGCATTTTTAAGTTATGAAAGAGGAGCGATTTATTTTGCTTCAAACAATTAGTTTCGGATATCTTTCTTCATGTGCCTGCTTTTGTTCATTTTCAGAATGTAGCATTTATAAAATATTTGTGTGGATCTTACATTGTACGAAGATGAAATTAGACATTTCTTGCACTGAATCTGAGCAGCTTGATTCAGACTTGCTGGGGGGGGGATAGTCTACTTTGATTCAAGCTGAAACTTATGCTTGAATCAAACTGGAAAATCGAACTTGATTCAGGCTACACTGTTATGGTTGTAGAAAGCTTGAACGGTGGAGACTAGCTTGCTTGAGTCAAGCTTAAAATAAGCTTTATAGCATGAATTCTCAAGCTAGATCCAAGCTTGGTAACTTGTATTGTCAGGCTTAAATCAAGCTTGATAATTGCTTACTTTTCTATCTGGGTTATTTTCTTGGCATTTATTTAACATTTTGTATTTTTCTGTAATTCAAAATGCTCATCCAACACTGGTAAATAGCCATTTTGTAATCGCTTGGTCTCCTGCAATATACCTTTCTGATGTCCGGAAGGGCAGACGAAGAAAAGAACTTGACAAGCGCAGCGCCGAAAATATGGCAACATTGGCCTCTCCTCCTTGACGCGGCGTTATTTTGCCTCCCCTTCTCCCGCTCCCCGCGAACAGAAGCGGCAAGGCATCAAATGCTTCGCCGCCTTCCGAAAGGACGTAGAACGAAATTGGGCAGATTTTTCACTGTGTTTTGTCCGTGACGCGGCGCGGCAGCATAGCGGGTTTGGGTGCAGAAGGGATGGGGGTTGCTCAGAAGCTGGGACGCGCAGAGGGGTGCGAGTTAGTATGGCGTGTTGGCGGGAGGGGGGAGGGTTAGGTGAGAGGTCAGGGAGGGGTCGCAGGGTCACATGGTGGTCTCGGAGCAAACTTGGGAACGGATGGCTGCCGTGGCGTCACGTCTACCTTGGGGGTCCGTCTTTGTTTGGATCTTATGGACGTTGGGTCGTGCTCGCCTGAGTTAAAATAAATGTGAAATACTTTAAACTAATTTTTCTCTTTAACGATAGTACTTTCATTTATAACGTGTCTAAGCTATTTTAGGTAGTGCGAGCGAGATAGTTCCCTAGAGATAATAGAGAATATATTCGAATTATATGTTTTAATTTCTCCAGCTGTAGGACATGTGAATAAAATATTGCATTATTAATGGTGCATTATTATAGTTGTACTTGACCGAAATTGTAAGTAACCAAATGAAAATATTTAAATAAGTGTGTAACTTGACTCAATTTTTTCACGCCTTACGTTTGAAACTCACAAAAAAACATCAAAACGGAAGGTTCATTGTGATCCCGAAGAATTTACTGCGGTGACAATACGATTTATTTTAAAAAATAGTTGAGAAAACACACAAACTACACATTGATGATTTTTTTACGAGATTTAAGTGTGGGAAATGCCTAATTTGTTAAATAAGGTCGCTCTGGAGTGCATACATGCACCATTCCCCATGTATAAGGGCTGGTATTTTCTGACAAATATCTCGGAAAGTAGTATGGTAAGGGGTTGAATTTTTGTAGTCAATATAAGGGTGATATATTTTTCTTTAAATGAGACCAAATTCATTGACTTATGGGTAAAATGATATTTCACTCAAACTACCTTAGGGTCATTAATTCATTAATTCCATGAGGCGTTTTGTGGGGGCGGGGAATTGGTCGAGCTGAATCTCACCCAATCTCACGTGGGGGAGAGAGGGGGGTCTCAGAAAATATCACGTAAGTTTTTTTCCGCAAGAAACAATGTAAAATTTCGTGAAAACTGGGTTAAATTAAGTAAAACATGTTTATCTACTTAAATATGGCTAAATTCTACACAATAATATGTTTCGCGGCTATGCGAACGCCAAAAAGTAGCACAATAGCCCCTCAGAAGTTTAGCCGCCACCGGCCAGCCAAACGCGCGACTAGACGAACGCTGCGGCGTGCGAGCTGGGTGGCAGCGACGCGCGGTCAGGTCCCGACCTGCTGTGTCCGTAAATGTGCAAAAATGAGCGACAAGGGTTTAAGGTGGCTAAATCAGAGCGAGGTTGAAGGAGCAGATGATTTTACTGAAAATCACATGAACATGTTGGTTCCAGTAGTCACTCTTGAGACCACACATGAGTCCCCGTGGACTCAATTAGAATGAGTATTCTTTTACGAATTTTATTAGTTCCTATTTAAGTATTTCATTGTTCGATTTTCTCACTGTGATTCTAGACTACGTTCTTAGTAGTCTTAAATACTAGTTTTAACTAGTCTTAAATAAAAACAATTAAGAAAATTATGTTTTTTAATAAAACCAACGCAATCAAGCACAGATTAACGTATTTACACTAAAAATACGCATTTTGGAAAATCTCACGAGAGATTAGGGAGAGGGATGGGGAGGGGGTCGAGCCACATCTCACGACATCTCACCAAGGGGGAAGAGGAGGGTCGAAAAATCGCCAACATCGCCTCACATAATTAATGGACGCTCCCTTAAAAGCAATCTTGTCGCACAAAATATGTAGATTGTTTAGTGAATGTGTATTTTGTCAGCGATTTATTTCCCGAGTACCCTGACCAACAGCCAAGTTCCTCTCTCAAATTCCAATAATACTCTTTGAACTTATATTATACGCGTCAATAGAGGTGTATCATGATATTAAAAAGATGTTATTCACCTTCATGGGGCAATTTTAAAAACTCCCTCGGCCTCTTCGTAAAGCTGTTTAAAAGTGTTGAGTTCTTCATTTTTTTACGGAAACGCATTAAGTATGACATAAAGATTAACGATAGGCAAATTTTACTTTAAGATTAAAATTACTCGTATTTTAAATCCTTTATGTGCACTTTTCTGATGGAGGAAGTTTTGTCATTCCTTCGAAATTGTTCTTAGTTCAATTTATTAAAACTACGTTCTGTTCGAATGCCTCTACTTGCTAATTAATTGAATCTAGATGCGCTACACCAATTAAGACTCTAATCTATTGATTGTGAAATTAATTTCGAGTAGAGACTTTATTTATTACCTAAGTATAGTTTTCTCATAGGTTTATGCTTAAATATCACGTGGTTATCATATTCCGCATTTTTCTGGTCATGCACCTTATTTACGAAGTGTATTCTCGTTGACAAATATTTCCGGTTTTGGAAAATGGTAGTCCTTCCATTTTTCATTTTAACTTAAACTTATTTTTTGGAGGATTATTTTATTTTATTTCAATTTTTGTTACACTATATTCATTCGTCGAGCTGCGCAGAGAATGAAGTTGTTACTAAATATGTCCCTGAATGATGAACGCGATCGCCAGAATTTGACGATGAAGTAGAATCAATAGCGCATGTTTCATGTAACAAAAATTAATTATGATTTCATAGTGCTGGTATTAGCAAAATTCCGATCGCTGTAGACGCAGTGGGAACGGTCATGTGTATCGTCTCAGCAAATTGTAAATGTTTCTTTAGCGTACTGGCTTCCGAAACACCGTGGAAAACGTACGTGAACAGTTGAGAGATGTACATACCTTAAGCTTTCAAAGTGCAGCATATTCCGAATTGATCTCTGATTAGTGAATAAAGGAGGATGTGAATCATCTCCATATCCTGGAGTATTCTCGGCAGGCTCTTTTGTGGATGGCATTGTGGTATAGTGTGTTCTTATTCCTTGAAGTTTATTTTGAACTTTCATCGCGTTCGCGTTGATTGCTGAGATGTGATTTAGCACTTTAGAAAAAAATATTCTGGAGCTGTTATCAGCGCCGCTTATATCATTCTTGGGATGCACACTTACACGAACCTAACGATGCACACTTACACGAAGTCCTTAGCTTTTTTGGGTTTTCTTCATTCTTCGACCCACGGTACTTGAGAAAACCATCACGCCATCAGAAATCATCTCATGGCTAGGCTACTTAAATATCATTTGGACCGCACAAGTAAAGAGAGCCTGTGAGCATAAGTGCAGAGAAAGTAGAGTGTTCGTTCAATACCTAATTTAATTTCGA
Organism: Ceriagrion tenellum; assembly: GCA_963169105.1. Lineage (NCBI taxonomy): Eukaryota > Metazoa > Arthropoda > Insecta > Odonata > Coenagrionidae > Ceriagrion > Ceriagrion tenellum. The sequence continues at coordinate 155,256,569 of OY720636.1, forward strand.
GTTCAAGTCGTGCTTACTTATTTTGGCAATGATATTTTACGGTAAAAATATACTTCGACTCCCCATACCTAGCTGTATTGTGAGAGGGGTCCTCGATTGCAATGCATGCAATTCATGGATTCTCATCACTCCTTCCGCACGCCATTCGTAAGAAGGGACTAAAACGCAAAATTAGAGGGATGGATGTGAGAAGGAGTGGTGTACGAATGGGATGGCAATAGGGATTAACGTAACTGCAGTCGGAAATCTGTTTTTCGACTCTATGGAAGGGTTGTAATGACTAGCGGGCCTGCAGTGCCTGTTCTAACTTAAAAAGTATTTGTGAGGATAGGGGTGCCAATTCCTGATCCCGGTCTGAGCTGGTTTTTCAAATAGATTAGGATTTCAGAAAATGAAACAAAGTTTAGCTGGACGAACAGTATTTCCGTTGCTGCAGTTCCGTTTCCGCAGGAACAGTTGAGAAAATGGGACGCTGAATTCATTATCTTAAAATACTGCTCCGCGGAATGGAGTGAAAAGAATTCGATATCTTCTTTTAGTGATTGCATTTGAATTATATGTGAATGCAGATGAAGGGGACCTTCGTGATCCTAGTCGTTAGCCGAAAGTTGTTGGTAAACTGAAAGGTATTGGAAAGCCTAAAAATATCGTAAAATGTAAATAACGGATCAAATACCTACTACTCAATGTAAACTAAACTTCGCAATGGGAAATGAGTTTTCCGTCATTACATAAGAGTATCTTGAGCTATAGACCTTGTTTGTTTAAATTTTGTGGGATGTATTCAGTGATTAGTGAAATGCCTTTCGACTGTTTTCAATTTACTTGGTGGGCGTTTTCGTGGAAGGACCGCGTATAATTTTCCTTGCTAGTTCTCTATTTTCGTGTGGCAATCAGTACATTAGTAATGAGAGAGCTATACGCCACATTCAAGCGTACAGTATTACCCTAAAAACGTGAATTATTCGCTATATTTTCTGCATTCTCATCGGTAAGACGGTGTATTTTATAGCTGTGGGAGATGAAAGGTTTGCTAGCATTTCTATCTTCGAATGCATTCAATGTTCATACCGTTTACCTATTTTTATGTTTTCGGCTGCCATGTCGAGAATACGCACCGGGTACATTCGACTTCTTTGCTGCTCACGCCCGTATTTCTTCCTTTTTTATTAAACAGCATCGTCCCTAAACCACATCCCTTTCACTCGCCCTCCCCCCCCCCACTCGTCCAATGGGCTTCGGGGGAACGAGTAGGCCCGCCCCTTTCATTATGGATAATTGAGCCTCGATCGCTTATATAAAATGCGTACTCCTCCGGTCCCAGAGCCATCACTCTTCCCACCGCCGCTCATGCCTCAACAAGGAGCCCTCCACGGGTCCCCTCCTCCCACCCCCGCCCCCGTAAGAAATCCGCCCCACGCCCCGCCCCCTTTCGTGCCACCCGACCGCCCCTTCCCGGCCTCCGCGCGGCCCCACCCCTCCCTCCACCACTGCCTCCGCATGAGAACCTCTCCGCCATTTGAAATTCCCCTCGAGTCTCGGAAGGAAGCGAATTCCCTCGCCCGCCCACCAAACCCTCCCACCCACCCACCCACCCCCTTCGTCCACCCACCCTCTCTCTCCCGCCAACCCGCCTTTTCTCTCCTTTGGAATTCCCTCATCTTCTTCTGCTTCCCTCATCTCCCGGTTTTCCGTCCTTTCCCACCCCCACCACTCCTCCCTCCCGGCCCCTACCTCCCGCCTCCCCAATCGCACCCCACCCACCCTCTCTCTCCCATCGAGAATTCCCTTCGATTCAACACAGCTTACGGGGGCATTGGAAAAAAAATTCTCCCTCTCTCTTTTACCCCTTTTATTTCATCCCCTTCTCCCTCATTCCCACCCCCACCTCCCCTTCGCGTCTCCCGCTCACCTTCTGCCCCCTCTCTGCCCCCCCGCCACCCCCTCGCCCCCATTCAGAAGGGAATCTCTTGAATGCGATGAGTTTCGGGCCGAGAAGAGCGGTTTTTTTGAAAAAGTAAATCGCAGCGGTCCTTCGTGGGAAGAGAGGGAGAGAGAGAGGGAATTTTCCTCGAAGCATAACAAGGGTGACTTTGGGGAGAAGATAGGGAGCGGTCGTGTTTATTTATTCACAAAGCTTATTTTATATATCTAGTTTTCTTTCTTAGCGGCCGCTATGTCTTTCGCTAATGAAATATTTAAAAAGAATGTCTGCAATGTGAAAGACGTTTAGCGGATTGATTGTTACTTTATCAGATGTGCATGCTGTAAGTGCTGTCAGAGTCTTTATATTCTCTGATTACTTTTATCTGGCAGTGATATCTGAGTAGCTTCAAACTCAGTTATGGAAAGCCGGATCCACGTCTGTAGGAATCCGATGCACTCATTGTCGGTAAATTAAGTCATATTTTTGTTCGCGTGATCCAGCGTTGGTATTCAAACAGTCCTTTGATTCCACATATTCCGCATCGGCCATTCCACGTGATGTATTCGAGATCCGGCTTGGTGCGTGAGTATGGACTGTTACCTGTGAGGGATTGGCTGTAGTGAAAGTTCTTCCTCACGGGTAAGGCACTGGTCAGTCTTCGTGGTAATTCCGTTATGGTAAGAATTAAACTGAAGTAAATTGCTTCACACACGCACAGGCACGTGTAAATAGCACCAACCATAGTTTCAACACAGTGTCATTTTCAAAGTAAGTAAAATTTTGAAAATGGCACCAAGTTTAATCTATGGTCCGTGTAGAATGAGTTTAGTGAGTGGAAATTTACTACAGTTTAACCCTTACTGTTATGGCATTTTTACCAATTTACGCCTAAAACGTTTGCGTACGATAGCAGTAAATGATTGATTTTAAATTCAATCACCAATCAAAATTAGTTTTGAGGATTTTTAAATCAGTGTTGCTTATATAACGGAATTTAATATTAATATGATTTATGTGCTATGGAATTGCGTGATACGATGAACCCTTCAGGAATCACCCCTGCTCCAGCACTTTAGCGTCGTTGACTGTCAACTACATAAGAATTCTTACATATAAAAGCGTATCAGGCTCAATTTTCTGGAAGCGGTATATATCCATTTCAAAATGAAAAACAATTGTAACCATCCACACAGAACTTTTAATCTTTGCCGACCATGGTTTCAGCACCTAGTGCCATTATCAAGGTTATGGCATTATATGGTTATGGCAATAATGCCTTGATAATGGCACTAGGTGCTGAAACCATGGTCGGCAAAGATTAAAAATTCTGTGTGGAAAGTTACAATTGTTTTTCATTTTGAAATGGAAAGACTTCTTATATTAGGCTCAGAAAAATATCTCATGCAAGATTGGATGAAAATGAAACTTCGGAAATTCCGTAGATAGTTCATGTGAAATGTTCTGCTCGATTGCGACTCTTAGTGACACTTGAGACTAAATGAGGAGTCTCTGCATCAGAATTGTGTTCCTAAGATCATAGCAATTGTCAGTGGAATCCGTTCTTTTCACCCTCACCACTACAAGTATGGGTGGCTGATTCGAGCTTCGTCAGCCATATCCTTTTTGAGCGAGTGATGGCCAGTTGTAGGAACGAAACATATGTATTATATAAAGTAAAGGGACCCATAAGCCATGGTAACCATTCAATAAGTGTAGCAAAAACATTCGACAAATTTATTGGTTTCATAACTTATGGTCTGGAGTTCCATAAGTTCTATAAGTAGCCAAGATGGCGGATGCGCGATGAACCGCTTGGAGAATTTATTATTAGATGAAAGAGTTGTTTTTTGAGATATGTGATCAGTATGTTTACTCTTGCTGATTTATTATCATGTGCGGTGGCAATTTTTCATAGGTAAAACTTTCATAAATATTATCCGGTGGTTGGATATTATGTCAAATATTCGCAGCTATTTACTATAGGTAAATAAGATATGTAGCTATAAGATGTGTTCCTGCATCCCAAATATTTTGGTGAGATCTATAACTTCATGAATCTCATAACTATTGATTACATAACTATTGTTTACATGACTATTGATTACATAATTAATGTTCTTGCAACTGGCCATGAGCCGCTATTTTCTCTCTCTGTATGATGATGTTTGCTTCTCCCCTTCTCACGTCCAACGAGGCTCGCGTTGCTCGGCCCCGGATTCGCATTTCCCTCCCTTGTGTACCTCCACTCATCTCCGCCTCTCTCTCTTTCGCCAAATTTGGGAAGAGGATTCTTTGCGGCAACGAAATGCCAAGCCGGATCGCAAATGGCATCCCCCAAACATCCCCACCGACATCTCATCATCGCGGTCGTGGGGGGGAGGATTTGGCCTCCTCCACTCCTTGCCGCGGCAAGCCTTATTCCCCAAAGGAGATTGACGGGAAGGGAGAAGGACGCCTTGAAATTGGCGATGCCCTCGACGCTGTAAGACGACCAACCGTCCTTCTCTTCTTGCCTCTATTCTTTGTTTTCCTGTTCCGCTGATTACGTCTCCTTCGCTCTCTTCCGTGTCCTCCTTTCATTCGTTTCCTTTCTCCCCCTCCCCACAACACCCGAGACCTCTCCTCGGTGATGAGTAACAAATGAAACGCGCTTTATTCGGAGCTGTCTCGCGGACGGCGGCTGTAAAATCGAGAGTTAATCTCCTCGGAATTGTGGCGGCCCGCCTTGACGGATGGCCGCCCTGATTATTTCACCATACTCCTGTTTTCGCCCCTCTTCTTCCTCCTACCTAGTGCTCCCGTCCTACTTCCCCTCTCCTACCTCTCTCCCGTCCTTATCCTTTCTGAAGAGGCACGTCACGCCATGACATTTCCCCGGACTCCGCAGACGGAAGAGAGAACATTTTGGGTGATGGCCCAGCAGACACACCTATTCTTCGCGAAAGGACCTGTTTCGATTTGCCAACAATGGGGTGAGCTATTTCATTGCTCCGTTCTTTGCTCCATGTTCTGCAACGAGGGTCGTTGTGGTACCTCTCGGACCATTGGGTGTTTTAAACAGATGCCTCTGCTTACCCTTCCTGTTAGATTTATCGTCGTTTTTACGGCATGCGAACAATTACCAGTGGCTGAAATGCAGAATATCTTCTGAAGTTTGTTTATGTTAAAATGGTCGTAACGGAAGAAAATATATTTACTCGTAAGGAGAACATTCCCAGATTTTCCCGGTCGTTGGTAGCATCGTCTGAATTTTATTGCGACTTAGCTTTGCGATGAAATATTGCTAAATGTGACTCTTGCCGATAGCAGTCTCTTACAGTTTGGCTTATCATATCGCAAAATTTTGCGCTTAATTGAACTGTATATATTTTTAAACTACCATTGCTTTCAGTCGGACTCCATCGCATTGCATTGTCTAGCAATATCTGCCACGACGACCATCAGGAAAATATTGTTGATCTCGATTCAAGATAAATTATGAGTTGGAATTCTCCCTTCCAAGGTAAAAATGGCGCATGGCTCTCATTCCTTTGTTACGACTACTCAAAATATTTGTCCCGTAGTTTAATAGAATGTGAGAAGTGTTGAACTTGATGATGCATGAATGTATTTTTCATTTTTTTACGACCCTATGGTAACATGAAGGGTAAGAATTGAAGACCATGATTCGAAAACTTCTGAAGAAGGTGAAAATTTTTTCAAAACTCACGGTGTCTTCAAATGCCAGGAATTTTTGTTTTGCCTTCTCTGGAAAAATATTGTTACCGCTTTAAGGTAGTCCGAGCGAGATAGTTTCCTAGTTATAATAGAGACCGTATTCGAATTATACTTTTTAATTACACGAGCTGTAGGACATATCAATTAAATATTGAATTATTAATGGTGCAATAAAATAGTTTTACATGACAGAAATTGTAATTTATTAATGGATGTATATAAATAAGTCTTTACCTTGACTCACTTTTTTCGCGCGATGCGTTTGAGACTCCTTCAAATCGGAAGGTTTTTTATGATACCCAAGAACCTACTGCGGTGACAATATGATTAATTTTCAAAAATAGTTGAGAAAACGTACAAACTGCACACTGTTAGTTTTTTTACGCCATCTAAGTGTTAGAAATACCTCATTTTGTAATTTATGTCTCTCTGGAGTTCATGCACATTCCGTTTCCCATGTAAAAGGGCTGGTATTTTTTGGCAAATATCTCTGAAAGTAATGTGGTAAGGGGTAGAATTTTTTGTCATTGGATAGGTTAGATATTTTTCTTTAAAATGGGACCAAATTCATTGATTTCTAAGTAAAATGATTTTTCGCTCGGCTCACCTTAAATCTCGGTAGGAATTGAAGTGTGCACCTTCCTCTTCTCACTTCTGAGGAAATCTAATGCGCCTTGAACGCGTCACCTTCGATCCCATCTCAGAGTTCGAGCGGTAAGAAACGGTGAGCGTAGTTCGGTCGTGCTGTGAGCGGAATAGTGAGTCTAGACTGCTGCAAATTGACGCAAAACAAAGGACGCTTTCATTTCGCCTCCGCGCCAATCCTTGGTCGCTTTTTGCATCAGCTCCAGGCTTTCCCTCGCTGCCTCCTCCCCAATTCCTCAAAGCAGTCGTTCGCCGTCCCTTTGTCGCCGCCTCTACGAGACCACCGCGTTTCGCGCCTCCCCAACTGACCGTGACCACCGAAGCCATTTACGCCCTCCCCCCCTCCCTCAACCCACCCCCCCTACGCCTCCACCGTCCGCACCCACCCGCAAAGCACTGTGGGAGCAAGCTAAGAGGAGATTGTGGCAAATACATTTGAAGGGTCGGCGACGATGTGCCTCCGCCGATTGTCTATTGTTTCTTGTCTTCCGCTTTAGCCTTTCCTACCCCGTCTTGATTCCCGGCTTCTCTCCTTCGCCCCCTTTTCTTTCCCCCCTCCTCCCCCCCCCCCGCTCGAACTCATTTCACGGAGGGATCCGACGGAATCCTTGCGACACAGTCCGGCGCATGTCGCCGCAATGATTTACTCCTGGAGGAATTCCAATTTCGGAATTCTTGAGGCGACTGCGACAACAAAGGATGCGCTCTCGGGATACAATCTGCCCCCGGTCGCTAGCGCACTCTTTTTCGCAAATTTATTCCGCGGAGAATTACGGACGTGGCGCGCGGCGAGAGCGCCTCCTCTTTTGAATGGCACCGAGGGATGATGATGATGATGGCCTCTGGTGCAAGGCCGATGCATTTCAGCCGCTTTTCGACCGCCACGACAGCATGCAACGGGATGCAATTTTTCTCCACCTTTAAAAGAAAAAAACAAAGTCGCGGGTCCATTGTTTCCACTGCTTTTGCTTTCTCCCGTTCACCGTCCTTTTACGGAACAATGAAGATTGAAATAAGTGGATCTTTAGGTTTGTACTCATATGCGTGCTGTTCTATCGCATTTTCTACACCAGTGTGACATTTATTCTCTTCTGCCGCTTCCGTGGCATTTCGTCCGTGCCATTTACTCACTGTTGTGAGTTTGGGATCAATTTGGTGAGTCCCGTCTGATTTCCTAGTATGAAATAATTTCTCGCATCATACTTGTATCTTTTACAATAAAAAAGTGTGGATTCTACTATTCAAGAAATCATTTCATGTGACGAGTTTCCACAAAGTAAAGCCTCTGAAACTTAAGCTGAATTTCGTCAGTGCAATACTTGCTGGAAAGTACTAATTCATTTACCAAGTTCCATAATTGTCCCTTTACAGTGTTTGAAAGTTAAGGGTCAATGATTAGGTGAAAATAACAATAAATTTACTGACTTTACTTTTAAGATTTTGTCAACACGACCCGGATTTCGACACTGTATTATTTTCAGGTCAAAGTGTCCTGTCGTTGTCATTTTTGCCATGATGGATGAAGCCTGAGAACCACCACAAAATGAAGACTGGAACCGTTTCCTTTTCAATGACAACCTTTTTGTTTTCTTATGCGGGCATCATTAAGCCAATTAGGTGTCATTGGAGCGTATTTTTAGGTGGAAATATTTCGTTTGCATTGATTTCTTTTAGCCAGAATTGTCTTTTGCATCTTCCTTTTTACTTCTAAACTTCTTATATTTTTTTATGAGATTCCATTGCAAAGTGAAATGGTATCGCTGATCAGCATAGGCCATATTTCTTGGTTAGTAGCACTACTCAAGCAGCATCATTGCTGATTCTAATATTTAAAGCATGTACAACAATTTGTCATTAATGTACAAGTTTTTAGGTTCTGTTCTTTACAGCTCAAGGATTGTACCCGGTAACTGTCATTTTTGAGGGGGGGGGGGGAAACAATATTAGCAAAATAGCTTATCCTGAGTATTCAACGAAACTAGGTTATCAAATCGAAAAGCTTTCTTGTTCTGTTGCTAGTGAGCACAAACGCAACTTGTATCAGGGTCGAATGTCTCATGAATAACGAAATTATTGCTCCTAGAATGTACATACACATCTACATAATACCCCGCGAGTCTCCGCTTGGGCGTGCGAGGAGTCATGATAATATTCTCTATGTCGCTCTGAAAAATATCAGTTCTGAATTTATCAAGCGAACTAAGCCTAGCGTATAGCCTCCTAGTCTCTAGGGGCTTCCACCTTAATCCCTCTTAAAGTTGTGACACACTATATGTAAGCTCGTAGCAGTTTGTAACGAAGCGCGCTGCTTTCCTTTGTATTTTATAAATATTTTTGATTAAATCTATTTGACCAGGGTCCCAAATGCTCGCGGCGTATTCGAGGTGTGGCTTAACCAGAGCGAAGTAGCATCTCTCTTTGACTTTTTCATCCGTGGACCTTCCTATTATACGTTTAACAAAACCTAGTTTCTTTAATGCTGCGCCACATATGTTCTGCATGTGTAATCCCCACTATATATTAAAAGTTAATGTAATTCCAAGATATTTTACTGTATCTGAAGATTTTATGTTTACTCCACCCACAGTGTAGGTATGGAATTTATGTGATGACTTTCGGGGGAAGTAAACTGTGGTGCATTTGCTGATATTTAATTCTAACCCCCACTCCTGGCACCACGAATGAACGTTGTTAAGGCCAGATGACAGAGCTTCAAAGTCCGTGTCTTCGCTCATTTCACGGTAGATTACTGTATCGTCTGCAAATAATCTTAATTTACTGCTAACTCTATAACTTATGTCATTAATATAAATAATTAATAAAAGAGGGCCGATCACACTTCCCTGAGAAACACCGGATGTGACATGTGGAAATGTAGCTGGGATATATGTTAACTGAATGAAAAAATGTGTGCGGAATGAACGTCTACCACTAGATTGGTGTGTAAATTTCAGTAGTCAGATTTTATATTCATAATTATTCGAAGCCATTCCCGAATTGGTGTTGTGACGAGTGAGTTTTTTCTATCGTTAATTTGTACTGATTTCTGAGATCCTTGTCTTTATATGACGTACATGGGTGTTTTCAGTGGATGGGGAAGTAAATCGGCTCCCTTTAGGAAATTACAGTTTAACGCAGCAAATTAAGATCCAAGTTCTGCGTCTGAGAGGTCTTCCACTAAGTCCGTCATTTCATCAGCGATTGTGTTCGTTCACTAATTCATCAAAGAGATAAGGCAACCATGCATAAAACGGAAATTTTAAGCTGATCACGTTTTTATGCGCATTCCTACTCGATTACTAATGCGGTATGCGCGTCACAATTCCAAAGCAGGCTCTCCATGTACGAGCGACATACTTTGGATTTTATTTCCCAGATTGCTCGATAATTGTTCTCATTCCATATTACGATTTTAAAAGTTGCGTTAATGCAAAGAAATTGAATACAAACTTTGAAGTTGGTCAAATAATTTGGTATTCAGGAGATATGTTCTACTGATTTTTAACACATGCATGTGCATGAATCTGCCAAAGAACGAAATTTTCCACATATTCTACCGGTGCAAATACGGGTACAAAATGCAACTTCGTCATTAAAATGGCAGACCATCATCAAATCCAAAGGTTTAAGATTAAATACAATTTTCCAATCATTGTATTTAACAAATGATGTGGTACGAAGTCACTCGCACGGGTGCATATACACCAGGGTTGAAATTCGCCATGAAAAAATCATTTGCCTCTGACCGGCAATTGGGAGATCCGGATTCGAATCCTGATCAAGTCAAATTATTTTTTTTTCATGGCGAATTTCAACCCTGATTAAATACATTGTCAGGTTAGGTATCCGTAACATCCCCACCTATAGTTCTCGTGATGCAATCAAAGGAGTGACGAAGGCGTATGGAAGTGATTCCGATCCCAAATGTGAAAATATCATACCTCTATTTGCTAGGTAAGCTCTGACCTCATCCATTAAACTAACCTTCGGGCGGATGACAGAGAGTGGAAACGTCCGTCGAAAAATATTTTCCCCTTTTGAAAGAACACATTTTCTTCCTATTTATCGACATATAGAAAGATATTTTGGACCCCTCGTTAATATTGCTCATAGAATGCCGAGAAGAATTAAATGTGAACTTTTAAAATCTCCAACGGGCAAAATGTTAGGGCACAATTCGGATTTCAGGGCCTTTGCATTACTGTCAATTAATAATGAACAAAATGCACCTTATTATGATGCAAAGGCTTTAAAATGAGGATTATGCACTTACTATTTGACCATTAAGGATTAGAAATTTAGTATTTTTTAATATAAAATAGAATTCCACAAATACCAAGTAAGACCGATTTTTAGTTCATTAATTGCCATAATTTTGCTTTGCCTTTCGATCTGTGCTTTTGATTAAAAATTTTGGAATGCATGGACTTTATAATAAAAGAAGAACAGAAATCCAGTGGGAAACTATGAGTGCGGCATTGTGTATGAGGTCTACCACTCACCCAACCTATGCGCAAGGACGATATTATTGTTGGCATCTTAACCATAGCGCTTTTCAAAATATTAAAAGAATCAAATTCAATGCATCAAAGAAGTAGATATAAATTTAAAATCGTAAATGATAGATTTTTTTAAATGAGGCATTTGTGATTCCATTATCAAATATAGCATTTTCAAATGAAGATAATGCAGTACCCACTAGAGAAGTGGCTCAAGCAAACGAAAAGATGACTCACTGATGTACCATTTATAGCGCGCAAGGAGTGGCAACGCAGCAATTGTTCACTCCTGCATATTTTCAGAATTCTCTAATATAGTCTGTACTACGCATAAATCATTTATTTTCGGATCAAATAAAATATTCAAATAAATTAAAACGTTTTACCGTGGCTTTAATTTTTTGATGCTGTGCAAATTGTAGGACTAATTAATGTTTAAAGATTTTCGTTCATTAACAACAAAATATGCGTTATTAAAATTTGTTCTTGCCATTTTATGTATCTCTAACCATTCTTGCAACTTTCCGTGGAAAGTCAATGCTGTAGATCACGTAGTTTTCCCTAGGCTGAATCACTAAGTTCATGAAGTTGACAAAACTGATAAATTTATGGTGCGCGGTGTCGATGATTGCATTACTGTGTCTCCAAGTTTAATTTTATCGTATAATAAAAATTACTGCTGAAATTGCAATAAAATTATCTTTCAATTGGTGTATAAAGCATTGCACTAGCAGTTACAAGAACCAAGATATAAATTTTCAAAATACAGCGGCATATCATTTTGACGCCGACGATAGGGCTCCTTCGTCGTACGGGAGAGCGTCTTCAACCCTCCACCGGATCCCCTTCCCTCCGCCTCCCCCTTAACCAACGACAACAGACGCGAGGTATCGGGAGGGAGAGAACGCAGGGACCGTTCAGAGGGGGTTCGGAGGCGTAGCGCTGTATCTGGGGGGTTGTGGCACACCCCCCCCTGTTTTATTGGCTCAATTTTTATTTTATTTTTTTCTTCTCTTAAATCGGAAAAGGGAGAGCGAGGGGCGGTTATAGAGGAGGGATGGGGTGGTATGGGGTGAGATCTCTTATTCGAGGGCCGTGGCCTCGTCGGCGGGAGAGGGAATAGAGGTATGCGAGAGGGTGGGAGACGAAGAAGGGGGTGGTTTTCCGAAGGGGGAGGGTTTTGAGGAGACGTCGGGAAAAAGAAAGTGGTTTTATTCGAACGGAAAGGGCGAGGGATTGGAGAAGCAAGGGTGGACGGGAGACGGACAGGGGAGGGAGGAGGCGACTAAGGGGGGAGAGGGGTGGGAGGGGATCGGTGTGATGGAGAGGAGGTAGGAAGGAATGGGAGATAATGGTAGCCTGGGGCGCAGTATTGGGCATAGAAGAGAAGTAAGAAGCCCTGGTTCGTCGTCCCGTCCCCCCATCACATGTGATTGGTGATTCGTCCAGGAGGATGAGAATTTAAAAGGGAGGAGGGGGCGAAGGATATTGGGAATATTAGAGGGGAGGGAGGTTTAGTGGAGGGAAAGAGGGATGCCGGAGGGTGCGAGGAGGAGGGTTGGAATGAGGATAATGTCACCCTTAAAAAGAGGTTGTGCACGGGGAGTGGTTTTTTTGGCGTTGGCGGGGGATGGGGGGGAGGAAGAGAGTTGGTTGGAACTGGAAAGAATATATTTATTACTTCCTTCAGAAAACAAAGTACAGAACAAAAAAATCACATTTTAGAACCTTTAGGTTACCACAAAGATAAATACCTTGTAACGAATTCACGTCTCAGCTGCAGTAACATGCAAAACAATTATGTATACTTTTGGAACTTAAACCGGCAGCCAACTTAAATGTAGGAGAACGCAGATAATTTTATGTGGGAAACGTCAACAGATTTTTAAGGGTGACGACCCCGTTCGGGATTTTATTTTTTATGTACAATCACTAGGAAGTAAAGGCATTGAAAGAGTAACTTGTGTGGCCCACAACGCAAAGGGGTATGATACTAATTTTGTCATCAAGACTATGCTTGAAAAAACTGGGTACCAGAGGTGCTGGTAAATGGTGCAAAATCAATACAAATAAATTATCTGCGTTATCCTACATTTAATTTTGCTTCCGGGGTACCAAAAATATACATAATTGTTTTGCATGTTACCGCAGCTGAACTCGTTACAACCTGTGCGGGGGTAACCATGAAATTCGTGCAAACTAATTTTTTTTAAATCAAAGGGTGCTATACATAATACGTGCTATACACTAAATACTATATAATATATTGTACACAGTTTACATAAATTAATCCCTTTTTACACAAATAGCTCTATATTAACATTTATAATTAATTATTTACTTTCAAACAAACAGTTTTACAGACGTTATAAAATAATATTTCAACATTGTCTTGAACAAATATCCATTGTTTAATTTGCTTTAAATAAGCATTGACAATTTTTTGCCATTTTCATTGCCGTTGGCAGTAGGTTGAATATTTTTGGGGCAAAGGAAATAAAACTCCTCTGAAAGATATTTAGATTTGGCCCGGGAAGTGGAACATCGCATTGAAATCGATGCTTTCGCTTTTAATGCCAGGGCGACGTGCCATTAAAGTGCCCACTACGCATAAAAAAGTTTTGGGGGGATGAAGGGGCGAGGGTTGGTGGTGTGGTCGAGCGAGGGTGGGTGGATGCTGTGAGGAGGAAGATCGGAGCTGGACCCGTGGGCGAAGCAGGAGAGAGAACGAGAGTTTTACGAGGATTTGGATTGAGGAGGGGGTGGTCGAGATGGGACAGAGGAGACGATACTGCCGTGTCTACGGTGAGGTGGCTTCGTGACATGCAGATGTGTGCACGAGATGCATTGTTACATTTTGGCGGCAACTACTATGAGATGCACGCTCAAGAAGTGTAGGATCACCTTCTTTCTGAAATTATTTTCATAGATCAACGTGATATTAATGTAGCACTCGCAATTTTGATTGGTGCAATTGGCAACGCGAGATTGACCCACCCTTTGTACAATTCCGACGCTTTATAATATAATAATGGCATGTTTTGGTGACGAATTTTTAGTTATGTTTGAGAATTCACTTTTAAAGTCATCGGTAGATTAATTGTATTTTATCTAATGAGATCTTTATATTTACATTTCCATTTAACCGCATTATAGCCAATCAATTGGTGGAAACACGCACCTTCGGACTTATAGTATTTGACGCATCAACACGCAGTATCTGATGTTTATGCATATGGATTTCGGGGAGCCAGAAGGAGATTAATCAAAAATAATTAATTACGATCACTTTTTGGGCTCAAAGGGATAATATTAAAGGAGTAAATTTGGCAAAAGAATTGGAAAAGTTACGGGAATTACTTTCACATCTCGTGTACAATGTCATTCCTTTACAAAGATGTAATTGGACGACGGATGTAGTTTTACAACTAAAATCTGTGTCATATAAATTGTGATCAATGAGATTATGTATGATATAAAAGAGAACATCAGAAAAAATATGAGAAATATTGTGAAAAAACTAAGTGAAAAAATATTTCTTCTCACTATATTTATATATACTACTCACTTTCGAGATATTATGCTCATAGTGAGGATTGTCATTTGAATGAACAGCTGTTAATGTTGTCATAAAGTAAGTTATAACAAAGAGGGAATTAATCTTCAGAATTCTTAGACATATATAATGACAAATTTTACTTAACCACAACTCAGGTGAACCTGAAGATGATACTTATGAATTGAAATTTGGGACGTGTTTTTGATGTGTGTTTTTTGTGGTTAAGTAAAAGTTATCATTAAATATGTTTATTGAAACATACCGCCAAGTTAACAAAGAAACTGTTTTATTCAGAATTCTTTCTATAATAAATAGTTGTAGATAACGATACCATGAAAGGGAAAATATTTGGTTAGCTCATCACGTGTTTTACCCATTTTTGCGAAATTATGAATGGTACATCAGTGAGTCATCTTTTCCTTTGCTTGAGCCACTTCTCTAGTGGGTACTGCATTATCTTCATTTGAAAATGCTATATTTGATAATGGAATCACAAATGCCTCATTTAAAAAAATCTATCATTTACGATTTTAAATTTATATCTACTTCTTTGATGCATTGAATTTGATTCTTTTAATATTTTGAAAAGCGCTATGGTTAAGATGCCAACAATAATATCGTCCTTGCGCATAGGTTGGGTGAGTGGTAGACCTCATACACAATGCCGCACTCATAGTTTCCCACTGGATTTCTGTTCTTCTTTTATTATAAAGTCCATGCATTCCAAAATTTTTAATCAAAAGCACAGATCGAAAGGCAAAGCAAAATTATGGCAATTAATGAACTAAAAATCGGTCTTACTTGGTATTTGTGGAATTCTATTTTATATTAAAAAATACTAAATTTCTAATCCTTAATGGTCAAATATTAAGTGCATAATCCTCATTTTAAAGCCTTTGCATCATAATAAGGTGCATTTTGTTCATTATTAATTGACAGTAATGCAAAGGCCCTGAAATCCGAATTGTGCCCTAACATTTTGCCCGTTGGAGATTTTAAAAGTTCACATTTAATTCTTCTCGGCATTCTATGAGCAATATTAACGAGGGGTCCAAAATATCTTTCTATATGTCGATAAATAGGAAGAAAATGTGTTCTTTCAAAAGGGGAAAATATTTTTCGACGGACGTTTCCACTCTCTGTCATCCGCCCGAAGGTTAGTTTAATGGATGAGGTCAGAGCTTACCTAGCAAATAGAGGTATGATATTTTCACATTTGGGATCGGAATCACTTCCATACGCCTTCGTCACTCCTTTGATTGCATCACGAGAACTATAGGTGGGGATGTTACGGATACCTAACCTGACAATGTATTTAATCAGGGTTGAAATTCGCCATGAAATAAATCATTTGACTTGATCAGGATTCGAACCCGGATCTCCCAATTGCCGGTCAGAGGCAAATGATTTTTTCATGGCGAATTTCAACCCTGGTGTATATGCACCCATGCGAGTGACTTCGTACCACATCATTTGTTAAATACAATGATTGGAAAAATGTATTTAATCTTAAACCTTTGGATTTGATGATGTCTGCCATCTTAACTACGAAGTTGCATTTTGTACCCGTATTTGCACCGGTAGAATATGTGGAAAATTTCGTTCTTTGGAAGATTCATGCACATGCATGTTACGCATTCACGATATACCTACAAGTGAAATCAAGTACATATATAATTTTGGTTCACTCGTGTGTAGATGTCCGGTAGTAGAACCTGGAGTACCTACGAGTCATGACATCTCTCTTCCGAAATTTTTCTTCTCCGTAGGAAACGCCTCATAATTCCGAAAATGTAATACTTCAAACGCTGAGTGCCAAAATATACCTTCTTGCACGTCCGGGAGTACCTGCCTTTTTGTTTTTGGTATTTCCTTGAATAAATGTCTCGGGTAATTGGAGAGCGGACGTAAAATGCCGCCGTTCGCTTCCCTAGTTTCGCCGCGTGATGACTTTCAACTAAGAATGAGTCGATTCCCCTTTTTTTCGATTCCGATTATTTCAAATCGATTCCCGATTCTCGATTCCCATTCCATCGATTCTTATTCTTAATAACAGGTGGGATATTGATATACCAGTAGCGTACGACTATTATTTAAATTCAAGTATTGGATGTTATTAAATAACAAAGACAATTGAGTCGCTCAAAATGTATATTTATTAACAAATAGCGAATATATCCTCAGCTTACTGAGGTAGATAAAAAGTACAAATTGATAGCCTACACCCAAAATTACTGAGACAAATTACAACTCCAAATGTATCTCAGTGCCTCGATGGTAGAGCAGGGGGGGTTACTTTGGCTTCTTATTTTCGGGGCGTCAGGTGATGTTAGAAAAAATCAACACCAAAGTCCACAGGACACTAAGGATGATGAAAATAAGGAAAACAATCAAATTCAAGATCAAACAATATCTTTATAAATCCTAAAAATTTCTTCTCGGTACAAAACATGTATACTCCGGATTAGCACGACAATCCAAACTCTCCCGCATATAAATAAACAACCGTACCGCGAAAATCAAACCGATAAAATCCAGCCAAGGCCCAACAATTTTATTTAATAACTGAAAAGTAAATACAAAGCAACCGTTATTAAGAAAATCAATCTGATAAAATCCAGCCAAAGCCCTTATAATTTTTAAAAGTAAATTCAAAATGTAATTGCTACAAATTATGGTGTGATGAATGAAATTTGATTTGAATATTTATGCATCTGGAAGCGGAATCGACTTTAGGCGATCGATTCTCGATACCGATTCTAATCCTGAGAATCGGTGGGATCGAGAATCGACATTTGGATTCGACTCATCCTTACTTTCAACCCTTCGGGAAGTCAAGGGTGCGGTCGGATCCCTTCCCGTCCATACTTCGACCCTTCCCCCTCTTCCTCCCATCACTATCCCCACCCCCCTCTCTAAAAAATTGAATAAAAATTCACCGTCCTCCTCTCTCGTTGGCCGGCTCTCCAACCCTTCCTCCCCCCGCCACCGACCTGCCCCACCCCCCCGGCCTCCACCACTCCGAGGGCGCGCACATGTGCCGTCGGAACCCCTTCCACTCCCTCCCTCCCGCCCCCCCAGCCCCCGTACCTCCCATCCGCCCGGGGAATCCATCTGTATGCTAAATGGGCGGGCGCATGCGTGCCTCGCCGAGAGGCATTTTAAAAAAAAGAGAAGCCTTTGCATAATGGTGCGAGGGTTTTTTGGGATTCGTCGTTCGAGGGGGGACCAGGGGAGTCGAGCAGCGCCACCAATCTCTTCCCTCGCAACATACACCCCCTCCCCCCTTCCCCCCTTACCACCCCCGAACCTCTGCCCATAACCCCTTGCATCCCCACCACGTCCTATCCAACCCTCTCTCCCGTCTTCGGAAGCGTTTTAAACTCCCGCCCGTCAACGGAGCCGAACGCGTCAGGGCGCAGAGAGTTTTCGACTATAGGTGGGCGTGTTTGCGTCCAAGATGGCCGCGCCTCGCACTAGGTGCCGCTCGGAAGGAACCTGCTTCTCTGTGGCCTTCGCTCGTCTGTTGGTTGCTTAATACGTTCCATAGTTTGAGGCTCCATAGTTAGATTCGCGGATGATATAGCTGTGCTAGCAGAAAATGAGGAAGGTCTGCAAAAAATATTGAATAAACAGGGTAATGAAAAATGATTACAACATGAAAATTAACAAACTTAAGACAAAGGTTCTAATCTGCGGTAAAAACAAAAACATAACAGCCAATGTAAAATTGGGAAATGTTACCCATTTACAAGTGAAAGAATTTAACTACTTGGGAAGTAAAATAACGAGGGATGGAAGAAGTGCAGGAGATATAAAATGCAGAATCAACCAAGCGAAGCTAGTACTATTCAATAAAAAGAAAACTCTACTAACGACAAAAAGCATTAGTTTCGAGATAAGGAAAAACTTAATGAAGACCTACGTTTGGAGTGTTGCGCTATATGGATGCGAATCGTGGACTGTAGGGGTAAGTGAAATGAAAAGACTGTTATCCTTTGAATCATGGTATTACAGAAGAAGCGGGACAGAAAGGAAATAGAATAAAGAAATCTTTGAAAAAGCTCAAGAAGAAAGAAGCATAGTAAGAATCATTAAAGAAAGGAGAACTAAACATATTGGACATCTACTACGGCACGATAATCAAGTGAAAAGGATGATTGAAGGAAAAATTTAGGGAAAACACTGCAGAGGAAGGCCCCGACCATACTTCATGAGCCAAATTATGAAGGATATGAATTGCAGAACATATTTTGAACTTAAACGAAAAGCTGAGAAGAGAGATGAATGGAGTTCTGCTGCCAGCCAACTCATGGGATGAAACGGAAGAAGGAGTTTGGGGCTCAACTATGTGGAAGTTGAATTTCACAAATGAAAAAGTAACTTTGTTTTCTTCCACAGATTTATTTTCTTGGTACAACATGTTTCGACACAGAGGTGTCATCATCAGGTACCTGTTGTACCTGATGAGGAAAAAAGGTAAGGAAAGGAAAAGGACACAGGGGTGTCATCATCAGGTACCTGATGTACCTGACGATTACACCGCTGTGTCGAAACATGTTGTACCAAGAAAATAAATCAGTGGAAGTAAACAAAGTTACTTTTTCATTAGTGTTGGTTGCTTATTTGCGACCGACGGCTGAGGTCATATGCGCAGTCTATGGCCGGTGAGGAGGTTGGAAATGGAGGGATTGGGTGAGATATGGAGGAAAGGTGGAGGGAAACCCGGCATCTTCATTTGCGGACTCTTGATGGAAGGCTTTTTGAAATGGTGTCGCGTCTCATCCGATGGTCCGAGCGTAACTACCCAAGTGCTCTTCACGGAGCATCTTTGTAGGGATCGGAATTTTACAATTTGCGACCTTTCCGGGGTCCGAATCCGTGTCCTCGGGGTTCATAGAAAGTCCTCCTCCCCACCACCGTTCCTCTAAAGACTTTGCACGGAAGCATTTATCAGACCCCACTCCATGAATTCCAAGGCCCTCATATTTTTGACAGAATGGATATCGTTAACACAGCTTTGTACGTTCACATGTCATCATTATTGAAAGGCTCAGGCCAGTATATTTTCCGGAATACGCTGAAACTGTACCTCATAAACATCGTGCAAGATATGGTGTGGCCCCCTGTATTCCAACCGTATTCCGGTTGTAGGGACGTATGTCTCGAGGTAATTAAGTACATTGTTGACATATTGCTAAGATAAAAAACCTGTGTGCGATACTAAAGGGCTAATTTTTTTTGAGGAACCTCAATATAAATATGTACAGAAGTTCATTCATTATACTTCCTAGAAAAAGGATACCGTGGGGTCTTTGTAAAACTAGAAATTAAGTGTAGTTTTTGAACCTGGATGCTCTAAAATTCTATTCTTGTGACCTAAGATAAAAGTCTGCGGAGCAAGTTGAAGAACTGAAATCTTCCCCTGGAAGACGTGAATTACCTACTCGTTGAATTCGATGACTACTTATGAGCGGCCGCCCATATACTACCCATATAAGAAGATTAACTACATTCTGTTGCGGATACTGTATGCAAGATCCTTTCTCAGAATGCAGTGCGCGAATAATGAAGGGAAATATTATGGTATTTAAATCTCTTTTTTAGAATCTCATTAAAATCACATTTTTTTATATTCGACGAATTTGCTATCGTCATAAACCTTCTGAGAAATTAATCGCTTCTGGTGAAGTCACTCCTACTTATAGTAGACGTTCCTGTTTTTCATGCATTTACCGATTATTCAAAATGAGCATTTGCTTGATGCCTTTGCTTGGCAGGAGAGTTATATTGCCGATAGTGGGCACTCTGCATCTGTATTACCCAAGGTAAAGATTTTTGTTTCTAAGCTTTCAGAGATATATGAGTTTTTTCTTTGTGTAAGTTCGCCTAAACCCAAGCGGTGTGATTGTCCAGATATCCTATAGCCCCAAGAAATATTTGGCGGCACAAGGAGATGAACTGACCCTACTTCGATCGATTAGGTAAAATACAAATTTTTTTTCAAAATTTCGCACGCCGATAGTATCTCCAAGGAACACGCGTTGGGAGGAGCTCTTTAAGCTAAATGTAGTTCCATGTATACTAACGAGCGGAAGGATACCTATCCGATCGTTTACTGAAGTATTCGTCCGTCTTGAACGTCTAATTTTGAAGGACTGTTTGATGCCTGTTCATGTATACATTCCACCACTTGCAATATCGCCACAGGAGACATTGGCCGGCTGTGACAAGGGGAACGGGTGATCAGGCGCTTTCGCTATTTTCTGTTATACATATATACTAGTTTCCCGAAATGCCTGAGTTCTATCTTCATTATACTCAACGTTCCGAGAATTGACCCCGTCTTCCAACACACGCATCATGTCGTGAAGACATTGTCGGCCAACAGATGTCAGAGCGCGCGACGAGTGTCCCTGATGGTTTAGCCTTCGTGCAGCCTCCGCTTCGGGCGAACAATACTTCACTTACAGATTTTGAGGATAAGGGAGCTCTCGGAGATTGAGCGGTAGGCATTGTATTCGTTGTCCCCGTCCTCTCCAAACCGACTCTCGCCCTCATTTTTGCCTTTTTTTTACTCTCAGAGCAAAGGAAATGGATGAGGCATGAGATAGAGGCTGATGTAATGTGGCCCGTAACTTACCTGGCTGGTTACACGATCTCTCGTTTAGGTCGTTCTTATTGTACTTCGCAATTATCAGATGTCGTGGACTTTGATATATTTGAGCCTCTCCTCCCTGATGCTGAGTTATTGGTCTTTTTCCATGGAAGTTCATGCCTTAAGATGCCAATTAAGGTAGTTTGAGCGAAAAATCATTTTACTTTGAAATCAATGAATTTGATCTCATTTTAAAGAAAAATATCTAACCTATCCAATGACATAAAAAATTCTAACCCTTAACGCATTACTTTCGGAGATATTTGTCAAAAAATACCAGCCCTTTTACAAGGGAAATGGTATGTGTATGCACTCCAGAGAGCCATAATTTACAAATTGAGATATTTCTGACACTTTGATGTCTTAAAAAACTAACAGTGTGTAGTTTGTATGTTTTCTCAACTATATTATAAAATTAATCAGGTTGTCACCGCAATAGGTTCTTGGGTATCACAAAAAACCTTCCGTTTTGAGGGAGTTACATACGCACCGCGCGAAAAAAATGAGTCAAGTTAATGACTAATTTAGATATTTTCATTTAATTGCTTACAATTCCTGTCATGTAAAACTATATTATTGCACCATTAATAATACAATATTTAATTGATGTGTCCTACAGCTGATAAAATTTAAACTTTATAATTAGAATACGGTCTCTATTGTGACTAGGGAACTATCTCGCTCGGACTACCTTAAGACTACATTTATTGAGAAAGGGTCACGTTCACGCGCATCTATTTGATTAAAGAATAAATTGAACGGATTTTTAAATTATTTTAGATATTCAGTTCCAAATTTGTTAGATTCTTCATCTGCAGCTCGGTATTAAAAAAATAAGCTGCCATTTAGTGGAGGGTACATTTGAATCCAGGAAAAAATACGGATGAATTGTGTAACTTGCTGGTCTAAAAAGAAGGATTTGCTTTGTATGATTTTATAACATTGATGAGATACGCTCAGCTTTTGCATTTTTCTTAACTTTGGAAAACAAAAATATTAGTTTTCATTATGGTTACACGTAGTTGTTACAACTTGAAGATCTATTTGGATATAACTCGGAGCTGATAATTGGAAAGTCAATACTGACAGTGGCGAAACTCGTTCATTTTCAAGTAATTCTTTCCTTTAGAATCTACTTTTCAGAGAAATTATTGTCATTGCTATGAGCTTTTAGTATTGTGAATTGACGCATTCTTTTGATTTTAGTTCTTTTAAGGCTTTGGAAACGAGAAAAAGTTTTGAATGTTTCACAACTCACAACTAACAACAACACAACAACAACAAATGTAAATCAAGGCTTTTGGATAGGTAGTGCTTTAAGATTTGGGTGTCTTGGAGAGTTTTCGGGATATATGGACAGGTCAAGGGACATATCTTCCTCCAAGTACAATTTTGGAAATAGCAATAAGAAATACCTATCGTAAATTAAATTCATTGTCAATATGAACCTTGCGTTTAGCTATTCATTGTGACTTATTATTCTCAATGGTGCATGAACTAACCTTGCCACTGTCTTGGCTTATTTGATGTAGGTAATTTGTGTCAGTAGAAATAAATGTTGTTTTAAATTGAAATATCGATATGCCTCTTAACTTTTCCCGCGTCAACCAAATTTAAAACTGCGTGATAAATATGAAATGACTGGCGGGAAGGAGTTTTGTTGGACAGGTCGATCTCTAGCAAATCAGCAGACAACCTAGACTTAGGATAGCTTATAGAAAGAAAGAAAGAAAAAAACATTTATTGCTCAGGAAAAAAATCCGTAAGAACGAAAAATAATAGTGAATACAGTTTACAGGCAAAATAATTATTACAAAAAATTGATGATATCTAACACACATCACAAAAATGTCACAGCACAAAAACTTATGTTTTGAATACTTAACAGATAAAAAAATTGTACAATAACTAATAAACCATAATAACATGAAAAAAAATTTGACAAAAAAGTAAATTATGTCATTCCCGGTAAAATAAGAAATCATGG
The DNA here is from genome assembly GCA_963169105.1 of Ceriagrion tenellum. NCBI lineage: Eukaryota > Metazoa > Arthropoda > Insecta > Odonata > Coenagrionidae > Ceriagrion > Ceriagrion tenellum. Next base: position 155,279,561 of record OY720636.1, read on the forward strand.
TATTTCATTTTAAATGTGTTAACAGATGTGCAGTTTTTAATTTGTGTAGGCATGTTGTTCCATACGTGGCAAGCTGTTACAAGAAATTACTTACTATAAACAGTAGTGCGATGACCTTGGAAATACAATAGATTGGGATCAGATCTAGTGAACATTGTAGAAACTGAGGGATATCTGAGGAACAAATCATGCAGGTACTTTGGTGATTTATTTTTAAACAGAACAAACAGAAAAGATCCCAGAAAGTCTCTCTACGGGATTGGACATTGAGCCACCTTAGTTGTTTATAGAAGCGTAGGAGAGTAGAATAAGTAATGCACGTTTGTTCTCGTGAGGCGACTCTTCGCTCATTCAGGTTCATCGAGAGGGAATCTAGCGATGATTCCCATCGCTTAGGATTTCTGTTTCGATGGACGTCCCGTGCCGTCGAAAAAGGTCTCTCGAACAGGGAGAGGCAGAGATGCGAAACCAGTCCCGGCTGTATAGTCCACGGGATGGCGAATGGCAGAGATATTATGCAAGTCAACATGTATTTATTACGTCCCAATCAATCAGTAGTCAGGAAACGTTCCATCCAATCTTCTCGAAAAAATCATACGGTACAAGGAGAGCGGGAGGGAAACCCACCGGGCACGGCCTCATTTGGGATTGGCATCGCAGTCGACAGGGGGGGGGGGGAATGAGGGGGGTGCCGATTGTGTAAGGAGGAATGGGGGGGGGGGCATTATCCAGCTCCTCTGAGGCAGGCGGGTTCCTTTCCTCCCTCTCTCGCGCTCGCTTTCGTCTCCGTGGGTACCCGGGACGGCCGAGGGGCATTGTGGGTGGGTGAGGGAGGGTTCCTCCCCCATTCCACCCTCTCCGTCATGTCCCCACCCCCGCGGTGACCTCACTTCTTCCATCAGACTGCTACTTAACATTGAATGGGAGCGCTCTCTTTTCTGCTTTGCCTCTTAATTGAAAATCCCCGGCACATTATTGGATGGGAAACATCTTCTGCTTCCAAGTAAAAAGACGAGGAATTTATTAAAAGATGCACGACGGTCGCGTTCCACTCGGGGATTGATTAGATTTTTATATTTACAATCGTCCGCAATCTCCTCGCCATCTAATTCTGTTCTTCCTCGCTTCTTTTATTCCGTTTCTTGCTCTCGAAAACTCGTTCCCGATCAGAGCGCGCTCTCGACTTTTCCCTCCCTCCCGCCAGTCCTCCATCTTGTCGTAATCTCCTCGAGCGGCATGGAATGGCGGCGGGGCGAGTGGTTTGTGTCGGGGAGGAGGGAGAGGATCGCTCTCAGTAGACGGAATCTCGAAATGTGCCGCGGTAATAGTTTGCAGATATTCCGGAGCGATATTTCCTCGTCAAGAAAAGCAGCGAGGTCTGTCGTTGATTTAGTACTTCCCCCTCCCGAGACGTTCCTTCCCACGACGAAAGGGAGACCCTCCCTCCGCCTTCTTCCCCCTCCTCCTCCTCCGACGACCGCCGAGCCAATCATTTCGTTGCAGTTGTTGGATTGAGGAGGGAAGGAGGTGGGGGAACGTGGACCGATTGAGAATGCAGGCTGTTCACTCGCAACAAATTTGTTTCTCTGCGTTGCGTCCACCGTGACTGCGTCTCCATCCTCAATATAGTCGGTCCAAGTTCTAGTCTAGCCAGTCTAATCATGGTTTTTGTACGTGCTCTATTGTTTTGATCATGAATATTTATTATGGATTTAGATGTTTGGAATTGTTGCCTAGTCTACGTGTTGCCTAAATTTCCACTTTTATTTCACCCAGTCCAGAGTCTTTTTAGTTGTTATTGTAAATAGACGTAGTTATTTGTTGCTAACGTGAGACTGTTGTGAATATTCAATAACGATCTAGGAGATATGATTTACTTGATGCTTTGAATAATATCTTGCTATTTTTGTGATCTAAAAATTACTTTGTGAAGGCTAGAGAGGAAATATCTATTACAGAAAAAGTGTAAGAGGTTTATGAAACATCCATCGTGTGCCGACGACGATGTTTGCCAGACTCTGTCCAATTTGAATTCATTAAGCCCGTTCGGCTTAAATTATACATGTATATACAAGTCTGAATTATCAGAATATCCTGTATTATCGGTCTGTTGGATGTATCCCCCTCAAATAAAGAAATAAGGTTACGTTTCTCGATAATTTTATATCACTCCTAGGAATTTTATTATTGAACATTACTCTAAAAGTTTGTCTCATGATTTTGTTACCAGTATGGTGAATAAACCGAGGAAGTTTTTTTTAAAATCATAATGCACTTTGGGAAATTTAGACAGGATGCTCTCATTCTTTGTTTGACCAGCCTGTTGAGTATGGTGTGGAAATCCTCAATGCTAAATTTGACGATGTAGGCAGACTGAGTATTGAAGGTTTTGTGCGATTGCATCTACAATTTAATTTCTCTAATTTAACCACTTGAACCATTAATCCAGACTAAAGTGGTGGCAGTTATAAATGCTGGGCATTTCCAGAGGTCTTCAATGATTGGATAATTACTTATCAAATATAAATATCGACTACTTTATTGATTGGAGTTGAAAGTGTGACAAAAGGCTGAGAAGATGAAACATCAGCAGAAACAGCTACTTTTACATTTGGGGTCAATTTAGTCATCATTGATTGTATGATAATTGGTTTCTGATAACCTTCTCCATAGTTTCCAGTAGAATTTTAGGCCTTCAACCTGATATTATATGTAATAAAAATTTAGCGTTAGTATTTCCCATATAGTCATCATCATTCATTGGTCGTTCAATCAGAAGGTTAGTTGACTGCAGCCCTCTACACTTCCCTGTCCAATGCTAGTTCCCTTACCTCCTGCTATCTCTTTCTATGTACTTTCCTCTTTATTTGGTCCATGAACTTATTCCTGTGTCTTCCTCTGGGGACTTTTCCCTCTATTTTGCCTTCAATTATGCTCCTCACAAACCCACTGTGTCTCAGGGCGTGTCCAATCCATCTGGTTCTTCATTTCTGTATGGTGTTCCATTTGGTCCTTTTCGCTTATATTCTTCTGTACACTTCATCATTTCTTATTTTGTCCGTCCATTTTATCTTCTACATCCTCTTCCAGCACCAGGTTTCAAAGGCTTCAATTCTATTCTGGTCAGCTTTTCCAATGGTTTCCCAAATGGTACCTATGCATAGGAAATAGGAAGCGAAACAATATCCCCACATCGAATTGAATTATGTGGCTCGTTTCTTATTTTCCCACGTATACATTATCCATCTAGCATTTTCCTCTCGGAGTACAGACTGTCATTAAAGGTTTAATTAATAGCTTTTGTTAAAGAAACAGCCCCTTTAGTTCGGCGCCCTTTACTTTGCTTCATAGATAGACCTTCTCTCTTGTTCAACTCGTGCACTGCTTCATGTGCTGTTTATTCTTAGAAACTCCCAATGTTTTAACTCTGATTAAATTCCTCCGTCAAAGCTATTACCCAACCCTACTGTCTTCCCTTTTTGCCCTATCTCCCTATTTATTCCTCTTTTATCACTCTAGGCACTCAAAATACTTTCTTTGATATGGATTTAGGTATTAATGTTATATGTGTCAGACTCACAATTTTTCATTCGGCATATTACTGGTTTCGGATATTACGAACGAGCATAAATGTTTTTGGAGACCAATCTAATTCTTACGTGCATGTGTCTTGATCGGCAGTGGCTCATAAGGTGACAGGTTTGTTCTGTCATATCATTTGTATTTTATGATTTCTCATTATGTCTTCATTACTTCTCGCTTTTCCATGTGCTCTATTCCTTCTTCTTCCTAAATATTCTCGATGTTCTATATTATTGACTCATTAGTTATGAAACCTTGGTCGTTAAATTAGATGTATGAATAATTCTCACTCGTGATGAAAAATTGGAATTGCATAATTTAACTTTTAACCTCGTGCTTGACCTTTACTGAAAGGTCTTCTAATCGATTCTGTTTTCCACATCAGCCTGTACCATAATGATCTCCTTCGTTGTGGGTATGACGTAGGTACTTATTTCTCTCATTTTATCGCCATTACTGTTGCGTCACTACTTCTTTGTTACTTAGGTTTATGACATATTGTTTCAGACATATGTGCGGGATTTTATGATAATATATTGTAATTTTGTTTCGTAGTAATTTCATTCGCTACACATTCTTTGCTTGAAACTTTTAAAACGTTTCTTTGAATAAGTGTGCCATTATTGCTACGTTTTTCCAATCATTGCATTCAACAGATGATGTGGTACGAAGTCACTAGCACGGGTGCATGCATATACACCAGGGTTGAAATTCGCCATGGGAAATTCGCCTTGAAGGAAGATGGCTTGGTGGTGTAACTGGCTAACACACCTGACCGGCGATTGTGAGATCCGGATTTGAATCCCGGTCAAGTCAAATGATTTTTTCATGGCGAATTTCAACCCTGGTGTATTATTGCTAAGACTCATTTGGCTACAATAGAGTGTATGTCTCGGATATCTGCGGCGAGGAATCGCGGAAAGTGCAGATTCTTTGGGGGCTGCCGCTTCTTAAGAGGAAGAGGGGAAGGACGTATAGGATAAGGAGGCGGTGTGCAAGAAAAAGGAAAACTAGGAGGCCTGGGAAAGAGAAAGGCTCGTCCCTTCGCCCGAAACACAATCAAATATCCCGAAATTCAGCGATGGAATAAATAAAGAGATGACAGAGGGAGGAGGGAGAGGTGGAGGTGGGGACGGGTGTATGTGTATAGTCAGTCGGGGAGGAGGAATGGCTCCGCGGACTGTAGGAACCCTCCATTATTTATTATTTCTACGCATCCTTTTTCGCCCTTTTCGACTTCATTACGCACAGCCTTCCTTCACCCATCTCCCTCTCAGCCGTTCATTCTTCTCTCCCTTTGAACCCTTCAAATCTCTCCCTTAACCACCTTTCTCCTTCTTCTTTTTCCCTCAAAGTTCGGATCGAAATATTTAGAACTTCGCTTTGATTTCCCCTCGCGAAGGACTAAACTAGTTTCATCACCCAAGACGTGGTCTTTCCTTTGGGAGTCCACTTGGAATCGCAAATTGAACGTCAGTTAAATAAATAGAATAGAATAGAATAATATTTTATAATTCCGAGACGATTACGTCCCTTAGGGACACAAATTTTGAATACATTGTTTTGGAGTCAAATAATTAATTCCATTATAGGTTACTGATGAACAACAATACTTGATGCCCCTATTTTACAAGTATTACCATATGAATGCAAAGTATATCATTCGAAACATCAAAAACAATTTATGTAAATGTTACACAAGATAATACATTCATTAATACAATTGAAATAACATTTTGTGATACTCATTTTTAAATCTATTACTATTTTTACATTTTTATATACTTAGGTAAGTGATTCCACATGCCACAGGACAACATTACTTGATGATTATTATAAATATCATCGGTCGTTTAAATGATTAGTCCGCCCGACCGCGGCAAAGCTCGTCTACTGTTCGAAACAGCTGCCTCCGAATGTCTGATGCGTAATCTTTATACTTCACCAATATGAGTTATTCACATTCGGCAAAATAATGAGCTGAGATTGGTGTACTCGCGATATTTCCACTGCAACTGCACTTTCATTTGGATTAATTTGGATATCTCTCTATGTTTATTTTTCTTTTCTCTTCCATTGAGCTACACTTTTCAAAACCCAGCTCATTTTAGCTGTTATTCGTTGTGAATATTATTTATGTGGGATGGTTCTCTCGAGGTAAGGTGGGAAATATAATAAAAACAGCAACTTGATGGTGTTTATCGTGCCAAATAATCATGGGTAATCAGGAAAATGATTCCAGAATTGCGGTGTGATGTGATTTTAATGATTTAAATGTGATTCTAAGGTAATTTAAGTGTTGAATGTTAAGATATACCATTTAAAAATTTAAAAAAATAATTGAAGTTTGAATTTAAAAAAATTGAGTTGTGCTGAAGTGTGTTGGAGCTGACCTTTAGTTTACATTTGTATATTTATAGACCTGAAAATGGAATAAATAAAATCCCGAAACTTTGGTGAAGATTTGATGCTTTTATTATATTGACGACCTCACCTCGAGAGAACCATCCCATGTTAATGGAGGTCGATATGGTGAACAATGAGATTATTATTTATTTCTAGGAGACTTCGTTCACTTCTAAAAGGAGAGTTAAGTGCTCGGCAGTGCCAAATAGCGGAATCTGAGTGACATGACTTTATCGGTAAATGCTGACTTAGGGTCGCGATGGGGAGACGAGTGCCCCGTGACGGTGTTTACATTTACATTTCACTTCCTCCCCCCCCTTCCCCTCCCATTCGCCGATTTCCGATTCTTGCCTTTGCATCCTCCTCCCGTCTCCTCATCGTCCTCTCTTTTTTCCTCACCTTTCTTCCTCCCGTCCCGTTCCTCTCTTCCCCTCTTCCCTCTCTCCTTCCCGTCTCACATCCCCTTCCCCTCCAACAAAGCCCCTCCCCCCTCCCTTCCCTCCCTCCCCCTTCACCCCTCCTTATCCTCGCATAGCCTGCAAATCCCCATCCTCACAAGTCAGTCCCAAAATGTTTTATGCCCGCAATAATTTTTCTCTGCAATTCCAAAAACCCCCGGAGTTCCTCAAACCCTAGGGTTCGCCCCTTCGTGGCCTTCCCTAAGTCCCTTCTCCATCCGCCACCCCCTCCTCCTCCTCCCCGCGCATCTTCCTCCCTCCTTCCGTTTTCTCTCCTCCCCCCAACATCCCAGTCCTCCTCCACCCGCACCCAGTCCTCCTCCTCCTTCCGCACCCTCTCCTCCGCCCGCTCCCCAATATCTGCTGCTTCCGCGGCATCCGCTTATGCGTGCGAACGAATTCGTGTGGCCCGGAGGACTTGCGTCGCGCGGGGGAACAGCAAAGGGCGTGTGCGACAAAGTCCTCCATCGACATCTGCACCCGCACAACATAATAATAATAATTAGTTTTATTACTTCCCTTACAACATTCGCACAAAAAAACAAAGATCATACATACATTTTTTGGGAAGCTTTAGGTAGCCTCTAAGGAAAAAACTGAGTTGAGGAGACCTTCACAGCAATGCGTAGCTGCACATTTTCTTAAAAACAGTAAAAATTGATAATTTATAATTTCGAAAAAACACATATAATTGATACAATACAGTTTTAGATGAGCCAAACAGGATTAATACAATAATTACAAGAAATTCCACACAATAATATTCAATGAATAATCTGGACTGGGCTGAGTAAGTAGCCATTCCACTGCCATTATAAGGAATTTTGTTTTAATATTGGCCTTTATATTCTCTGGTATCAAGTTGTAGATACACTTTAGATCCCATATACATCATGAAGCATCTTTTAAAGAGTGTTTTGTTAGGTTTAATTAAAGGTACATTTCTAATTTATTTCTAAGATTATGTTGGGATTAATTAATTTATTTCTAAGATTATTATAGGTGCTAAGGGTATGTGGCCATGTCTCATTTAAAATTTACCGACGCACGTGTATGAGTATTCACTCAATTATTGAGATACACGTACTATTGTGTGTTTCCACGAGTATTATCATGCTAATTTAAAAATTGCAGGTAACAATATGAAAGATTTCCCCTCTCCTAACAAGATTAACTAGGATAAAGTCCTCTATTTTAAACCAAAGTGCAGTAAGCGTGCTTTTTTTCAGTTCCATATTGATCAAATCATGAAGGGAATCCTGGATAGCGCTTATCTTTTATTATTAAGAAGGTTTTACTCTCCTGAATTGACCAATTAATAAATTTTGTGGTAGCCAAGCTAATTTATTGGGAAACTTTATTCGATTACCTGTCACCCATAAACCGACCTCAAGTGTGTCACTTTTCATAATGCGCAGTCAGTAAATATATTACTTAGTCATACGTGCTTTAAATCTTTTTTTTTTGCGTTTGTTGAAATATGCTCTTAACAACTCCCATGCATGTTAAAAAAGTCTTGCCTTGCTTCTCAGTAAGTTGTTCAGGAAAGGAAACGAAAAGGGATCCATTCATATCTGGGAAATGGGATTGGTGAAGTCATCGTTTGGGCGTCGCCCATTATTTGCTAATGGTGAACCGAAAGACCTTTTGATGTTCTCAATTTTTTTACCGTATGAGCTTAATCCTTCACAGAGGCACCGTTAATACTCGTCTTACTTAATGGCAGGCTGGATCAAGTAATCTTTCCGAGGGGTGGCATAATCGTTTTGCGACCGCTGTAGGCAAAGCGCACCCAAGTGTTTATAATTTCCTTTCGGAAATTCAGAAGGAGCAGGCTGACATCGAGACCATGCTGCATCAATTAACCTCCAGTCAGAGCTACAATACATCGAAGATCGCTTATATAATACTGTTTCTAAGCACGAAACATACAAAAATGATGACGAAATTCTCGATTACTTTGGAGCCATTGGTTCAAATTTGACTCTCTGAATTACTTGATACAATAAATACTTGATACAAAAATTTTTGGAATTTTCAATTTAGGGATTTTAGTATTTTGGGAAATTTTGTTCTTTGGGAATTTTAGTAGTTAGGAGTAAGTGACTGGGAATGTTGTATTGGGACAAATGTTTTGGGAGTTATGACCCCCAATCTCGATGATTATGATATTTATGTTATAATTGATGAAACTTACCGTGACAAAATTGCCCCAGTTAATGCTACATGCCTTCAGTCTCGTGGGATCTATTTCTTGATTTGTGAGTCCTTTTGCCGCGTTCATCGTTACAATGTTATCTGAGAACCTTAGGAAAAACGGTGTGAGGTCTTTTAAGAAGAGCGTTGGTGTCATCAACCATCCTCGACGAATATCGTGTTTTATCTGTGACTGACCATCAAGGAATCAGGAAGCGCAGCCACTGAAAGACTTGATTGCTTCTTGCCTGCCGAGCCAATCTTCCACCCGTGTTTGATCTGAGCCGAGCGTCTTAATTTTGAAAGCTAGTACAATTACAATAAAATTCTATTGTAGCTTTAAAGAACTAAGAACGTGTATAGTGACAGCATTTGAAAGGATAGACATCAAAATAGTTTCAGGCTTGCCGAAAGAACCGAGAATGAAGCAGAGTTGGAAGGAGTAAAGAGGCTAGATTTTCTGAGTTTTGGAAACTCTAGTCACATTATATAACTGAACTATGTTCGGAAATAGAATGTTTGGGTTTAAGTAACAATAGCAAAGTTTCCCTATTTACAAGTGTCTTAAGGAAACTTTCTTTCTCCCTTCCCAAGGCCTCTTCTTCGTCGCGGGTGCTTGCCAGTGCGGAATGAACAGAAGAGGACAGCGGACACTTGGTTCGTACGGCTATACGACCCTCGTGACATATCGCGCTTCACACCCCAAGCGTCGCTTTTTCCATGCTTTGACATTTTTTTAGCACTGGCTGCTAAAACTCTGAGGTTCAAAGAGAACTTATTTACTTACCACCTTACTTACTTAAACTTACCACCCCACCTATCCCAGTGATGTGCACATCTGCTTGGAGCAAACTTGCAATCATCACACAGCAAAATCTGTTAATGTGCTCGTCCATTACTCATCTGAGTTAATCCGGGTGCGCGAAAACGACGATCTGCACGACGGACAGAGATCAAATCGGCATTTTTGTCCACGAGGCCTAGTATCAAAACCTCTGCTGTGACTCGTACGCTTTGGTGTTTCGAACGACGGATATTTGAAAGCTCACATAAAAATTTTAAATTTCAGCCCCGAACACGTAAAGGAGCTATTCTTAGCTGGAAATAACTGCAACTAAATTTTCCCAATATCTATTTTTGTAGAATTTTTTGCCAGCATTCGATGTATTGCTTAGGTTACAGACCATGATTATTGTTTTAATATTTTAGGACCGAACTATATTCAGGATATAAATTATGCATTCAAAATGTGTTCACAAGATAATAGACTGCAACCATTAGCGTGCGGAAACTCGCTAAACGCATCATAATTACGTTAAAATCTGAAATGGAACGAAAATCGAATGATTTGGCCAACTCGATGAGTGAGTCACATTGCTTCTTCATCGACACCTGCATTGATACAAGTGGTGTGTCGCGATTTTTCCGGAGAAATTGTTCTTTAAAAACTCACGCCACATCTCCCGACTCTTCACCGGTAGTCGCTTTGAGAATCTTAGTCTTGTTTTTCTCCTTTCTGGGAGCTAAGTCTAGCTATGGACTGTAATGAAACTCGATGTAATGAAAGCGATGAAATGTCATACTTTTTGAGGGAAAGAAGACTCTTTCGTAAAGGCAGACCCGACAGACAGACGCATTGGGAGAGATTGAACTTCGGGAGGCACGCTCTCGCTGAGAGTCTTTGAGTATTACGGCGGCGAGGGAGGGACTGCGCGCGTCTTTCGCTTTGGTTTCGCGTCCATAGATCCCGACAGCTGCTGCCACCGGCATGATACTCAGCGGCTTCGCGACACCAGCGACGGATGCGGTCGTCTCCTAAGTTATCCGAACCCGGATCGATGGGGGGCAAGGAGGGGTGGCTTGTTTGGATGTGGACGACGACGCCGGCCCTTCCTTCGCTTCTTGTTACCGAGGGCGGGGGTTGGGGGTTGCAACACCCTCCCCTCTCGCCTACTTCGCTTCCCCTGTTATCCTCCTCCTCCTCTAATGTCCCGTCTCTCGCCCGCCCGCTAGCGCCTCCGAGTGGTGCTCACGGATTTCATTCGTGGCCGTGCATCGCTGCTGACGCCGTGAGACTGCGCTGCTTGGAAGTCACTTGCGTTCCTCACTGTCTGGGTGCAAGTTCCACGCGGACCATGGACCACTTTGGAATGTTGAGCTTACCATTACTTAGACAACGCTCCTAAACAGCGTCAAGAATCAATGACTAAAAAGAATCCATATTTAGAGAATACAATATCGTATTTTTCCTCATAATTTTATTTTGTGTGGTACGACGCATTTCACCGACTTGCGGTATGATCAGGTACAAAAATTCATTCTATGTACCTTATGATTCCGCAAGTCGGTGAAATGCGTCGTACCACACAAAATAAAATTATGTGGAAATGTACGAAATTGTATTCTCTAAATATGGATACCATAAACTTCCACGAAGTGAAGCCTGAAACTGTAGAGTGTAGCTAAAAAGTACATGGTCACTTCATTGCAATTCAAACTTCTCTGTTTAGCAGATTGTATTTCAGTTTTCGAGTATCACAGACCAGGATGCAAAGTAAAACCAAGCACATACCTTCATCCATAGGATACGCTTGATTTTCGCGCATTTTTACCCTCTCCAACTTTTCGAACCTCAGTGTTCCAATGTAAAGATACGAAGTCGCCCCGAGGTGTTATTTTTTAAGATCACTGCATTGAAAAGACTTACATCTGAATTTTCTCATGATTCGAAAAGGTATTAACCTTCGTTGAATGTGGTTGAAAAGGCAGTTTGAATGCAAATATTTATCCCTAGAGTGAAGACGTGTGAATGGCGAATGTAGCGAGTTACTGCTGATGGGGCAGTGGATTAAAAAAACTATTATTATTATTTTATATTCCTCCTTGCGTCCATTATCACAAAATACTGAAGGAGCTTAAAATGGTTTTCACCATGGAGTTGGACGGTTTATCTCGATCAGTAAGAAATTGGTTTCTGCGTGATTGTGGTCTTTATGCGCGGAAATGTTTGCCGCGCATTATGCAAAAACTTCCTTCATCTGAATAAAATAACTTGTATTGCGCTTTTTTGTCATATTTTTAAACAGGGGTACTTTCTTTGGAATGTTATTCGTGAAAATATCAAAAGATGTTCTTTCCGCGTTATCATTTAATTTTATTTATTTCTGCGGCCTTGAAATGCCGTTCAATGGCCAGAAGATGTCCTATCGAGGTGAAAACAGGTCACAAAAATAAACAAACTGCGGGAAAGTTAGAAAGAAATCAAGGAAGTGACATATGTATACTTGTCACTTCAGCGAAGACACACCTGGAACGATCAAATTCATTCTTTTCAATGCATATGGGAGGAATAGAACGGCGTGATTTTATGATAGGTATGTTACATATTTGCCAAATTTCGGCCCCCTATAACTATTCTACCCAGCGTCAAATTTCACATTTGTTATAACCGCTAAAGTTCGCTCCCTTCATTAATACAGAAATGCGTGTCAGCGGAGTATTTACATACAGTTATCTCCGGGGAACTTTTCTGGCTTTGCGTCGGCTGGTCGGCGATACATCCCGCGGCGATTATTTCCGTAAATCACTGCATTTTTAAGGGACAAAACACACTCGTATCTCTCTCCCGGGTGCTTAGTCATTACTTTGTTTCCCACCGCTGCTGCTGGTATCTCATCCATACCACGTCGCCCTCCCAACACTCCCGTTTTTGCTCCTCTTTCTTTATTTTCTCAAAAAGAAATAAAAGAAGATCGAGAGAGCGAAAGAGAGAGAGAGAGAGAGGCATCAAGCGACTCGGCGGGGACCATAAATATTTCCGTTTCACCGATAAACTCTCTTTCCCTTGCAAGGTTTAGAGTGCGATCGAAGAACATGCCAGGGCAGGGGGGGGAGGGGGGTTGGTATAGGTGGGGGTGGAGTTCGGTGAGGAGGGAGTCCAGCGGGAGGAGGAAAGAGCAGTGGGAGAGTCTTATTCTTTTCCGATCACAATATCGCTAAAGGCCACTAAATCAGTCGCCCCGCGTGTGCTTTCGTCCACCTCCTCCGACGATGATATACTTCGGATTCCCGCTCAGCGAGCTTCCCGTCCCGATCCCTCGTCCGTCCTCCTTCCCCCCCCCTCCCTTCCTCTCTCTCCATCCCCCTCTCACACACACACCCCCGTAGTAGTCCTCCTCACCGATAGGCGGCGCCGCCCACGCCGGCCACAGGGCAACACACACACTCATTCGCTTACACGACTTACTTTCCGATCGCCGCACACTTGGCATTTGGCCCGTTTTCTGGAGATGCACCTCACCATTGTCTTCTCCTCGTCCATTCCCCTTTGTCATCCTCACGTTCCCCTTTCCGATGTCCCGCTAATATAAAGCCAATGCTATCATCCTGATCGGATTCGGTCAATCCTCAATCAAACCTGATTATTATCATAATTCAGTCCCCATGAAAAGTATTTTCAATATTTTTTGGACCAGTTTTGACGTCTCGAGGTCGGCCTACGTTTCGGCGTACAATGTACACCATCATCATGGCTCGAAATTATTGGTTAATTGAACATCATCAGTAATTACATATTATTGCACGTACAGCCTTTTGGTACTTGTAGAGAAGGCTGTATGTGCAATAATATGTAGTAACTGATGATGTTCAATTAACCAATAATTCCGAGCCATGATGGTGTAATTTAATCGCCGAAACGTAGGCAAGGAGATATAGTTTTATTTCCACATGACCTAACCTCGAGACGTCAAAACTGGTTTAATCTAGGAGGTCGACGTAAAAATGCTGTTCAAAAATGCAATTTTTTTCTTTGTTTGCGACGGTGATACACGCCCCGCCCTTTATATGTAAATTATAAGCTGTTTTTGATATTCGTGTCATTCTTGAAAGCTTCTCGTTGAATTTGGAATCAGCGATTGATTAATGGAATGTGTAAAATTCATATCTAAAATGAATTCGTCTGGACTGAGATTTTTAAATTAAAATTTTGCTTACTCGTGTATTCACTAACAGTTACTTCTTTTCCTTACATGCTTGGAATCGATCAATAAATGTACGAGCTGACCTCTGGACAAATACTTAATCAGGCCTGGATTGCCCTGACGCTTGACACTTTTTGATGACCAATCTATTAAAAATTTTCACCGTCAGTCGTGGGTCGAATCTATCCTGCGGTTGTTCAATTCTGTTCAGCGGTTACGCTGGTATCTATAGGGACGGAGGAAAGACGTAAATGCCGCTTGACACGGTACATTTTATTGTACAAACGAAAGTATAATAGAATGTACAAGAAACTGAATGGAATTAGAGCAGGTTCTATTTCCCGTTAAGTTATTGAGACAATCATGCAATTTGCCGCTTTACATGGCACAATTTCCTTCATGAAAGAATTCGTCCATTTGTTTGTACGATAAAATATAGCATGTAAAGGTGGGATAAAAGGACGCCAGGGTCACCACTAAGGAGTCGAATCCAGAATCCTTTTGAGATTAGACGGAGTAGCGTCAGTATTTTGATTTCGTGGTTTACCATCACATCTCAAATCATTGTTTGTGAATACTTTGTATTGCATGATCACTTTGTCTTTACGTTTGCGGATACTTTCTTCTGAAAATTTAAAGCTTTTCGCCTACAGTAATAAGCTTCGCCTATCATATTCTTCCATGTAGTCTTACGATATTTTTCTCAGAAATCCCGGCTTCCAGCCTGGTTCTCCACCTCTCATCATAAATTTGTTGAAGATCTGATTTGTTTTGCTAAAATCTGGAGTGCTCTACTTGGAAATGGATATTCTAACTTCATTTGATTCGGGAGTACTAACAAAAATATAAAAGTCTCCACGATATTACCTTGATCAAAGAGCGAGAGACGATAATTACAGCAAAAAGCTGTTTGCTGTTCGAGTATTGTTATATTTCAGCATATTAGTGCCCTTTTGTCTACTGACATGCCTGAGAGTGCTTTGTGTGTTGCTTGTGAGAGTGATTGCTCTGTGTGTTTGTGATCATAACTCAGGCATCCTTAACGAGGTCTCTAAAAGCCCCGTGAAGGATCCCAATTGGGTTGAGTGTGTGTGTCTTTGAATGGTCACTGGCGAGGAATTAACGTCCCGGTAAACCTTCACAAGGGTATTCTGGTTGAGAGGCTATGACGGTCACTGACGCTAGCCGTCAAACCAACACAGTAAATATTTCTCTTCTATCTTCTGACGAGTGGTGCCAATAGTTACGGCCATTGGAGAAATATTCTCACCCTATTTTGTTAATGACATGCCTGACTTCTCAGTAATTTGAAGTATTAATACATTGTATAAATTCATATTTTTGGTTGCAACCAATCTGATTGTGAGATATGCTGGAAACAATGTTAGGGGTTGCTTTTAATTATTCATTTATGAGTCGCATTGGAAAATAATTCATCACCAATTTTACCTTTATTTATTTATTTATTTTGACTATTCGAGACTGAATATTTTGTTTTCGTCTTTCGATATTGGATGTAAACTCGATGTTGCCTACATCTCACTTCTCATTTTTTATCTAGCTTTTTCTCTCGGCCGCTTTTTCTTTTACAACTTCCTTTCCTGATCCCTTCTCCCCCGAAGTCCCACCCTAGCGTTCTGGTTGCCGTAAATTTCTCGAGAAACTTCCGCGCCAACTCGGTGGAAAGAATGGGAACCAACGGAAAGCTCCGATGAGAAAGGAAAAGTTATTTGCCGTGAAGTTGTTTCGTAAATTGCGGGACGGTTGGCAGACATGCCGGATGAGAATGATGGCTGAGATCGCTCCTCTGAATAAAGCACTGGGCCTCGCCATCATTTCCGGTGTTACAATTGCCGTTTGTGATCTTCGTATCGGATTGCCAGTGAGTTTCTGTTTCGAATACGTTATTTTTTTCCGGCAAGGTGCCAGGGAGAACAACCTGCTCTGGAAGCTCATCACCATCGTATGGATTTAACAATTGTGCTTAGTTTGGAATTTTGAGGGTGGAGAATACGTGTCCCAGCCTAATGAATATGCAATTGTTTTCTCCGAATGACCGTCTTTATTGAATCTTGACGTGAGTTTTGAGCTTCGTAATTGAGCCACTGTTGCCTCTTAGACAATGGGCCAACTCTTGCATCAGTAGGGACGAACGGAAGAAGCTGGCGTGAATGAAGACGGAGCAGGTTGCAAGCCTAATAAGTCCTTCATATGTCGGTTTAAAAAATTTAGATGTTAACTTTTCGATTTTTTAAAATTAATTTTTGACGCAAATTTAAGTAACCTATTCATACGAATTGGCTCATGAAATCAACAATTTTTCTCTCAAGCGTTCGGTTTGTCCTCGCCTTGTCCTTTCTGTTTAAGGTAGTTTGAGCAAAAAATCATTTTACTTAGAAATCAATGAATTTGGTCTCATTTTAAAGAAAAATATCTCACCTATCCAGTGACACCAGAAATTTAACCCCTTACCGCATTACTTTAGGAGATATTTCCCAAAAAATCCCAGTCCTTTTACATGGGAAATGGTTCGTATATGCACTCCAGAGAGACATTATTTGCAAAATGAGGTATTCCTAACACTTAGATGTCGTCAACAAGCTAACAGTGTGTAGTTTGTATGCTTTCTCAACTATATTTGCAAATTAATCACATTGTCACCATCGTAGGTTCTTGGGTATCACAAAAAAAATCTTCCGTTTTGAAGGAGTTTCAAATGCACCGCGCGAAAAAATGAGTCAATTTAATGCCTTTTCTTAATAGATATTTTCATTTAATTACTCACAATTTCTGTCATGTAAAACTATATTATTGCACCAGTAATAATGAAATATTTAATTGATGTGTCCTACAGCTGGTGAAATTAAAACGTATAATTCGAATATGGTCTCTATGGTGACTAGGGAACGATCTCGCTCGGACTACCATAAGTTTCCACTGGTTACATTGCTACATAGTTATATATTTTTGTACGAGGGGTAAGTAACTCTGAGAAATGGTGTACGCTTGTTGAGAAATGGTTATAAATGGACAGAAATGGTTATAAATGGATAGAAATGGACAGAAATGGTTAGAAATGGACAGCAATGGCTGGAAATGATAGAAATGGATAGATGGAACAGAAATGGATAGAAATAGACAGTAATGGATAGAAATGGACAGAAATGGAGAGAAATGGATAAAAATGGCTGAAATGGAAATGCGGTGTACACTTGTTTTTGAAGTTGCGCTCCCCTCGTTTTTGTATAATTTGGACTTGATATGAATCCTCTCAAATGGAGAGTGAGCGGAGTTGTCTTTGGAGACGGGGTGAAGACGTTAGGTCGTCGAGGGAGGGAGGAGTGGGGGGTGGGGGGGGGGGTGGAGAGGTCGGAGAGGGTTGGAGGTGAGGAAGGGAGGTAGGAAGGGAGGAGGGGTGTGTGGTGTGGTGTGGCGCAGCGCGGGGATACGCATTCGCTATAGCTCGCATGATCCGTCTCGGGAGATGGATGAGGCGCCCGTTCCCAGAACACACGTATAGCGCGAGCATCCTCGGCTCTTTAGTATGGAAGAAATGTAGCTCAGCATCTCCGACCCCCGTAGGGTCCTTCCCCCTACGCGCCCTTATCCACCCCGCTCACCCTGGCTTTCCCTTCGCCCTTCATCACTCTTGGCCGCGCACCCTACCATCTCATCCTCACACTCGCGGAATTGCCTTTTTTATAAATTATTTTCGCTATAGGAAATCTATGGGCCGTCTCCGCGCTCACCCCACCCCGACCTCTCCTCGCGGCCTCCCTTACGACGGTTTAAGTTTTCTCGAGAGCGGAGTTGTTTGTGGGGGCTGGGGAGGGAGGGAGGGAGGGGGGGAGGGAGGGAGGGAGTGGGCCAAATAATACATCACTTAATACGTGAACGGGAGCGGAGTTTTTGTTTCCCGGGCTACGCTAATGCAAGAGGGGGGTCGGAGTGAAGGGATGCTGCGAGCAGAGAGTGAGAGATGGTTCCGGGAGGCGTCGGCGCCCGTGCCCGGAATGGTTAATCGAGTGTAATGGAGCGGTCTTTCCTCTTTCGCGCGACGTCGGCGGCGGCGATGAATGAATTTGGGCCGTTCGTTTGAGTGCGGCTTAAAGCAGTTTGAGCTAAATAACATTTTACTTAGAGATCAATGAATTTGGTCGCATTTTAAAGAAAAATATCTCTCCCTTCTAATGACACCAAAAATTCAATCCCTTACCACATTACTTTCGGATATATTTTCCAAAGAAATACCATCCCATTTACTTGGGAAACGGCACGTTTATGCACTCCAGAGATACATTATTTACAAAATGAGGTATTTCTAATGCTTAGATGTCGTAAAAAAACTAACAGAGTGTAGTTTGTATGTATTCCTAACTATTTTTCAAAATTTATCATATTGTCACCGCAGTAGGTTCTTGGGTACCACAAAAAAACCCTCCGTTTACTACTTTAAGTTTATCTGTCGGCCGACGGGCCCGCGATTTCGTGGCCGCATGTTGTAATGGCGGCCTTGATTGCTTTACGCAGTGGCGCGTTGGTATGTATTTCCGGACTCTGTTTTTCTGATATTTTTGGTCCTTATTTTACATAGCAGGTATACTTTATATCGGTTTCATTTCGAGACACAGAAGTGAAACTGACCCACAATATCTTCGCTTCCTCTCCTATTCCATTTGCATTAGATTGCCGTAATAGCAGTAATCTTGGATTGGATATTTGGGCTACGGCTTAGGTCGTTTTCGCCATAGGGGATAGGTAAGGGAGGAATGGTGGATAGAAACCCGGCGTCGGCATTAGCCTGCTCTTAACGATAGGCGCCAAGGGGACCACAGTTTAACGTCTCATCCGACAGACGGAGTACTTTACTAGAAATGCACCCCACAAGACACTCAAGTAGGGATCGGGTTCCCTCTGAAAAACATCCGCCTCTGCAGGGATTCGAACCCTGGCCGCCTGTGTGGTAGGCGAGTTCTCTAGCCACCACGCCAACCCGATCCCCCAGCAGTTATCTTAATGAAATATTTATGTTTTTTCATGAACATCGCGGATGGGTTTGGACCATCATAAAAGGAAAGGCGTAATTAGTGCAAGTAAACATTCGCAAGCGACTTCGGGTCGTATTTCGGGTCTTCAAGGTAGTCGGCGGAAACTATAGCGAGGTTATCGGTGCAGCTCGTGTTCGATGCATTATTTCTCATAGTTGCTATAGAAAAGACCGTGTTACTTTCTCCTCACTCCCACTCTCTCCAACATCAAAGCACTTTTAATTCCTTTACTGCTGTCGCTGATAATTAAGAGATTCTTTTTTCGATGCAACCAATAGTCCAATTTTAGCGTCATAGTGGTGTGGAAAGAAGCGGCTGATGAGGTTGATCTTGAACTCGTCGACCGTGAGTTGGTTTTTCTCCCTTTTACTATTTCTATTTGCTTGTAATAGATTTATGGCGTACAGTAATAGCGATTTTAATGCGGGCTGTGTGCCAAAACCATGAGGTCTATTTCATTTCAATTAAGACTTATACCGACAGCAAATTAATGAAAACGGTTCCCTTAATTCTCGTAGAATTACCTTCCTTTCCTGGAAATGCTGAAATAACGGTGTTAGGAGGTCACAACCTAGCGTTGTGAGCGATATAAGCAATGACTACTTCAGAATGTGGGTGGATGAATTTTGAGGAGATTTCAACTAGCTATCGAAGGGTATCTGCAGCCTGGTACAAATGGAGGTCAGTGACAGATGTGACATGTGACAGAAGGATGCCACCTACGAGGATAGCCTTTTAAGTGTCGGGAATAGAACGTTCCTTATCACCTAGCAACTATAAATGGTGTTTATAAACAACTTTTTGAGTTGGTTAATGCCCATGCAAAGTTTAATTAAGATCGGCCTGATAGTTTTAAAACGGTGGCGTGTCAAAGTTCCCAAGTCGCTGTACGAGATGGAATTAAGTCATGAACAGTACCGCACGATAATTTTCTATAACTTTCGACGAAGCCTCACCCAGCAAGAATGCGTCGCAGAACTTTTTGTTGTTTTTTGCGAAGAAGTATCATCAAAGACAACCGTTTATCGCTGGTATGCCGAGTTTCAGCGAGGACGCTCTAGCCTTAGTGACGAACCGCGTGAAGGGCGACCAAAAACCGCCGTCACTCAAGAAAACGTGGATGCTGTACGTAACATGGTTCTGAAAGATCGTCATGTTACATACCGTGAGATTTAAGCATCATTGGACATCTCAGGGACGTCAGTTCAAAAGATCTTACACGAAGAGTTAGGTGTTAAAAAATTGGTTTCCCGCTGGATACCGCACCTCCTCACAGAAGAACAGAAAGCAGCTCGAGTCAAATGGTGTCGAAATACTCTGCAACGATTCAACTCAGGAGCATCAAAGCACGTTCACAACATTGTAAGTGGTGATGAATTATGGATCTATAGCTACGAGCCTGAATCAAAACGCCAATCTTCAGTATGGGTCTTCTAAAGTGAACTCAAACCGACAAAAGTTGTTCACTCTCGCAGCGTTGCCAAGAAAATGGTCGCATCGTTCGTAGCCAAATCCGGACATGTAGCGACGACTGCTCTTGAAAATCAAAGAACAGTTAATGTTCAATGGTATACGACCATTTGCTTGCCAGAAGTGATCGCCGAGCTTCGGAAAGATAACCCAAATCGACGCATTACGCTCCATCACGACAATGCAAGCTCACACACCGCTCGAGTCACAAAGTCGTTTTTGGAACAGCAAAACGTCGGAAGTTCTTGATCATCCTCCATACAGCCCGGACTTAAGCCCCAATGATTTTTTCACATTCCCCAGAATCAAGAATATGCTACGAGGAAAGCGCTTCCAGACGTCTGAAGATGCGGTCGATGCCTACAAAACAGCCATTGTGACTACCCCTACTTCGGAATGGAATAAATGCTATAACGACTGGTTCCATTGAATGCAAAAGTGCATTGACTATCGCGGAGAGTACTTTGAAAAACAATTTAAAAAAAAGTTATTGTACCTCTTACAGTTTTCTTCATTCCCGACACTTAAAAGGCTACCCTCGTAGACTGAAGGGCCAGATATACAAGACCATCATTAGACCGGTGTTACTCTATGGAGCTGAGTTTTGGGCTACTAAGAGTACACATGAGAGAGTATTACGTGCAAGTGAAGTGCGCATGCTGAGATGGATGAATGGGGTTACCAGAGCTGACAGGATTAGGAATGACCACATTAGAGGGAGTTTGCGAATTGCACATATAACAGAAAAGGTGAAAGAGTGCAGGTTGAGGTGGTATGGTCATGTTGTTAGACGAAACGGTGAATATCTGGGGAAAAGAGTAATGAACCTGAAGGTTGAGGCAAGGAAGAGCAGAGGAAGGCCAAGGAAAACATAGATGGAATGTGTGAAGAAGGATATATTGGAGATTGGTGCCAAAGAGGACATGTCTTTGAATAGAGCGCGCTGGAGGTTGAAAATCCAAAAAGCTGACCCCAAATAATTGGGATTAAAGGTAAGAAGAAGAAGAAGATTCAACTAGCCATCGAAGTTATTAAGAGATCTAGAAAAATGTGAATTTCATGAATTACGTGCTCGGTCTGATGTGGAACGAAATTTTCAGCAGCCTGGTCAATCGTGAGTAAGGGATCGTGCCACAAATTTCTTCCAACTCTTCGCTCCAGAAGCATCTGCATTCGCCTCTTTTTTTGTTGGCCAGCAATTGCTGTGTTCCAGGCGCTATTTTCAGCAGGAATGCCTGAAACGGAGGCTGGTCTTGCAAACGCCATGCATTTTTTCTTTGGGTACATGTGATATGCAATTGGCAAATTATTTTATAGATGTGAAAAAATTGAGAAGTGGGCCGATGTAATCTTGCTTATGTTACGTCAACGCTTTATTAACGAAACCAAGATTAAATATGCGCTTAAAATTCTCATACATAAATCCACCTCATTGCTTCATTTTGGCAATGTAGTCGCATCTGCGTTACAATCTCAAATGTCTCTCAGTGCCTCGATGGTAGAGCAGGGGGGGTTACTTTGGCTTCTTATTTTTCAGGGCGCCAGGTGATTTTAAAATAATCACCACCAAAGTCAACAGGACCCTAAGGATGATAAAAAAAGAAAATTAACCATATTAAAGATCAAACAATATCTTTATAAATCCTCAACATTCTTCCAGGATCAAAACATGTCTACTCTGGACCAGCTCGACAATCCGACTCTCCGCGCATAATAATAAACAACCGTTACCAAGCAGATAAAAAAATGTAAGATGGGTAGATAAGATGAGAAATGAAGAGGTTTTGAGCAAAGTAAAAGAAGGAAGATCGCTCCTAAAGGAGATTAGGAAAAGGAAAGGAAACTGGCTGGGCCATGTGATGAGAGGGAAAAGTATAATAACTGTGGCACTTGAGGGTTCAATTGAAGGAAAGAAAAAGAGAGGAAGGAGAAGAATTAAATTGGTGGATCAGGTGAAGAACATCAGCCATGATGAAGCATAGTAGGAAGCTTGGGACAGAAGCGGATGGAGACAGCAGTGGTGTACGGGACCTGCCAGCAGGCAGAACGCCAGATGATGATGACCAAGCAAATAAAACCAGTAAAATCCAGCCATGACCCTTACAATTGTATTTTAGAAATTAAAAGTGAATTCAAAATGTATCATTAATCGTTACAGTGTAAAGGGATGGATGCGCGGTTACAGTAGGGTATTATCATTTCGCCAGTTTTTGTCCGATGGTCACCAAATTTAGGATTTTTCACTTATTTCACATGCTAGATACAGTATATAGTAAACAATACAGTAGTAATACAGTAGTAATAGTAAACAATACAGTAATACAGTATATAGTAGACAATACAGTAGATGTAGTAAACAATACTAGATATAGACGAAAGCGCTACGACGACAATTAAAATATGATAAATATGGTACACCAGGGTTGAAATTCGCTATGAAAAAATCATTTGACTTGATCTCCCAATTGCCGGTCAGGTGTGTTAGCCAGTTACACCACCAAGCCGTCTTCCTTCAAGGCGAATTTCGAGGGGGGTTTATGCGAACTAGATGTTCAGGCCTCAAGTCTACATTGTAGCACATGAGACGAAGTCGTGCTTACAAAGCCACTGTCGCGGTGGATAAACCCAACATTGTCGTTATTAAAACGACGAAATTGACAAATTTCAAAACATTGCATTCAACAGATGATGTGGCACGAAGTCACTCGCACGGTTGCATATACACCAGGGTTATATGCACCCGTGCGAGTGATTTCGTACCACATCATTTGTTAAATGCAATGTTTGGAAATAAATATGGTACTTATCTTGATGAGATGGGTACCTCGTCTGCTTCGACAGCCATAACAGACGACAATGACTATCGAATCAACAAGCGGCTAGGCGACAAGAATTCTCCCTTCTATTTTAAATTATTTTGCATCATTTAGAAGGGAAAAACTTCCCGCTTGTTTATTGTTAGTAGTGAAACTAACTGATAGATGTCGCCTAGCCGCTTGTTGATTCGATCGTCTATCGTCGTCTGTTATGGCTGCTGAAGCAAACTAGGTACCCATCCCTAATCAAGATTAGTACCGTATTAATCATATTTTAATCGTTGTCGCAGCGCTTTCTTCCATATCTAGTATTGTTTAGCATGTGAAATAGAGCTGTGTCGATCATGAGTGATTCTTTCATTTTGAACGATTTATTGGCATGAACCAAATGAATTGAATCACGTTCTCCGTTCAAATCGTTCTTAATGAATCAAATCAAGCTGTTCTCGTTTATAGGTCGAGTGGAGTGGTTTTTGAGGAATCACACGATTCATGAGTGATCGAGAACAACTTAATTTGGTTCAAATTGAACCATAACACGCTGTTCATGAGTGGAGAGAAATGTGGTTGGGACAAACCACATTCCAAGTATTCCATAGTTTTTTGGTCACACACAGTATTTACTGATAAAAACTGAGGAATAATTTTATAGAGGCGATCTTATAACTTTGATTGATTATTACACCGAACACAACCATTTGCAACCAAACGTCGCAATTATACGTAAGATTCTTAGTGTATATTATCCAATTTCCGTGGCAGAATGGACGAGTTTTTAGGCTCATAACTCCAGGCATCATGGTTCAAGCTGTTCTAAGGATAGGCACTTTCAGGTTCCTCAAGTCTCCTAATATTTCGACGGTAAAACTAAATTAATCTGAAAAACAGATTTTATATCACGTAATATCTCCGTGTAGGCAGTATCTCAGTGGTACAAATTGGTTGGATTTGATTCTTCACATTAGTTTGTTTCCTCGCTCAAATTTGGTTCTTCGTAGTAAAATCATTCATCATCGTTAAATCACTCATCGCAGTCATTTGGTTCTTCCACGGTTCATTGTGTTCATTTTGAATGAAAAAAAGAACGAGTCTTTGAGATGAATCAAATTGCATGAATCGAATCTTCAAAATGAACCGAAATTCCCACCTCTAATGTGAAATAAGTGATAAATCCTAAATTTGGTGACCATCGGACAGAAACTTGCGAAATGATATTACCCTACCATAACTGGATGCGTTTGGCTCCACGGGAAGGGTAATTATTAGATCTTCCGTCCTCTCTTAGGAGAGGTAGAAGAGCGACTTTAGCGAATGGAGCGCCGGTTTTCATTTCGCTCTAAGAAGCGAATGCATCGTCAAAAGGGTCTTTCCCTCCGTGGGACCCTGGGGCACACCCTATCTCTCGTGTACTCGGCCGCTCCGGAGTAATTGCTCCCCATCCCTCCCTCCCACTCTCTCCTCTCAGGTGACACTCGACATTCACCGATCCTCCTCCTCCTCCCCTCTTTCTCCCTTATTTTTACGACTGGAGCGGACGGATAAAAAAAGCCAATATCCCCATCAAAGAGAAAGAGTGTCCACCCCACCCCGACCGACCAAGCGGACGCGGAAGAGGAATGAGAGGGCGGGTGGAGGGGGGTAGTTTGCCGCCCGTCGCCGGAGGGTGGCGGGCGTGACTCACTGCGGGGGGCAGCATATCGCATTACGCGCCTAATCGCCGCTAATCAGGTCTCCTGCAATTGTTTTGCCAGGAATTTTCCTTCCCGAGGAAAGGGGGTCTCATACTACGCGGGGCATGCACCTCCTTGTACCTGCCCTTCTCGGCCAATCAATTTAGGTTACTCAGGGATGATGATGATCATGTTTCTCCCTATTTCGGGAAAGTTGAGGAGTGAAAGAGGGAGGAGTATGGTGGAAGGGGAGCGAACGGCGTCGACTTCACCTCGACCCCACCACCCCCCCACACCCTTCTCTCTCTCCTCGGCGGATATGACCTCCTGCGAAGGGAAGGACTCGAGCTTTATTGCTTTAAGAGAGCGGGCTGGGGGAGAGGGGGAATGTCGGAGAGGTGGTTAAAAGCCTCCCCCTCATTTCCCTCCCCCCCCCCTCGGGAAGCGACGCCGTGGTAATGTAAGCGCGCGGATGTCCTCCAGACTCCTCGCGATAGCTCCTCTATCTCGCACCCCTTTCGATCCCATCTCGTCCGAAATGAAGAAAATTCCTTTCTCGGTGAGTAGAGGTCGAAAACATCGGGGATAATTCATTGGTGAACTTTCGTTTCCTAGATTCCCATTTCACAGCGTTGACAATGTACAATGACAAAACATCTGTCTTGGAATAACCTTAACATCTGATATATCGTGGGGATTACACATACAGAACATATGTGGCGCAGCATTAAAGAAACTAGGCTTTGTTAAATGTATAATAGGAAGGTCTTCGGATGAAAAAGTCATAGAGAGATGCTACTTCGTTCTGGTTAGGCCCCACCTCGAATACGCCGCGAGCATTTGGGACCCTGGTCATAAAGATTTAGCCAAAAAAATCAATGAAATCCAAAGGAAAGCAGCGCGCTTCGTTAAAAACTGCTTCGAGAGTACATATAGTGTCTCACAACTGTTAGAGGGATTAAGGTGGAAGCCAATAGAGACTCGGAGGCTGCTCGCTAGGCTTAGTTTGCTTGAGATATTCAGAACTGGAGTGTTTCAGAGAGAGACAGAAAATATTATCATGTCTCCTCACTACATCTCTAGGTCTGACAGACGCTATAAAACAAGAGAGATACTATGCCGTACAGATAGATACAAAAACTCGTTCTTTCCGCGAACAATAAGCGACCACAATAAAAATTGAGCTCCACTAAATACACTCCTAAAATACGTGTCACCATTTCATCTCCAAAAATCTTACTCCTTTACACGGCTGGTGACCTAACACCTCCTGCTACACGTCCATGCGGCGGCTCGCGGTGTATTATGTAGATGTAGATTTAGAACATTATTTTCTGGGAATTGAAGCGGCCACAGTTTTGTGTCCTCATTCATAAAGGAACTTCAGCAGTTTTAATACGATGTGGAATTGAAATATGAGGTTATAATATTTGTAATACGTTTAGGAGAAGCAGGTATTGTGAACTTAACTGTTAATGTGCCGTTTTACAAAGCATAATGGACCTGTATTCGGTTGGTTTTTGTAGGTTGTCTCCATGTCTCTACGTAATATTTTTTTCCACTTACTTTGAGGTAACTCTGAATAAATGTGTTGGAACCGTCTCTGATATTTTTCTCTCAGTTCACGTGAACATCCTTGTTATGCTCAAATTTAGATCGCTATAGTGTGCAATAGGGGTCACCGAAAAGAGCAATAAGTAAGAAAGGTATTGGTTTGTGGGTATCGGCATATCATTCTACTTGAAATGCGGAGATACACAGCGATCGGTTATCCCTGCATTTGGTGAGCTCATTCCACTGCGGAATTGAAGGGGGATGTATTTACTTCGCGGCGCAGGAAATTCAAATGAAACCATCGAGCCAGCCGTCGTAAAATATCCCGAGGGGGCGGTCCAGGAGTCAAGGAGTGTAATAAACGCCGCAAACTCGGTCGTGGGGCCGGCGAGGAAGTCGCGCTGGTGATAATGCGAGTTGCCTTCGCAGCGTCGAGGAGGAGTGAAAGGGGGTGGTAGGCGATGCTATGGTCATATCTCTCGCATGGAGGAGGCGGCGTTGGTTTCGGGAGTCCGGAAGGGCCGTGGGTGGGTGGTAGGCGAGATGGGAGGCGGAGGGCCAGGGGGGCCAGAGGGGGGGGGGGGGGTGGATATATTCCGGGGTAAAGGTTTTAGGGGGTTAAGGGCGCGCAGGGTGGCTCGGCATCGAAGCCACCGACGGGGGAAGGGGCGGAGGGACCCTAGTTCGTCTTCTCGGGGTGGGTTGGAGGCGGGGGGGGGAGGGGCTGGGGGCGAGGGTGGGGGAGAGGGAGAGGAGGAGGCGTTGGCTGGCGGCAGCGGTGGTGAGGGTCCTTCATCCATATTGATCGCCCGGCAAAGGCTGTTACTGCTCTCGGGTGCAAATGACCAATTCCTCCTCCTCCTCCGCCCCGCCCTTCCTTCGCCTGGCAACCCTCTCCTCCTCCTCGCCCTCTTCCTCCTCCCCCTCTCCCTCCGCCCCTCCTCCGACCCCCACACCCCTATATAATTCCTTCCTCACCCTCGGCCAACATTTACCTTCTCAGGGCCCCTCATCCTTCCCCCCTCCCGCCCTTCCACCCGCTCCCAATCTCCACTGAGCACCCTTCCTTTGGTCTCTTTTCTCCGCCTTTCTGCCTTTATCTGATGCGCATCCGCTCCTTCATTTTATTTTCTTCCAGAACATGCACCCAGTAGGTGGTTAAAGTGAGTGAATTGAGTGAAATAATGAACGATAGGCATTTTAAGAAAAGTCAGAAGTTGTGTAGATAGAAAATGAAACTTGTGAATTATAGTATTTTATCTGATCCCCAAAAAATAAGTTTGTGACCATTGTTTTTTTTACTCATCGTAAGTTAACGTCATAAAAGCGCGAGGAAGGGTAAAATAAGCACGAAGTGTTAGCGTGTGAAAACTGTGATATTCAGTGCACTGCAAGAGAGGGCAGGTCTCGGGCTCAGTCATTACTAGTACTAGTACTATCAGGTGCCTGTGCAAAGGTATCGAGAGGAGAGAGAAACATTGAGACATGTGAAATAACCTTCGAATAGGAAAGAAATAGACCAGCGTGCTTGAAATGTAAGAGGAAATGGTGGTAAAGGTTCTCTTAAGTTTCAATTACACGAAATTACTTTACCCTCACCCTTCAAAACCTAAGTTTTAACGTTCTAGTGCCAGCAGTTAAATACATATGTATAACACCGAGATCTTTTTCATATAGGATATATTTTTGCTTGAAACTGATGATATATAATATACATGAATAATTCGACAAGAATAATTGTTAGAACATATACTATTGCTTATTGAAGATTGCTTATTTTCTGTTGGCTTTTGGGAGACGCACATGTTAAGTTTCAAGCCAACTCCAAAGTATTTTACTGGTTTGTACTTTGTGACAATAGTTCAGTTTTTTTTCTGCATTTGAAGGAAGTTCAATTGCTGGATGGATGTTCACTAATGTCACATTTGTGGTTTATTGGATGAATTAGGGTATGGAGCAAGTGCCTTCGAGGATTAATTGAAAGCAAGTCGAATATTTTTTGTTTTAAAATTGCAAGTGTGGTAATTATTGAAGAAGCCTGTTTTATTTAGAATTTCAGCCCCGTGAGTTTCTTTAAGCAGTGATAAAAGATAAAAATTTCTCGGATATAATGTGTACTGCAGTTGTATGCGGTAAATACCTTAAGAATAACTAATGTTTTGAGAGGCGTAATTTTTCTCATTTGATCTTGAATATAACTTTAGCATGTGGGATCGCAATATTTTTCTCTGCTGTAACTGCTTCTCTATGGTTCTTAGTGTTACCGTTGTGAAACTTTGTTACTAACAATATAAGGCAAATGAAGCATATTTCGTCTATGAGCGGGATGTTATCGAATCGAGGAGGGATTATACGCATTTACGTGTCTAAATATAAGTAGTTTTAGCGAGCTTTCAAGTTGTAAATGTTCTTTTGCCATTTTGACCATTACCTTCAATTCCATTCTCTCTCTTGATTCAATGAGAGTCAAATAACGAAACAGGTATATAAGAGTGAAATGAATGGTGCTAGAGGTAGAGGTAGGCCGAGAAAGTTGTAGTAGAATGTAGTTAAGGAAATTCTTAGGAGGAGGAATATTAGGAGTCTTAAAAACAGGAGGGCGTGTATGAAGCAGTGTATGGGGGTAAATTAAGCAAAAGAGGTTTGCAAGGATAGGTGAGTATGGAGGAAATTATTGAAGCAGAGTTAGGTGTACAAATATGTATTTATGAGTGAAACTCAGTGACTCTGCCTACCCCGAAAGGGAACGGCATGATTGGTTTGTATGTATGTATGTATGGATATCGTAATGCATGAAATTGTAATTATACTCTCTTGGTTCGCATGCTGTTATTCTAGAAGGTAATTCAACTCCGTGGAGCTTCTTTTGCCGATAACGCCGACAGCTCTTACATGCCCTCCGGAAGAGGCGCAGCCTGCGGGTCCAGCGAGAGGCCGATCTTTGCCTCGAGCGAATGGGAAATCTTTCCCGACTGCTGCTGAGCGTTGCAGATTAGGTTGAGCCCTTGGCGGGGGGATTGGGGTGGCGGGAGGAGGGGGGAGGGGGGAAAGGGAGAAAATGGGGCGAGGAGGGGAGGGAAGGAGAGTTTCGGATTCTGGGAGTGGTGCGTGTGTGCTGTGGTGCGCGGGTGTGTTGATACAGAGTGGGGGTGGCGCTGGGGGAAGGATGGAGGGTGGAGGGAGATCGAGGGACGGTGGGATGGGAGGGTGGGTTTGGCCATGCGGATCTCTAAATGTAATGAGGAAGACAAAGGGCGAGGGAGGAGGAGCGAATTTTTGGTTTTCCGAGGGTCGCTGGATACTCGGGGGAGGGTGGAGTGGGGGAGAAGGGTGGGGGGAGTGCGCTTAGTTAAACGGATGGGGGAAGAAGGGACGGGATTGGACGGGCGAATTCGGGGGGAAGGAGTGAAAGCGGGTGCAGCAGAGAGTGGAAACAAAGTTAAGTAAACACCCCTCCAAGAATACTTTCTTCGAAGGAACGATTTGTTTGGTTTGCAAACTTGGTTTCGGTGCATGTTTTGCGACGACCTTGTGGCGCCCCCAGTTTTGCGACGCCTGTGTCACGACTCGAGGGCGAGAATGAGATCCAGTGTCAGTACGGATTGCTCGTGATGATCTCTTCCGATAAGGTTTCATTTCTTTACCCTCTCTTCCAATATTCCATGTTTTTCAGCGGGAACCCGATTCCTACTTGAGTGTCTTGGGGAGGGCACTTCAACTACAGTACTCCGTCAGTCAGAGGAGACGTTAAACCGTGATCCCCTTGGCGCCTATCGTTAAGAGCAGGCTAATGCCGACGCCGGGTTTCTATCCACCCTTCCTCCCTTACCTATCCCCTATGGCGCAAATAACCTTAGCTGTCGGTTGCCTCCCTAAAAAGTTGAATCCAATCCAACATTCCATTCGATGGATACACTACTTTCGCCAAACGAATGATTTTATTCCGACTTCAAATTATTCCTTTACTCAAACTTTATGGATTCATGCCTCCAGGTTCGTACTCTTTTACTACGTACACATTGCCTGTGTAAATATTTTTTTATGGGAAAATATTGTTAAAAAGTTTGAATTCGTTTCAAAAGATAACTTCTGTGCGGAATGTCTTAGCTAATATCCGTTGACTGTCTTGGTGAATTTTCTCAGAGAGGTTATTTTTAATGCTAATCATACGCCTGATCAAGCATCAGCGCAAAAGTGCAATGATATAATATATCACGCCTAATGGCATGTGGATAGCATTTTGTTTTCTTACGTCGCATATTTTTGATGAATCTTAAATGACGAGCAAATGATTTTACACCCTCTCACGCGAGAACTAACTGCAATGGAGGAGAGAAAATATCAGCCTTAACCCGAAACTGTGATGGTGGAGGGCGCAAACAGCAGCAGCCGCGATCCCAGATGCGTCCAGGGACGAGATGCAGAGCTTAATAAGGAGAGGACCGCCTACCCCGACGATGTTAATCTTTTAGTTGGATCTGAGCGCCTAAAAATTAGAACCGCAGGAGACGGGAGCGTTGGATTAAGGGCGAGGACTCTGGAAGGCGGCGTGGAGGGTGGAGGATGCCGAGGACGAGGGGTTTTCGTGGCGGGGGAGGCAAAGCAGGGGCGGGCTCTCGAGGGGTCTCCGGTATTAACCGCCGCATGCCCCTCTCGCTCC
The DNA here is from genome assembly GCA_963169105.1 of Ceriagrion tenellum. NCBI lineage: Eukaryota > Metazoa > Arthropoda > Insecta > Odonata > Coenagrionidae > Ceriagrion > Ceriagrion tenellum. The sequence goes on from OY720636.1 coordinate 155,310,403, forward strand.
GCCCCCTTCCTCTCCGTCCGCCTTTTGTTGCGGGGGCGCTATTGCCCGCCCCGTCCCGCATTCCACCTCATGAATATTGCTCCCTTCTCTCGAATGCCGGGATGCAGGCCGCTCCTCGGACCCTCATCACGCGGAATGGGGCGTAGTCGGGGGTTTTCAGTGGGAGATGGGGACGAGGAGGGTGTGGGGTTGTGGGTGCCGTGAGAGGAGGGTGCCGTGAATAATGCCTAAGAATGGAGGCAGCGAGCGGAGGAAATAAAAAGGAGTGGGGATTGGCCCGATCTCATTGCTTCCATTTTATCACGGCGGTTATTTCGGAGCTCCGACCATGCTTCCTCCTACCCTCACCCCACTCCCCGTTACCTCCCCTCCCCCCGCCTCCCCTCTCGCCTTCCTCCTCTCCCTTCTGCAGAATCATGTGCCCACGAGACGTAAAATCCTCCGTCCGCGCCCTTCTACCTCTCGAAGTAGGGATGAGCATCGATGGTCGATGATTCAGAAATATCGATGATTGGTGTCCGATGGTCGATTTTTTCCCCATCGATAGTTTACCCTCGATGTTATCACACTATCGATGGTCTCAGTCGATGGTAACCATCGATGTTTTCCTCGAGTGTATTCATCGAGTGTTTTGCTAAACGATGCGTTTAAGGGGTCAACTTAAATAAAGATTTTTTGGTGTGAAAGTAGACGATTTTGACTTTTATTTGTTGTAACATTGACCTCGAAGCCATTCCCTAATAAAATGTTCAATATCATTGATGGTTTGACCATTGATAGTCAGTCATCGATAGTTCATAATCGATATTTTCTCAACATCGATGGTGCGGCTCCGATGGGCCATTGATGGCATAAATCAATGGTTTCCTATCGATGCTCATCTCGAAGCACCTCGCACCGTTGGAAATTATTATCTAGAGAATAGACTCCTTGCTCTTTTGAAACATTTCACCACCTTCGCGCGCGAATACCTCGCGTATAACAAGTATTTTTTTGCATGGCAAACAGTTCTTCGCCTTCCTCAAAAATTTGTATGGGAATTTCTAATGTAATGGCATAGAACAAGTATACATATAGAGTGGAAAAGAGATAGGGAGATTTGGATATGAGTTTTTAAATTATAATTTGGCCGATAGATGGAACAGGTGTACCAAAGTTGCACGACAAGCCATAACAAATGAGTTTCGGTACACGGTCACTTTATTTAGTGCCGGATATTTACTAATCGACCCATAGCAACGGAATCAAATCTTATTGACCCGTCGAGACCAAATGAAACATATATTTAAAATTACAGTAATGAACATCGCCTGTAATGAATCGAATTCACGTCAATATAATAAGACACGCGATTACTAAACACGGAGTCAACTGTTTACCGATGTATCATAGGAACGACAAAACAATTGATACTCGATTAAAAGCACACAGCAGCCATGGTAAATCCACCTCTGTATGTTGATGCAAAAATAACCGAGTACCATTAGCGCCTCCAAGTGGCCTTCTCCGTAAGCCAATATTCTTCCTCCCCTAAGGTGGTGCCACCTGAGAAATTCTTCCCAAAGTTCTCAAAAATTTATATCCAGTTTTTAGCATTTCTTCCCCACTCTGTACATAGGTACTTCATCTATGGTAATGGTAATTTTTAAGGCTAGCGCTTTTCATAGGACGCTAAGAATTCATAAGAAATGCAATGGTTGGTAAATAAAAGGCCAGGTCATTAAGGCTTTGGGGTATGTGGCGAAAGGAAGAGAGAGTTATAGGAGAATTATCGAGGTATACGTAATAAATACAATGAGCGGAATGGAGGTTTGCTTTGAGCATATCTTCGGATCAATAACTGTAGGCAATCACCTTTTTGAGGCATTCTGCATATCGCTCTCCAGAACTTAATGATCAACACCTTTGATAAATTTCCACCTGGAAGCTAAATGACAAACATTCAGGTTCTGAGAATCAATTCCTGCCCATAGCTATTTATATTGGTACACATCTATACTTCTCCCATCTGCGACAGCGGAATTGTAGCGACAGGGACGTGTCCCAAAAAAAGCAATAAAATAGACCCATTGTGTCTGCGAGCATCCCTTTTTTCGGCTGACGTTTCATTTCATTACAAGCCGTTGTTTTAGGGGAGGCGACTACTAGCTTAAGTTTATTTCAGTCGTATTTATCTTCTCCGCTCTGGATCCATAGCATAGTGTGCTCTGAGACTTTAGTTTACCCTGAATATTTGTGTTTGTATTCATTAAATGGAAATTTAATAGAGGAAGATCACATTTTTTTCTTGATGCACTCAGTGAGTCCTGAGGTTATATGGTACACTCGTGAATCTTACGAAATATTCAAGTTAGGGCCCCGTATCTAGCACTATCTCCCGTATAATTCAATTCACAGGTTCTAGTTTCTGTTGAATGAACTTGATATTGTGACTGCCATTAGCTTGGTGATACTATTAGAACGTATAAGGCTTATGGTATTCCGAGCGAGATAGTTATAGACCCTACATAGATAGACAACCATATTCGAATTATACGTTTTAATTTCACCACCTGTAGGACACATCAATTAAATATTGCATCGTAAATGGTGCAATAATATAGCTTTATATGACAGAATTGTATATAATTAAATGAAAATATCTAAATAAGTCTTTAACTTGACTCATTTTTTTCGCGCGGTGCATTTGAAAATCCTTCAAAACGGAAGTTTTTTTGTGATACCCAAGAATCTGTTGCGGTGACAGTATGATTAATTTTGAAAAATAGTTAAGAATACATACAAACTACACTCTGTTAGTTTTTTTACGACATCTAAGTGTTAGAAATACCACATTTTGTAAATTATGTCTCTCTGGAGTGCAGACACGTACCGTATCCTATGTAAAAGGGATGGTATTTTTTGACAAATATCTCGGAAAGTAATGTGGTAAGGGGTTGAATATTTGGTGTCATTAGAAGGGTGAGATGTTTTTCTTTAAAATGAAACCAAATTTATTGATTTATAAGTAAAATGATATTTCGTTCGGACTATCTTAACGATATGAAAATCTTTCATTGTTGGAATGAAATGTGGATTACATCTTCAATTCCATATTGTATTTGTTGATCATGACTATAATTGAATACAATACATTAGAGAAATGGCAATGTTTTAAATCACCTTTCATTTCTAATATTTTTTCATCTCTAATCATTCGCATCTCATGGTTAAAAATATAGTAGTCCTGTGTGTATTGACGTAACTGCCGTTATTCCATAATGTATCTCATCGCTTCCTTCTGAATGTCGAAATATATTGTGAAAGGGAAAAAAGGAGTGATTTATTGATTCGCTAAAACTTAGATTGACATTATGTAAGCAATATATCTATTGCTTATTCAGTTGATTGCTTGAACGAGTACTATCAATGAAGTAGAAATAAAGCGCTCATTCTAGAGGTGGAGGCTAGGGGCGAACAAACGGGTCCGAAGGAACGGGTCCATGGATTGAACGCTAGGACTACATCTACATAATACCCTGCGAGCCGCTGCATGGGCGTGTGGCAGGGGGTGGTAGGTCACCAGCCGTGTAAAGGTGATGGAATTTGCTTGAAAAAAAAGTTGGAGATGGAATGGTGACATATATTATAGGAGTGTATTTAGTGGAGCTCAATTTTTATTGTGGTCGCTTATTGTTCGCGGAAAGAACGAGCTTTTGTACCAATCTGTATGGCATAGTATCTCTCTCTACACTCCCGAACAGATAGGTACAAAAACTCGTTATTTTCGCGCACAACTAGCGACCACAATAGAATCTGAGGTCCTCCAAATACACTCTCACTGAACATGTCACCATTTCAACTCCAGAACTTTTACATCTTTACACGGCTGGTGAGCTATCACCCCCTGCCAAACGCCAAAGTTGCGGCTCCTGGGGTAATATGTAGATGTAGATACCTGTACTATGTCACATTTAATGGTAATATTTAACACACCATATAAATAAATATACATCAAAGACGACCCGGGTTTCGGAACGTGAGCTTCATCGTCGGGTCCATATGAAATTCTGTAATACATTTAAGAGGGAAAGGGGAGGGGGGAGGAGGTGAGGAGAGGTGAAAAAGGACGAGGAAAGGTGAGAGGAATAGGGTTTGCAAGGAAGTAGGAAGGGGATCAGAGCATAAATCTGACTTTAAAGGACAGGGGCTGGGGGGAGGGGAACAAGCACTCATTTACAACACTTGCTTTAGCGTCACGCATTCTACTTAAAAGTTCAAGTTGCTCCAGGGCGTTGAGCTCACGTCAAATGTTGCTGAAATGTTATATGTTGGCACTAAACTCTCTAATATTACCACTACCGTGGAGTTGCTTGGCAAAGTTGCTTTCATGTGGTGTAAGCAAAAGTTACTATTGAATTAGAAATGGTAAAATAACACATAGATAGCTATGATATTTACATACATACATGCCAATCACGCCGTTCTCCTCCGGGGTAGGCAGAGTCACCAAGTTTCACTCATAAACACATATTCGTACACTTAACTCTGCTTCAATAATTTCCTCCATACTGAACTATCCTTGAAAACCTATTTTGCCTCATTTACCCCCATACACTGCTTCATACACGCTCTCCTGTTTTTAAGACTCCTAGTATTCCTCCTCCTAAGTATCCCCTCAACCACATTCAACGAAAAATTTCCTGACCTACCTCTACCTCTCGCACCATTCATTTCACTCTTATATATCTGATTGGCTATTCGGCTCTCATCCATTCTCTCAACATGGCCAAACCAACGAAGCACACTCCTTTCATATATGTCCATTACTGGATCATCTAAACCACATTCATTTATTACCCATTCATTCCTGACCCTATCCATCCTACTTTTGCCGCACACTCATACCCACGCCGTTTAGTCTATTCTTATGTCTATCCCGCCACACCCATGTTTCACTACCAATATATGTATTATTATTTATATTATTTATACATATACTTATTTTTAAAGCAGAAAGTTCGTGTCTCCTTTCGCTATTTCATTTTTCACCCATGTATATGTCCCAACTCTCGTCGTTTTATCCATAATTATACATATCCATATTTATTCTCTTTATTCGTCAGTGATATATTTAACGTAAAATGAACGGGGGAGGGCTTTGTGTAGTATGCTAGAGCACCCAGACGTTATTTTCAAAGAACAAATAGCCTTTGAGAGCTTTTTCTTGATTCTATTACTATATTGTTTCTGAATGAAGCAGTCTAGTGGGATATCAAATTACCTGTTATTTATTAAGTATACATTCATCTTTCTCGTGTCACCCTCTCATACTAGTGCTTGTTTAAGACACGCTGATGGCTGGGTTAACCAATATGGTTCCATGGCTTCAAGTGACTGACGACCGGAAGCGTAAACTGTGAAAGACAGTAATTTTCGAATTAAGTACCCGTTGGTAGAACGTTTGTCACGTGCATGAGCAAATAAGAGAGGACTGCTCGATACTGGCGTGCGTGGTGGTGTGTGCGGAGGGGATTCATTTATTCCACCTGCTTGCGGGTCAACAGAGAACAGGCCATAGTCAAAGAGAGATACTTCTTCGCTCTGGTTAGGCCACACCTCGAATACGCCGCGAGCATTTGGGACCCTGATCAAATAGATTTAACCAAAACAATTAATAAAATACAAAGGAAAGCAGCGCGCTTCGTTAAAAACTGCTACGAGCGTACATATGGTGTCTCACAACTTCTGGAGGTATTAAGGTGGGAGCCCCTAGAGACTCGGAGGCTACACTCTAGGCTTAGGCTGCTTGAGAAATTCAGAAATGATATTTTGCAGAGCGACATAGAAAATATTATCATGACTCCTTACTACATCTCTAGGTGTGACAGCTGCGATAAAATAAGAGAGATACACTGAGGAAGAGATGGGTACAAGCACTCGTTCTTTCCGCGAACAATAAGTGAACACAATAAAAATTGAGCTCCACTAAATACACTCCCATAATTCATGTCACCATTTCATCTCCAAAAAACTCACACCTCTACACGGCTGGTGACCTAACACCCCCTGCCACACGCCCATGCGGCGGATCGCAGGTTATTATCATAGAGTATTTAAATATAGAGTAGCAAAAAGATAGGGAGATTCGGATATGAGTTTTTAAATTACACTTTGGCCGATAGATAGAACAGGTGCATCGAAGTTGTACGACGAGCCATAACAAATGACTTTTGGCACACGGTCACTTCATTCAGTGTCGCATAACTCACATGATGTTCTTATACTGATTTTGGTGCCTAGATATTTACGAATCGACCCATAGCAACGGAAACAAATCTTATTGACTCGTCGAGACCAAATGAAACATATCTTTAAAATTGCATTAATGAACATCGCCTATAATGAATCGAATTCACGTCAATATAGTAAGACACGCGATTACTAAACACGGAGTCAACTGTTTACCGATGTATCATAGTAACGACAAAACAATTGATACTCGATTAAAAGCACATGACAGCCATGGTAAGGCCACCTCTGTATGTTGATGCAACATCACTAGCGCCTCCAAGTGGGCTTCTCCGTAAGCCAAAATTCTTCCTCCCCTAAGGTGATGGCACCTGAGAAATTCTTCCCAAAGCTCTCAAAGATTTATGTCCAGTTTTGAGCATTGCTTTGTCACTCTATATATACTTACTCCATGGTATTATGTAGATGTAGAACAGAGACGAATCGCACTGCGAGAGAAAAACTCGACGAGAGAGAACAGTCTCCTTCTCGGTCGATATTAATTCCGATGAATTCCTCCCCCCCCCTCCCCCTAGACCTCCCGCATTCCCTCCCCGTGCGGCATCCACTGAACCCTGGAGGGAGACACCGACCTCCCCACTTTCCCCCACCCCTCTTCCGTACGCCTCACACCCTAACCCCTCAATCCCTCCTTCCACTTCCCCCTCCCACCCCTTTTCCCGCGACAAAACGAAATTCGGACTTCCCATTCCCTTCCCTCCTCCTTCTTCTTCTTCTTCTTCTTTACATTCCGCGTCATTTACAAGTCAATGATCGTCGGGGACCAAGGGAGCGGCATTCCCCAAGGGGGAGGAGAAGTCGAGAGAGAAATTGGAGTGCGGGAGAGGGAGCGATGAAAGCAAGTGAGGGGGGAACCGGGATTAGAATGGTGGCTGCAAGGGGGGCGGGGGTGTGGGAAAGTGATGGAGGGGGCGAGAAATCCGGCGGATGGACCGCGATCGAGGTGGAAGGTAAAGAGTTGTGACGCGGAAGGAGAGATCGTAGAGATCTATGAACGTTCCCTTCATACCCCGAGTCACACTGCGTTCTAATATGTATGTATATAGGTACTCGCGTGGTATTGGATGACTACTGATACAACCACGCCGTGAAATGCCGCTCTTTTTAAACTCTTGTGTCTACATCTACATACTACCCTGCGAGCCGCCGCATGGGCGTGTGGCAGGTGGTGGTAGGTCACCAGCCGTGTAAAGATGTAAAATTTTTGGGGGTGAATGGTGACATGTCTTATGGGAGTGTATTTAGAGGAGCTCAGTTTTTACTGTGGTCGCTTATTGTTCGCGGAAAGAACGAGTTTTTTAACCTATCTGTTCGGCAGTGTATCTCTCTTATTTTATCGCGTCTGTCAGACCTAGAGATGTAGTAAGGCGTCGTGATAATATTCTCCGTGTCGCTCTGAAACACACTAGTTCTGGATATCTCAACCAGCCTAAGCCTAGCGTGTAGACTCCGAGTCTCTAGGGGCTCCCACCTTAATCCCTCTAACAGTTGTGTAACACTATATGTTCGTTCGTAACAGTTTTTTGGAAGCGTGCCGCTTTTCTTTGTATTTTGTTAATTTTTTTGGTTAAATCTTTATGACCAGGGTCCCAAATACTCGCGGCGTATTCGAGGTGTGGTCTAACCAGAGCGAAGTGGCATCTCTCTTTTACTTTTTCATCCGAGGACCTTCCTATTATACGTTTAACAAAACCTAGTTTCTTTCATGCTGCGCCACATATGTTTTGTATGTGTAATCTCCACGGTATATCAGATGTTAAGGTGATTTCAAGATATTTTACTCTGAAGATTTTACGTTTACTCCACCCACAGTATAGGTATGGCATTTTTGTGATGACTTTCGCAGGAAGTGAACTGTGGTGCATTTAATGATATTTAATTCGAACCCCCACTCCTGGCATTTATGGAACTATAAGTTCTTAGAGGGAAAATTCTGTGTACTATCAATGTTTACCGTAAAACGTGAGCGATGCGTGAAGCACAGATCTGCCAAGGACAGGCAACTGATGATTGAACTTCATAATGCAATCACTTTTGCTATTGCTCTTCTCTTTTTGTGGGAGCGGGTCTAGACAAAGTGGATATCATTCTTTCAACTTCGCCTAGTAATAAAAAAAAATATTAATATTTCAGATTGTTTCAAAAGGCCTATACTTGCAAAAATTGTGACACTGATGTGATTCGCATCGTGTGAAGTGTCAATGAATGATAGGTTTGTGCATTCAAAATCGGTGTGTTCTTACACTTCCGTTATCTTGGTGGGGAACTCTGCTGTCTCCCTTTTAAGGTAGTTTGAACGAAATATCATTTTACCTAGAAATCAATGAATTTGGTCTCATTTTAAAGAAAAATATCTCTCCCTTCTAATGACACCAAAAACTCAACCCCTTACCTCATTACTTACCGAGATATTTGCCAGGAAATATCAGCCCTTTTACATGGGCAATGGTACATGTATGCACTCCAGAGAGAGATTATATATAAAATGAAGAATTTCTAACACTTAGATGTCGCACAAAAACTAGCAGCGTGTTGTTTGTACCTTTCCCCAACTATTTTTTTAAATTAATCATATTGTCACCGCAGTGGGTTCTTGGGATCACAAAAAATGAGTGTCAAAAGCACCGTGCTAAATAAATGTGTCAAGTTAAAGACTTATTTGGATAATTTCATTTAATTACTTACAATTTGTGTCATATAAAACTATATAATCGCACCATTAATAATGCAATTAATTTAATATATGTGTCCCACAGCTGGTGTGATTAAAACGTGTAATTCGAATATGGTCTCTATTATGATTAGGGAACTATCTCTCTCGGACTACCTTTGCTGCAGTATTCTTGAAAACTTAGTCTTGAAACCGGCTCTGGCTGTTCTTCCATGCTATTTAAAATATTTGTGCGCAGAGAAACGTGTATATTAGGCATTGCATTCGCATGGTGAAAAGCCCTATTGTTCGCTATGTAAACATTTCTCTATTGTATTTCAATGGAATTAATGGAAAACATATCGCATTTTTTTTATTCACATGTCAATGAATAAATTGAATGGAATTCATAGGTAAAAACTTCGATATAATTGAAGATCCTATTTGTATTGTCTACAAATAAAGCATCCCGGTACTCATAATTTCGTTTGTAAGCCGTCCCGATATTTGCACTCTGACCCTCGCATGCCACGACGGAGACCTTGAACTTCCTTCTTGCAGCTCTCGAGATTGCGCACAAAGAATCCAACCTACATAGAATTCCCATTTTATCGTAATCTGACAATCTGCATATCCTACCAACCTGCTTGCTAGTTTTTTTTTGCCTGAAGTATACCAAAACTTCACATACGATATGATCCTCGCTTGCTTGAAATTGGAACGAGATTAAGTTTCAGTCACAACAATGTGGACATTCATTTTCAAGTGATAGAGAAGAAAATGCATAAATTAATAACAGACTTTTACCTGAATATAGCACCCCTGCGTAGACACTAGTTGTTCTTCTGTAACTAAAGCAAATAATAGTCAGTGGACAAATGCGTTTTTTTGTCTCTCACCTTGGAATGCAATATTCTATGTCAATAACACTACGTTCTTTTACTTTCCTGTGAGGTCACAATTTTCTCTGTTATTGAGCCTTTTACAGAAGATTGGAATTTACATCAATATGCCATAAAGAATGAAAGTAATGCAAATTTCTCCTAAGATAAATTTTAATCGACCTAGGTTTCAGGCCGAGAAATTTGTGGTTGAGGAAATTCTTTGGAGGAGGAATATTAGTCTTAAAAACATAAGGGCGTGGATGAAGTAGCGTATGGGGGTAAATGAAGCAAAAGAGGTTTGCAAGGATAGGTCAGTATGGAGGAAATTATTGAAGAAGAGTTAGGTGTACGAATATGTACTTATGAGTGAAACTTAGTGGCTCTGCCTACCCCGCAAGGGAACGGCGTGATTGGTATGTATGTAAATAGTGTACAGATTTTAAAAAAGAGATTGAATACTATAATATTTAACTTCATCATTCGCGCATCGCATTCTGAGAAAGGATCTTGCCCACAGTTTCCGCAACAGAATGAAGTTAATCTTCTTTTGTGGGTAGTATATGAGCGGCCGCTCATAAGTAGTCATCGATTTCTACGAGTAGGTAATTCACGTCTTCCAGGGAAAGATTTCAATTCTTCAACTTGCTCGTCAGACTTGTATCAGCGCATTTCTTCCGCAAAAGTGCTACCGACTCCTTCATCGATCGTAATAGGCACGGAGATGACGAATGAAAGATCATTAGCGCCTCTAAGATTCTCACTGTGTAATGGTCCGCGCTCTCCAAAATCTATCGTATCCAAAACAGCCACGTGTTGGTATCATCTTAGGTCGCAAGAATAACATTTTAGAGGTTTCTAGGTTTCGATGTATATACTACATCATCATCAGGCCTGATGTTGATGTAGTCCATCGAAACGTAGCTCGATTAAAACTTATTCAAGTGGAAATTTGCATTCCTTTCATTCTTTATGATGGAATCCTTCCGCCACATCAAGCCTGAAATTTCTCTTTTTACATCATTCTACATACTTATATTAATTTTGTAGCGCGTCAGTCATTCTGTATCCGTTTTGTTTATTTCTCTGTCAATTTTTGAGCTAGAAGAATGAGGTTTGGTGCGTTGAATGTGGAATCTCTGTCTTCATGATTTGGTAGTAGTTTTGGATTTTTATTGGGCGTGTGGCAGGGAGTGTTAGGTCACCAGCCGTGCAAAGGTGTAAGATATTTGGAGATGAAATGGAGACATGAATTAAAAGGAGCGTGTTTAGTTAGTTTAAATAAGATCCAAAAGAGCGGCTGCTTGGGCGTGTTGCAGGGGGTGTTAGGTTCCTAGCCGTGCAAAGGTGTAAGTGTGAAAATACAGTAAAGTGAAGTAGGTGTGAAATGAATCATTTTTGGGTTGTGGTTGCAACATCTAGATGCTGGGAAACACAGTGAAGGACACTACCAGTGTCCTTCACTGTGGAGTGAGCAGGCTAGCTGCCTGCTAGTATGTTTAATTATTCCAAAATTTTGGTTATGTATCCTTTGGTCATGAGGCTCATAGATGTGTGTGCGGAACGCGTGAAAAGGATCGTTTCTCCTATCCTAGCTCTGTGTTTCGCCCGCTCCACTCCCAGTGGAGTGTTATGGCTCAGAGTGTTCGGACGCGGAATTAGAAAAGGAAGCTGAAGGGGGAGGGAGAGGGATGGTGGGGGAGGGAGAGGGGTAGGGAGGGACGCCTCGGTGCGCGCTAAGGGGTGGGACAGGACGATGGGGTGTGAATGCGCCCCTCCGAGCAGGAGCGAGATAAGAGGGAGGAAATACTACGTCTGGGCGTGGTTTCCACGCGGCGGAGGGGGTGGGGAAGGACGTGAATAACAATTGAAGGGCGGGTGGGCGGAAAGGGAGGAGGAGAGGGGTGAGAGAGATGGAGGGTGGCATGTGGTGGAAGGAGGGGTGTATGGCGGGGGGTGGGTGCGAGAGGGCGGTCACGTCTAGCGAGCCAGCGAGCGTCGGGGGGTTGGAGATTGATTGACTCGTTTCAGAGGGCATATACGCACATCGATCGACAGGGAATTCTTTCCTCCCCCGCCGGACTCAACTGCGTCCTCCTCGCAAGACGCCGCCGAATGGGGAGGAGGGTGGGGGTTTGGGGGTTCGGCAGCAATGGGATACTACCGCTTTGAAATGCGTCTGGACGGCCTCTGAAGAAGGGGAGGGGGACGTCTGTTCCGTCCAGCCATGGTGGGAGAGATGTGGCCGAGTGGTTTCTCGCGAGGAGAATGGAAATCTTTGGAGCAGACGGGAAAAAGGGGGAAAAATGTAAGACTGATTGGTTCCCGAAAATGGATTTCCTCGGCTTTTGTGAGCCTTCATCCAGCGGCGTTCGCTCGTGTCGACCGAAAGGGAAAATACACCCTCAAGTTATGCGTCGCCACAATTAGGGACAGGGGCAGCAAATTCGCATCGCTCCGAAATCTAGATGAAGACTTGGGTGTATTGTGTGCGAACGGCAAAATCATTTGGTGCTCCCGAATCGTTTCTGAAACTCCTTTCTATTCTCCAAGGATTTCGTGGTGATCAATGGTTCATCATTCACGAATACAATACATGGCGCTAAGTTTTACGTGTCTAGTGTCTAACCGTGCCTCAGGAATCCAATGCTTTCGCCGCTGTGTTTACTATTGATGGGCAAGGATGATTTTATACCGTGCTTGACTGAGAAAAAAAATTACTCAAAGAGGTCCATCACACTTAACGTCAGGGAAAACATCTCGGTTCTGTATTGTAATGTCGTGTTGTTCAAGCGGAAACACGATGATAATACATAATAGACACTCTCTTCGATGCAGAAATGTGGAAAATTGACAGTCTGAATTCGTTCTGTTTTAAGGATTTTTATGTCTTGTCCTACGTAGCAGCATTCCGGAGCGTACCTGGCCGTTGATACCCACGGAATCTTGGGTCCGTGGAGGACAAATGACTGACCTTATTTCGCAGTCGGCGGTGCAGAATGCAGCATTAGTTTTCATTTCCCACTGTTATCACTTCATTGGGTGTGAACGCGATTTGCACTGTAGAGTTTGTTATTTTTATTGTGCGATATTTGGTTTGTAGACGTTAACGGTGAAAAACTATAGGTTTTTAAACACGGCGTGTGGGGGTAAATTCTTTCTTCTGGAAATTACGTGAGAGTTTCGTACGGCTTAAAAAGATATGTTTGGAGAAACGAGTAAAATGGCTTTGCGTACCAGAATGTTCATTGTTATGTTTGACAATCGTGACTGATGACTAGGCTAATATGAACCGTGGTGAATTCTGATAACTTTTTGAGTTTGATTATAAGCATTTGCCTTGATAAAATTATATAGTTACAACTATTCCTTATTTTCTCTTTTTCCCTGGCCAGTGGGTTTCAACCTATTTTATCTAAAAGTCTGTCCTTTTGATTTTCAGTCTTAGCCCAGGTTTTTGCTTGTATCCCATGAAAAATATAGAGATCAGCCAGGGATCAACTTCTTTCTGTATTCTAATAACTTCTTGGACTTCTTTGAAAAAATACAGAAGTGATTGGTCATCCTTTCGTACTTAGTTTTCATGTCTTTCCCTTTCCTTTTATGCATTGATTTGATATTAAACGAGAAAAACCAATATCAGACGTCAATTTCAGTCCGACGAGAACCCTAATTAGCACGTTATTCCAAAGAGTAACCCTTTTGAAACGGGAATCAGGCTTTAATGAGCTTGGATAAAGAATATTTAATATGCTTGAGTCTTTGGTAGTTTATGAAATGGCTCTTGTATTTCTACCATACAGTGCGCGACTTTCTCGACGGGATCATTTTTTTCATTTTACGTATTTTTTTAAGACTTTTTCTTTGAGGACCCCTCAGCCTAATACTTAGGGGTGTTAGTTCTTTTTAAACAGACAAGTATTATTCCTTATTTTTCGAATTAAATTTAAATGAATAACATAATTTATATTTGAAATGTGTCCTATGTTTGCAAAATATTTTGAAAAACCAAAATCTCTGAGATATGGACAGTGGTATAATTGCGTATTTTCCAAAATTTTAATTGTAGGAATACGGAACTAAATACGTTAATTTTACTCCTTCAAACCTGCGGAGTGAAAGTATTTTTGAAATGTATTCAATATTTACTGAGATATTTAAGATTAAAATAGTCGGAATTTCGTATTTTTTCACGTAACAGCGAAACAAAATCTGATTGGTATGACGTCATTTTCGCAGAACAAAAGAGAAAAGCAAAGTGAGCACGGGTAGAACAGAAGAAGAAACCGTATATTAGGAAAATATTTTATGGAAAACAGCGAATATGGTGTAAAGTAGTATTACTAAAACCACAGCACACAATTTACCCCAGTGGATATGCTTATGGTAGTGCTTTAAACTTCTTAGTGCGGCGGGCCGATATATCGGCTCATAGGCAAAAAATTGTTTAACTTTAGCATACAAATATAATTACAATTATTTATTGTATGATGTATAAGTCTTTTTTTACCTAATTCAATGTATACACAATAAGATAAACCGCGTATGAATATTTTAAACAATAACTTTATAATATTTATTTTCCTAGAGGAAATACATTTCATTAAGTTACCCTCCGCGTTTCTCACTAGAACCGCTGGCAGGGGGCAGCACTAAGAGAGTTATTGATGAGGGACGACCTATTTAATGCTGCCAAAATTCGTGGAGTAAAAGTCCATAAAATTTAAGTACACAGTCTGCTAAGACCTCATTTTTTGTTGTTTATTATTTTTGGTGCATATCACTTCAGGTACTGTCATCGTTAATTTATGTAGGTTTGTTTCATAATTATGAACACGAGAAACTTTCCTGTAACTTAAGCAGAGAATTCCGTGTTATGAAAATAAACCAAATTTGGTCGGAATTCTAGCCAACGTTTGAAGGCTCTTTTCATAATACACTGTTACGGCTAATACACTGATGTCTCATATTGATTTGCATTACTTTACCTCTGTATTTTAAGTTAAAATCATGGTATATCCATCCCTTGTTTATAAATCGCACATCTGAAGTTCATCGGAATTGTCAGCAATGGCAATTAATCTAAATCAATATTCGCAATAACTTTCGACTTGATTAATCATAAATTTTAGTGTTATGTTGTTCACTTAAGACTTTAATCTGAGATTACCTGCAGAGGAGGTTTCTCAGTGTATTCTCTGCCATTGAACTGCCAACGAATGGATTTTTACCTCCATTTATGGATACTCGAGGTTAATTTGAAGTTTTTTTTATTTAATAGAGCTTTTAGTGAGAGTTATGGCGATAATACTATAGGACACGTCCTAGTGAATGGAGAAGGATCACTGTTCACAGTCATTACAAAAATATTCCAAGATCACAAAGTGAGCAGTAAAGCATACTTAATGCAAATGAATATCGAGGCTTCTGGATTTAATTTAGTCGGACTACCAATCATCGACACATTCATGAAATTTGTCGAGTCTTCCGGTAACTATATAATTCATTTGTATAAATGACCATGAAAAGATTTATTTAATTATATGTTATCACAATGTTCGTCATAACTTGGTACATACATAATAATGGTCTTTACAACAGTAGAGATTTGTTTTGCTGAGGATGAAATCCCGGCGTGTCGCTCGAAACTATAGTTTCTTTCTTCTTACGTCCTTTGGAAGCTGAATACATGTCTTGTCCGGTGTTCTTACCGATGTATTTGAACATTGTGGCACAAAACACCATCTATATTCCTTAGGTCTCATTGCATAGGCACATCAAATCACAGGAAAATATCCAAGAGAAATTTTATTGCACTTTATTCCACCATAAGCATGAGAAAACATTTGGGTCCTCATGGTAACAGCAAAAATAACGTCATTCGGTTGTTTTCGGAGCGTGCTCGGGAATATTCGAAACCATCAACTTTCTTTAGCCCTTGAAAACTAAAGTAGCGCAATTTGATGAGAAAACTGTTAACTGATTGAATAAGTTTCAGTTACAGAATCAGAATATAAAAACATTTAAATACGTGGAAAATACCCAATTGTTGCCCACTATAGTCCTCGTGGTTCCTGGCGACCGGCTGAGATTCGTTTACCTCCCCGTATTCTCCCCCCATAGGTCTCCCGAGTAGAAGGGTGGTGATTTTGGGAATAAAGTTTACGGGCGCTGAAGTTTCGGAGGAAGCAGAGAGAGTGAGAGGGAGGTTGAACGAGGGTCTAGACTGTGGTTTGAGGACGATCGCAAATGCGTCGCTAACGCCCGATCCTTCCCTTGGATGGAAGGAACTCTTTCCCCAAGCCGCCCCAATGGCCGCTTCATTTTCAATCCCCCTGTGGGGCTGCGGGGGGAGAGGGAGGCCTCGCGGTGGAGGACATGACCCTCCCCTCTTTATTTCCCTGCGTCTATCACGCGACCTCCGACGCCATCGATGAGAGAGGGAACGAGTCTTCCCCTGTTCCATCCCGTTTGCAGAATGCCGACGGGCGGGCGCAAACACACACCCGAACCCCAAACCCCTCAGTCGCAGCGAACGACGCAATGAATGATTCATAAGTACTATCCGTTCACGTGGGGATGACCTCTCTCTTTTTTCTCTCCGTTCCTGTTCCCTTTTACATCCCACCCTTATCTCCCGTTCCCAACCCACGCGACGCCGCCCCAAAAGAGCCTCAAAACCCCCTCCACACACCGCCGTAAATGTGCGCATTCCGATTTTATTATTTATTCGCCGTTGTGGGGGTCGTGAGGCGATGGCGGGTATATTGGTGTCCATGCGATTTAGCGCGGGGCACGCTGGGAAGGATTGCAGTTCTTGCGTAAGACGCCCAAGATTCCGATCGTCTTCCTATTCCTTATTAGTAAAAAAATTCACGAAAGATTTGGAAAAAGAAATTTGAGCTGACCCCCTTGGAAGAAGGAAGAGGATAAAATTGCAAGGCAAGAAACATCAAGACCTTACAATGTAAAGCGAGGAACGAAGAAAAAGGAGGAATTGAAGAAAATAAATCTTTCAAACGCATCAAAATTGTGAATAAATTTGCATATTGAAAACATAGTTGTAATGTTTGTCTGCAACTTGTAAGTAATAAGCCTGAAGTAAAATAAGGAAGGCGAACTCTCACAATATAGACGCAACTTGTTTACAAATTCGTAAAAATTTTATTGTAATTAGATTAGTAATTCCCGTAATTAGACAGTAAGATTTTGATTGTAATTAATAAGCCACCAAATTAACGTTAACTGATAATCGAAAACAAATGTAAACTCTATGATAACAAAGTGAGGCTAAAATTTAAAAGGAACCTCACCAATCTTTATTTTTAAATACTGAAGTAAAGAGTGCACCAGCCCAGTTCTCAGATGGAGAACGAGCTGGAATGGAGTGGAATCGGAAAGCACAGCTTGAAATGTAGCAAGGGTCGCCGGAACGAAGGCGAAAGCGATCCTTGTCTGCCAGATTTCCGATTCTCTCCTTTTTTCCCCATTCCTTCCCATTGGATACCTATGTATTTCTTCGTGAGTGTGGTAGAGGGAGATTGTGGTGCTGACGAAAATCATAGTGGAGACAAGCATCATTAAGGAGGACTATAAACCACGAGGAATGGCGAAAGATGGGTCAACGAGAGTGAAGTTGGCCTTCCCAAAGTTTTCGTTCGCTTTCTAAAAATCGTCATCCGTGACGTGGCAGGTTATCTAGCTTTTCTAGTTTTTTATAACTGTCACGAAAGGAAATGAATGCTATCTTTATTTGGAATTATTTCGAAGAACAGCATGATATTACAGTTGCTTCGTGAATTGACTTCCTGTACGTAACCATGTACAACCGTAGATTTTAGGCAACCCATTTGAGGTTAATTTTTTATATAATTTACAGCAGCTAATAAAACCAGATCACTGGTAACTTGGTGGTGTGTCATTTTATCAATAAAAAATGTATAACTTTTACAATACCACAAAAAAAAATTGGCACGACTCTGGTTTCAGTGCATGAGCACCATCTTCAGGTCACCACCTGAAGATGGTGCTCATGCACTGAAACCCGAGTCGTGCCAATTTTCTTTATATTGTGGTCTTGTAAAAGTTATACATTTTTTATTTACAGCAGCTAGATGCACTGTTTCTTTCTTGATGGCATCAAAATTTGTGAAATTATCAAGGGTTTACTTCTACTACGTTTAAAATAGGGAATGAATCCTCCGATACTTGTACCCTCCGATCCTGGTTCACTTATTGACTCCTTTAGTCGAGACAATTCTAGCTTCTTTCGTTCATACACGCGCGTACCCAACATGTCGTTCCCATTCGCGATGGGTCAAGTTGGAGAAATAAGTTATTGGAGTTAGTCCTCGGAATCCTTACACGTAATTTCCTTCACCACGATGCCGTAACCTAACAATGTCAAGTCTAGATTAGAGTCGAGTTTTGATGGCGATCGCCTATTGAGGGTTTTCAGTTTCCTCTTGTTATAGTTGTAAGTTTTCCATCCAAGCAAACCTTTTTCACTTCCTTCACACTGATGCTTGTTCCATGCTTCCTCTCAAATCCCTTAAACCCTTAACAGCACTCCCCTTCCACCGCATTCACCCGTATGACTTGGCGGTCTACGTCTCCATTTAACACTATTAACTCCACTAACATTTATTAGTTTCATTAATCGACTCTGCCCCATTCTGTCGACAGGGCCAAAGCAGCGAACAACACGCTCTTCTCATTTAAGGCCCTCTACTGGAGATCAAACCGACATTCTTACATCACCAACTCGTTCTTGCCTCTATTCAACCCACTTTTCCCGCAAAAACTTTACGGGGAGCCTGAATACAAAGGTACCCCGTTTTATTCAGGCTCTCAATTACGACTGCATTCAGTTTACTCCTATGCTTATCCCGACATACCGTGAGCCGGGATGAATCCGGTACGGTTTTTTTTAGATATTTATGTCTCCTGTACTCATCTTTTCTTAACTTTCTTTTTTTCCTTCATTCAAAGTTTACTGTCGAAACTTTATGCATCATTTGATTGTTTTACGTTTTATTTTTAGCAATCCAATCACAATGAGCTCAGAAAAAAGAATTTACTTTGTACTCCCGTGAAGATGGTACATCGACGGTTTTTTGTGGAAAACTCTTAGGCATTGGCTTCCATTTCAACTTCACCTAATTTGTTTCATTCTCGGACTCCTTTTTCTGGAATCTGAGGCAAATGACTTATCAACCCTCTTTGCTTAACAGATTTTCCATAGTAGAGAGTATACCGCTTTCCAAAAACAGAAATTTTGCCAATCTGCATTGCATCTTTTGATGGCGATCGCCTAGTCAATGTTTTCAGTTTCCTTTAATAATAGTTGTAAGTTTTCCATAATATGTTTTATTTAGTAATATAATCATTAAAAATTAGGAAAATACTTTGTAAATATCCGCAAAGTTTAATGACAATGACGTAGGTTTCGACAAACTTAGTTCATCAAGTTTCAGAGGTTTCATGCTCGGACTCCTTATACAGACTCTGTTCCCATGGACCGACACTGACCATTCCTCTGCGCTTATTAGATTTTCCTTAGCAAATCATTTGCCATTTCTCAAAATCATTGCCATATTATTGCAGATTTTGGCGGCGATCGCCATGTTCGCCTCCATGCTTGTCATGATCGTCCTCCCAGGGTTCCATGTTTCCAAGTTTTCTTGGATAAAAATTTAATCTCAAAATGAAAGATACTCAGTAATTTTCCGCGTTTTGTAATTAAACCAATATCTCGAAATACTTACACCATAATAAAGGTTCATAGGTTCATTGTATTTTTCTAACGTATCTTTGTTTTGTATCTTTACAACACGTAGGACGGTGTTAAAAAACTGTGCGGAAAGTTTCACTGTGTATCTTTCATTTTGTTATAATGTTATCAATACTTCATTTCCACACGGTATTGTCTGATACCTTCAACTGTATTTTCTTCGATAAGTCGGTGGCATCCATCAACACAGTAAATATAATGATGCAAACATGTTATAAGCATAAAACTTTGATAACACATATTCACCTCTTTAACTGCACCTAGTAGGAATTTTAGAAGAAAAAGTTGCGAAACGTATATTTACGATTTGTCAACAATTACTCTCAAATAGTTAATTGAGTTTGTAAAAATGTATAACTCGGCGATATTATTAACCAGCACGGCACAACAACTGAGGCTCGGTGATGTTGTGGTGATCACGTGATATCACTGGCTGCAGAGATTATGTTACCACCTGGAGATGAAACTCTGATTCGTAATTTAAGCACTGTATGGTTTTTCTAATGAAGGTCCAGTGTATGGATACACGGTGTATGCGGATCTCATCTCGGCGATTCTACTAGAATCATGGGCAAGAGGAGGTTCCGTATGTAGACGCATCACAATCCCTTAGTATGGCTACATACTGTAGTACTAACGAGTCCTATATTGATGAGGTGGGCTCTAAGACTTCAGAAATACAATTTTGACAATGAACATTGGAACGGCCCACCGCATGCTAATGTTGATGCTTTGAGTAGGAGTATTAAATAGTTGCCACTGATGATCTGATACTGAACCTGGTACACCTTGCCAGCTGATATGCTGACCTGGCGATTGAAGTCATGATTTGTCACGCCCTGTACTCGTCTAGAGGGAGGGTACAAGACTGTAACTTCGCGCCATGCCCTCAATAAAAAAGTGAATGCATTGAATTTTGTATAACATTCGTGGATTCGTTATTTTTTAGTTTTTCTTTATAATATTGATTGTTTTTCGTTATTTTTTATTATTAATTATAGTTTACTTGATATTATGTTACTTTTTGAATGTTTGTCTTTTGAAAGTTGTTGTTAAGATGATGTTGATAAAAGTAAGACAGGGGATTGTTGTGAGAGAGGCTGTAGAGAGAGGCTGGGAGATGATCATGCTCTCAAATTAAAAGTTGTCTGAAACTTAAATAAAATTGTATAGAACTTTATAATACAACTAATTAATTGAGAAAATAGTCATGACAATAGTCATCACAGCTCTCAGCCAGCCTCACTGCATTGTCTGAATGCAGCGCAAATCGTATATAATCTCTCTCATGTTGCATAACTCCATCCATCTCATCAATGTTATACCCACACGAGTCTTTCTCATATCATATCCATGACAACAATGAAGAGCCGCGGTGACAATACGCAACCCTGTTTTACACCCAATATGGCATTTGTGTGATGAGTTTCTCAGGAAGTGAACTGAGAGCAAAAGGATTTAATTCTAGTCCCAACTCCTGGCACTACGATTGAACATTGTTAAGGTATGATGACAGAACTTCTAAGTCCGCGTCCTCGCTTATTTAACGGTAGGTAGCTGTATGGTCTGTAAATAATGTTCATTTACTGCTAACTCATGAACATATGTCATTAATATAAATAATGAAGAAAAAAAGAGCCGATCACGCTTCCTTGAGGAACGCCGAAAGTAACTTCAACCATATCATAGCTAAAACCATCAGTAACTACATTTTGTTTTCGATCACTGAGAAAGTCCCTTATCCAATTAATTAATTTTATCAACTCCCCATTATCGCAATTTATGTGAGGAATGTTGTCAAATGTCTTCTTAAAAGAAAAAATATTGCGTCGACTTGCCTTTTCGATTCACCTGAATTTAGGATACCATGAAGGAAGAGCGCAAGCTGTGTTTCGAAGGACCTGCCCTTACGGAAGCCATGCTTACTACTATGAAGGAAGTTACGATTATCCAGGAAGGTCATAATATTGATAAAAACAATGTGTTCGAGGATCTCGTATGAAATTAATGTTAGCAATATAGGCCGTTAATTTTCTGGGTCATTGTTATTCCAAAACTGAAGTTAATATGGTCATAATAAAATACTTGCGGACTGAAATAGGCATGAAAAAATAATCGTGTGATATGACTAAATGTTATCCTTTAAAAAAAATTAGGAGTCATTGTTATAAGAGACTAAAGAAAATAAATCCATATCAGATCACACAGATGTGCCATACTCAATCCACATCGACCATTTGAATAAGTACCAATGCCCAACTAACACAGGCACACTTGCGTCCTTTCGCAAATTCTGCGTAATTATGTTTCAAGACTTTTGATACCTAGTTAAAAGGTATCAAAAGAATGCAGAATGAACTCTAAAAGTGATTTATCAAAATGGAATTAACCAAGTATTCCTTTAAAAATAGAGTCCTCTAAATAACAGGGTAGAAAACAATAAATTTTACTAATTGAAATTATTTTGAGGGCCAACGGTGTATTGGATGGGAATATTAATTGTCGAAGAGGATGATGTAAATAAATGACATGAAGTATGAATATAATTGAAAAAATCTCAATAATCTATCCGATTTCATGTTATTTGGCTCAAAGACGTAAGCAAGCATTCTCAGAAAATTGTTTTACATTTATCCTGAAAGTTCGTCAACCCAAGATGCGTGTTTTTGTTTCAAGGCGGAATTTCTGGGGTCTCGCTGAGGGGAAGTGTATATTCGTGGGCACCGACTTTTGGGAGTGGCAGTGGTTCATTTGAATCGAAGGGACTGGAAGCAATTAGAAATATTAATTAGCCCAATTGCAAAGGTACCAAAGTGAGACATACCATAACTTCTTCCACTTTACCTCGAGCTACGCCCTGCTAAAAAATTCCTTATAAGGTGTTTTGTTGAACGTAAGGAATTCTACGGAAATTGACTCTTTTATTTTCAGAACTTGTTTCTTTTATAAAAATCTGTACGGAACATAAGAGCCTGACTCTACAGAATATATGTTCTGTTGAGCCATTTTCTGCAGAGCAAAATAAATCCTTACAAGCTGTTCTGTGCAACTTCAGCAATTCTACGGAAATATGTGAGGTTTCCGCTGACCCAGTTCCTTTACTAAGGACCTATATGGAGAGTCGTAGGGAATTCCACTGAACGTCCTAAGGAATTCTTCAGAACGTCCTAAGGTATTCCGTAGAACGTCCTAAGGTATTCTGCAGAACGTCGTAGGGAATTCAGTAAAATGGCGTTTTAATATTTTAAGGAATATCTACAGAACTTTTTAAGAAATTCTGTAGAAGTAATTTAAGGAAACTATACAGATTTTTTTAGCAGCTCGTACCGCATGAGAATTTTTCTGGGAAAAAATAGTTCCGTTAAATGGTTAAATGCCTATGAAGTTGGAATGGTATTATTATCTTGACCCTAATATTCCAATTTTTTTTAAAAGGAAAGACGTTTACCTGCATATTTGGGCAAAATAGGCTTGTCCTCTGCACCATATCAATCAGATACCATTTTATTTATTGTCTAAATCAACTTTAAACATACTTTTTTCAAATTGAAAAAGGAGGTAACCGTGATATAAAAATTTAAGTGGCAGGGTTCCAGGGAATGGGGTGGAATGTAGGAAAGAGGGGGGGTGGTGGGGCTTTGGGGGTCGGCCCTCCCCATTTCCCCGCTGCGCGAGCTCATTTCTCTTTCGATTTTTTTTGCCGGGGAAACGGCTCTGGCACTGCTTGAGGCAGGGGCCTTAATTAAGGAACGTGGAGAACCTTTCGAATAGAAAAAGGCTCCTCGGTGAAAGACGAAATGAGGAGAGGGGAAGGAGGAGAATTGGCTGTGTGGGAGAGGGGCGGAATGAGAGGCAGGATGGAGGGAGGGCGGGGGATTCTCGTTGGAGGATGGGAAGGGTGAGATATAAGCTGAAGAGGAGCGCGATACGCTGGGAACAAGCCTGCGAGAATGTAGGGCGGGTGGTGCTTTATCGGAACGGGGAAGGACGGGGGAGCCTTTGAAAGCCCCTTCCGCTATGGACCATACCCCCCCTGGCTTCGTATAACCTTATGGGCGTTCATTACTTTTGACGCAATTTTAATTGCCCCCCGTTTGTGCTGCGAATCCACAATAAGGAAAGCTCAATGGGGTTCTTAATTCACAGGATTTTTCGCTTTTAAACGGTCAAGTCTGGCCCAAGTGACAGCCATTAGGTTCGGTCTAACTATTACTACGAATAGTGGCCGCAATAGTCAAATAAAAAATTATTTGGAAAATGTTTTTTGCTTTAATAAAGTTAATGTTCGTGCTTAACCTGTTTTCTGAATGGAGTATTCTAATTTGAATGTTCAATTTATGGCTTTTTATCACCGACAATAACCCATTTTTGTCCAATTTAGCAAATTTTGGTCGATGAGCGTTCAAAAAGAGAGCCTAAAGGAAGATATACGAGGTCTAATTAAAAAAATAATTGGACTCTGTAATGATAACACCTGACTTTGTTTTTCCACATATCTTTATCATATCTTTTGAGTGACCTGAAGATGACGTCGAACGTCGAAACTCGGGTCGTAGCAAATAAAGACACGTGGAAAAACAAATTCAAGTGTTATCATTACAATTTTAACAGATTCCACAAAGTTCCGCCTGATACTACCAATTATACCAATATTTGGACTCTTTTTACTGTGCGGTAACGGATAGTCCAACCGACACCTGATTGGCGGAGCCAAATACATTTTTCACTGCCTCCCCAGTGACCATGGATTTCCATTTGCTTGCTTTTCCGTGGAGACTTTGAAGTCCACCTATCAGGAATAACGTTCTGACGTGATTTTGTGCTTGTCACTTTTGAAATACTTCACTAAATCCTCCGAGCCTTTGAAGGAGTCTTACGGAGATAATGCTCATAGTCTTTCGCATTGTTTGTTATGGTTTTCCCGATTCAACATTGGTCGTCAGTCAGTTCGAGACGACACTGTATCAGGACCTTTGGCCTCAACTGATTACAGTAAGGCTCCTAAAATCGAGGATCAGTCGCGCACTAACCGTCGTCTGACTGTTAGAGAACTTGTCTCCGCAAATACGTGTTAAAGAAATCCCGATTGGGTCATATCGGGACATGTTGACCGAAAAATTGATTATGCAACGAGTTTCAGCAAATTTTGTTCCTTGCTTGGTAACAACCGAGCAAAATGACTCTCTCACTGCGAAAACGTGCCGCCTCACACTCAGCCCCGTCTATTCGTGGGTTTTGTTCAATTAATTAAATGATTTCCCTCCTCCAGCCTCCTACTCACCTGATGAGTCCCATGTAACTTCTGTTTATTTCACAAATTAAGGTAGTTGGAGCGAAATATCATTTTACCTAGAAATCAATGCATTTGTTTTCATTTTAAAGAAAAGCATCTCACCTATCCAATGACACAAAAAATTCAACCCCTTACCACATTACTTACGGAGATATTTGCCAAAAAAAGCCAGTCCTTTTATATGGGAAATGGTACATTTATGCACTCCAGAGAGACATTGTTTACAAAATGTGGTATTTCTAACACTTAGATATCGTAAAAAAACTAACAGCGTGTTGTTTGTATGTTTTCTCAACTATATTTGCCAATTAATCGTATTGTCACCGCAGTAGTTTCTTGGGTATCACAAAAATCCTTCCATTTTGAAGAAGTTCCAAACGCACCGCGCGAAAGAAATGAGTCTAGTTAAAGACTTATTTAGATATTTTCATTTAATTACTTACAATTTCTGTCATGTAAAACTATATTATGTCACCATTAATAATGCAACATTTAATTGATGTGTCCTTCAGCTGGTGAAATTAAAACGTATAGTTCGAATATGGTCTCTATCATGACTAGGGAACTATCTCGCTCAGACTACCTTTAAAGTCAGTACTTTCTGTCGTCTTTGTGACATCATTGACGGCAAGAAAGAAAATTTGGGCGTTACCCAAAGAATTATTCCATGACTGTATGGTGAAGTGGGAACAACACCGGAATAAGTGTATCAATAGATAAGAAGCACATTTTTAAGGATATAGGAACCTGTAAGTTATAAATACTATAAAATGAAATATCAACAAAGTGTTTCGTTATTTTTAAGATACTTCGTATTTAGGCCATTCCATTCGAGAATGAAGTGAAATTCTAAATTCCCCGCAAAGGGCTTTCAAGTTTGTATTATCATCAGCAGTCATTTAACTGAAGAGTGTTTTTTGCAATTCTTTAATCCAGTCCAATTTCTTCTTATTTCTTCGTTCATGTATAATCATTCACTTTGCGGTCAATTTATATTTGCTTCAAGCATACTATTATTGATATTCCTCTGAATATTCGCGATCGCTACTGCCATTTTTGTCTTCAATCAAAGTTAATTTAGTATTTATTAATATTTCTCCATATGTCCATCACACGTTGACTACTTCTTTGTTGGAGTGGACATTTGGGAAGGCGACCGACGGATAGGGTCATTTGCGCCATAGGGTACAGGTAAGGGAAGAAGGATGGATAGAAACCAAGCGTCGGCATTAGCCTGCTCTTAATGAAAGGCGCTAAGACGACCACGGTTTAACGTCTCATCCGGCGGACGGAGTACTGCACTTAAGCGTCCTCCACAAGACACTCAAGTAGGGATCGATTTTCCTCTGAAAAAAAATATCCTCTGCAGGGATTTGAACCCTGGCCGTCCGTGTGGTCAGTCAGTACTCTAGCTACCACACCAGCCCGACCACCTACTTCTTTCTGTTTTCGTCTGATTTCCCTCGTGTTCGTGACGTAAGGCCTCACATTTATTCTTTCGAGATCAGTCGCGCCAGCTAATCCTTAGCCGTGCCCGAATCATTCCGCTGCTCGCGGTTAAGCGGCGTGGTGCTGGGTACGATTATCCCCCGCCGGGATATCGATTGCTGCACGATGAGGCTTCACACTAAAAGGCGCGGTCATTAAGCGAGCGCGACCGTTCATTAGCCGCGCGACAATGCATCCTCCCCCCCCATCCTTCTCTTTGTCATCGTCCAATCCCCATATTCCTCAAAGAGTCGATCAATCGCGCTTCGCTGTAATCAGACTCCGAAGGCGGCAAGAGAGGCCATTATGCGCGCTCCTTCGCCCCCGGGAGAGAACGCCGGGCTTCCGTATTCGGATCGTGGGTGGTCGCCTTTCGCGGCGATTTTCCGAAGCCGCTCGCAGTGGGCGAGCAAACAAGAGTTAAAAGAATGAGGAATCGATTTAGTTCCCTTACCCTTCTCTCGCCCCCACTCTCTCTGTGCGAGCGACTGGGGAACGCGGCGCCCTTATTCCGTCGGAGTTTCCCTTTTCGTTCCTCCCCGGTTCGTTCCACTCCATCCTCCGTTGAAAGACCTTTAACTACACGGAATATATCATCGTCCTCCGCAAATATAGTGGTCTAAGTGTTGCCGTACATTTTTATGAGAAACTTTCAATTGTTTAGTGCTATCAGATGTGACAGAACCGACTGCAGTAGCGGCAGAAACGGCAAAATGGCTGGATTATGGAGTGGAATTGATTATTTCAATTCCAAAATCACCTTAATGTTAACTTAGGCCGTCAAAGTGGCCGAGGTTTAAAGTCGCATCGATGAACGGAGTGCTGGCCTTGAAGTCTTCAGCATAATCAAGTGAAAATGTTTCCAATATCGACGGGCCGTGAACAGATCTCTCCGATTACTATTCAGGCAGCCATTACTATACCCTCTACAAAGGGTTACAACTCTCAGGTTCATTTATAAGATGTTCTGAACATCTCAACCCACAGTTATCGTCATTAATGCTTACAAATTAATGAACAACTCATTCAATAGTGCAATTATTCTCCAAGTATTCTTTTTGCTGCGTTGTTTTTGTTCAGACTACTTCCTAATGAAAATAATTCTTGAACCTATGTTAATTCACCCGGAAACTCTCACGTTTATTTTTGAATTTATTTGATCGAAAATTTCCTATGCCTATTTGGTTTTGCGTGTATCTTCTCCCATTCCCAATGTGATTCTCTTATTTTGTTGAGCGTCGAATTATTGCTGCCACTCCTAAGGCTTACACTCGCGCGGTCATCTGTTAGTCTTATTCCATTGGTCAGTTCTCATACTTAAATCCATGACTCATACTCTTCTCATACCTCTCCCATTTACTTCGCATTGTATGTGCGGAAAGGGACAGCTCTGCCTCACTTCCTTCTCTCTGTCACTGCCCCTCTCTGATCCCCTGCCGGCTTACATTAATTACCTCTACCGTTTGGCTCATTCAGAAATTTATCACTGACTTAAATTACTTCCCTGGATCCACATTTATCACCATATATCAGTAAAAAATGAGCGAGTAAATATTTTCGATTTGCACTTGGTCGTTCTGGGGATTCCTCTCTACAATTCTGTCATTATCAAAATGATGTCATGTAGGCTTAGGTGGGTTTTCTTTGCTGATCCCAAACAGATCTTCCCTTAGGTGATAGTTTCTCCTCTTCTATAGTAATCTGTTGATGCTTCAAAGTCCAACGCTTGTCTCAGGGGAAAGGAATACTAACGTCTTGCAAAATTGTAAAACTTGATTGTGAAGTGGACCGGCGACTCAAATCTTTCATAATTTATTCTCCTGATAGTTTCAAAAAGGGTTTTTACCTTTTATTTTAAGATTTGTAAGTAACTCGTTTGGAGTAGAAGTGACGGAATATTCTTTCTGCCCCTTTTTCTGCCTTTTAAGTAAATGCGTTTACGACCTGCTATCTTATAATCTGGACCCATGTCATCCCTCTTCGCCCAATTTATTCTTTCTCCGTGTTTTTTGGCTTATTTTTTTCTCTCATGTAGATATTTCACATAACTTCTTCCTCTCCTAGGTCTATTGATTCCGATAAGCTCGTTCTTGTCGTATCTACCTTGGATAGACGTCCATTGTCCAAAACCCTCTCCTTCTCGGTGTTTTAAAGAAAGAAGTTTTATTGTTTGATGAAATGCTCTGAAAATAATGTTTTTCAGCAAACAATTGTTCTGCGTGCAACTAAAAAGAATACCTTTGGGTGCCAAAGTTAAACGTTATAAAATTAATTATTTGCGTGATCAAAAACCTAAAGGCTAAGGTCCAATTGATATATTACATTTGGGACGACTTAGATGTGACCTAGAGTTTGGACAAGAACATCGTGGCCATCAATGAGTTCATAGAGGAGTAGCGGTGGACATTTCTCATATGCATGCTTAAAAGTTTAAAGATTACTTTACTAAATGATTTAATTTATTGTAAGTAATGCATACAATTTAAAGTAATTTTAAATCGGCTTTGCGGAGAAACATAAAAACATAACAAAAAACATATATATATGCAGATAGAATTTAATACATATGTATGCTTATAAATGTATATTTGTTCCTGGGAGTATCCCAGGTATTGACCTTGTTCGCCAAAATATCGTGTTAAACATTACAATGATACATATTTTCTGTTTCTCATCATTTATAGCTATTCACCTAATCAATATGAAATCTTCTTTCTTCCCGACATCCGTTTTCAGTTTCATCAGTGGGGTTCAAATGCAGCGCCCAAAATTTTTATTTTTCAGTTGCACGCAGAACGGGTTTTCGCTAAAATCATTAGTTTTGTTAATTTTCAAAGCCTTTTATTAAACAGTATAACCTTTTTTAAATCTCTTTTTACCATGTTTTATTTATGACTTTTGAATTTTCAGATACTTGTAATGATGTTCTAAGTTTATGAATTACATCTGTGATTTTTTTAATCGTCCTCCTCAATGATTTTAAATTGTTTATTTGTTTTCCGGAGCCTCAGTAACGCCAAGCCTTTCATTGAAAAAATCTTGGAACGGATCAGTCCGTGAACGAGACCAACAGTCGAGGAGAACGACTCTTTCGAGGAGAAGAGGGTCGCTCCTTTAAATACGCTTCATCCCTCGCCTAGTTCATTAATTACTGTCGTTGTTAATTGGGTCTATGGACAAAGTTTCAGTGCTCTACTTCAACAGGAAGTTGGTTAAATTTCAGTTACAAGATTTGACATAGACATACTGCTTACTTTTAAGAAAATCTTTGGTAAAGACGTAAATATTAAATCATCCTCATTTTTTAAATTTATTATTGTATTGTAACCTAAATTGGGTTTGTGTTAAAATTTTGTAGTTCTCAGTCATTGGAAAGTTGATTTAATTTAAATCCCAAGATTCACCAAGGTGAAACGCGACAAAACTTTTTTATTAAAAAGTAGGTTTTGTTGCTTTTATACATTATTCTGCCTATTTTCCATCTCTCATGCGCTATTTTAACTTTAAGAAAGTACCGATCAATATAATTATCTGTCTTTTTTTGTATTTTATACCTCATTAAATTCCGCAACGCATATTTCTTACTTAATTTGGATTACTTTTGGCGATTTTTTTACGTGTACGCCTATTCTGAGATTCCGTTGATCAAAAAAGAAGGAGAGCATCTCATATTTCTTCTGTCTACCGCACTCCATAGGTAAGAAGGCACAATTCCAAACGAGCACGGGCAGGGATCACGTCGGAGGAAATAGAGGCAGACAAGTAGAGAAAATCTTAGTCGACATTATCTTTGCTAAGAAAAAGGTGCCATAGAGTCATCTGTTGAAGCTCTCGTCCGACGGGCGTTATTCTGCGCCTGCACGGAGCTCCCAATCGGGAACTGAGTTTAAAATGCTTCCGTCACTACCGGTATTCAAACTCGAGCCGTCGAGATGGGCTTCCAGTACGTTATGCTCCGTATTATGAAGCGTAAGGACTTACATGCGTTAAAATATTGAAACTTCAAACTTGGCTTTTTGAAAAAAAAATTTGCATGTTACAGTGCTTTTTAATATTTAATAATTTAGACTTAAATTATTAATTTATTAATTAATTTATAAATTTAATAATTAATAAATTAATAATAGACTTTAAGTAATTAAAGACTTTCGAGAATACTGCGCATATCCTTGGTAGGATTGATATTTTCTGCAGCGTCCAGAGTGTGCGTTGCGTGAAGTGTTTGTGGAACTCACCAAAATCGGAGTATCAGTATGAAAGAAGGAAATCCTTGCTAAATCCGTTATAGCCGAAGAGTGGTGGTCCTTTTGCTGCAAAGTAGCTGGTTTTGCTGGGTTTGCCTATAGTAAGTAGGCTTTTACCCATTGTTACCTCTTCTTTTTGACTAATTTTTTGGACTTCCCGTCCTCTTGTATAGATGAAAAGGTCATATTCTGGCCTTTTGCATCTTTTTCCGGGGTTCTTTTTGGTTTTTGATAATTTCTTTATCAATTTATTACTTTTCATTTGTAATTCCGTTAAATAATTTTTTATGTTTTCTTATTTCTTCTCTTATTGGGGTGACTTCTGCTATTTTATATGTGCTGACGTTGTCATTGTTCCAATACCGTAGCCTGAATATTGATCTTAAGCATTTTCTTTCAGTTATCTTAATTTTCTTTAATGTTTCGTCATTCCCATGCTAGAGCAGCATACATTATTATAGCCTTTATGTACGTGTTATAAATATATTTTTTCGCCTCTTTGGAGGTCTGATTATTTCTTAAAATCGGGGTTAAGCCAGCTCTTGCTCCAATAGCTTTGCTAATGGTTGTCCTAACATGTTCTCGAAATATGAGTTTGTGAGTTCGATATTACAGTCGATGAGAGAGATCGAACATTTCCCCGGATCTCTTCCCTGTGTCATCTTCGTCCTCACGATATGAGAGCGGGCAATGATTCTTTCCTTTTGTTTTCTTTTGCCTTTGGTCGTGCAGTCTCCCGCGCCGTCGCGCACCTTCTTGCCCCCCCCCTTCCCCTTAATCCCTCCGTCTCTCACGCCCTCTCTCTCTCTCCGTGCGTTGTTGTCGTCACATCCGCCAGCGCCTCTATCGCGCACGAGCGATATTTCCGTCACGTCGATAATCGATAAGTGCGTTTCACGCCTCCGTTTGTACCCACGATTTTTTTATCCGCGCTGCGATCCCTGCCCCCCTTCTTTCCCCGTAATCCAAGCCTTTGGAAGCGATGTTTCTCTCATCGGCTCGTCGCCTTTCCGTCGTGGCGAATCTCCGGACGTTTTACAAGCACTCACTGCCTCACCTAACTCTTATCGGAAGTCTGCCGTCTTCGATGGGAAAGAAATATGGGGGAGGGGGGGTCGCATTTGAGGGTCGTCGGCTGGGAGGGGGGGGGGAAGGAGGGAGTCCCGCTGGTCTGATTGAGGAAATTGTAAGGGAACGGACTCCTCGTCACTGGAGCGCGTGAAATCCGCATTCGATGCAGGTATCTTGTGGCGATTGTGATTGAAAAATTATTTCACAAGTAAAAACCACAGCACGTAGCCAGGTGAGTCAAAAGTAGCGGCATTGCCCTGTGAAGTGCTCTGGCATCGTCACGGCCGTGAGCGCGGACATTAAATGTTCGATATCACTTCGTGACCGCGGTGTGACACGTTATCTGATTATTTTGAAATGCCAATCATTGCATTTAACAAATGATGTAGTACGAAGTCACTCGCACGGGTGCATATATAATAGGATTGAAATTTTCCATGAAAAAATCATTCGACTTGACCGGGATACGAACCCGGATCTCCTAATTACCGGTCAGGTGTGTTAGCCAGTTACACCACCAAGGCTCCTCCTTTAAGGCGAATTTCGAGGGGGGTTAATGCGAACTAGATGTTCAGGCCTCGAGTCTACATTGTAGCACATGAGACGAAGCCGTGCTTACAAAGCCACTGTCGCGGTGGATAAACCCAACATTGTCGTTATTAAAACGACGAAATTGACAAATTTCAAAACATTGCATTCAACAGATGATGTGGTACGAAGTCACTTGCACGGGTGCATACACACCAGGGTTGAAATTCGCCATGAAAAAATCATTTGACTTGACCGGGATCCCTGTCAAGTCATTTGTTTTTTCATAGCGAATTTCAGCCCTGATGTTGAAATGCCTCCTTGGCCTCTGAATGGCAATAATAAGTCGTTTTCCAAAATTTTCCATTTACGATCCCATTGATGAAGGAAAACAGCGGAATTGGATTTTATGATTTTAAGAATATCTCATATTAGCCATTGCTTTGTATCTACTGACGCAATTGGCCAACGCATCGGAAATTAGGAAGTCTGGAAAGTGAGCTGTTTAATTTTCCTCGTAATTCATCTTAGCTCTTTTGGCCTGCTTATTAAACTTATATTGCTAAAACTAGTACTAACAGAAATTGGTGACAATAGAAACCTCGGCACTCCATAATTCAGTCAAAAATTAATTTCATCCTTATTTAAGCATGAAGTTACGTTTTTTCTCAGGCATTACAGCTTAATGCTTTTTTCTTCTAATCCTGCTCCAATTCTTGTCGTTACAAAGATGTAACGGTGCTTTTGTCGTTACGCTGTGGTGATCCATTGTGGTCTGATCCATTCATCATATTTCGTATTTATCCACTTTCGTATTCCACTGCGTCATTGTAATCATACTCAATAGCATTTTGAGTTGTAGAAATATGATTTTCGATGCGTCAAATTCGACTAAATACTTCATAGTTCCACATACCATTAAGAATATTGCCGGTTCTCTGATGAATTAGAGTGGTATGCTTTTCATACAAAACGAGGAGAGGGTCTAACAGAAGAGATCGTAAAAATTATGTGGACACCGAAGTGCCTCCTGGAAACTAATAAGATCCTCGCTTTATGACGTGTTTGGTAATTTTACCCATCATATATAACCAAGGGGAGATAGGAACTGACCTTACCTGTGGAAGTGTGTTAACCTGAAAAATGGCGAGGACATGCATCGTCTACTAAACTCTCCTTTGGGATCGACAATTAGGCTTTTTGAATGATTGCTTAACTATTACTCTCAGCAATGAAAGCAGATTCGGATTTTGTGGTGACGGAAGAGCTCTAGTATACTTTTCCCAAATGGAAGGAATGATTTATGGTGAAATCCTAATCGTTTCTATTTTGCGCTGTAGATTGTGATTTGTTTAAAGCAGAAAGTGAATGAAAGTTTTGTAAATCAGTTAGAACTTGGTTGTTGCAAAATGGAGAGGTTTAGTTATTGCTTGCTCTTGGGAAATAAGAGCTTGCCACCAACCCATGACGGTGATGCAAGTCTATGTGTGGAGTGTCGTATATTTCCCTTTTCGTACATTTTCCATATTTATACACTTTCATCTTTGTTCATTTTCATTTTTTGTATTTTCTTTCTTTTAACTGTTCTCCAGCATTTAAGTGCTATTTAAAAATGAATGTAACACAGACCAGTTTAAATGTTCAGTCAATCGGCAACCCTAAAGCGAGACTAAGGTCTCAAAAGGGTGTCTAAATTCCTTATTTTGTATTTGGTTCTCTTCTTTTTCAAATGCTTCATAAGGAATTAAATTTATTATTATTATTATTATTTTCGACTTATCACACGTTCTCAGCTGGTTTACATCTACTGGAAAATTTAACCTATCCTAATGGTAGTTAAGGATTAGGCTCGGATGTTAAGGAAGAGAATTCACCCTATCCTACAGTGTGCGAACATTCCCGGCCCAGGAACCTCCTCACAATCTGGCAAGTATGTAGTAAAATAGCTTTTTGCCCGAGGTTAGTTAGATATTTTTGGATTCCCAGCTTTTCAATTTCTTTTTTAAACATTTTTGATAACACTCCCTCCGCAGAGATTATTAACGGGTGATTACTGACCTCTTTCAAATTCCAAATATTTTTTATTTCATCGGCCAAATTTTGATATTTTTGGATCTCCTCTCTCTCCGAGGACTTAACATTGTGATTCATATTATTATTATTATAAGTTGGATGTTGGGAATATTTGAGGGAATAAATCCCTCAAATCAATGAAATGAGAGACAAGAGCTCGGTTTGATATAAAGACGCGGAGGCGGAGGCAGTGATAACGAATGAGGGAACGCGGTGAGAGTTACATTGGGGGGCGTGGAGTGGCGGGAAGGGGTGAGTTTTTTTTGTCGGGGGGGTGTGTGGGGTAGGAAGGAGAGGGAGCACATGCTGCTGCGACCCATTCCCCTCTCGCGACCCGAAAACACCCGAAAAGCGCTCCAAGCACCCAAGGGGAGAGGGTGCGGGAAAGCCCTTGGCACGGCACCCGCAATGGGCCACTCGGAGGGTCGTGAGCGGGGGGACCCTTTTGAACACGTCCGAAGTCCGCCTCTCTCGTGGTG
Source organism: Ceriagrion tenellum (assembly GCA_963169105.1). Classification (NCBI taxonomy): domain Eukaryota; kingdom Metazoa; phylum Arthropoda; class Insecta; order Odonata; family Coenagrionidae; genus Ceriagrion; species Ceriagrion tenellum. The sequence continues at coordinate 155,345,194 of OY720636.1, forward strand.
CCCCACCCCCTCCATTAACAGCTGCAAACGAAAAAAAGAAAGTCCCTTTAAGGAGCGAGAGGCCAGGGGAACCAATGGTCGTACATCATCTCCGTGCCATTCGTCGGCGCTGTTCCGCGCACTCCACCGGCAGATGTCACCACCGCTGAAGAGGCCGTGATAATGGGATGAGAGAGGGTTTGGGAAGTGGAATGAGGGAATGTGGCAGGCATCTCGCATGCGGGAGGGTTGTGGGGGAGGGAAAGGAGGGGTTGAAAGGCTGAAAATCGATGTTACTGGGAATTGGATTCCATCGAGCTGACCGGAGTGGAAATTCTTCTAGGGTATCCACGTGGATTATCCCCATCAGATAATGAATCTGAATTGGGTAATATTGCAGTTTTATATCAGGATTCAGGGTAAAGCCAATCGTTCTTAAAATAATTTCCCATAATTTTGGTTCTATCTAATGGGATAGCGCGAAATAACTTGACTTTAATTGTGCGCTTGAAAGTCTGAACAAGGCGTCCTGTCAGGAAGTAGAATGAAAAATGTTTAGTAATTACTGCGAACTGAAAGTGACCTAAGTGAGTGACGGCATCTTTTCTTCTTGCACTACCCATGATGATCTCATCAGCTGTAAACGAGGCCTCCAGTAAAAATAACATTTGGAGCCTATTTGTCTGAGTACCCTGCAAATTATGCAAAACTCAGCGAATCGGCGATTATCGGCGGTTCATGGTTTCTAATTTAGTTAAATACAAATTTGTACGATTTTCAGGAGAGACTTAAGGTAGTTTGAGTGAAATATCATTTTACTTAGAAATCAATGTGGAATGACTAAGCAAATCAAAGAATTAACAATGCTGAGCAAATTTCACCTGAGTCACGCGTGACACAACGAAGCATGTCTCTTTTACTTGTATATTGATAGAGACATATGAAATGACGGCTGCAATTTAGTGCAATATGCATTGTGCACTATATGAGGGTTAAAAGATTTGCAAGCCCTTCATGATTGGCCGAAATGGCTGTTTGACTTGGTATCAGCTGTTGATATTGAGGTGACTATCCGATGTGCAACCATTTCGTAGAAGTTGCCCCCAATTGTGTCCCCGCCTGGTGGGATATGCTTACGGGTCCACCTCCACCCTTTTAAAGGTTTTTATATTAACATATTAACCTTAATTTCTTAACAATTTCTCCACAAATTAAGATTTTGTGGTAGAATAAGGCAAGAGGGGCTTAGAAATCTGTAACATATGAAATGACGGCTCACTGAAAACTCACGGTGACGGATCACTGAAAGCTCCTTCAAAATAGATCAACGTAAATTTATTCATTTTGGTCAAACCTTGTCTTCTTGTAGGGCGAATCTTATGCTTTAAGATTAAGAACAAAACCCCTGACTTAATTAATTGGATAAAGTTATGACACAGTTTACATATTTTAGATAAAACTTTCGCACCTGTGGTGTCTTATGGAGCCCAATGGAATGGAAACACATCCTTTTATATTCATCCGCTGCTTTTGTTGAAATTGGTCATGTGTTATTCTTGCTGCCTAGTGAATAATAATTCAGAGATCACCCTTCACTCATGATTCTATTTTCGTTCAATATTTCATTAACGATTTTCCATTTTATTTTGTGTATCTTTGATAAGAGTCCTTAGAAATTTTTGTTATTTATTTCAAATTCCTTTAAAGCATTTTCCATGACATAACATATCCTTCCAATGCATTATTTTATTAAATTATTTTTCGGCTTGGTTCGTTTTTTCTCGGGCAATATGTTCTTGAAGTGTAAGCATAGCGCCGCAATTATAGTTTTCACCCGTTGTATCTCTTCTAGTCCTTTTTATGATCCCCTACTCACTCGGGGAGACGCAGGGTTGCGTCCCTGGTTACTGATCTGAGGGTTGGGTTGCTGAGGGGAAATATCGCGTAGACGAGTTTCCATGGTTACCGCACGTCCGACACGTCATTTCAATCTGTCTGAGAGCGTGTTTTTTTTTTTGCCTTAATGCCTCTCTAATTTCCCTCTGTATATGTGCCCTTCGGGAGATAAGGAATCATTCGTGTCGCTTTTAGTGGACGAAACTATCTCCTCGGCCCGCCGACTTACGTCGGCGCCCCTCGGACATCGCAGTGGGGCGCCTTTTGGAGATAAGGATCGCAGCTTTCGTCACGTCTCCCCGGCGACTTGCACTTCGTGGGCGCTAAGAGCGTCGCCGACGGGCAAGCAATGGGAAACCCTTAATGCGCCTCTCGAATGGGATTCTCTCTCAGCGGTGCAACGGGATAAGGCCGATAAAATACTCGGTACTCTTCTTCATGCTATTACCTTTTTTTAAATGTATATAAATACATGATAATATTAAATATTGGATGTGGCCCATTTATGGAGAATATCTTGAATTCCGCATTTGATATTTTTGTTTTTACTGATATTTTTCAATCGCTCCGCAAATTTTAGGAGAATAATAATGGAACTTGATGCTAACGCGTGACTTGACGAGTGTGGGTTTATTTAATTTATAATAAATATATAAATAAAAAAAATTTAGTTCCTATGTGCTTTTATGCCCTTTGTTCGGAAGATACGTTAGCTAATTGTGTTGTATTATTTTTTTCCCGTCTTAAATTAACTATTTGTGTCTGGCTTAGACTTCTGTAATTACTGTTTCGCTTAAGAATTTAATATACTTTCCACTGTAATAATATACTTAAGTTTTCACCGGTTGTATCTCTCCGCTGTTAATACTTTCGTCAGTTTTGCTGACCTTGTAATATAGAATAGAAATTTTGATGTTCCTTTAACCATAAATCGCTGGACCCTAGCTGGACGCTTAAGTCTTCAGTGGATGACTACGGAGGTTTGAATGCTTACGCTTATGGTTAAGGAAGTGATGGATACACTGAAGATCAGGCCTCTTTGAAGTTCATCCTGATACTAATTTTAAATTATGTTATTTGCGTAATCGTGTGTAAAGAAGGTATTTTGAGGATGCTCTTATTCTCCACTTGAGCACAAAAACAGCAGGAAATGTGAATTTTGGACCATAATATTTAGCGTATTTCGGTGATCAATTCGTCATATACCATTGAAAAAGTCATTTTACCTGTGAAAATTTGCAATTCTCATACCTTCACGACTGATTTCCTCTCAACTCTCACTCTTGTAGTGATTATCAGTCAAGAATATGCTTTTCGCCTTAGAATGAACATCACCTTGATAAAAAATTCTGTATAGTTACCTTAAAATACTTCTACAGAATTTCTTAAAAAGTTCTGTAGATATTCCTTAAAGTATTGAAACGCCATTTTACGGAATTCCGTACGACGTTCTGCAGAATACCTTAGGACGTTCTGCGGAATTCCTTAAGACGTTCTGTGGAATTCCCTACGACTCTCCATATAGGTCCTTAGAAAAGGAACTGAGTCAACGGAAACCTCACATATTTCCGTAGAATTGCAGAAGTTCTACAGAACAGCTTGTAAGGAGTTATTTTCTTATGTTCTGTAGAGTTATTTTCTGCAGGCTCTTATGTTCCGTATAAATCCTTAGAAAAGGAACTTGTTCTGAAGAAAAAGAGTCAATTTCTGTATAATTTCGTACGTTCTACAGAACAGCTTCTAAGGATTTTTTTAGCAGAGCAGACATGGATTCTGTGGAGTGCCACGTGGTGTCCTCTGCTCATGAGCATGACTTGTTAATAAATTTAATAGAATTTATCTTTTTTGTATATTTGATAGCTTTATTCTAATTGAGCAGAAGGTACAAGTTTATGGTAAGTATGTCTTACAGAGAAAAGAGAGACCTACGTATCCAATATTTGTGTTGCAAATATAAATTTGGATTAGAGGGCTTGATTCTCATTCCTCCAGTTCATTGAGCCAGTCATCAAACCACTGTTTGATTGTCATGCCTAGCTCCTAGGATTTTGATGATATAAGATAAATGAGCATCCTAATCCATAGGTAAGCAGCAGATTTAAAATAAATGTGGATTTTGGAATTTGGAAGGAAGAGGTGAAACTGGTGCTTAATGCAGTTTTGTCATTCTGCCTGTTCTTATTCAACGTCCGAGGTGCTTGTCTCACTATAGAGGTGAGTATGTTGAGGTAAGATTCACACTCTCACGTACACTCATTTACAATTACTCGAAAACCGCATAAAGTGAGGTCACCTGCTTTGGATTAAGATATGAGGATAAGAAAATATGATAAAACAAATGGATATAAATTTTTTGCATATCGTTTATACATAAAGTTTCTTTAATTTTCAAGCATTTCATACTTCATTCTTACCCTCGTGTCGTCGACATTTCCAAATTTCTTCCTCTCCCTTCTAACTTCACCCAACATGGCGTTCAACCTCTTTATACATTTTTGCTGCTTCACCCGCGTCTCATTTGCCTTTCTTCCCTTTTGCCTTCGTTTTTAACTGCTCTATATTTGACTCTGGGTCATCCTGTCCATCGTCCAAAAAATTTCTAGTGGAATCGAGAATGATATTTGGAGTATTGTTAAGTAATGCCGATGCGGGAAACTTTTCCGCTGGCAACTTTTGAGAATTTTTCTTCTGACTACTCGCAGTTCGCCTGAATAGCTCTTGCGATGTTTGGAACTGGTTCCGCAACGGCATACGGGAAACCCGTGCATAAGAGACTCGGTCCCATTCGCTTCATGGGCGTAGTCGGACACACTCTTATAAATTGTGGCACTATCGATGGTGTTCACCTCTTTACTTCGGTGAATATCATGAAATGACTTGCCTCCTCTTAAATGTGTCTGTGCAGGCACGGAATTCGCTATTTGTAATTTTTTGCGATACGTTTTAGTACTCGTTTCCTTATGAGCTCTCTTATTGTTTTCAATGATTTGTCAGGGTAAAAACTGAACCCGTGGATAATTTTGGGTATCTTAACCTAATATTTGCAAAATAGGGAACGGTTGATGAGTTTAAAAGGCCAACAAATGCTAAGAGGGAAGTAGGAGGTAGTGCGTGGAGCCAATCGAGGATAAGCATTTGTCTAAGGAAGAGGAAATCGCATCACACAAAAGTGCACTCCTTCCCACTCTTTCGTCTGGTGAGGAAACCGGATATGCGTAGATGAGCAGAAGTTGGAATGGGACACCTGGGAAGAATACGCGGTAAAAGTAGGAGATACAGGGCCAGGAATGAATGGGTGATGAGAGAATATGAGATTGATGCTCCGGCACTGGACATATAGGGAAGGAGCGAGCCTCGTTGGTTTGACCACGTGGAGAAAATGTAAGAGTCGAATGGTGAAACAGATTTGTAATAGTGGAGTGAGTGGTGTGGGGGGAACGGTTAGACTGAGAGTAGTGCATGGGTGAATGCTACGAAAGAACCACAGCAGAGGAGAAATATTGGGAGGCCCAAGTAAAGAGAGCGTTAATAAGTGAAATTAAAGCAAAAGAGTCATGCAATTAGAGGCAGTGCAGAGAAAGGAATTGCAGCGGAGACACTTTCCTGGGCCCAACCTTGGGAATTAAGTTCTTTTGACTCCTTTTTTCCATTCTGGCTACTTCAGGAATAAAAATTTGCCTATACCGAATGTCTTCAATAGATCTCTTATTTAAGAACTCGAATTTAGTATCGGGAACTTAAAAAAACTGCGGTCATTAAGACTTGTAGTGACCCAATGAAATACGACCAATGGGTGTTTAGCGAAATGAATTTAATCTACATCTACGTAATACCCTGCGAGCCACCACGAGGGTGAAGATCACCAAACATGCACTATTGCCATGCAAGTAGGATATTTAAGGGAGACATGCTAGAGAACAGGGTCACATGCAGCTAGATGGTTAGTATCTACATAATAAGAAAGGGATTATTGGTTGTTATTACATGCATCATTCACTACAGACTACTCTAACTATATTTCACCTACCTATCCCTTTGCTACGCTGCCTATTGTTCTCTCTTATGGTACGCGGGAAAAATGACATTTTAAATCTATCGGTACGACAATCTTTCTCTCTAATCTTGTTAATATGATCAAACCAAGCATAATACTCAGGGGTTCTCAATATATATCTAACGTCATCTGTGAATAAATCGGTTTCAAATTTACTCAAAAGGTTTAACCTAAATTTTAACCTGCGTTCTGATAGTAATTCCCATCCTAGTTCTTCTATTAAATTCGTAACACTTTTACAATTATCATAACGGCCTTTAACAAATCTAGCGGATCTCCTTTGCACACGCTCTAATTCTTTTATCAAACCTTCCTCGCACGGATCCCATATACTAGCGGCATATTCTAAATGAGGCCTGACAAGCGTAAAATAGCTTCTTTCTCGGACTCTCTCCTCGCATTTGCCTAGAACCCTTTTTACGAATCCTAATCTACGGTTTGCTACACTACTTATTTCCCTGATGTGTTTCCCCCTTAACATGTCTTCAGTGACGGTGACGCCTAAGTATTTAATATATTCTGCATTTGTAGAATTTTGGCGTTTTGAATCCCTATGATTTTAAATATTGTTTAAATTCTTTTTTATTCACTCCCCGTTTTTATTAGAGCGTTGCTTTGCTTCTTATTGAAACTACGGACGTTAAAATATTTATTGATTCCGCCAGGAGATGGTATATTCACATGTTTTCTGGGCTGATTTTCTATCAAGCTTTGTTACTCCAACATAGGTCTTAATATTCATGTTGAAGAATAAACCAATTGTAAATTCCACACAAGATTTCTTTAAACCGACCCAGGTTTCGACACACCATGCATCATTATCAAGGTAGTTCGAAGCATTGGTCGAGAGCATTAAATAGTAGGCGTTTGCATAGCTGTTACTCCGAAGCGGCGGGAGGGGGGGGAAGGAAGGGTGGGAGAAATCGGAGTGGGGTGGTGGGGGTTTGGAAAAGGACAATGAAAAGGGTATGAGTCACTTAGGAAGGCGAATATTGAGGAGAGGAGAATGGGTGGGAAAGAACACAATGTCGATATATGAGGGCATATTTTCTGGGGTATTCACAATCTCGAAATGTCCAAGAAAGTCCAATTCTATACCTTTGTCAATTTTATGCCTATGGCTATGTAAACGACTACTATTTAAGGCTCTCGACCAATGCTTCGAACTACCTTAATAATGACGCATGGTGTGTCGAAACCTGGGTCGGTTTAAGTAAGTCTTGTGCGGAAGTTACAATTGGTTTATTCTTTTACATGAATATTAAGAATGTTCACAAAGTTACGCCTTCTTTCCTCAGTGATACTCCTACAAAGGTGTATTTCGGGATATGTTCCGTTACCCCGTTCGTGCCGACGGCTTTCGTTTATTCCCCTCTTCGGGGAATCGAAGAATTTCTTGAGCCTTGAGGTTTTTATTCCCGGCATTATCGGCTTTCGATACCTGAGAGGTTCCAGACCGCCCGCCGACTTCTTCTCCTCCATCGCCCACTTCAGTTGCACCCATTATAGATACATGTCTACTCTCATTTCATGTTCCTATTTTATTGGACCACGCTTTTCACCGGTCTTCGCGAATCAGAGAGAAACTAAAGCTGGCCTTCGTAAATTTAATGACCAAGCTTTTATGAAGTTAAGTTAAATTTTTAAAGAGTTTTACATAACAATTTATCAAAGTTAGGAAAACTTTTACAAGCCACAGAAAAACACACACCACCACGACCCGGGTTCCGACGGCTGAGCGTCATCATCAGGTGATACAACAATGTACAGCAATCTCTTATATACTATCGGTCAGTGGTAAGAGGGTGGCGGGTGGGAAGGATGGTGGGGTGATGGGGGGGGGGAACGGTCAACAAACGAGGAAAGGATAGGGGAATTGGCGGGCAGCAAGCACTTATTTAAAAGATTAACATCCGAGTCAACATTTCGTTTTAAAATTTCGAGCTGTTCAAATGCATTTAGCTCACGTCGGTTATCAGTAAAATGCAGTACTTTAAGTTTAAAATCACTTTGATGGTCACGAGTTAAAAGGTGTTTGAAAAAATTACTCTTTTCTTCGTGGTGATTTTTAAATGCACTATAATGTTCTTTCGTTCTGGTCTGGAAACTTCTCGATGTCTGCCCCACGTAGATCCCTTCACAGTCGTTGCATGAGAGTTCGTAAATACCACTTCTGCACATAGAGTCCACTTTATCTTTGCAATGTATACAAACAAGTTTTTTAGGGTCATGGTTGACTTATATGATACATATAATTGGTATTTGGGGAATGCTTTTACAACAATTTCGGTTACACGACCGTAATACCTTACAGAGCACCATTTTTTACAATCCATTTTATCACTATTACCAGAATATATTAGATCAACAAAATTTGTCTTCTTTTTACTAATTAATTTGTCTATTATTTCCGGTGAATAACCGTTTTCCAAAGCTATATGCTTAGTTATGTTCTTTTCCTGCTTAAATTATTCTTTGATAAGTGGGACATGAATTAGCCGGTTAATCAAGGCATAGAATGCTGCCTTTTTTTGTGAGTGGCAGTGCCTTGAGTCAGCAGGAATGACGATGTCAGTATAAGTTGGTTTTCTATAAATTGAAAATTTATGACGATTATTCACCAGGGAAATTGTCAAATTCAAATAGTTAATAGAACGTTTGTTCTCAGTCTCATGAGTGAAAACGATATTTGGATGTACATTGTTTAAAACCTTATTAAAAATGTCCAACTGTCGATCCGTCCCCTTCCATAAAATCAAAATATGTATCATCAACATAGTTATACATACTTAGCGCGACAAAACGTTTAAAACTCAGTGACCCTGTGGTTCAAAAGGTCATTAGGAATTGTTTGGTATTCGCGCCACTAATTTGTTTTTTCAATGGCCACATTAGAGAAATGCGTGGCTTTCTGTTAAACCGGCATCTGTCGGAAATTTTTCTGTACTGAGCCATTGCTTTTTTTGGGCCGTGTACGATGAATCAGTCGCACAAGTGCTACGGCAGAGAGATCGTCTCGACGACAACCCATCCGAGTAAGACGAAGCAGAGAAGACGACTGTGGGTAAGTCACACGCATTGCACGAGGCCAGAAATAAATTTAAAATAGAGTCCACCATTTTTTTATTCCGGCGATTATCAATCTGTGCTATGTTTCGGCAAATTGAGGGCGGAAAGAGAGAACAAAATCTTTTGGAGTTGTGTATCTGGCAACAATTTTCAGTTTAATGGTGGTTATTATTTACAAAAGTCCGGCCTTGCTATGGGATCGCCTCTATATCACCGTGGCGTTTTGGCAGAAATTTTCATGAATAATTTGGGTGTTGAATTGCTTTAATCTAAACACTCCCTTCTGTTTCCTTCTTCCTTTCCCTTCTCTTTCCTTCTTCTGTTTCTGTTTCCCCTTCTGTAACATAGTTTACTGGTTTCGACACGTAGATGATATTTTATGTTTATGGACGGGTTCTTCACGACAATTATAAATTTTATTAAACACTTTTAAATTTTTTAGATGACAATATTGAAATTACAATGGAATATGGGGTGATATAATCACTTTTTAGACTTAAATGTTTCTGTCATAAACGGACAGTATTATTTTGATATTTTCAGGATAGATCCATTTACGGATGTGATCATCCCTAATGATACTTCACATTATCATGGCTTGTCGCTTTGCGGTGTATGTTAAACAGGCTTTTAAATATTCCCATGACGGTCCAGAACTGTGAGAAAGATAGTCAAAGAATCAAAACCAGAGCCACCCAGAATGGCTTCAATACTAAATGTGTAGATGAGTTGCTTTACCGCTATATAGGTAAGAACGCCACACAAGTGTTGACTTCATTGTCAAATATTAGTAATACCTCAGAACCGTTGCGTTTTGTTAGATATTTGTCTTATAAGTTAATGGAAATTGTCCCCTGTGATAAATATTTTTCTACGAGGCATATTTTTTTTCGTAAGTGCCGTTTTAAAATAAGTAAGAGACAAGTATACTTTTCTAAAAAAATATTTTTCCATGAACACTAGTACCTTAATCTACTTTTCTACCCAATTTTCACTTAATTATGGCACCAATTGCTTCGTCGATCCCGCTTTTGACTCCCATTCCTCATAGAGGTCTGCCGCCTGATTTGACAATCACTGTAACACGGTCGTTTTGACCTCATCATCGTCGTCGTGGCGCTGACCACCCAGATGTATCTTTCGATGCAAAAACAGGTGGCAATCACTGGGCGCTACATCGGGACTTTACGGAGGGTGATCAATTTGTTCCCTGCCAAATGATCCGATGAGATCTTGATTTTGATTAGCCTTGTGTGGACGGGCATTGTCTTGGAGCAAAACGATCCCCTTACTCGGTATGTCTCGCCTTTTTTTCGGATTATTTTAAAGCTCTAACCCATTTTTGTACCATTCCATTGCTCATGATTTATTCCATAAACTTCACTTATCTGACGATAAATTTCAGCCACTTTCACGCCTTTAGCACTAAGAAATTGAATCACAGCGCGTATTCACCGTCGGCGTGGTTCTCAATCGGCGGAGGAATTTTATATACACAAAAATAAATGTAAACACCGTCAAATATTTCCGTAATGGCGTCTGTGGCTTCCTAACAGATGTACGAAGTCGGCTCTTATGTACCAAATTCCGACCGCAGCACTGTAGTGGCCAAATTTCAAAACGGTACTTTCTTAAAAAACACGCCTCGTATGACCCTGTTAAACTTGGAAGACTTTTATGCAACTCGAAAGACCAATATGACAACATGGACAGAAATGGAGTCTATAAGTTAAAATGTGAGGACTGAAATATTACCTATATCGGTCAAACTGGCAGAAAATTTAGGGTTAGTGTTATAGAACATAGAAGAAGTTTTATAAATAATGAAGAAAAATCTTGTTTTGCTAAACACTGGAATAATTCCAATCATTTTAGCGATTTTGACCAGGATGTTGCACATTTTAATAACAAAGAGCCAAAAATGGATTTCTACGAGAAATATAAAATTGTGAATAGCCCTAACAATATTTGTAATTACGAAGTTTTTATGACTCAATCACCTCTTTAGTCTAATTTAAGTCTCCCGACGCATCCTGTGCTACAATATTTTGGTTGCTGTTTTTTGACCTTCAACTCCACCTGTTCTTCTTTCCTACATCTGGTTTCCCCTATTTTCCACTATTGTTTACTTGTTATCTTGCCACCTTGATCCGCCCCCCCCCTCACCTCTATTTGTTCCCTCCCTTACCTTCTCCACCGTCATAATCTAAACCCCCCTCCGATCTAAATGTTCTGCTAAAGGGTACATATTGAATCAGAATTTTGGTAATTGTACCTTGATAATGACGTTAAGTGTCGAAACTATAGTCGATTTTCATTGAAACAGTGTGGAAATTACTGCGGTGTTATTTTATATTTACCATTATGGATATACAATATTTCCACAAAGTTACGCTTGAAACTCTTTCATAAATGAATTGGAAAATATCACGAGAAATTTACATGGCGATGCGGCAGGACTTATCATGTGGCTGCAAAAGAATGTATCGAAATGGCTTCCATCGTCGATGTAACCTCGTGATGTTTACCGATCTGGAAGTTCATGCTGGAAGTGGCGGCCGCGTGCGCTTTGTGCGGTGGGTGTAATGGGCCTCGCTCTGGGATCTCATGCCAAACAGGTGATTGCCCATCCCAGGCTACCCGCCTGTACAAATAAGATTTCCGTATTGCCGCATGGTGTGTTTCACTGGCAGTCAGAGGATGAAAGCCTAAATTAAGGTAGTTTGAGCTAAATATCATTTTAATTATAAATCAATGAGTTTTTGCCCATTTTAGAGAAAAATATCTCTCACTTCTAATGACACCAAAAATTCAACCCCTTACCGATTACTTTCGGAGTTATTTGCAAAAAAATATCAACCCTTTTACATGGGAAATGATACGTGTATGCACTCCAGAGAGACATTATTTACAAAATGAGGTATTTCTAACACTTAGGTGTAAAAAAACTAACAGTGTGTAGTTTGTATGTTTTCTCAACTATATTAGAATATGAATCATATTGTCACCGCAATAGGTTCTTGGGTATCACAAAAAACCTTCCGTTTTGAAGGAGTTTCAAAAGGACCGCGCGAAAAAATTGGTCAAGTTAAAGACTTATTTAGATATTATCATTTATTGCTTACCATTCATGTCACAAAAACTATATAATTGCACCATTAATAATGCAATATTTAATTGATGTGTCCTACGGCAGGCGAAATTTAAACGTATAATTCGCATATGGCCTATATTACGACTAGGGAAATATCTCGCTCGGACTACCTTAAGGTCCGATCGCCTTTTAGTGGTGGAAAGGTGCGAGAGAATTGAGGCGGCAAAAGAGGATAACTGACGGGGACTGCGGCCCACGCGCATTTTGACGCGACTTTCCCTCGGGTATAAACCGCTCAAAAATATCATTTCATGGAGCTAATATACATGCCACATAAAATGTTTTTAGAGGATGAAATCGAATGTCAAAAGAAAAGTGGGAGATAAGCAACCCCCTGTGGTATCTCTACCTCTTGAGAGTCGATTAATTTGTATTAATCCCACCTTAAGGTAGTTCGAGCGAAATATCAGTTTACGTAGAAATCAATTAATATGGCCTCATTTTAAATAAAAATATCTCACCATTCTAATGACACAAAAAATTCAACCCCTTACCATATTACTTTCGGAGATATTTGCCTAAAAATACATCACTTTTACTTGGGAAATGGTACGCGTATGCACTCCAGAGAGGAAATTTTTACAAAATGAGGAATTTCTAACACTTTGATGTCTTAAAAGAACTAACAGCGTGTAGTTTGTATGTTTTGTCAACTATTTTTGAAACTTAATCAAATTGTCACCGCGGTAAATTCTTCGAGATCACAAAAAACCTTCCGGTTTGAAGGAGTTTCAAAAGCACCGCAAGAAAAAAATGAGTTAAGTTGAAGACTGATTTACATACTTTCAGTTAATTACTATCCATTTCTGTCATATAAAACTATATTATTGCACAGATAATAATGCAATATTTAATTCATTTGTTCTAAATCTGGTGTAATCAAAACTTATAATTCGAATATGGTCTCTATTATGAGTAGGGGACTCGCTCGGACTGCCTTAAACACAAGGTCATATTTCGGAGACAAAAAATATCCCACATCTATGTATTGCCCTGAAAGCCACCTCAAGGGTGTTTGGCGGTGGATAAGTATATCAACAACTTGCACTTAATGTACAAAAAACTTTCGATCACATGCACCTTACTAGAGGTATGCTATCGATTCTGCAGGAACTAATTGTATGAATGTGTATTGCAAATACGTAAGCGATAAATAAAAAGAGCCCTGCAGAGATCATGCGAAACGTGATCGTAGTATTGCGTGGCAGATATGAGAACAAGCGATTGGAAGCAAATCAACTAATCAGCTGCACTGCATGTCGGCTAATCTACTTCAAAGTCTCATTGGCTCATCTCATAAGGTCTCTTAACGATCGAAGAATATACGACATTTTAGACCCGTCTGTTCTTCTGTCTATTTTCCAAATTATTCCTCCAGCAGTGAAAAATTGAGGATATCAATGGATTCAGTTATTTTGGAAACGTGTGTGAACAGCATGGCGATAAATTAATGCAATACAAACTTATACTATCTACTGAACAGTGAATAGTATAAGTTTTTGTAAAGTGTAACAGTGATCCTGGACAGAATTGGGTATGCATAGCATAGGAAGGCAATGTCATCCTATAAGCATGTGTATAAGGTTTGGTTACTTGGAAAACTTATTGAAATGCGTTCGATTCTATTTGCGCCATCGATTTGGCCAAACTTGCGTGCGATGAGTTTTCCAAGTATGTATCGTGGGCAAATGAACTGGGAGATCTTCATCTTTCACCTGAAAACGGATCTTAAGTTATCTTTCTGATAACTATGAGGAATTGGCAAGGTATGATTTTCACTCCAATCTCTATTCCTATCCCTCCGACGACATCTAAATGGCCGGATACCTTGATGAGACCAGATATACTTAGTCCTTCTCACCCATGGCTCCGGAGAAAGGAACGGGTACATTTATTGGTAAAATGATGATTGCTGTAGATAATAGCTGTGTGAGAGGTTTCGATGTATGAAATAACCCCTGACGAAAAGATGGCTACCACTACTATGAAAATTTGTGCCAACTCTCGCCGAAAATAAAGGCACAATCAGAGCATCTAGTTACGCTAATATAAAAGAAAAGTCCTCCTCACAGGAATCACACACAGTTCGTGTAGAAATCATCACTTGACATGTCTATAATATATCCAGCGTCTAAAGCTAACAACTGGATTCGGTATTAATTATACAGGCAATAAGTTAATTGAAGTACCCTACTTATGGTGAATTACTTCAATTAGAAGTTTCACTACCATGTCTAATCCCCTATCGGTGAAAAATACAGTTGGACGATGTGAGTACATGACAATGACACATGTGTGATGGGTACATCACGCCATTTTTACGAATTGTATCGGGTTATCTAGCTTTTCAAGAAAAAAAGTCAACTGATATATATTCCGAAAGCTTTTACGCATATTTTCTCCCTTCATCGAATGCCTTGTCGTCCTTTGACAGAATTTTAATGGCATAAACAAATGAAGACGAGGCACAAATTAAATACCGCCGTGAAATAAATTATAAGCAATGGGTGGTGAAATATTACCTGCTGTCCTGAAACCTCATAATTCAGAATTAAACATGGAAGTCACACGCTTGAAAGGAAACGCAATGGCGTGCAAAAAGCATAATCGCCATAACTCACGAGATAATTTAAAACTCATGATATAGTGCGGATCCAGTCCGTTCGGCGCTGATAATAAAGCGTTTTACGATTGGGTGAGTATTTTGCCTGTGAATCTGCATTTATTTTGTTATTTGCGCACTTTGTCGAGTGTTAAATCACCCGGACATTTTTACGCAGATGTAAAGTGCCGAAGTCTCCCGGTGCCTCGTGAAAGGGGGGTAGGGGGTGGAAAGGGTTTGGCCGACCCGCGTCTAGTAGTGGGAGGAGGGCCCTTTTTATGCGCGACCGCCCCCGGGGGGCCCTCGCTGCTGCGGTCGAGGCCTCCACCGCACCACCGCCGCCGCGAGAGGCCGTATTTATATTAGTGGGCGTGGCGAGCGCATTAACGATCGGAAGACCGTTAAAAAAAATACAAAAGTCCCCTAAAAAAATATTGACTTTCGCCGCTTCGAGAGACTGATCTCTCGCTCGCCCGTTTCTAACCTCTCTCTCTCTCTGTGGGTGCTTTGAATTTTTTCTCCCGCCCCGCAAACCTCTTTACATCTTCATTTCACGATCGGTTCTTATTTTCTTTTTTTCAAATCTTCTTCTTGTTTCGGGAGGTTGAAGAGTATAAAACTCTCGTTCCCTGTGCATGCGCCTGTGTCTGTGTGTGTGTTGTGCGTTGTTTATAAAAGCGAGGCTTATTCGTCGAGAGCCCTTTTATCGCCTCATACGTTGTCGCCGCGTTTGCGGAGCTCGTAACTCAAACAGAGAACTCTCTCTCGCCCCCTCGAATCTCCCTTTTCCTCTCCCACCTCTCTTCTTCCTCTTCCACTCTCTCTCTCTCTTTCTCCCTTCGGCCTCCTCGTTCATTTCAACCGCCGCAATGGGATTTTTGCATTAAATTTTTACTCTAAAAAGCCACGGCATAGTCATTGAAGATTCCTCGGGTTTCCCACCTGACCAAACTCTCCATCTCAGGTTCGAGCGACCCTGCTAAAAAATTTCTTAGAAGTTGTTCAGTAGAACGTAAGGAATTATACAGAAATTTCAGAACTAGTTCCTTTTCTAAAGATCTGTACGGAACATGAGAGCCTGACTCTAGAGGACATATGTTCTGTAGAGTATTTTCTGCAGAGCAAAATAACTCCTTACAAGCTGTTCTGTAGAACTTCACAACTCTACGGAAATATGTGAGGTTTCCTTGAGATTGTAAGGAGTTTTACAGAGCGTCAAAGGGCTTCTGTAGAACGTCCTAAAGAATTCCGCAGAGCGTCCTAAGGTATTCTACAGAACATCCTAAAGTATTCTGCAGAACATCGTAGGTGAATTCCGTAAAATGGCGTTTCAATACTTGAAGGAATATCTAAAGAACTTTTTAAGAAATTCTGTAGAAGTATTCATAAGGAAACTATACAGAATTTTTTAGCAGGGGAGGTTTCCTCACATCAGTTGATGTGAGGAAATCTCGATCGATTTTTCAATCTAAATTGTATGAAATTTTATTGAGTGAATGTTTTCCAGAATAGTTTAGCCTGGTCAGTATTTAATTCGCATTGCCAATTTTTTTTATTTGACAAAATTTTTTTTTCTCTCATGGTCAGTTTTTGTTTTTTATCATGTATCATATATCTATATATTGATTGTATTTATCCCTATATCTTTATATCTTCGTTTACGTCGCTCATTTTATATTTTTCTCTGCTGAGTTTTTTGTTTTATTTTTTTGTAAGACTTATTATTTTGTTTTTGTATTTCACTCCTCATGAAGGCATGTAAATTAATTCAATGTCCTAAGGGACTCTGTCCCAGGACAATATAATTGTTTTCTATTCTATTCTATTCTATCTCTGAGCTCAGCTGTATAAAATGTACCGTTCTTGTTTTTCAATGAGAGTAGCTGTTTTTGCCTTTTTCTTGATACATAATATGTTATTAAGCTTTATTTATTTTTCGATTTGAACCAAATAATGTGGTAATTTGTTTATTACCTCTTCGCTGTTTTATCTTATTGTATTGTTGCTCTAATGGACCTGTCCCAGTGTAAAATAAATGTTTATTCTATTCTATTCTATCTCCGGCGAATATTCGATGTACGAGTTGTCCATTGCGATCAGTTCATCTGATTACATTCTTCTCCTTAGCTTTAATCCCAATTATTTGGGGTCAGCTTTATGGATTTTCAACCTCCAACGTGCACTATTCAAAGCCATGTCCTCTTTGGCACCAATCTCCAACATATCCTTCTTCACACACTCCATCCATGTTTTCCTTGGACTTCCTCTGCTCTTCCTTCCTTCCACCTTCAGGTTCATTACTCTTTTCCCCAGATATTCACCGTCTCGTCTAACAATATGACCATACCACCTCAACCTGCATTCTTTCACCTTTTCTGTTATAGGTGCAATTCGCAAACTCCCTCTAATGTGGTCATTCCTAATCTTGCATTAAATTCTATGATTAGTAATCGATTGGGACGTCGGCAGACATGAAGCCTTCGACCCGGTGGAAAAGTCAAACAATCTTCAATAGCATAGCACGCCGGGAAAGTGGTAGATCTTTCTTCGCCTCACTGCAGTGCCGAGAATCGAATGAGTGTCGTGAAAAATTCATGGCCTTCTATGGTTTAGAATGGATAGCAAGTGTCGCGTCGTGTCGATCACAAAGAGAATCGCTAAAATTACGACAATACCAGCAGGGCGAGACACTCCTTGTGACGTAATTTGCCCGTATCCAATGTGGGAGGCCGCACGGACATGTATCACGCGAATTCAGCTTCTATGGCGGAGAACATCCCAGGAATTCAAATAAATGACGTAGCGAACCTTTTGAGGGTGGCCACATTGAAAGCTACTTTCAAGCAGCGATAAATGACTCAATGACTCCCACGTGAAGTACTCACACATTTTTCGTGTTCTAAACATTATGCAGTTGCAGATATTGATCTCAGAAAAAAATCACACTAACTCTCCTTTTTGGATCCCCTGGGGCCGTTTATATTTAAAGCATCAACACAATTCAGGAGTGCCAATTTTATTCCTCCTGTTGACTTTCTGTATAAGAGTATTGATCGATACCTTCGTCTCAATAAGCGTTTATTTTGTTATTAAATTTGGTGACCCTTCTCCTACTACCATTTTCTAAACTGTATCGATTTTATACATGCAATTCTAGAGAAACCTTGCTTTTGTCCGTTTTTAATGACTTTTGCTTATATTATGTATCGTTTAGTCGGTTAGTCCATCATTATTTTGACTCCGAGATGGATTAATGTCCAAAGGAATGGTCAATGTAACGCGAATGTGCAAATAAGAACACGCATTACTGGATTCTTTTCCCTCCTTTGGGTTCAGGTTGGTGGATCAACTTGCACACTTCCACAACTAGTCTCTTGGCACTGGAGGATACATTTTGGAAGGATGCAGAACCTTGTTTGCGTATAATGTAGAGAGCATTAGCAAAAATTGAGTGCTACGTACATTAGATGGGCTGTTATGATACCGTGGGTCACTTTGTGCCTTCCGATGAGCTTTGGTTGGTTTGGCCAACGATGGATTTCTTCCTCCCTTCGTCGATTCCTCAGACATCTGAACACCTATGTAGTAATCGTAGTGCTATAATGTATCGTTATCCTTTCAGTGTCATACTTTCCCTTGGTTTCTAAGAGCTGGGAAAAATACCTCAACTGGAATGGAAGTGAATGTAAAAATTGCTTATACACCAGGGTTGAAATTCGCCAGGTAAAAAATGTCTCAAGTCAAATGAGTTTTTTCATGGCGAATTTCAACCCTGGTGTAAATACACCCGTGCGAGTGACTTCGTACCACATCATTTGTTAATGCAATGATTGGAAATTTGTAAAAATGATTCTTCTTATATATTTTCTCTAATTATTTTCATGACTTACTTTTTTGATGCTGTTTTTATCTCAGACAGTCAACAGGGATTACAGAAGCTCCTAGAAAAGTTTTGTGAATCAACGGAGAGAATGGAATTGAAGGTAAATGCGTGCAAGACAAAAGTAGTAGTTTTTGATAAGGAGAATGGGGAGAATGACTGTGTGATGAGGGCGAATGGTGAAGTAATTGAACAGATGGATGATTTGGTGTACTTAGGTAAGATGTATTCAAAAGATGGAAGAATAGATGAGGAGATAAAGAGACGTGCGAATGCTGGAAGGAAAGTGGTAGGTAGCATGTGGAGCATATCAAGGAATGAGTGTTTGTCTAAGGAAGCGAAAATCGCCGTGTACAAAAGTGTACTTCTTCCCACTTTGCTATATGGTAGTGAAACATGGGTATGTCAGGATAGACATAAGAGTAGACTAAACGCCGTGGGTATGAGTTATCTGAGGAGTATTTGCGGCAAAAGTAGGATGGATAGGGTCAGGAATGAGTGGGTCATGAAAGAATGTGGGTTAAATGCTCCAGTAATGGACGTGTATGAAAGGAGTGTGCTTCGTTGGTTTGGCCATGTTGAGAGAATGGATGAGAGTTGAATAACGAAACAGATATATGAGTGTAGAATGAATGGTGTGAGAGGTAGAGGTAGGTCGAGAAAGTTGTGGTTGAGGAAATACTTAGGAGGAGGAATATTAGGAGTTTTAAAAACAGGAGGGCGTGTATGAAACAGTGTATGGGGGTAAGTGAAGCAAAAGAGGTTTGCAAGGATAGGTCAGTATGGAGGAAATTATTGAAGCAGAGTTAGGTGTACAATTATGTATTAATAAGTGAAACATTTTGACTGTGCCTACCCCGGAACAAAACGGCGTGATGGGTATGTATGTATGTACTTACTTTTGATTGCTGTTTTTCATAATTACTCGTGTTTATTTATTTTCTGTATCTGCAAAGAGACTATTGTTATCCAGCGAATAGGCATATCAACGGAGATTCATATAGTTGGAAAATTATGCATTTTATGCTTGGACCGATTATAATGGTTGGATCACCTCATCTAATGCCATCATTTTCGGAAAATGACAATAGCATACATTTCTTCGTTTCATTTAGTTCCATGAATAAATTATTCCATCACTACGTTATCCAATTGAACTCAGATCGTTTTGGCCCGTTCAGTTCGGTATGGTACACACAACGGGCGAGTGGGATCAATATGAGAAGTGGGCTAACCTAAAATCGATATTTCAGTCAATTTCGCATTGTTAAACCAGGCAATCCAGGTTGGCTGGCTTAGAATGTTCAGATTGGTACGAGTTCATATCGATCCGAGTTCGATTGGTAAACGTAGCGTATGTTCCGCCTTTAGCTTCCAGCAGAGGGATTTTATTTCCTCCAAAATGTGTTGTTTTTTATTGAGAAACAACAAAAAGCGGTATTTCCTTCGTAATTTAATTAAAGAAATTGTTCGCCGCCTCTCGGCGTCAGTTCTTTTTATGTATAGGCAAACTTTTCCGCGTTGGCCGCACCCTTTCCTCTCCGCCTTTCGTAATAACCGATCTATTTCCTCGTCTCTTCCCCTCCCTCATTCTCTCAGCCTCCCCCCCTCCTACCTCCATCCCTCCCTCCACCTCCTCCCAACCGGCGTGTGATGAACGAGCCTGGATACCGGTTCTTCGCTAACTGCCTATCGGAGGACATATGTCATCGCGGGGCCGAATGGGATGTAGTTTGAAACAAGGCTTTATGTCTTCTCTACGCGTTGGCTTCCTTTCCCTTCCTCCTCCTCCTTCCCGCCCGCCCGCCGCGAGTACGACCGTTCTCACCCACCCACGCCGACATACAAACAGCCGGTGCGTGATTCCCTTTCGGAAGATGTAGTTAATACGACATTGTTCCATGGACCGAAGGCAACTTCGTGTGCTGTGTTTTATTTTTTCTTGTTCCCCTTCTGTAACTTTGAAAAATTGGTAATTTTAATTTAGTATTTGTAGTAAGTAGCCAATTAAACTAAATGTTTCGATTTTAATCTCAAGTTTATTCTCGACTGAAGAATATGAAGCCCTTGAAGAAATTTCGCCATTTGATTATCATTTGATATTCCTCTTTCGATTACCCTGCTAAACACCACCCTGCTAAAATATTCTGTATATCTTCCTTAAAATACTTCTTCAGAATTTCTTATAAAGTTCTGTAGTATTTCTAAAAGTATTGAAAGGTCATTTTATGGAATTCCCTACGACGCCCTGCAGAATACCTTAGGATGTTCTGCAGAATACCTTAGGACGTTCTGCAGAATTCCTTAGGACGTTCTGCGGAATTCCCTACAATTCTCCATATAGGTCCTCCGAAAAGGAACTGGATCAACGGAAACCTCACATATTTCCGTAGAGTTGCTGAAGTTATACAGAACAGCTTGTAAGGAGTTATTTTGTTCTGAAGAAAATAACTCTACAGAACATATGTTCTCTAGAGTCAGGCTCTCATGTTCCGTACAGATCTTGAGAAAAGGAACTAGTTCTGAAGAAAAAGAGTCGATTTCTGTAGAATTCCTTACGTTCTACAGAACAGCTACTAAGGAATTTTTTATCTGGGCAGATATTTTTTCTGACGTAGAATTCGATTTGTAGAATCGCTATTTCATTTTGAAATTCGAATTCAAGGAAAAGTAAAAATTTTATCAAATACTGTTGATTGATCAAGGTGTAAATAAATATTTTTTTCGCGTTCTCTGTCTCCTGTTTTTGTTTAAAATGAAAGCTGCTTGCTTTAAGTTCTATAGTTCGGGGACTGGAGAGTCTGTAAGTAAATAAATATGTTACGATTCCGTTGTTGGAAAGCTAACTAATTTTTATGCCAATTCAATTAGTATACATTAATCGATTTTCTCTAAATTAAAGTTCAAGATTAATTTTATTTTAGTCAATTATTCAATTTTTTCAGTTTTATTTATGACTACCCCCATAAATTATGATTCAATAGATTGTCTATTTTTTACTGCAATCCATCAGATATGGATTAAATTTTTAAGATGAAATATCTATTGAGCTTGAGAATTTACAGGTATTGGGAGGAATTCATGCACTCATTATCATAGACGTTAACATATTTTTTCGACTTGCTATCTTATCGCTTGCTGACATTTCACTAGTATCATTGGACCTCTTTTTTCTTGACATTAGATACAATTTCTTAAACAATGTGGCGGAAAAGAGTAACTT